>CM062816.1:2101110475-2101710475 GCA_031772625.1 Pinus tabuliformis
GCTAACCCTTGGGGCTCTAGGCAAACAAATCATATCTAGTTACTTGTTGGAATTATTAATCCTTGCATGTAGCGGAAAATGAGAAAAGCAATCACACAGTGCAAATTATTTTTTGCTCTTCTAGATCGGTTCATCATTTAAAATTATCTTCAAAATGAACAACGAACCATGAAATTTTAGTCTACATAGAAATCGAGGCAGCTTGCCCTCCAATTCATATGGAGGAATGTACAACTTGTTCTGCTGTGTTGACTGGTTGCCTATCCTTGCTAAAGGCTGGCTCCCTTCTCCTTGCTGAACTATTGCTGAAATCCTCACAAATGGCTGAAAACCAGATCTTTGATTTTCTCCTTCACTCATGTGACTTATGAAATGAATGCTCTGTGTGCCTTTGTCCTTTGCCCTCTCTTTCTTTTATAACTTTGACATGAGCCAAAAATTAAATTATTAAGTGACCCACTAGTCACTTAAATAAAAAAAGTTCACTTTATTAATTAATTAATAAAGTGAATTTATGAAGAAACATAGGACACTATTAATTTAATGTCCCCGATCACTTAGGAAGCATATGAGGGAGTCCGCTAGCCTACCATGGTTCCTGTAGGCTAAGGCGGGAAAAATTTAATAAGGGACTTGATTCGTCTAGGAAAACATTATAAAAGTTTAAGGGGTGAAAAGGGGAACATTTCCTAGGCAAGTGAAAAGTCACTTTAATTTTATAAAGTGACTTTATAAAAGTTAAAAGGGTAAAATGGAGGCAAAAGTGGCCACAAGTTTATAAAAGAGAAAAAGTGAGGAGACTCTCTTCATTCATCCACTTACATTTTGAGAGAAGGAGCTCTGCGAGAGTTTTGGAGAAGAAGCTTAGGGTTTGAGAAACCCTAGCCACCATAGTTAGCTTTGGTGTTAAAATTAGACACCCTAGTTGTCACGAGAGTGAGATCACTCAAATTTCACTATTGCACTTTAATGGAGACAATTCACCTTTGTATTATTGTTCTTCTCTCATCACTCTTCACGCACCACAGCCTTGAACCTCTTTACTATTGCACACTTGGAACCATGACATTCAACCTATCCTTGCCACAATAGAAACTGCTAATTATAAACATGCTAAAAAATAGACTTCCTTCGACAAGGAAAAAAGTGAAGAGAAAAAGTAGGAAACATTAAAAATGATGGGCACATTCATGAGAATGTTGCCAAATATAGCAAGTCCCAATTTGGACATTGCTAAAAATAACATCTCATATGTGGATAAAACAATCTCATTGGACTTGCCTTTTTACACAGAACCCAAATATGTGCTCAGAATTGACATGCAAACTCAATGCAAACTCTGGATCTTTGGCTCCTGGAAAAAATCAAACAATTAAAAATAATAGTTCATAATCAAGTGAAATTTGCTTTGAAACAGGGTTTGATCACGGTGAATGTCTTGTCTGTAATGGAACCAAGCTGATGGAATCTCTTTGGATCTTAACCCTGCAGTTGTGGAGACAATCTGGGTTAACAAGCCTTGAGAGTTGAGTATAAGGTTTCAATAATGCAATATAACAAGGTCACATGTTAGAAGCGACTCTCATAAATAGTGATACAGAATTAACTTTAATTGGTGGCATTAATAGGGTAGCTAGATTAGGTAGTAAGTCATGCAACTCTATAAAAGGGATCAGTGCTGTTATAAAATAGCATTTGATATTTAATAATAATTATTGGTATTATAATTTGCGTATATATCTTTTGTGCTACATAGTCTATATTTGCTATATTGCAAGTGCCATATATCCCTCTTATTTGCACTCCAAAAATAAATTTTAATCTTGTGACAAAGTGAGAGAGTTGACTGCGTGGCATGCTTCTAACCTGTTTGAAGCAACATATGACATGCATCAAAGATATGTATGTAACGAGCAACACTATGGTACTATGTTACATACCATTTCTTTTTCTTAGTAGGGTTCTTAGTGAGAAAAAGAAGTTTGTGTTTTATTCATATGTGAGAATGTACTTTCATGCTTGCAATTTCTTCATATGGTTTGATTTATCATTTATGCAGGCAATACATGATATCCTTTATCATCGTCATCACTTAGAAAAGGCAAGTTTCCTTATTTGTGTGACAAGAATTTGCTTGTACTAATAAAAATCTACTTTTGTAAAGACATTTATTTTAGAAAAAAACATCTGACCATATTTTTTAACTAATACTCTTTTTGGATTATGTAGTATGACCATTTTGAATTTCCAGGAGTTGTACGTCGCACCTTCATAGGTATTATTATGCTTTCTTTCTTTCAACATGTTTATCAGATGCAATTCATGAACATTTTATAGGATTATTAATAAGTTTTCATTTAAAGAATCTCTATTGAAGCAATTACGATAAACTGGTCTTCTAGTTGTGTTATCGAATGCTATATGGTGAATAAGCCTTGTAGACTACGTTTTCTTAATTTTCGTGAAGAATAATTTCCGTGCTGGAGTTGTTTGACATTAATTGTTAGTGAGTGTTTGCTTTGAAATGTTTGGCATTGTATCCTTCATATGGAACCTCTCATGACCCTCAATAAGAACACTGCTAAGATGGGATTGGTATTATGCATCATAAATACAGTAAGCTATAGCTTGAATTTTTCGAGAAAAGAAATGATTTTTCATAAGAAAAAGGCACTAACTTCTGTAAAGGATGGTGAAGTGGGCCCACATGGTATCAATTGTCATATGAATGTACTGATCTAATCTACACTAGTACAATAGGCTGAAACTCAACACACAAATGTTGATTAATATGAGATTCATGGGTTCAATTTTCCTGTCATCTACTTTTCTTCATAGATCTAGCCACTAAACTTCTAGTACTCATTATTACATTCTACACTGTGAATTATGCATCCATCGTGATTACCTGATTGTACAGTTCTTCTTTGCAATGCCTTCACTTAACGCCCTAGATACTTGTTTTTCTTGAGTTTTTGGCTTATTTTCTACATTGAAATTGTTCATGTTTGCTTTTTCCGCTAGGTGATGTAGAATCTCCCAATGGTACTTACTATTGGATTTTTAGTGCCACTATTCAATTGTGTATACAACCAACATAATGCAAAAGAAAGTTCAGAGTGCACAAAATGTTAAAGACTGGAGAAAACCCTCACATGTAAGAAAAGCTGTTTTATCAACAAACTAACTAGCTGTTACATTCAGAGCATGTTTCACTCAAGTGCTAAGTAGCTACAACAAGTGTTAGGCATATGGCAGGTTTTGCAAGGATGATTTCAAGTTATAATAGATGGGAAGAGTTGATGCAAACTAAAGAATTGTTTAGCTAAATAATGTTGGGATAGAAATGATATAGAGGTGTATTGCAACAATTATGATTGCTTGCTGCAACACAAATACTTGCTGTAGTGTTACGATAATAAACTAAATTAAACCAAGCTTTTGGCTAATTTTTGGATCCTCTACATGCTGAACAGATATCCAAAGACCTGAGTCCTGAGCTTGATACCGGCCTGCACACTACTCAGGATTGATATCAGCTCCCCTGGTCCCTACCCTCCACTTGGCACTGTACCTTTGATTCCGTAAGATTACTCTATGGCAGGGTCCTGAGTTATTTGACAAGAGGATTCTTAATTCAAAAAATAACCAGACCTCCACTTCTGGAAGCTGACCCCAGCTTCTCTTCTTCACCTGAACCAGCCTCCAGGATATCAAGATTCCTCCTGTCCTTTACCTTAACCCTGCGCCCAAGAAGAATTCTAGAAGAACTTCTACTCTTGCCTCGAGTAAATTCCCTCGAATTGGGATTGCTCGTCTGCTTCACAGAGAGCAGACTACCTGTCAGCTTCCTTTGCCTAGAATCAAAATTATATGTAAATTTAGCTTTCACAGTACATGCCTACCCCCTACTTCTCTGGATTATCCTCCTTCTCACTAGGACCAATTCCCACCAATCACCAGTAGGAGTGTCCTCCCCACTACTTCCTCCTCGGAAAAACAGAATCAGGAGTAATTACAAGGGAATTTCCATAACCACTTTGACTACCAGCCCCTCTAAAAAAAGTTCGATTGCATATAACTCTTACTTTATGAACATGACCCTTCACTGCAAGGAAATAGACAATAAATAAGAGAGTACCTTTAAGTGACGAGATAACTTTACACACAAACAACCCAAGCCGCCCGCTACTTGTGGTTCCTCCTCTTTCCCATTCACCTTTAGATATATAAATTTGCCCCTAACAGCGAACCAATTAATGCTTTTGGGCTCTGTCTGTCTGGGCTCCCCCTGCCTTCTCTCATCTAACAATCTCCAGTCTCCCTCGAGCAGACCTGTGAGCAAGATGCAATAGTTTCTCAGCCACCCTCTCTTGCATTCTACCTCTTTTATTACTCCCCATCGGCAACAAATAACTTGGTACCATCCTGTCAACATCAATTCAATTCTTTGCAGGGAAACCTCTTGCCAGACAGAACCGTTCCTCAACATATCACTTGAGCACAATTTTGCATGCTTAAGCCAAGTTCCCACCCTCCTCTCATCCTTGCAAACCTCAGCCCGTAATTATTTTTGTTTGTTCATCATTCAAGATGAGTATGATCCAGAAGATATTATAATGCCAATTTTGGGGGCGTGTTGCCATGTGATGGTTAACGGGGACGGTGGCATACTGTCCCCTCCTCTCTGCTTTACTCACCCGGATCTAGGGCTGGATATTCTTCTTGTATTATTCTCCAGCAAGCTTGTTTAATAGGTGTCATTACCTCTCCATTCCATATCTCTGCCAGAGGTATCGACTCCTCCGAACAACCATAATTTGCTAAAGTATCTACAACTTTATTACCTGTTCTTCTTATTTGCCATGGTATAAGAGCTGATATTGTTGATGCAATTCGACTCACCTGTTCTAGCATTGTTTCTAATCTCCAACTTTTTGAGACTTTCTGTATCCGGGTTCCTCCTTGAATTCTGCAGACCATATTAATAATGACCTGAGAATCTTCTTCCACATATAGGCTCTGATAGCCCTGTGACTGGGAAATAAAGATAAATCTCCAACAATAGGGCCAAAATGCTGACATCATGCATGTGTGGGCCTCTAGAGGGAAGATGTTGAGTCCTTCTTGTGCGATGTAAAGTGTAGAGGGCCTCTAAAATCATGATGGAGAGGTTGGCCCCTCTGCGTCGGTGCAAATCATCATGTGGACCCCTAAATATGGTTTGGGCAACAAAACTGGGTTCTCCAAGTGGCAAAATCTCTGTTTTTGCTCCAACGTTGAGGGCATTGAAGATGGTGCTAGCTCTCCCATGTCTCAAGGTATGAGACAAATCTCTTTTGGGCCTTGGATCAACTGCCTAACCCTCATGAAGCGTTAAGCCGACTAGGGCATGCTGGTTGTAATATTCCTAAAGGAATTTTACAATGATAAACAAGGAATCATAACAAAAACGCACACACAAATTTCACACCACATTAAACACCCAAAAAATGTGTAATGTTCCTTTTTCTGGTGTTCCTTACGACATGGTTAGGATCGACTTTTAGGGTTGGGGCAAACAGGTCACAGGTGGAGGTATACTTCATCAGCAGACCCAGGGGCTTTAGGAGGTGTTTCATGGGCTTTTGAGGAGTTTTTTTGAGGTCCGATGGCATCCACTTGGTATATTCCATCATCAACATAGTTTGCCTTTTGTTCTGTTGCATTCCGACAACTTTCAAAAAACTGAGTTATTAATGGGCCTGACTCAAATAATTACGCTTAAGGTGGCATTTCATGAGGAATACTTGGCATAACACCTTAGTGTAATAGCTCGTTGGAACTGGAACGAGAAGATTTATAGGATGGGATGGATAGAAGTCATTTTCGGAGGCTTGAGGAGGCATGGTGGCCAATTTACCATTTTCCCACATTAAAAAGAATATTTTAATTAAGGGAAATGTGCTAAATGATTAAAATAATAATAAAATAGGAGATTCTAGAGGGGTCCATCAAATCTATAAAAAGAGGAGGAGGAGGCCATTAGAGGACATCTTGGATTTGATATTTCTTCTTGTATGAGAGGTTGGGAACCCGATTCTCTACTTCCTTGGTAGCCTCAGGACAGAAACCCTCAGGTGATTTAGTGAGATTGGGCAAGTACCCATTTCCCCTTGGTGAATTCATCCAGAATTCACAGGAGAGCTTAGCAATGGCAGTTTAGTTCAATTTTGGTGGAGGTTCTATGCAGCATTGGAGCAGATCCTTGAGACCAGTTCTATCTCAGCGGTGTCAGCTATTCTATTATTTTAGCATGTAAAACCCTAGTTATATATTATAATAAAAGCTGAGATTATTTCTGCTCATCGTATGATTGAATTGCGTGCATTCTCTTGTTCTATTTTACATGGCAATCTTCTGTTAATAGAATAGTAATTTTATGGTGAAATTTTTGGACCTTGGTAGAGGTAAATTTCTGCAAAATAAATCAAATATCCCGTTTGGGATATTACAGTGATATCAGAGCTGGTCATCCTGCCTGCCTGAGGGTTTTACTACATATCAACTTCAGAGGAAGACCGAGGATTTATTATCTTTGCAGGGATTATTGGATCTGGAAGGATTGCATATCAGATGCTCGACAAATTGTCGTTTCATGAGCAAATTCTCTGGTGACTATTAATGATTCGACGAATCTGAGTCTAATATTGAGAAGTCAAAAGCTGCCGAATAAAAAAAAAAGCAAACAAAAGGGGCCAATCATTCATTCATCAGGTCGAAGTTGTGTTTGGCCAAGCCAGTTATTCATCATTAGCCGTCATTTGTTGTGCACAATCCAGTGTGTTGAACAAATCTTCATGAACGCCAATCCCGAAGGGGTCGAATTTGGCAAGGTCAAAACTAGGGAAAACCTTTTTGGGTTTTTCTGGGTTTCTGGAGAGGAGTACATCCTTAAAAATTGCAGAAATTCTTGGGTTGTGTTGAGGGGGTAAATCAGAGCTCCAGTATGGGAGGAGGGCCAATCCCCAAGGGGTCGAATTTAGCAGGTCAAAACCAGGGAAAACCCTTTCTGGGTTTTTGGAGGAGTAGATCCCCAAAATTGCAGAATTTTCTAAGTTGTTTTGAAGGGGTAAATCAGAGTTTGAAGTCAGCCAACAATGCAGATTTGAGGGGACAACACAGTTCTCTGGGGAGCAGCGAATTCACAACAGCTGGGCACTTATGTATTGATCACTTGAGGCTTGTAGCTTGCCTTGTGCAAGCCCAATAATATTATAGTGGCATGAAAATTAAACTGAACCCTTGTAGAAAGCAATCTGAAGTTGTGCATTCAGACCCAATAGAATATCATGGTGTGAAGTGCGTTCAATCCACATAAATTCAAGTTTGATTCAGAAGTAGAGTTTCTAGTACGTGGTTATTTCTTGTTAGCAGTGGTTCGAATCTCAAGGAGGAGGCAGAGAGGCCATGACTTCAACACTTTCGGGTTGCTGCAAGCTGATATGATTGGTACACGGGACACTGTCACCATATCATTTAGAGTAACCAGATGGAAAAGACAGAATTTCTAGGCCAGTTGAATGCAAAATTGTCATCTTGCTGAAATTTCCATTGAGCAGCGTATATCCCAGTGTTGGAAGAGAGTTGTTTGTGGTCTCATTTTGCGGGAGTTCTTGCACTATATGCTGAAGGTGTCATATCGCTGCAGCTAAGCCTATATTCACACCTACAGTCAAGAAAAACTTAGGTTCTATCTCTCTGTTGAATGTTTTGATCCCATGTCATTTATTAGTCTGAAATGAATCATTTTTTTGGCACAAAAAAGTGGTTGCTTTAAACTGATTAGCCTGAGAATGAAATGGCATTATTACATGTAATTGCACATGGTTTTTTATGAAACCATTTGTCAAAACACTTCATTGAGAAATTCATCAAAATCAGAAAAACAGTGACCTCATTATCACAAATATTCTTGTCCTCATTGAGCCAAAACATGGATCAAACATTCCTAAACTCCCTTAATAAACTAGCAGCAACAATCAACAAAACATTGTCCAAGGAGATACTTACTTTGCTACAACACAAGCAGCCACAGAAAAAACATGAATTGGGGTACAAAATTTATGCACTTGGAACAGATTTGAGATGCATGGGAGTTACACTCTGCGTACATTCCTAACTGCTGGTTGAGTAGAGTTTTTAGTGGGCAGCATATAATATAAAATGTCCACCACGTACCTTTAACAAATCCTTTCCAAATCTGCATATATAACTTTGACAACTGCATTAAAAATTTGACTGGGACAACGTGTAATCTGATTTGGCATATGAGTATTTGTTGTAGGTGACTGGCAATGTTGAGCTGTTAACCGACACATTCTTTTCCATCTGATTGGTGTAGAAGACAACTGCATATTAACTGAAGCAATTTGCCATCGTGGAGTGTTGACTGTTTGCCCACAAATCTGCGTGGAATTTCCTCTTGCTGGACTGCGTAACATGTGAAACTTTAATTATAAACCTTTGATTTATGGCATGTGCATATTTATCTCCTTGTTGAGTTATACGTATTCAAAGGAATGAGGTGAAGTGGGTCCCCTCCATTTCTTTTTGAACTTTTCACTTTAGATTTTAATTAACATTTGATTTGAATTAAATCAAAGTCACTTCAAACATTTGCTTGTACGTACTTCTCATGAGCTCAATGTGGGCCCCTTTGACTTTGACTTGAAACCTTGACTTTCTTTGTGGCTTCATGTGGTGGGCCCCACATAATTGCCACATCATCTTTGAATTTCATTTGGAACTGCCATGTCATTTGGTTGACTTTCTTTGACTTTGGAAAAATTTAGAAATTTTTCCAATTATTGATTTTTTTTGAATTTTTTTCTCATTTTTTGCCACTGTCACTAGGAAAATTGGCTTTTGAGGGACTATAAGTTGCCTTTTGACCCTCAAAGTGGGTCCTAGGATAATGTTGGGTCTCTGAGGATGAATTTCGAGTAATCACACGCCTTAGACATTTTCTAAGGCCGCTTATTTACATAATTACATAGAAAATAATTAAAAAAATCCTGTTTGCGGGAAATTTTTAATTATTAAAAAATTCTACTTAGACCTAGCTAAACTCCATGAATTTTTTTGTGTGATCTAGTATGGTAATATACATCGACTCTAGACACTAAGATGTGTTAGGGGCTCAACCTTCAAACTGTCACCCCGGCTTTGGGGTAAAAAGTGAGTGAAAAAACCCAGAAAATTATCCACCTCTGAAAAAAATGTATAATTAACCAAATAAAAAAATCACTCCAAGGTGTACTCGTTTGCTGATTGAGTCTCAACATCTTAGGCCCGTCACAGACTCAAAAACTCATTATTACTAGTATCACTTATTACAATTCCCCACAGGGTGTGGAATTTGGGTACAAGAAAGATGATGAGAAGATAGAAGCAGAGTTAAAAAATTCTGTTGACTGATGATATATGATGGTACAACTGTCCTCTAGATCATCCTTGGGCGTGAAGTCTTCATATAATCATCAGGTGCCACTCCAGTGGTCAATAGTCTTTTTAGGAAGAGATCTTCCACATATAATACTAGTACTAAAGGCTCATTCTCTACAACCAGATAGTAGAGATTGGGATCTGCATCACTCTTGATGAACCCCATCTTCTGCAGGTAGCCATCAATTCGACCATACCATGCTCTAGGTGCCTGTTTGAGCTCATAAAAGGCTTTCTTCAATTTGCATACATGAGACTTCTTCTCATGTGTCTCAAAGCCTTCTGACTGTTCAATGTATACTTCTTCTTCTATCACGCCGTTCAAGAATGCCGTTTTGACATCCATCTGATGAATCTCCCATCCTATTTGTGCTACAGGAGATATCACGGTTCTAATAGATGTATACCTGGCTACTGGGGTGAAGGTTTCTTCATAGTCTATTCCTTCCTTTTGAGCATACCCCTTAGCCACAAACCTGGCTTCGTACTTCTCCACACTGCCGTCTGTAGCGTATTTAATTTTGTAGATCCATCTTGAACCTGTCACTGATCTGTCCTGAGGCCTTGGCACTACTTCCCAGACATCGTTCACCATTATAGAGCTGTACTCCTCCACCATTGCATCCATCCAAACTTGATGTTGAGTGGCTTCCTGAAAACTAGAAGGCTCTCCATCCCAAGATAATAATGCATGATATCTGTTTAGTTGTCTTCTCTCCCTCTTATTGTTTTTTGGTGCTCCAATGAAGTCTTCTGCATCCCGTAGAATCTGTCCGAGTTCCCGACTTGTTCTCCCTCTGGTAGCTGGTGCATCTGTCAGCTCCTCCTCTTCCTGTGATTCTTCCTGTTCTGGTTTGACCAACGACTCATCTTTGGACTGCTCTTCGGAAGGCATTTCTTGAGATTTTCTAAAGGCCGTATCCTCCATGAACTTCACATCTCGTCGAACTACTACCTTCCTGCTCCCTGGAAGATAGATTCTATATGCCTTAGCGTTCTCGCTATATCCCACTAGATATCCTTTCTTTGCAGTTTGATCCAACTTCTTCCTCTTTTCCTCGGGTATGCGGCAATATGCGAAGCTCCCAAATATCCTGAAATCACTGATTTCAGGTGTCTTCCCTGTGAAGATTTTCTCTGGAGTAATCTTGCCCAATGCCCGATGAGGAGTTTTATTCTGAACATAGACTGCCGTGTTGCATGCTTCTTCCCACAGGAATTTTGGCATATCTTGATCATACATCATGGCCTTGGCTGCTTCCACGATAGTCCGATTCTTCCTTTTTGCTACTCCATTCTGCTCTGCATTGTATGGAGCTATCCACTCTCTTCTGATGCCCTCGCTAGCGCAAAAATCTATGAAGTCCTTGTCGACATATTCTCCACCATTGTTTGAGCGCAAAACTTTTATTTTCTTTCCAGTTAGATTCTCCACCAGAGCCTTGAACTCTTTGAATCGACATAAAACCTCGTCCTTGGTTTTCAGAAAATAAATCAAAGTTTTCCTGGAGTGGTCATCGATGAAGGTGATGAAGTATTCGGCACCACTAAGAGCTTTAGTGGACATAGGTCTGCAGATATATGAGTGTAACAATCCTAGTACACTCTTGGCCCTGTTTTTACTTCTAGGAAATGCTGCCTTGACATACTTGCCCAAAGCACATCCTCTGCATACATTATCTCTTTCTATACTAAGATCTGGAACTCCTGTTACAGTTTTCTTGAGAATTCTCAGAGCCCCGTGGTGCAGATGTCCCATTCTTCTGTGCCATAGTTCATTTGAATCCTTGTCTCCATGACTGCCTATCAGTGCCATTGGTGATTCTAGCTGTAACTTGTACAACCTGTTACTCTTGATTCCGATCTGCACATTCTTTTTCCAGCTCGGGTGTTTGACGTACACTTTCTCCTTAATGAAGAAAACATCATAGCCCTTGCTTTGAAGTTGTGACACGGAAAGTAAGTTCATCCCAATCCTGGCACATGCAGCACATTGGTAGCTCGAAACCGCTCTCCCGTTTTTGTTTGAAAAACTATGGTCCCCTTTCCTACTGGGGTACACTTTGCCTCATTCCCCATGGTGATCTGAAAATTCATCATTTCCTCCTGATATTCAGAAAAACATTCCTAGATTCCTGTCATATGCCAGGAGGCTCCATTATCTATATACCATACCTCAGATGATGCCGAACTTGTTACACTCTTGTGCAGTTTTCATGGCTAGAGGACATTCGATGCTGCCCCAAATCAACATTTACTCTTTCTACTATTAGATTCATGGCTAAGATTTTGGTTTCTCTAAAATTCTTGTTTCCTGCATCATCTGCAGGTTTCTTGATCTTTCCTTGAACAAGATCCAAAACTTTGTGCTTAGCGAGGATAAGATCTATATTTTTTTCCATGCCCTGTAGTTGGAAGCTCCCTCTAGCTTGTTTTATCCCTTCATTGTAGTTGACATAGTTCCTATAGATAGTAGGCTTCTCTCCTTATATAATCCTTTTCCCTAATGACCTTCCTTTGATCACACTTTCTTCAATAGATCTTGTTGCCTTTTTCTTCCTTCTTCACCTTAGCTCTGATACCATGTTAGAAAATCAGAAAGGAAAAAAGATTTCCTTATGTTGATAATTACTTGTGTTCTTATTATTTTCTTTAATATTATTTTTTTATCTTTGTATCATCAAGTAATCATAAAAAAAACATGAAGATCAAAGACACTAGATGTAGGCTCTCAGCTAGGGCTAAAAACCCTCTATAGGGGAAAACCTAGTCAAAATTCATTCACTAGTAAATCAATTTGAGATAGACCAAGACCTTAGACCCAAAAAACCTTCCTCCTCCACAAAGTCAACCTTCCAAGATGTCAGTAAACTTCGGTAGTCTCTTTTTGTTCAGTAGCTACAACTCATTAACATTTCAAAACTTTGACCCCCAACAACTTCATAATTTCGCCCCCCAACAACAATCCAGAACTTCGACCCCAACTACTTCAGAACTTCGGCCCAACAACAATCCAACAACTTCGCACGTGTGAGATAAGAGAGAAAATTTTGACTTCCTTAGCTAGATAATGACCTCCTTCTCCTTTGTTAGCCCTTTCCTTCTTCCTTCTTGAATTTCACACTTTTTCTACTTCCAACAATTGCAATTCGAACTTGTTGAGTGAGTGATCCAAATGAGGTCGAGTAGCTCCAATATATAGTGAGTTTGTGAGGTCAAATTCCCTTGTTTAGGCGAACTTGTCCTTCCTTGAGGCTGACTTGGTGGAGGGGGTATAGAAGACCTAATTTACATAAAACTAAATATCTTTCTTGACAGATGAAGCCCAAGAAGGGTATTTTACATTATGACACAGACAAGGACACTTGACATAAACCCTAGAAGCCCACAACGGAGGCTTTGACCTAAAAACCATTGACCCAAGCATGAATGAAACCCATGCTTTAATAAATCAATTTCAATAATAATAAAATTACATTACATCATGACTCAAATACAATTATGAAGATCGACACTAGTTACATTCTTCAACATTAAGTTGCCCAGACCTATAGATGGAACCATCTACCAATTACACACAATATCTAGTGCTGCAACTTTCATCATTAGGTACTTTAATCATTAGTGCATCTAATTGCACCAAGCTAGAAAGGGATGGGCATAATAACACTTCATATGTGGATTCTCTTCCAAAATTGGGGTTTTAGTCTCGTAATGGTGTTACCTCCCTAGGTAGGAGTGGTTAATAGACGATCCTATTACGTATTCCCAACCCCCAAAGGTAAATGACATGTCCTTAGTCCACCCTTCAATCAATAGGTGCCATATGAATAATAATGGGACGAAGGGGGGAAGAACTCCATGGCCTAGTGCCATGGTTAAAGGGACTAGCTATGATGGAATGCCTCATCCTGGGTGTATAGATGTGAGGAGGGAGCGATCGTGGATGCATGAGTTACTTCGACTTTTATTTTCCCACCCCTCTATATTGCCTTTTACTTTTTCTTGATTTTTCCTTGTAATACTGCTTGAAGCTTGAGGAATGAGAGCTTGCTTTGTATGATGCACGACAATTATTACCCCCTTTAGAATGGGGCATTTCATTGCCCATCAGGGGTTGGGACATGCAAGGGTTCCTTTTCTTTTATGACATAGGACACATTCGCCGAAGAATTAGGTGATGGCCATATGATAGAGGTAGAGCTCATGCTTGGTTTTTGCCCATGTGCTAATTTGTAAGTCCCGACCATCTTTTCATTTTGATTTTTCTTTTGTTTTTCCTATGGCCATGATAAGCTCTTTTATTTTCTTTTAGTTGCATCAACCTCCCAGGGTGCATTTCTAAGGCCTACCAAGGTATGAGGTTGAGTGCCAAATCCCAATGAACCAATGGGGAGGTGGAATAAGGGCCCATAATATAAGATGGGAAGTGGTACATATGGAAGGGATATATGGGACATGCTATCTCAATCATGGCTTCCCAAGTAGTGTCTCTTCCTAAAGCCATAGTGGGCCATTAGGGGTGGTCCCACTAGATTAGGATTGAAAACTAACCCCCCATTTAAGGTGAGGGAACAAGACTACGGCCAAGACCCTTTTTTCTTCCAAGTCACCCCATAATCCATGTTAAAATGCCCAAATACAAACAAGCATAAGCATCCGATTGCATAATGAATAAAGTGCTTTTTGATCAGAAGCCCACCTTCCAACATGTGCTCTTGACAAATGGCCGAGGAAACATATGACTGATGCATATGGTTGAGATATGAATGGCACGTCACATCAGCTACAAAGTCACTCTCAAGGGCTACTAGTTGTTCGTTGGAAGAGATGAATAGGAGAAAAGTTTCTCCTAGGGGTCACCCACTTTTTGGTGGGTAACAAGGCCTTTAATTGGGAGACTAAAAGTGATTTTATTTAGTCCTACATGGCTTGATGAAGAGGGTTGAACTTCTTGGGAGAGTTATAAAAGCAAATTTGTGGAGTTCATTTCATAGGTTGGTTTTGATATTTGATATTGCCATTTTCTGGAGGATATTACTTCTTGGTTTGTGAGGACGAAACCCTTGTAGGTGACATTCTCCATGTTATTGAGAGATATAATCTGGAGAATATCTTGGTGATTTCACACAGAGATCACAATTGGGCTTCATTGTTGGTTTGATATATATAGTCTCGAGCAGATTTGAGGATATTTGTGGCAACAAAAGGATTCTAGAGCTCGCTATAGTATTGCTGCTACAGTAACGTTGCTACAATGATTTTTGTAGATTTCAATTCAGAATTAGACTTGTGCTTTTCCAGATTTAATGGGTATGCTTGAACAGTGTTTTTAAGCATTTTGGTTATCTGGGTATTGTTCATTTTGATCATATATTGTAATCCCAGCTCTAAAAATAAATCTGAGTTATATCAGTTTGTGGGTTTTCCTAAATACCGTTATTTTCTGAGTTATTTCATTGTTGCCAGTGATTTTTTTTGGTTATTTGGATATTGTTCATTTTGATCATATATTATAATCCCAGCTCTAAAAATAAATTTGAGTTATATCAGTTTGTGGTTTTTTCCTAAATATTGCTATTTTCTAAGCTATTTCATTGTTGCCAGTTAAAAAAAATACCGGTAAATGTTATAATTTTTCTGTCTTAGTTTCCAAAATTTGTTTCTTGTTAGTCCTCCAAATTGATTTGGTAGATTAAAAATTGTTCAAAAAATGAAATTCAAGCCTCTATATTTCTTTTAACTAAATTGGTCAATTTCATGGCTATTTTTCGTTCTGTATGTGTTATGCAGGTGCTCTTATTGTATCTCTACTATCATCGCCATTTGTAGCAGCTATCAATCTTATAAAACTACCAAAGTTGTATGCACTTTTAATTGGTGAGTTCTGTATTATCTATTTGAGTTATTGTTTGAGTGTATGATTAAACTAAGCACAACTAAATTGCCATTAGAAATAAACTGACTCATTGTAGAAGTATTTCAATGATCTTGTTTACATTCTTGATCTATTTTTATCATATTGGAAATGTGTTAGTAAACCCCAAGTTAGTCACGTGGTCTTATATTGTTTGATAATTATTTTGTGTTTAATAACACGTGGTCGATGCACATGTTCTTACATAGTCTTAGTATTATAACGTAATGATGCACTTTATTGTAAAGTAAGTTGTTAGGTCCTAATTAATTTACAGTGGTTCTCCAATCATTGTGTTTACAACCTTATATATGTATAGAGAGCCCCCCTTTCTTGATTTTCATTATTATCACAATTAGAGACATTCTCATTGTATATTGTGCCCACCGTCCATTTCCCTTGATCATGTGTGTTAGCACCAAGTTTGTATCTTTCCTAAAGATCCAAAGGTTATGATTATTAGTTCATTGTACAAGGGGTTTCGTAATGGCCTATCAAATTTTTGTGGATATGTAACATAAGCTTAGGAACATTTCTAAACAGTTATTTCACTTAATCTTAAGTGTTCCCTAAGTTTTTGCAGCAAAATCAACCTATCGGAAGTCTACAGGTGGCACTACGAAAATATTTCGTAGCGCCCATAGCAAGTTTAAAAATATGAGTTTCAAAACTGTTTTTCAAGTCCTTGAACCATTTTTCAAGAAGCTTTACCCTTATGAAACCTTGATATGGCATTTGGCAGAGTTCTCAAGCCTAAGAAAGCGATTTTAAATTAAACCCTAAAACGACAGTTTGCCTTAAAATGACAGTGTCCAACATTTTTCCTGTTTTAGTTACTATGTTCAAACAAAGATTTCAAATAGGTGGTGATGAATTTTAAAAAACCAAAAGAGGTTTTTGTTGGGAATGGGATGATTTACAAAAACGTCTTGCAGATTTTACCCAGACATCATGGTTTGGAAATTACAAAGGAATCTTTGAGGCCCATTTTTCTAAATTTTGTAATTCTGTGATTTTCATGTTTTAGTAATTATTTTCAAATGCCATTTCTGAACATATGGAGATGAATTTTCAAAAACCAAAAGAGGTTTTTGTTGGTAACGTACCAACTTAAAGAAGTCTCTCTCAATTTTTACCCAGCTAGCATGGTTTGAAGGATAATGAAGGAATATTTGCAGCCTATTTTTCAGGACTTAAATATTTACACAGTTGATTTCGAGAAGATGAGGATAAATTTTCCAAATCTGAAAGAGGTTTTTGTGGGCAATGAGCTGATTAAAAAAACCCCTTTCAGTTTTTACACAGCGATCACGGTTTGGGAGATCCAAATGCCTCTTTGAAGCCTATTTTTCAGAAATTTGCTAGATTTTTTGAAATTCTATTTCCTATAAAAATGCCAAGTCAAAGGCCACCTCATCAAATTCGACTTGGGGATCAGGCTAAAGATGGGTGAAGAGGTTTTTCAGATCCATTTCTTTTGGATCTTGATGGTTATTGTAATTAATACTTTCCCAAACATTGTGGATCTCAGATTTATGTATTTTTCCTATATAATGAATGAAAAAGAAGGAAGAAGGGTTGGATTTTGGAAACAAAAATAGTTATTTTTGCTGTGTGATCAATTTGTTGATTTTTAAATACCAAGAGGACTAAGAGATTATGTTCATGATACAAAGATTCCTCTGATGGTATGCTCAGTTAGTTCTTCTATTGTGATAGTTTCCTTTTCTATGTGATATCATTTAGCTTCTATATTTTGATGTTTGATTGAGATTATGTGACAAAATTCATTGGTAAATGATTTGGTTCATATGGTTTAAGCATCTGCACTATTTCTCCTAAAGCTTGCAAGATTCATGTTTCATGCCCTGCTATAGTGGATTGTTTTCTTTTTCTACTACCATTCATAAATTGTTTGACAGGTCTACAGTCTGGCATCTACCTTGCCTCTGTCCCTCTTGATTCATATAGTCAAGATCTTGGTGTCTACATCTGAAACCTGATTGGTTGACTCCATTGCCCAATAAATTACTTGCTTCATCCCAAATACCACACTCAAAATCGAAAAACCCTATTGAATATCTAGCCATTATGTGAAGACACAACCAGTTGCTAAGCTTAGTGATTAGGTTGTCAGAGAGAGCCCTCTCTAGATTGAAGGGGCTAGCCTTCAATCTAAGTGATAACAATATGTACATTTTTTTTGTGCATAGATAGAATGGTGGGATTGCCCTCGGGGTGTTGTACCGGTGACCTTCATGTGAGGAATAGCTTTCGAATGCACCTATTCACTGACTATTTTATGCCCCATGGGCTTGATCATATGTACATTTAATATCAAGTGAATTTTGAATAAGATCCTTCACAATAATTCTTGTGTGTTGTGAATGATATTGATATTACTTTTTTCCATTTTGTTGTTTATTTAAGTCATGTGCACACACAATATTATCTCTTGATTAGCACCATCTCATTATCATTCCAAACTTGCAACTTTCGATGGATGTAATTTAAACATCGACATATTGCATTGTAATGGGATTTATTCACTCTTTATATTAATTTTTTTCATGTTTTCAATGAACATATTTTTCAAATATAGAATATTGTAGCAGTTTAATTCAACCTCTAGGGTTTTATAATGGGTGTAGGTTTAGATTTTACCATTGAAGATGTAGTGGGTGCAATATTTTGATTCTAGATGATCATAGCCAACCAACAAGCACGACCCTTTTCTTCACTGGTGCATGGGTACATTTTAGGCTGTCTACTCAATATTTGTAATAGAGGTAGTGGATTTTTATGTAGCTTTTGGGCTACCCTATGGTTTGAAATTGCTACCAAGTTGAAAATAAGTAGAACCTTACATCACAAATAGATGGTTTGTCCTTAGTTGTGAACCAAACTTTGGTAAACTTCCTATGTGGTCACTATTACCCACCCAAGTGGGTAACCCCTAGGAGAATTTTATTTTTTCTTCTATTTGTTCAACTTACTAGCCAAGAACCCTATGATGATCCATAGATAGTTAGCCTCAAAGCCTTCTGTCCATGCTTCGGTCAATGCTTTATTTCATCTAGCTTACTCATTTGATGAAGGTGGGTCATTTATAAGGTACATGAACCATTTTTGTATTCCAGTGCTTTCATTTAATGTTTAAGGGCACTCTAGTATGGACCATAGGTTAATTTTGATGATAGATTTCTTTTTATTGTACTCTTGTTCCCATGCTTTACCTTGGTGATTATCTACTACCCCTAGTCTAGCGTGACCTTCCCTGAGGCCTTTCTTTCCACTGTCAAGGAGGGGCACAAATAGGAGGCATTGATTGATGTTGCATGTCCATGGTAATTCATACTTGATACTTTCCATCTTTCCCTTATATTCATGTTCATCTTTAGGTTGATTGATATTTGTCACTACTATTATTTCCTCGTTTTCCTCATCCTTTAGTAGGGGCCCAATGTTAAATTTCCTTTGAACCCAACATCTAGGCTATTTAATTCCTAGTAGATTATAGATCTATTGAATAAGAGCACTGCGATCTTAAACATAAATATTCAGTGGAAGCATAATGACAACCAATATCAATTAGACATCACGCATAGATATTCTACCTAATCAACAGTTCTTCATTATTATAATATCAGAACCTACAGGGGTTCTATTTCTGGTAAAATGGCCCTATGAGAAATTTACAAATACAACATACACTAGATTTGATCTGGCTAATCAAGCCCTAGGTATGTCCTTCAATCTACTTCACTAATCTGGATCTCCTTTGTTGCACCCTTGCACCTGCCTTGGACTCGACACACTTGGATGAAATTCCTTCTCCACCCAACCTTTGAAGTCTCCTTTTGAGTCTTGTGCTCACTTACTATTTTGTGTCTTGTCCTCTCCATAGACTTGCTTTTATAATTTCTCTTTGAGCTAAATCCCTAACCTTAATCTCCAAATCGGATTGTTGCCTCAAAATCTAGTAGGCATTGCGAGATATGTCACAAAGCAAGGGCCAAAACTAGATGCAACAATGAGGTGGATTGCCACTGCCACCTCAACATGTTGATTTGGGGTAGCATCGGATGTGCTCTAACCATGAAAATTGGAGAGGCTAAAGCACATGAGATCTCCAAGACCCATAAATGGTTTGAGCAAATTCTAACCGGTTTGGGAGATACTAAAATAATTAATGTCTTTAATGGAGTTCCTAAGTCTAAACTTAGGAAAAATAAAATATTAATGGGTATTAATATAAAACTGGGTTAGAAAGGTCCAAAAGTTATGGATCAAGCCAAATCTAATCTTAGCCGTTGATTAGAGATTTAATCTTGGCCGTTGATGGACCAACGAGAAAAGTATAAGAGGAGGCTTGAGGGTCAGTTGGAGGATATATTGAGGGAGACCAGTTAGTTCGATTTCTGGAGCGGGGTTAGCTGAGAAATTTGAACTAGTGGTCTGGAGAGCAGCAGGAGGCAGCAAGTATGGAACAGAGAGTCGGGAGCAACACCAGAAGACCAACGCAGAGGTTGGAGAGGCAGACACAAAGGCAACAACAGACTACGCGGTCACTGGAGGGCCTGCGTGGGTGATGCAGAGAGGCCCAATGTTGACGCAGAGAGGCAGGGGCTGACGCAAAGTGTTTGGGAGCTACGCAGAGGTCAACGAGGCTGACGTTGAGACTGGTAAAGTGCTGGAGAATTTTTCTCTCTGTTGGGTAAGCCAGTTTGGCACCCTGTTGTATTGAAGAATTGTTGAATAATAAAATCCTCCCTTGCTGCACCGATTTTCCCACATTGGGTTTTTTTGGGGAATGTTGTCCAAAATATCTGTGTTGATGTGTTGATTCTTATGCATGTGTTTGTTTCTGTTTTATGGTGTGATATCTGCAACATAATTTATTTCAATGTTTATTGAAGGAGTTCCATAAATAACTTATTGGAAAATAAGTAGGTAAAGTAAATCAGTTGTTGTAGTGATAGAATTTTCACACAACAATCCACCTCCTTCTCTTTAGTGGAATTTCACCCCACGGGACGCTTCCCAATCTTCACCTAAAGGAGATTCTAAGTTAATTCGTCCAAGGTGATATATGTGGAATGCTAAGCAAGGCACTTCTTGAATGGAATGAAGGCAGAATCATCTATGTATAGGAACAACGTGCCATAAACAAAAGCCTTAAAGAGATACTTGATACTTAGGGTTTCAAGGTGTTGTTGAACAAAGGAGTATTTAGGCATGCAAGCATGCAGAAAAGGCTTGAATGATGAAATCAACAAAAAGGAAATGGAAAACCTTCAAAATAAGCCCCAAGTTGAAGCCTAAATAGAGATTAGGGTTTTGTAGGGCATAAATTGCCTAGTGTTGATGACATCAGCCCTATTAGGGCAAATTCCACCATGAAAAGAGCTGGATTTTGAGATTTAAGAAACAATCAAGGTGGAGACAAGCTACAAGGGCTTCAATGTCATCCTTTAGGGGGCCTAATTGAACTCTGTCCCATGCACTAGCCCTAGCGGCTTGTCTTAAATGGATTAGGAAGATAAAAAGGAAGAAAGGATAAAAGATTTTATGAATTTTGACAACCACAACGATTACTAGTGCCTTTCCCTACTTGCGTGAGTGTAATCTTTAGGGCTAACTTTAGGATATATCAAATCTGTGGACGGATTAAGGGGGAAATCATAGTTTTCACTTGCAAACCCTAGCTATCTTTTTACGAGGGAGGAAATTAATTAGAAGAAAGGTCTCTAGGAGATATTCTACAACATTTAAGAAAAATAAAATTTAGCATGCAATGATCAACCATGCAATGATGTAACAGACCTAATAATAAATAATAATTAATGAAAAGGTGTAAAGGTGTGTCTTATCAAAGAGACATATCTCTTCATATGAAAGAGCGCCCCGCCTAGTATTTATAATGGGGACCTTCATTTGTAACATCATCAATCAATTCTATTCCCATATGTATGTGTGTGTCTATATATATATTTGTGTACAACACAATTTGAATATAAATAGAACATTGTTTGTTTACTACAATGGGACCAGATTTCTTCGACACTCTGGCCGCTCAACTGTTCTAGGTCTCGAAATCATGGAAACATATTCCCAAGTAGTTTTGGAATACCATAAAACTAAATGAGAAATATTATAGGAAATGAGAGAAATAATTATAAAATCGCTAAAGCTCTTTAAAACATTGGATTCAACACCTATGATAGAAGATGACCTTAATGTCAAAGAGGATGAAATTATTGAAAACACAACACTTGAAGATGTAGAAGCTATAGACGAGGAAAAATTGGTTAATTCTCGAAACAATCAAAGAAGTGTACAGTTCAGGAATGAAATCTTTTCATTTGAGAGAGAAAAACAATAAGATTTTAGTGACCTAATAGATTTACAAAACTCTAATCAAAATATCATATCTTCAGAAAATGCGGTGAGTTCTAATAGTGAATGCGAATTGGGATTGAGTAAGATTTCCACAGAGGTGGCTGATTGCCAACAAAATGCTGTTGAAATGATGGAGTTAGATGCTTCTCCAAATATGATGCATCGAATAGAAAATGAGTCTAATAAACAGAATATATATCTATCTATCTATCTATCTATCTATATATATATATATATATAACAACTATTTGGTAGATTTTGTAGCTCGGATAGGTGTTCTAGGCTTGAGAGGTGTCCTTGAGTCTAAAAACACGAAGGATTTAATTTTCTCCAAGCCCTTGTAATTTTTCCTATGGGAAATATCTTAATTATGTCAATTAGTGATTTTTTTAATTATTTCCCAAGTCTAACTTAGGAAAAATGAATAATTAATTGGGATAAGATCGATTTTCCTCTAGAAGCTTGTAGATAGTTTCTAAGATGATCTTAGCCATCAATTAGATCAAGTGAACTTCTAATTGTGGCCATTCATTCGTGAATGAGAGATTATAAAGGAGATCGATGGGAAGCATTGGAGAGATACTGAACATCGAGTGGGTGATTTTCAGAGAGACACCAGGAGGGTTTCAGCAGTAGTGATTGAGGAAAAATTTCCGGAGTTTCTTGCTATAAGTATTTTCTACAGGAGGCTGAGTTTTTCCAGGGAGGCCATGAGCTTTAGGAGGAGGCCGAATTACTCAGTAAATTTGCAGGAGGAGGCCAAAATTATTTTCTGGAAGGAAGTGCGAGTCTTCCAGAGGTAAGATCGTATTGTAGAGGACGTTGGAAATACTGAGAGGGGGGTGAATCAATATTTCCTTTTCTTTTTACAATTGCTTAATTAGTCATTAAATTGTTCAGAGCATTCAGATAATCATCACACCAAAACAGAACAGAAAGCAACAAAGAGACAGTGCAAAACATTCAACTTTAACAAATCACAGTATTATGTACAATGTACATACAACAATTTACCAGGTAGGACTGGAAGAAAGTACAAGACTCCCAAGAGTTTTTCCCGCAAACTGGAAGGAAGCAAATGCTCCCTATAGGTTGGGCTCCCGTGCCAGGGATAATTGCCCAGTTACAAATAGTTTCTACTCTGCTACTGCTGCCACTGATGCCCACCGATGCTATTGCTGCACATACTGCTGCTGTTGTCACACTTGTTCCCACTGCTGCTTGCTTATATCAACTTGCCACTATACTGCTGTACCCAACTGCTGCTGCCACTTTCCCTGTGCCATGCAACTGCCTCTTCTGCACTGTACAATTTTCACCACTCTTGTTGTTTATCCTCTCTCTGCTATCACTTCTGCTCTTTTGACGCTATTGCCAAATGATTACAGCCACTGTTGTTTCATGACCCTTCTACTCAAACCCTGGCTGTATCAAATAATCAATATAGCTGCCCTAGCTTCAACAAATTCTTGGCATTCTATCCAAGACACTGCCATACTGCCTCTGTCATTTCACTGCGTTCAATGTTCTTTACTGATTAATAATTCGTGCTCCCTCATCAGACTTGCTTGCAATTTCTGCTCACAGGATCTGCTTCTACTTAATCATACTTAGCATGGTCATTGTCATAGCCTCTAGTCATATCCAGCAACACATGCGTACTGCTCTGAGTCAAACTCTGTCAAACTGATAGTAACAGTTCAATAATTAATCAGACTTTGTCAACACTACAGTGTATGACATATGTAACACAAAATATATGTATCAGCCCTGTCTCTGAAATCTTTATTGTAAATTCTGGTAGCTGCCCTCAAGTCTGAAGTCCTACTTCAAGCAACTATAGGAAGATCACATCCCAAGATAGTCCAAATTTCATAGAGAACTGAGCCTTGGATCTGAGAGTTAATAGCATCAAATCTAGGGTCTCAGCTTCCATCTCTGTGGGACCCTATGGTGCCGATAGACCAGACCTCATGAGTCATGCTAGCAGATTATACAGTCACTATGTGATATCCTCCAAGCCACAATGATGGGTCCTTTTAGGCGGTTGCACAACACTCATTTGAGATCCTTGCCAAATTATTCTTTTGGATAGACATCTATGTTGAATTTTCTCTATTCAGCCTTGGATGCTAGTACAGAGGGATCTCGTGGATTAGAATTACCTGTTACTACTGGTGCTATAGGCTAAAGAGCCACTCATCTTGTACGTCTTTTTCCTGGATTGCCTCTCCATTCTTTGGAGTTAGCTTTATAGGTTTTCAGATGAGACTGTTACTTTATCTTATATTTCTTACTTTTATATAGGAGTTGCTTTAGTGCTTCCGCTTTATGTAGACATCATTGTATCTAAAACGTCTCCATTGAGCTACTTTAGTGGTCATTTGTTGGATATTAACACATTTATTTTATCTTATATACAACCTTTGTTGAATTTGAAATCTAAGTCATAAATTTTGTCCTTGAATTTGAAATCTGTCTTTTCATTTTCACCTTCTTTGCTGGGGAATGTAGTCATCTTGAATTTTCTCATCCTCCTGATTATCTGAATGTATTGACTCATGGATACAATCAATGATTTCATTCTTTAATTCGTTAAGCGTAATGGTTATAGCTCTGGTGAAAGTGAAAATGAAGAGACCAAAGTAGAGGATGTATCCATGGTATACCCCCATAATGGTTGTCATACCATTGACAATTGGAGTGTATAATACTATAATGGTTTGACTCGTGAAATTTTTATGGGGTCGGGTGAAAACAAATAAATAACTTACGAGGTTTGGTTAAAAAAGTTATTGTCTGGTAATTTTTTTTTTACCCAGTCAGATAATTTTTTTAGCTGGTCTAGTATTTTTTTTCTTTTCTCTTTTTGTTTTTATTGGGTCGGGTGAAAATAATAAAATAAATTTACAAGGTTTGGTTAAAAAAGTTA
Source organism: Pinus tabuliformis (assembly GCA_031772625.1). Lineage (NCBI taxonomy): Eukaryota > Viridiplantae > Streptophyta > Pinopsida > Pinales > Pinaceae > Pinus > Pinus tabuliformis. The sequence goes on from CM062816.1 coordinate 2,101,135,213, forward strand.
TCGGGTCTGGTAACTTTTTTTTTTACCTAGTTAGATAATTTTTTAGCAAGTATAGTTTTTTATTTTTTTTATTTAATGGGTCTTGGCTTGAATAGCAAGGGAGTGTAAAAGGCCACGATCTTTTATTCAATTATATGAGAAGGATAAAAACATATTTAAATGTATAAGATGAATGAATAATTGATGATGATTTTACTATGTAGGGGCCCCGTATACATATTCCTAAGTGGGTACCTTTTAAAATGTCATGTATTTTAATTAACATACGATCTTTCGTTATTTATTTATTTATTTATTGTACTTCCATGTTTATTTTATTTCTTATTTCTCATTATTATTTAGCTTTAGACTTTATGTATGTAATAAATAATCGATATCAAACTATTCTTTCATCCATGAGTTTGCTACTTCTAATTGTTCAAAAATCTGAAAAATGCATGAACATCATACCATGATAAAAGGTAGTAGTTGAATGATTTCAGGTGCCATGATAAAAGCAACAATCAATTTTGACATCTGGGTGAAAAGAATTACCTCATGGAAGGCATCTAGTACAAAGTTACAAACCCTCTATTGCTTGGGTGTCATTGCTTTAGCTCTTATTATCACTTGCAACTATCAAATGATATTCTGGAGTTGTATGTGAAGCTAATTTATTCTGTTTATGCTACTATCATAGTTCAATGCTTGCTAGAATAAATCTCTACTCTTATTCAGATTAATGGCATCTTAGGGTAAGTTTAAGATTCATGAATACCAAACATGGAAAATTAAATACCCTATTTTGCTCAACATACCCTAATCATTCGTGGGTATTAACCGTTGTAGTTGGTCTCCCCTGTAACATTTTTTGTTTCCTTCTATGTTTACTTTTATCAGTTTTTGCAATTGGTGAGTATCGATCATTTGGACTTTGCTAGTTCCCAAAAATGGCAATAAATGGTAGATTGTCCTCGTAAAATGTGCTCTATTTTATTTGTTGCCCATGAATATTATAAATCAATTTACACAGGGAGCATATTCTGTTTTATTCTTTTTTGTTTTAACCCAGCACAACTAATATTGCATTTTGTAACGTGCAGCTCGTCTCATACTAGGGGGCATTGTATTGTCAGGTTTACATTTTTTTCGAATACAGGTACATTTGGAAGATTCAACTTGTTAATAAAATATTGTGTGCTTTTTTATTTGATTACATATGTAGATTATGACATGGATAACTTGTTAAAGGGTTCCATTATTAGATTGATTTTGTTTTTACTTTTTTGTTTGCTAGCATGTCCATGGCTTATAGTGTTGAAAAGTGTAATTAGGTTTGGTCTTCATAATGGCATGTAATTGTGACTTTTGTAAATGATGTAATGAAGAAAAATAAAATTAGTATTGTAAGCCTTGCTTCATGGGTTTCATGAGCAAGTGATTTTATTTTAGTTGGCTCCCATTGAGAGCCTTAGGATTGGTCATTAAAATTCAAAGAGTCTATTTCATGTATGAAGAACCCTTTTGGGGATATATGTTGATTTTGGGTAGCATCGGATGTGCTCTAGCTCCGAAATTTTGTGGAGGGGCTAGAACACATGAGATCTCCAAGACCCAAAATCTTTTGGAGAAATTCCACCCGGATGAGGAGTTATTAAAATAATTAATATTTTTATGGGTTCCTAAGTCTAAACTTAGGAAAATAAAAATATTAATGGGTATTAATAAAGATATGGGTGAGAAGCTTCTAAGAGATGAGGATCAAGTTTGTCTTAATCTTAGCTGTGGATTAGAGACTTAATCTCGGCTGTTGATTCATCAACGAGAAAAGTATAAAAGAAGACTTGAGAGTCATTTGGAGACACGCCGGGCAAATACTCAATACCCTGAAGGAAATCAATTCTCAAGAAGGAGTTCGATTGCAAAGGGAGAGTTGCAGGGTGGAGGAAGAGGAGGGCATCAACAACAATCAGTGACTGAGGAGGAGGTGACGCAGGGCATTCGAGAGACAACACAGAGGGAAGAGCAGGCAGACAACACCATTGGAGATGTAGTCCTCACGCAGGCTGACGCAGAAGTGACGCAGAGGTGGGTGAAGGGTCTCCAGGGTGTCAGAACTTCTCCAGGAGGAGGAGAAACTTTGTCTCAGGTGTTTTCTCTCAGAAGTGTCTCAGTTTCTCTATAAAATCATTCCTTGTAAAGCGATTGTTGCTGAAGATTAATAAAACCCTCATTTGCTACACTGGTTTTCCCACATTGGGTTTTTCCGGGGACAATTGTCCAAAAACAATTGTGTTGATGTTTTTGATTCTTGTGCTTGTATATCACTGTTCTGTTCTCTTTATGTGATAACTGCCGTAGAATTTATTTTAATGTTTACTAAAGGGTTTTCGTAAGTAACTTAGTGAGAGATAAGTAGGTGAAATAAATCAGTCACTGTAGTAGAATTTCGTATTAGAAATTTTCACATGGTATCAGAGGAGAGATCGGGCAACAGGATAGAAGAATCTGTTATGAGTCAGGAGCATGATGCCGAAACATCAACTCAGAGGGACTCACGCATATCTCCAGAGAAATAAGAGAGCACGAAGAACATGGACCACGATTATTCTATGTTAGCTTCCAGACTGGAAGAAGAAGTCGCTTGCCTAGCAAGTTCTGCCTTCTTTGAGGTTTGGTATATAGATAGTGGAGCTTCCTGGCATATGATGGGAATACGAGAATGTTTTTCGAATTATCAGGAAGAAAGGATGAATTTTCAGATCACCATGGGAAATAAGACAAAGTGTACCCTCGTAGGAAGAGGTACTGTAGTCTTTCAAACAAAAGCAGGGGATCGGCTTCGAGCAACCAATGTGTTGCATGTGCCAGGATTGGGGATGAACTTACTCTCTGTATCTCAACTTCAAAACAAGGGCTATGACATTTTCTTCATTAAGGAGAAAGTATATGTCAAACACGCGAGTTGGAAAAAGAAGGCCCAGATTGGAATCAGAAGTAACAGGCTGTATAGACTACAGCTAGAATCGGCAATGGCACTGATAGGCAATAGTGGGGATAAATATTTGAATGAACTATGGCACATGAGGATGGGACACTTACACCATGGGGCTCTAAGAATTCTTGGGAAAACAGTATCAGGAGTTCCAGAATTAAGTACCGAACGAGATGATGTTTGCAGAGGATGCGCACTAGGCAAGTACACCAAGGCAACATTTACCAGAAGCAACAATAGGGCTAAGAGTGCTTTGGGATTGATACACTCAGACCGCTGTGGACCCTTGTCCACAAAGGGTCTTAGTGGTGCCGAATATTTCATCACCTTCATTGATGACCATTCCAGAAAGACTTGGATCTACTTTCTAAAAACCAAGGATGAGGTTTTTGGTCGATTCAAAGAGTTCAAGGCTCTAGTTGAGAAACTGACAAGAAAGAAGATAAAGATATTGCGCTCAGACAATCGTGGAGAATACATCAACAAGGACTTCACTGATTTTTGCGCAAGGGAAGGCATCAGAAGGGACTGGACAACCCCCTATAATCCAGAGCATAATGGAGTAGCATAAAGGAAGAAACAGACTATTGTTGAAGCAGCCAGGGCAATATTGTATGATCGGGATATGCCCAAGTTTTTATGGGCAAAAGAATGCAACACGGTTGTTGGGCAATTTATTGGGCTTAAATTGCCGCATTAAATTATCGACCAGGGAAACTCGTAAGCTTGTGATGATGCCAGCAAAATATATGCAGGAGTAGGCAACTAACTCTATGTCTAACTAAATGATTTATGATTCAATATAATATGCAAGGGAAGAGGCTCCTAACTAAGGAGGTCCTGGTTGTCCTTCCCTACAGTATCATAGAGAAATCATTGATTACATAAAACTAGAAACTTGAAATGAAGACAAGAGAATGAATTTTAATTGTTGTTCAGATTTAAAGAGAGAGAAAGACTAACTTAGTCTCTTGATTGTCCTCTCATGTACCAATCCAAACTAAACTAAGATTCATTCATAAGCATAAGAAATGAAATGACTTGAAACATAAAAGCAAAAGAATGAATTTCAATTATCATGCAAATCAAATAGAGGGAGAGCCTAACTTAGACCCTTGGTTGTTCCCTCATATGCTGATAAGATTTTAATTTAAAACTCATTCACCAATCACAAACAAATCCTCAAACATCAAACATCTAAGCAATTAAATGAAATAAGACCTAATATGAAATAACATGTTCCTTTGATCCTTCTAGAGTGAGCTCAATTCTCCTAAGAACAAAGTGACAAGCTATTCCATATACTATATTAAGGCAACTTATATCTAAAACTACATAATGGAAATATATGTACAACTTATATCTAAAACTACATAATGAAAATATATGTAAAATGAAGCTTTATTCTATTCCATCATAAGTTGGATACAATGCTCCAAGAGTCCTCTCTTTGGAATGGAGGAGGTACTCCTATTTATACAATGGGATGAGATAACAAACTCATAATGATGATCCACTAATCTCTCTTTAGTTCCATACATTTCTCAACCATCTAGACACATAACCCTATCCTCCATGATCTCCTCCATGAGGTCCATGATATTCTCCATGAAATCATGAACTTTTCCATGAGGCTTATCTTATCAAATTCGAACTTGATCATTCAAGGCCACATAAAGATGCCCTGGAAGCTTCCTTTGTACCTACACATGTCAACAAACTCATTCTAATTGTTAGGTATAAGTATAAGCATATTATTTTCTAAAGTTTAGCCATAAATCCACTTAAAAATGTTAAGAATTAATAAACTTTGGAAAAGCATAGTTATGACCCAATAATGAGGTAAATGTAATGATGTGGAGGTGGAATGGAGGTGACATGAAGGTAAAATGTGAAGATATGGGTGAATAATGGAGAGAAAATAGGGACTATTTTGAGGCCCAACAATGGTAGTGTATATCTAGAACAGGACTCCTCACAGGGCATTGGGTAAGATTACTCCGTAGAGTGTCTTCACCGGTAAGAAGCCTAAGGTGAGTCATTTCGGGATATTTGGGAGTTTGGCATACTGCCATGTACTTGAAGAAAAGAGGAAGAAATTAGATTAGACTGCAGAGAAAGGATATCTCTATGTTGCGGGGGAGCGCCCCCCCCCCAAACCCGCTCCCGAATTGCGCTCCGGGCGGGAGCGGCTCGGGAGCGCGCTCCCAAAATCGGTCCCGGACGGGAGCGATTTTCGGGAGCGCGCCCCCTCAAAAAAATTTGCGCTCCCTGGTCTGTTTGGAATCGACTTTGGGAGCGATTCGCGCGGGGCTGGGAGCGGGTCGGCGAAAAAAAATTCCGCGGACCCAAAAAAAATTAAATTTAAAAAAAATTTTTGGTTTTAAAAGGCCAATGGGCCAAAAAAATATTCATTGTTACTTCATTGAGCTTGAGTTTGGAGCTGGAGCAAGAGCAAAGGAGCGAGGAGCAAGTGCTGAGGAGCAAGTGCCAAGGAGCGAGGAGCAAGCCTGCAGAGGTAAGTAACTTAGTAATTTAGTTAGTTTAGCTGGTTAGGTAGTAATTTAGTTAATTTAATTTAGCTTATTGAGTTTAAAAATCATGTATTTAAATTAAATTAATAAATTAAATTAATTAATCCCAATAAATTAAATTAATTTGCAGATTCAAGAATCAAAACCCTACAAACATCAAACACCATGGACTTGGCTATATTTCTTGGCATTTTCCTCTTCTTGGTCCCTTTTATGGTTATTATGGTGCTGGAGAGTAGGAAACGGAGGGGCCAGCCTCAAACTGAAGAGGGGGATGAAGAAGCCGGAGAAAGTCAAATGGGTGAAAACCCCGGTGAGGAGGAGTTGGAGGAGGGTGAACATGACCCTCAGAAAACTAAACAAGACCAAACTCCATTGTGGAAATATGTTAACAGGGCTGAAACAGGGAGAGGGGGTGGAACCACTAAATTTCATTGCCACCATTGCAACACTGATTACACAGGTTCATAATCACGTGCTAGAAGACACCTCTGCGGGAAAAGGCCATGGGATGGAGAGAAACAAATAGGAATCAAAACTTTTACAGTGGTGTCAGCGGAGGAAGCCCAATACAGAACAAAAAAATCAAGGGGTTTCTTTGAACCAAGCTCACAATCACAAAAAACTCCTTCAGCATCCTCCCAAGGCAGTGGATATGGACATGGAGGCACAGGGTCATCATCTTTAAGGCGTAGAACCATATCAGATTTCCTTGATGAGGGGTGTAGGAATGATGTGGATTCAAAAGTTTATAGGTTTCTCTATGCATGTGGGATACCATTCAATGTTCTTCACTCACCTTATTGGCACGAAATGGTTTCTGCCATAAATGATGCCCCTAAAGGATACAAGAGCCCTGGGTATGACAAGGCAAGAACCATTGGCCTTGATCATGAAAAAGCAAAAATATCACATTCTTTGAATAAAATGACAAGTTCTTGGACTGACCATGGGGTGTCCATTGTATCTGATGGATGGACAAATGTAAAAGGCAAGCCATTGATAAGTGTTCTTGCTGTGTCTGTTAGTGGTCCCATCTTTCTAGCTGCACATGATTACTCAGACAAGTTCAAGACCGCCATCAACATTGCAGAAGCATTACTTGAAACAATTGAGCGTATTGGCCCATACAATGTCATCCAAGTCATCACTGATAATGCTCCTAATTGTAAGGCAGCGGGAGCAATTATTGAGGATAAATACCCCAACATATTTTGGTCTGGATGTTTGGTTCACACATTGAACCTTCTGTTGCATGATATTGTCAAAAACAAAAATGAACAATACCAATGGATTGGTAATTTGTACAAGAAACGCAAACAAATGATAAAATTTATTACAAATCATAGCAATACCCATGGCCTTTTCCCCAGTCACTCGAGATTGGAGTTGCTGAAGATTGCGAAGACTAGATTTGGTAGCTATTACCTCACCTTCAGGCGCCTTTTGAAGGTAAGAGAGGCATTAGCTAGCATGGTATCAAGTCCACATTGGCAGGTGTTAAAGGAAAGGGCTACAAATGTAGCTGACATGGCAGGTTTTGAAATGGTGGAGGAGGCCGCTCTTGATGGGCAGTTTTGGACAAGTGTGAGGCAGGTATTGGATTTCACCAAGCCAATTTATCACATGATTCGGTTTGCAGATACAGAGAAACTAGTGATTGGCGAGGTGTATGAGCAAATGGATACCATGTTGGGGGAAATAAAAGACATTGTTCATAATAGAGATCCCAACTTGTACAAACTGATTCATGATTGTGTGTGTGAACGGTGGAATAGGCTTAACCTTCCACTACATTGCTTGGCGCATATCCTTACGCCAAAATACTACTCTACATCTTGGTTGGGCCAACCTGCAGCAGGGGGTGGGGTTAGGACCAAACCCCATTTAGATCCAGAGGTAACTAAAGGATATTTGGAAGCATTAGAAAAGTTGGTACCTGACAGGGAGGAATGTGCAACTGTGCGCCTTGAAATAGGCAGATACTTCAGTGGCACTGGTTTGTATGGTAACTTCCATGCAATGGACGACAAAGATAAATTTGAATCTCTCACATGGTGGGAAACATATGGCGGCCACGGACTTTTGCCAAAATTGGCAAAAAAAGTTTTTTCACAGGTTGTAAATTCTTCTTCTGCAGAGAGGTGTTGGAGCACCTACAGCTATATACATAATGTGAAAAGAAACAGACTCAATGAAAACCGAGCAGAAAGCTTGGTTTATGTGCACTACAACTTGAGGTTGTTGAGTCATTACTGTGATCGGGCTAATGAGGATCCCACATATAAAATTTGGGACAATCACTCAGAGGATGACAATTTGGAGGATGGCATTGTACATATTGAAGAACTAGAAGAGGAACTTGTAAGGGATGAAAATGAAGAAGCTGCAGCAGCCATGCCACCTCCACCTCCACCTCCACCATCCAGTAGCAGTGCTCGAGGTCCGAGTCTTGTTCCTTTGCTGTCGCCACCTCCATCTACACCCTTGCGTGGAGGTTCTAGTTCTGGTCGTCGGTCTGTGCGGGAGACTCCTAGAAGACCACCACGACCTGCTTATACTCCTGGAGACACTCGTGGCAAGGGCCACATGTAGATTTACAGTTTACTTGTCTTTTTTAGTTTCTATTAGACTTTAGTTTTCATAACTGTTGAGTTTTGAGTCCTTGACTCTTGACTCTTGACTCTTTCATATCACAATGATATTCTTTGTAAACATTATATCACTGTGACAATGAAAATTTGAAGTTTGAAGTTGGGCCTTGGCAATTATAACTCATTGGTAATGATTGTGAATTATGAATATGATGCTTTGTGAAAGACTAAAGTTGTTTCATTTCATCTCATTATTCATGTTTCATTTTATAAATTTTTAACATTTCATATCATGTTAACAGTTAGAAGTTAGGACTTAGAAATATCTTCGATATTACTTCTTGTAATGGTTAAACTTAGCTTACAAGTACAACTTTGGTGATCAATGATGATAAATGTTATTGAATTTTCAATTCTGAAAGCTTGAAGTTGAAACTTTAAGATTGAATTTGATGAATCATGATTTATAAGACTCAATATGTTGCAGTTGTAATATGTATTTTACTAACTTGTGGACATGGTTGATGACGATTATAATTTCTAGATGACTGATGTGATATGGTTCAATGATCAATCTATGTTTTTTTATGTCTAATTCATCATTCTACATGTTTTTTTGACATATATGTATCAAATATTAAAAAATATAAAAAATATATATATATTTTTAAAAAATCGCTCCCGGATTTGCTCCCAAACCGGGAGCTTCTGAAAATGGTCGCTCCCGCTCCCGTTTTCGCTCCCGCTCCCAAGTAACATTGGGATATGTTGTAGGATATACCGAGAATGCTAAGGCATATAGAGTCTATCTTCCGGGAAATAGGAAGATCGTAATTCAATGGGATGTAAAATTCATGGAGGACAAAGCCTTCAGAAAATCCCGAGAAATGCCTTCCAAAGAGCAGCCAAAGGATGATTCGTTGGTCCAGCCATTTCGACCAGCAAAAACTAGCGCTAGTATTTCTCCTAAAGACAAAATTCCAGAAGTGGAGCCTCAGGAAGAGGAAGAGCAGATGGATATACCCACTATCAGTGGTAGAACGAGCTGAGAACTTCGACAAATACTATAAGATGCAGAGGATTTTGTCGGGGTACCTAGGAATGAGAAAAGGGAGCGTAGACAGGTAGACAAATACCAAGCTTTGGTAGCTTAGGTTGGAGAACCCTCTAGTTTTCAGGAGGCCGTTCAACATCAAGTATGGGTAAGATGCTATGGTGGAGAAATACAATTCCATAATGGTCAATGATGTCTGGGAAGTGGTACCTAGGCCTTAGGCCATGTCAGTTGTAGGGTCGAGATGGCTCTACAAAGTCAAATACGCTGCAGATGGCAGTGTAGAAAAATACAAAGTCAAGTTTGTGGCTAAGGGGTTTGCTCAGAAGGAAGGGATAGACTACGAAGAAACCTTCGCCCCAGTAGGCAGGTATACTTCTATTAGATCTGTGATATCCCTTGCAGCTCAGATGGGGTGGGAGATTCACCAGATGGATGTCAAGACAACGTTCTTGAACGGGGTGATAGAAGAAGAAGTATACATTGAAAAACCAAAGGGTTTTGAGACACATGAGAAGAAATCTCATGTATGCAGATTGAATAAAGCTTTGTATGGGCTTAAACAGGCACCTAGAGCATGGTATGGTCGAATTGATGGCTATTTGCAGAAGATGGAATTCGTCATGAGTGATGCAGATCCTAACCTCTACTATCTGGTTGTAGAGAATGAGCCTCTAATCCTGGTTTTATATGTGGATGATCTGTTTCTGACAGGATCATCTAGGCTCATCAAAGATTGCAAGGAGAACCTAGCCACAAAATTCGACATGAAGGATTTGGGACGGATGCATTATTTCCTGGGGTTGGAAGTTTGGTAGCAGAAGGGTGAAATTTTCCTTGGGCAAGGGAGATACGCTACAGAGATTTTGAAGAGGTTCAAAATGTAGGACTGTAGACCTATGGCTACGCCAATGATCACCAACTGGAAGAATATTGATGCATTCGAAGATAAAGAAGTCGATCCCACCTTGTACAGGCAGCTCATAGGGTCCCTGATGTATCTGGTTAATAGCAAGGCAGACATTTGTTACGTTGTCAACACCCTCAGTCAATTCATGGTGGAACCAAAGAGGGCGCACTGGGCAGCAGCCAAGCATGTTCTCAGATATATACGAAGAACAGTCGAGCATGGACTAATGTACACCCAAGGCAATGACATTAGGTTGAGTGGGTTCACTGATGCAGATTGGGCTGGAAGTTCAGTAGATCGGAAAAGTACCACTAGTATTGTTTCAACATTGGATCAGGAATGACCTCCTGGTGTAGTAGCAAACAAAAATGCATGGCTTTGAGCTCAAATGAAGCTGAATTTATGGCAACTAGCATAGCTTCGTGCGAAGCCATATGGCTTAGGAAATTTCTTGTGAATCTAGTTAGGAGAAAGATGGAAACAACTAGTATTTTGTGTGATAATCAGAGTTGCATTAAGCTCTTTGAGAATCCAGTCTTTCATGATCGTTCGAAACACATTAATATCAAGTGTCACTTTATCAGAGACTGTGTCCAACGAGGGGCCATACAGAGGTACATCCCAACAGGAGAACAGGTGGCAGACATTCTCACCAAGGCCCTAGGAAGAACAAAGTTTGTTTACTTTAGGGAGAAGATGGGGATGATGAAGAATCCGTTTCAGTAGCATAAGCAGAGTTGCAGTGCAGCAGTTAGCAGTGGCAGTGCTATGGGCATCATGATGCAGCATATTCAGAGGAAGCTATGGTACAGATGTAGCAGTGACAGTTACAACGTCATGGGCAACAGTACAAGTTGCAGTAGCGCAGTGGATCAGGGTCAGTTGGCCGAGCATCAACAACACAGCGGACCGATGCCGTGGATCGGTGTGATGCTTCTGTTGAGAAGTATTGCTAGAGCACATTCCTCGCTAAGAGGGAGTGTTGATTTTGGGTAGCATCGGATGTGCTCTAGCTCTGAAATTTTGTTGAGGGGCTAGAACACATGAGATCTCCAAGACCCAGAAATCGTTTGGAGAAATTCCACCCGGATGAGGAGTTATTAAAACAATTAATATTTTTTATGGGTTCCTTAGTCTAAAATTAAGAAAATAAAAATATTAATGGTTATTAATAAAGATATGGGTGAGAAGCTTCTAAGAGACGAGGATCAAGTCTGTTTAATCTTAGCCATTGATTAGAGACTTAATCTCGACAGTTGATTCATCAATAGGAAAAGTATAAGAGAAGACTTAAGAGTCGTTTGGAGTCACACCGGGCAAATACTCAATACCCAGAAAGAAATCAATTCTCAAGGATAAGGAGTTCGATTTCAGAGGGAGAGTTGCAGGGTGGAGGAAGATGAGGGCATCAACAACAGTCGGTGACTGAGGAGGAGGTGACGCAGGGCATTCGAGAGACAGCACAGAGGGAAGCGCAGGTAGACAACATCATTGGAGATGTAGTCCTCACGCAGGCTAGCACAAAAGTGACGCAAAGGGGTGAAAGGTCTTCAGGGTGTCAAAACTTCTCTAGGAGGAGGAGAAACTTTGTCTCAGGTGTTTTCTCTCAGAAGTGTCTCAATTTCTCTGTAAAATCATTCCTTGTAAAGCGATTGTTGCTGAAGATTAATAAAACCCTCATCTGTTGCACCGGTTTTCCCACATTGGGTTTTTCCGAGGAAAATTGTCCAAAAATAATTGTGTTGATGTGATTGATTTTTGTGCTTGTATATCATTGTTATGTTCTCTATATGTGATAATTGCCATAGAATTTATTTTAATGTTTACTTAAGGGTTTTCATAAATAACTTATTGTGAGAGATAAGTAGGTGAAATAAATTAGTTACTGCAGTAGAATTTCGTATTAGAAATTTTCACAATATCAATGTATATGAGTCTACAAAATGTCTAGACTCTAGATATTCCTCCAACCACAAGCACTAGCCATCCTCTTCAAGTCGGCTGTTATATAAAAATAAATTATTCTTGTAACTATTAGTTTAATTAAGGCAAAGGGCATGATCAAAGATCATGTCCATTCACCAAGAGGCACTTAGGGCTATATTTAAGCCAAGGCCTCTCACTCTGTAAACCATCCATTCAATCATTTATTAATAAATATGTATCATTGCTGATAATTGCTGAGTATTCTATTGCATTTGGTATCAGAGTGGATTCCAATGAAATGCAAAACTAAACTAAGTGGAGTGCAACATCTTGGTTGATTTTAATTAAGATGCCTAATCTAGATGAATCCTTCCTCCTAGCTGTTTTGAGGGTAGTCTCTAGAGTAAGTTGTGGAGAGAAACCAAGGGAAGCAAGCTATGGCTTGATTAACGATCCCTCCTCTTGAGTTCTAACCACCTAATGCCTCTGGCGCTGCAGAGATTGTAACTTTGATGACTGCAAGGTCACCGTTTTAACTACCAAAGAGGGTCTATCCTTCGCAAGCTACAAAATAAAGGTGGTCCTAACTTTCTTTCAACCATGCTTAGGCTGGGAGGTAAATTTCAAGGATGCAAATGAGATGCAAAAAAAAAAAGAGATATAATGCTTCAATGAGAGACACTAGTATCAAGGTGTTGCCTAATGAAAAATTTCCAATATGCTTGTAATCACAATGAGATGTACTTCAAAAGAACAAGATTACTAGCTTATGGCAGTGTTCCAAAACAACTCAATGAAACAATGATGTTAGATGTAGAGAAAAACCACAAATGCCTTATTAGAAAATAATGTGATTATTAGTTCTTACTTATTAGACAGTTGAACAAACAAGAATTTACAGAATTGTCACGACTTATAAGATGGCAAATGAGATTGCTAACAAGCTATAAATGAAACTACTACTTAATATTTAAGAGACAAGATACTCAAAGGCAATTAGATCAAGTAGAAATACAATTTAAAGAACTAGATTGTAGGATGCAACGCAATGGAGTTATAATGCAAATGCAAAAGAGCAAGTTAGTAGGCAGAAATGAGCTAGTATGTTAGTTCTCCTTTTGAAATAAGGAGATTGAGGATGCCAAGGGATCCAAGTCCCAAGCTCCCCGACAGAAAAAATTATCTTTTATTAATGAGAATTACAAAGATGGAAGAGGCCTCCTGGATAACAGAGAAAGGCTCTTCTTCAAAAGACTTAAAGACAAAAATCCTCTTGAGATGTCTTCAGAAATTTCCTCAATGATCAGACGTCAAAAGCTTTGGCTCTCCAATAATGATGACAACACGATCGTGGCTCTTAGTCCAAGAATTTTGACGTTCAAAACAGTTCACGAATATACCATCTTTGTGACAACAAGAAGCTTGGGATTTCAGTTATAGACCTTCTCTATGACAGTGATCAAGATGGTCAGAAATACACTCCCTTTTCTGAGTGAAGAGACACAAAAGGCCAGCGGCCTTCCTCTAAGGATCCTGCACACAAATGTTGATATTTCATCCCTGTAAATAATTTCCTTCAAAATTTAAATTTTTCCCAAAAATTCTATGCTGATTTATACAAAGCAAGTCAAAATTAGAGCAAGGAGAAGAAAAGGGAGAAGCTCTTCCCTTCTAAAGAGACTTATAATGACAATGAATAAGCTTGCAATAACAGGCCACACAGCTAATCCACATATTCTCCAATCTCAGAAAACAATGATCAATCTTTGTAATAGGAAGTACTGAATCCTTAGTGATGGATTCTCCTTTGAAATTTCTGGATTTCGGGGTGAAGGCTTGAAGTTTGATGAAACCCTTCCTGCAAAACAAAGGTTAGTCCTTACACAAAATTGTACCAGATAATGGGAAAGGTCTCTGGCCCTAAAGGATAATTGCAATGACCAAAAGTTCACTGAAAATTTCTGAATTTCAAGCTCTAGAAGATGTGAAGAATCCTTGTGATAAAAAGGGCTTGAGGCTTAGTAAAAACATCCTGCAATCAACAAAAAAAACAGTCTTCAAATAAAATCACACTAGACAATAAATATGCCCCCTGCAAAATAACAAGATCAGACCCTGAATACACCTTATACCAATGATCAAAATTACTCACTGCTAGGAGAGAAATAGCCCAAAATACCCACAGTCAGCTCCCAAAATTCAGTTAGGTAAAAATTAAATTTACTTAAATTTTTTTAAGGGAACTTTACTTAAAGATTCAAGGACTGTAAATTATGCAAACACCCAAATCATTTCAGGCCCTGGAAGCTCCGCACCAGGTGAAGAGACAGGTCTTTAAGCTCACAGCAAGCGAGAATTAGGGATCAGAGTAATATGGTTTCCTCCAAGAATATACAGTGAAGACCCACCTTAAAAAATATTGTTGAAAGAATAAAAAAAAACTGCAATGATCAGGGTTGGCAAGTAATGAAGTATGGCAATGAAATGATGCCCTTATAAGCTGAAAATTTCTGCAGTCTTCCAGATTTGATCAGTTACAGGCTGCGGCTAGGCCTAAATTGGTCAATAAGGCTTGTAGCCTGCCTGAAGAGGCCCTGCAATCAAAATTAAGTCCAAAATATTGTTTCTCTATGCCTGCAAAACCAACCCATGTCAGATTTTGAAAAGGAAAGAGTGAAAATGCCCTCAAAATTTTTGTGTTTGCAAATTTTGAATAATAAAAGGTTGATAAAAATTTAAATTTGCAGTGAAATAACCCTCCTAGGGCCTGCAGCTAATAGGGTTGTGCATTGAAGAAAAGAGGCTTGATGTAGGCGGATCTAGGCCTCGAAAGGCCAGATCTGGCCCTAAATTAACTGTGGCCCTGGAGGAAGAGACCAAAAGGGCATACAGCCAGCCTTGTGTGGAAGAATGGGGCCCAAACCCTAGCTGTCTAGGCTAGGTAAGGCCTAAAACCCTCTAGATAAAAAATTTCCCCTTCAGATCTGCAAAATATCAAACAAAACCCCAACAACTATATACAAGAAAAAGGAAAATAATGGTTAGATAAAAATTATTTACAAGAATAATCTACAATATTCACAATGATTTATGTCTCTTGTAAGCAAATCTATTCTTTAATGCACAAATATATATATATATATATATATATATATATATATATATATATTTCTAAATTAGACTAATTCTATTAATGTAACAAAAATAGTACAGGCACTGGCCTCTGTAAAGCAAGTCCCAAATTATGCCATGTTTAACAACAAAAGTCTGGAAAGACACTACCCGCACTGGGAAAACCAGTCCAAAACTATAAGAGTTTTCTTCCCACGCAGGGGTAACAGCTTGTAATGCCAGAGGAACAGTTTTTTGAACAATCATCAAAATTAACAACATTGCATAAAAAAAACACCAGAATAGACCCATAGTATTGGGAGCCAGGAACCCAGAACCTGAAAACATTGACCAGCTAGGTGTCGTTAGGAGGAGGAGGTTCTTCCACTATTAGACACCTGTACACCTCCATGTCATCTTCTGCATCCTGTTTATCTCTCGGAGTTTCTTCCATGTTCTTGAAGTGGCCTGGATTGGTGCGTCCCTGAGCTGCTTCTGTGCGTCCTTGAGCTGCTTCGCTGCTTCTGTGCGTCCCTGAGCTACTTCCAGGGGCTTTTCTCTTGTTGGTGGTGTTTCGCACTTGAGTATTGCGGGCTGGGTCTTCAGAGTTTTGTGGCTCCTCTCTAAATGCCATCGAGATAGTTGCTATTATGCAGGGATGTTCCAGCGAGCAACGAAATTGAAATTGTGCAGAATGACTGGGCTGTAGAGATGATACAGAGGTAGCAGGAGGCTGGGGAGCAGTGTCAACAGGCTGAGGACCTGCAGTTTGAGCCCGTTCCCGACTGCTGCGAGTGGTTGGGTGGCGTCCAGATAAATGAGTTGTCGAAGGGGAGGTTGAGTCAGAGGGGGATGAGTCAGAGAGGGACAATGCACAAATAAATTTAAGCAGTAAGAGATTTTTTTTTTTTTTTTTAATGGGTGAGCAATAGCAAAAATTGCTGCAAATCAAATCGTTAGATAAGCCATGAAATTTAATCAGATGGGCTCTTGAGTTTTCTTGACTTGAGAGTGGGTTGGTCTAGCCAGTTTTAAAATTGGTAACTATGGCCAAATTCCACTTTGGGCAGCTCCTTCAAAGAAAATAATTGTGGCATTGAATTCCTCTTTTTGAGAGGACCATAATCGATCTAAAGATCACTAAATTTGGATAAGGAAAAATATATTTTTGAAAGCAAGCCTACACATGTAATTTATCAAGGTCGGCTTGGGGTTAATTAGTTAAGTTGAACCCCTCTCCATCTTATATAAATAGAGGTGTCCTCCAACCTCATTTGATCATGGAAGTGCTTCATTCCTTCATCTTTGAGGCAGCCGCAGAAGAAGGAAAGATAAGGTGTGGGCAATTTCTGGGTTTTGGAATGTTTTCTTGTTCCTTACAGGTCCGTGTTTGGAGCTGAGTGGAGTGGAAACTCTGATTTTTACCAAGTATATATATATATATATAATGAATTGAATGATGCATTTTTACAAGAATGGCCCTGGCTTAAATAGTCCCTTGGGCACCTTTTCGAGGAGGGGCTTGATCTTTGATTGTGCCCCAATTACATAATTAATTAATTGCATATCATTGCCTCCCTGTTAAGTTTAGGTATGTTCTATGCTAGAGCAATTTATTTAAATTTTCACAGTTAGCAATCACATCAGCGTTACGATAAATTGCAGATAGAACATAAATATAATATGCAGAAGACAAGCCAAGACAAGAGGACACAAGATATGGCGCAAGCTAGGGACAAACCCCAATGTGGGGAAACCCTTGATCAATTCTTCTTATATTCTTCAATAGTTCAGCAGAGAGAGATAGTACAAATATACAAGACTGATATTTATGACAGCGGTAGAAAAGACGTGACCAGAGAAGACAATGCTGGTCGTACAGGACAGAATTTTCCTCTGAAGATCATACATTTGGTATCAACAAGATGTTCAACAAACTAAGCCAATCAAGATCAACCTTTGACCCAAAACATCTCCCAGAACTCTGATGTCTTTCACTGCACTAGCTGTCACTGCTTCAGCAGTTAGGGCACCAAACATTACAGCACCAGTCCTCCAACAGTCATCAAAACAGCCTTTAACCTTAGTAGTATTAACTCACAAGACAACTCCTAGATTATGCTGATGATCTGGGCATATATGAGCCCTTAAACACTCATGAACAAACCTTGACTGTGGTGTTATGGCCTGTGGCCTAACACACAGTCTTCCTGTAGCTTCCAGGCAGCAGAACGTTATCCTTGATCCTTCAAAGATACCCCAACAGATCTGATCTAGAGCTCCTCTAACTCGGCCCTCCTACAAGAAGAAAACACAGTCACAAAATGATGCCTAAACAGTCCCTTACCTCATGCTGTCAACAGAATTGTTCTTGCTGCGTTTAGGGCTCCTTTTGCTGCGGCTTAGGGTCAGTCGATGACTGTGTATTATGGCTCCTCAGATCTGCTGCTTATACTGCTTCCTTAGCTGCGAATTAGGCCTTCATAGATTCCGGCTTTAGGCTTCTTTATCACTGCGGATTTAGCGCTCTCTTGACAGTGAATTAGGGCTCCTTTATGACTGTGTATAAGGGCCTCTTGGACGGCAGATTAGGGCCTCCCTTTGAGTGTAGATTAGAGCTCTTCTTAACAACATATAGAGCCTACCTTAATTGCGTATGGAGCCTTCCCTTTGATGCGGATTAGAGCTTCTCTTCACAGCGGCTAGATCCCCTTTAGGACAGGGTATAGGGCTCTTCTTAGGACTGCGTATTAGACCTTCCCTAGTGCTGTGTATGATGCCTCCTTGACTGCGTATTAGTTCTCCTCTTAATTGCGGCCAGATCCTTCATTTAGGACTGTGGCTAGGTCTCCTTCATTTAGGACTGCCTCTAGGGCTCTTTAGTTGACTGCGTCTAGGGCTCTCTTAGAAGACCCTTTCCACTACGTCCTCCTTGAGAGAGGACAACCCAAATGAGTGGAGAGGAGAGATCAAGAGAGATGAGTATAATCTCCAGCGTAAGAATGTGTTCTCATACTCTAGGTGATTTCATTACAAGACTGCGTTCAGATGTTTAGGGCTTCTTGAACAGCGTGTAAGCTAGGGCATCTTTCACGTATGAGCTGGGGCATCATCCAATATATCTTCTTATGTGTCTCTCCATCACCAAAAACCCAAGACGTGGTGAGGAGGAGATCACATGAAGAGTGTCTCTAAAAGACTTCACATCCTCTCTTATTTATACTAAAAGCGTAAGGTTGAATAGACATGATGTTTTGGCTTCTAGAGCCTACATAAGGGCTGGTCGGCTTGATAATAATTACAAAAACAAAATATATTCATATCTCCATAAATACTTATCGGAATCGGATGATCTTTGGATCAATCCTACACCTCTCGACGAGAGGGATCCAATAAAAATATCAGCTGCCATAAATAAACTGATCCACATGGAGTTTGGCCCTAGTTGCCAATTTAACACTCCCTCTGGAAAAGATGCTTTGTCCTCAAAGCATATGTAACGACAAGTGTTTTTGGCAAAAAGATTTTGTTTCCCAGGAGGCTTCTTCTTCTGGTAGATTCTTCCACTTTATAAGGTATTCTTTAATTACTCGAGGTCACAACTTCCTTTCCTTGGTGGTAACAATTCCTTCTGGTTCTAAGATGAACTTGCCTTCATCATCTAATATCGGAAGTGTTGTTTGTGTTGATTTGTGTTCTCCCAAAGCTTTTTTAAGACGAGATACATGGAAAACGTTGTGAACTCGACTATTGTTCGGAAGGATTAAACTATATGGTACTTCGCTGATCTTTTTGTTAATCTGATATGGTCCATAAAACTTTGTCGCCAATTTGTTTTTTCCTTTTTGTTTCAGGGATAATTGCTTGTAAGGCTAAAGTTTAACAAATACCCATTCTCCACCTTCAAATTCTCTCTTTGTCTTGTGTCGGTCGGCCTGCTGCATCATGCGATTTCTTGCAATACTTAGATTTTCTTTTAATGTTTGAAAAGCTTTTTGGGTTTCTTCTAATTGCTCCTTAACTACTGGAACTTTTGTCTCGGAAATGGCCAAATCTTTCCATTTGGGAGGTTCATATCCATACAGAGCTTGAAATGGGGTCATCTTTGTAGAAGTGTGATAAGTTGAATTGTACCACCATTCAACAAGATACATCTACTGAGCCCACCTATTTTGTTTGTCTGCTGCGTAACAACGAAGGTAAGCTTCTAAGCACTTATTGGCAGTTTCTTTTTGACCGTCTATTTGAGGATGATAAGCTTAATTCATGTTGAGGTATATTCCAGTATGTTTGAAAAGATCTTTCCAAAATTTCCCCTTAAACTTAGGATCTCTATCACTAACAATGACTTTAGGAAATCCATGTAATTTGAAGACATTCTTACACAATATCTCATCAATCTCTTTTGCTGAATCTGATTTCTTCATTCCTATGAAGTGTGCATACTTTGTGAGTCTATCTACTACTACAAGACTTTTATTTTTCCCGTCTGATATGGTAATCCTTCAGTGAAATCCATTGATATATATTCCCATTTTTGGTTTGGGATATTTAAGGGGTGGAGTAACCCTGGGGTCATAATGTTCTCACTTTTATTTCGCTGACATTGATCACATTCTGCTACATATTTTTGAATATCATTATTCATACCCTTCCAGAAGAATGATTGGCGTGCATTATAGTAGGTTTTAAAGAATCCTACGTGTCCGGTTGGCAATGAATCATGCAACTCTTTGAGAATCTTGGCTTTAAATTTGGAATTTGAACTCAAATAAATTCTTCCCTTGTACCATAGAATATTGTTTTTCCATTCAAATTTTGAATTCTGAGGAAGGTTATTGATTATAGCACTTGTTTTTGGATCTTTTGCATATTTACTTCAAATCTCATTAAGCCATTTGGGACCAACCACTAAAACTGCAAGTAATGATGGTTCTTTGTCTTTCCTAGATAGAGCATCAACTACTATGTTATCTTTCCCTTTCTTATGTAATATATCCATGTTGAAGGCAACGATTTTTTTGATCCATTTTTGTTGTTTTGTAGATAGCGTTTTCTGTTGGAGGAGATGCTAAAGACTATTATGATCTGTTCACATTAAGAACTTACTTCCCAAGAGATATTGTCTCCATTTGGCTAATGTGTGCCTAATAACAATCATTTCCTTATTGTATGTAGACTTGAGACGTCCTTTCTTATTGAGCTTCCCGCTTTCAAATGTGATTAGGTGGCCATCCTGCATTAATACTGCTGCTATGCCAAAACCTAAAGTATCACACTCAATTACAAATGGTTTTGAGAAGTTTGGAGTTGCCAATAAAGGGGCATTAGACATAACTTCCTTCAAGTCTTCAAAACACTTTTCTGCTTAATCATTCCATCAAAATGAGTTCTTCTTTAGAAGGTTCGTTAGAGGTGTAGTTATATGGGCATAGTTTTTTATAAATCTTCGATAATACCCAGTCAATCCTAAGAATCCTCTTAGCTTGGAGATATTAACTGGTTTCGGCCATTCCCTTATAGCCTTGATCTTATTAGGATCTACTTTAACTCCTTCTTTGGATATGATATGTCCGAGATACTCTACTTCTTCTTTCCCAAAAGTGCATTTGGACTTATAACAATTTACTTCTTTTTCTTATCATATTCCACAGATTAGCAATCACATGTACATAAAGTAAAGTGCAGATAGAACATTAAACGATCGACAGAAAACAAGCCAAGACAAGAGACACAAGATGTGGCGGCTAGCCAGGGACAAACCCCACAATGTGTGGGGAAACCCTTTGATCAAATCTTCTTTTATCTTCAATAATTCAGCAGAGAGAAATAGTACAATAAATCTGATTTATATCAACAGTAGCAAACCCTAGATCAACAGCATCAACATTAGCGGCTTCATCATCAAAACTAGGGCAGTCGATATCTCACAAATTGACCGTCGGATCGGCTTGATTCCACCACCAAAAGTTGCAGCCTTCAGAGGAGGTTCAGATGAACCTACAGCGCAGTTCAGATGAGGAGATCTTCTGGTCCACGCAGGTCAAACTTCACTTCTGCAGTTGCAGCTTCAATTTCAATAGCTTCCTTCAAACTAGGGCAGTCGATATCTTGCAAACCGTTCGTCGGATTGACTTGATTCCACCACCAAAAGTTGCAGCCTTCAGAGGAGGTTCAGATGAACCTACAACGCAGATCAGAAGAGGAGGTTTGATGGTCCACGCAGGTCAAATTTTGGATCTACAGTTGTAGCTTCAGTTTCAGCAGCTTCTGGCTTCACATGTGTGAGAGAGAGACCCTTTTTTGCGCAGTAGAGAAGAGACTCTTTTTTGTGCACTAGAGAGAGAGAGAGATGTGATGAGATGAGTGAGTGCAAATGAGGAGAAGTCCTTCTGTATTTATGCACAACTGTTGATGTTTGAATAGATGCGACTATTGGGCTTCTGAGCCTACATGAGTTGTAAGTCGGCTTGATAATATTTCCATAATCAAAATAAATTCATATCTCCATGAATACTTATCGGAATTGGATGATCTTTAGATCAATCGTACACCTCTCGACGAGAGGAATCTAATGAACATATTATCAGCCATGAATAAGATGACCCACATGAAGTTTGGCCTTAGTTGCCAATTTTAACACTCCCTCTCAACTAGGGAAAACTTCATTTGCAATTTGTCTATCGGTCGCTACTATTCATCCATCAAATGCACTGCCTTGTACAGCCTGACCCTTGCCCTGCTCTGCTCTATTCTGCCTGTTCTACTTTGTCTTGTTCTGCCCTGTACTGATCTGTACGACTCTGCTCTGTTATGCTCTGCTCTGCTTTGTTTTGTTCTGCTCTGCTTTTGTCTGAATTATGAAGAAGAAGAAATGATCGAGGATGTATCATACTGACTCAAAGTCAGCCTTAGAGTATGTACCACTGGTCCCAGACCGGTCTCAACCAACCCGAAGTCAGCGTCATAGTGAGTACAAGTCTTACCACTGGTCCCAGACCAGTCTCAACCAACCCGAAGTTAGCGTCATAGTGAGTACAACTCTTACCACTGGTCCCAAACTAGTAACATCCTCCACTGACTCAAATTCAGTCTTAGAGTGCGTACCACTGGTCCCAGACCAGCAACAACCGACCCAAAGTCAGTGTCATAGAATGTACCACTCCTATCACTAGTCCCAGACCAATATCATTGATCCCAGATCAATGGAGGTCATCTTAGCGTAGGGAGTATGGTAGATACAACGATGCGTCCTTTCATTTCCCTGCTCATTGATAAGATGAGAGGTACTTCCCATGAGTCCCAGACTGCATGGGTAGGATGTCTCGACAGGAGAACTTAATCAATCCCGTCCTCATAGGAGAACACATCAATCCTGCTACAATCACCATGGAGAACAAATCAATCCAGGCCGCCATGGAGAACACATCAATACAGGCCTCACAGAAAAACACATCAATCCTGCTACAATTGCCATGGAGAACACATCAATCCAGGCCTCACAGGAGAACACATCAATCCTGCTACAATGTCGCCACGGGGTGTACATGTATACCACCAGGGGATAGTGAATCATCCTGTGGTCATATGCTGCTCCAAGAAGTACCCCGCACCCCCCTGGAGCTCCCAGAGCTCAATGCATCATACAAGACCCTCATTGGAGGGTCTTTGAACAACTCCAAGTTGTTCTCGGAAAGTCAGGAATTTTACTTTCCCAAGGGGCTTTGTTAGAATGTCGGCGACCTGTTCATCTGTATCGATATGTTGGAGCCTTATAGCTCCCCGCTGCACCATATCTCGAATATAGTGGTACCTGATATCGATATGCTTGGAGCGATCATGAAATACGAGATTCTCTGACAAACGAATCCCACTCTGGTTGTCATAAAGGATCACGGTGGTATCCAATGTAAATCCAAACAGTTCACTGAAGAGCTTTCGCAACCAGACTGCCTCACAGGAGGCCATGCTAGCAACAATATACTTTGCTTCGGCGGTGCTCAAGGCCACCGACTTCTGCTTCCTGCTCATCCAAGATATCGAAGCAGATCCCAAGGAGAAACAACACCCAAAAGTGCTCTTACGGTCCTCCACATTGCCTGCCCAATCAGCATCTATGTATCCAAATAGTCTCACATCTCCGGCAGTGTATCTTAACCCATAAGTGATTGTGCCACGAAGATATCTCAACAGATTCTTGGCACCAATCCAATGTATGTGGTGGGGTTCAACCATATGTTGACTCAACGTGTTGATTGCGAAGCATATATCTAGACGGGAGTTCACTAAGAACATTAATGCTCCGATGAGTTGCCGATACTCGGTAGCATTTCATAAAACAGGTCCAGCAGCACTACCGCTTAACTTCTTGAAGTCAAGCTCCATCGGGGTAGTTACAGGCTTGCAGTCCACCATACCGAATCTTTCCAATATCTTCACCACATATTTTCCTTGAGATAGGAAAGTTTCCCCTGGTTTCTGCCACACTTCAAGTCCTAGGAAATAGTGCATCAGTCCTAGGTCCTTCATTTCAAATTCAGAAGCCAACTCCCTGTTACATTTGAGAATGAGAGGGCCTGCACTTGTTAGAAAGAGGTTGTCCACATACAGCGCCAGTATGAGAGGTTTGTCATCTTTAACCTTAAAATAAAGGTTAGGATCGGCTTCACTCCTAATGAATCCCAGCTTCATCAAATAGCTATCAATCCTCATACCATGCTTGAGGTGCTTGTTTCAGCCCATAGAGAGCTTTCTTCAAACTGCATACATGAGATTTTTGATCATAAATCTCAACTCCTTCGGGTTGCTCCACGTAGACCTCTTCTTCAATCGAACCATGCAAGAACGTGGTCTTGACATCCATCTGATGTAGGTTCCATCCTTGTGAAGCGGCAAGGGCTATGATCGAGCGGATGGTCGTATATCTGGCACTAGTTGCAAATATCTCATCAAAGTCTATACCTTCCTTCTGGGAGAAACCACGAGCAACAAAATGAACCTTATACTTTTCCGTACTTCCATCTGCTGCATGCTTTATCTTGTAAAGCCATTTTGACGTGACAACTATCTTGTCCTGGGGTCTGGGAACTACTTCCCAGACATCATTCTTCATAATAGACTCATATTCTTCGGTCATAGCATCCTTCCATACTTGATGCTTGACGACATTTGAGAATGATGAAGGCTCATTTTGTATAATCGTGCTCATGATGGTCAGGTATCCCTGATACCTGTTAGGTTTCTTATTTTCACGGAAGGTTCCTCGGGGTGTAGCATGTCCTTCAACATCATCGAGTACCCCCCTAAGCCATGAAGGCCTCTTCCTAGAAGAGGAAGGCTCAGGTGGATAAATAGGATCCATGGGTTCCTCCACATCAGGCATTGTTACATTATCTACCCATAGAAACTTTGGAAGTCTCTGGACAGCTTCCACAATCGTATGGTTCTTCCTTTCTGCAACACCATTCTGCTCAGGAGTATGTGGAGTAGTAGTCTCCCTCTTAATGCTAGCCTCAGGTATGCCTGAGTGAACCAACTGTAATATATCGGAGGTCTTTCTTTGGCTTGAGGGGAATGGTCCCCTTTTGAGCTTTCCTTCAGCACATCCTGGACATACACCTTCTTTCTCTACTCGGAATTCGGGCATCCCTGTTACCATTTGTCTTACATCGGGTAGAGCTTTATAATGAAGGTGGGCAAACCTCCGATGCCAAAGTTCGGACTGAAGAGTTGTGTCACAAGACATGACACCTAGCGGACTTCCACCGACCTGATATAATGAATCAACTCGAAACCCAAGAGTGAAGGCATCTTTAACATTATTTTTCCATATACGTACCTTGCCATTGCTGAAGGTTACCTTGTAGCCTTTGTCTTCCATTGCGGAGATGGACACCAGGTTCTTTTTGAGGTCAGGTACATATAATACATCCTGTAGGTGGATCGTATTTCCTTGATTCAATTTGAGAGAGACATTTCCTACACCTCTTATGGGATATTTCATATTGTCTCCAAGGACAATTTCCAGGTTCGTTTCTTTCTCTATCAGATTATAGAGAACTTCTTTGTAACCAGTGAAGTGCCTTGAGGCACCACTATCAATGAGCCAAATTCCCATTGAGTCCGTAGGAGCAGAGGTAGATAGAGCAGCTGGTAGATAATATTCATCCTGCTTATTATCTACAGTATTAGATTCATACCTGGAATTTCTTGCCCTCTTGAATGGTTGACCTCTTCCTTGATTTCCGGCGCTCCTTTTACCTTTGCTAGTGGATTTTCCATTCTTTTGATTGCTAGGAGAGGGATTTTGATCATCGTCCCGGTGTGAGTCCTTTCTATCAAGGCACTCCCTTGCATTTCTCTGTGAGTAATAGTCTCCCCAATAGATAGGAGATCGTTCTTGATCTCGGTGATTCTTAAGAAGTATGCTTGCATACTCTCATCTTTACCCTTCTTGATTTCCCTCAGCTTATTTCTAAGAAACAAAACTTGATTTGCATCATTAACTTTAAATAAACTCACTAGTCTATCGTAGATTTCCTTGGAGGTGTCCAGTTCAGAGATGTAGGCCACAAAGTGCTTGTCGATAGAATCCCGGATGATCTTCTTTGTTTTGACTTCTCCGTTTTTCCATCTTTTCCAGGCAGCAGCGGATGCATTTGATGGAGGGTCAACAATATTGCCTCTTACATGGTCCAATACTCCTTGATCTTCTAGGGTTAGATCGATAGACATCTTCCATCCGTGATAGTCAGCTTTCTCACGGAGCTTGTCTTCGGCAGGAAAGAGTGTTGAGGACCCCATATTTATTTTAGGATAGCCTTGCCAATCTTCTCTTCGGTGATGGCTCTTGCTCTTGCTCGGGCTTTGTCTTCACCTTAGCTCCGATACCATGTTAAGTTATGGTATGTTCTATGTTTATAACAGTTTACTTCTTTTTCTTATTATATTCCACAGATTAGCAATCACATGTACATAAAGTAAAGTGCAGATAGAACATTAAATGATCGACAGAAAACAAGCCAAGACAAGAGACACAAGATGTGGCGGTTAGCCAGGGACAAACCCCACAATGTGTGGGGAAACCCTTTGATCAAATCTTCTTTTATCTTCAATAATTCAACAAAGAGAAATAGTACAATAAATCTGATTTATATCAACAGTAGCAAACCCTAGATCAGCAGCATCAGCATTAGCGGCTTCATCATCAAAACTAGGGTAGTTGATATCTCACAAACCGACCGTCGAATCGGCTTGATTCCACCACCAAAAGTTGCAGCGTTCAAACGAGGTTCAGATGAACCTACAACGCAGTTTAGATGAGGAGATCTTCTGGTCCACGCAAGTCAAACTTCACTTCTGCAGTTGCAGCTTCAATTTCAACAGCTTCCTTCAAACTAGGGCAGTCAATATCTTGCAAACCGTCCGTCGGATCAACTTGATTCCACCACCAAAAGTTGCAGCCTTCAGAGGAGGTTCAGATGAACCTACAGCGCAGATCAGAAGAGGAGGTTTGATGGTCCACGCTGGTCAAAGTTTGGATCTACAGTTGCAGCTTCAGTTTCAGGCTTCAGCGGCTTCCAGCTTCACATGTGTGAGAGAGATCCTTTTCTGCACAGTAGAGAAGAGACTCTTTTCTGTGCAGTAGAGAGAGAGAGATGTGATGAGATGAGTGAGTGCAAATGAGGAAAAGTCCTCCTGTATTTATACACAACTGTTGATGTTTGAATAGATGCGACTGTTGGGCTTCTGAGCCTACATGAGTTGTAGGTCGGCTTGATAATAATTCCATAATCAAAATAAATTCATATCTTCATGAATACTTATCGGAATCGGATGATCTTTAGATCAATCCTACACCTCTCGACGAGAGGAATCTAATGAACATATTATCAGCCATGAATAAGATGACCCACATGAAGTTTGGCCCTAGTTGCCAATTTTAACAATGGTTGACATGTCGGTGGGATGTGGTTCATCCTTTCCCCACATATAGGATGCTCATTCCCTACGATTGATGGTTGACATGTCAGTGGGACGTGGTTCATCCTTCCCCCACATGTAGGATGCTCATTCCCTACGTTTGATGGTTGACATGTGGGTAGGACGTGGTTCACAATTTCCCTACTCTTGGTGATTTGCATGTGCGGAGGATGTGGTTTATCCTTTCCCTACGATGGTTGTGACATGTGACTACAGGATGTGGTTCATCGTTTCCCTACGTGTGGTTGTGAGAAGGATGTGATTTATTCTTTCCTTGCTATTGTCTCAACATCATCCTACCCATGTAGTCTGGGACACATGGGAAGTACCTCTCATCTGGCCAATGAGTTGGGAAAAGTGGATAGGGAACATAGCACTACCGATGGATGCATCGTGTACTGCCATACTCCCTATGTATAGGATGCATGGTGTTCAACATCTTGACTTTGGATCAAGTCTGATTGGGGTTTTACCTCTGGGCTGACTTTTGTAAGTGAAGAGTGTTAAGGTCTTGTGACTCACTCTTAATCAATTCTTCTTCATTATTTATATTAGTGTTCAACAAATTTGAGACAAGATGAAGAGACAGTGCATGATGTCGGGATGGTTTGATAAATTGGTAGGTGGAATTCTCCCTAGTTGAGGAGTGTTAAAATTGGCAACTAGGGCCAAATTCCACTTTGGGCAGCTCCTTCAAAGAAGATAATTGTGGATTTGAATTCCTCTTTTTGAGAAGACCAAAATCAATCTAAAGATCACTAAATTTGGATAAGGAAAAGTATATTTTTGAAAGCAAGCCCACATGTGTAATCTATCAAGGTTGGCTTGGGGTTAATTAATTAAGATGAACCCCTCTCCATCTTATATAAATAAAGGTGTCCTCCAACCTCATTTGATCATGGAAGTGCTTCATTCCTTCATCTTTGAGGAAACCACAGAAGAAGGGAAGATAAGGCGTGGGCGATTTCTGGGTTTTGGAGCTTTTTCTTGTTCCTTACAGGTGCGAGTTTGGAGTTGAGGCTGCCACCTTGCATAAGGGATAATCTAATTACATTTTGGGCATGATCCTCATGGTGAATCTCTCCTAGAAGCTGGCTGCAATAGTTTGAGTCACCTTCAGTGAGGCCGTAGGCCTTGAATACCCTGTTCTGAAGGTCGAGAAGCTACAAATAGGATGCCGCAGTCTAGAATGCTTGATCAGGAGGTTGTGTGGTTCATATTTGTAGCCTAAAAGAAGCTTAATGGGCAACGTATAGTTGGAAGGATTGTTTGATGGAAGCCATAATCAATAGAAGGTGTGATAAGTATAAATAACGGTGATGTAACAGACCGCGTTTGTGCCCTAACCAGTGATCTAAATTACAGAGATGAAGATACCTTGGAGGATGCATAGGGAGCCAGAATTACAATTTTGATTAAGCCCTTCCTTTGTTTAAGGGTTGTAACTTTTGATCTTCAATTGGCAAGTCATTTTGAATTTGAATTATTGTATTCTCTTATTGCTGAACACTTGATAACAATGATAAGAAGATTTGAAAAAGGGTTTTCCCCATCTTGCGGTTTTTCCTTGGCTTGAGTCATATCCTTGTGTTCTTTGGTCTCGGCTTGTATTCTGCATCTATCATTTATGTTCTTTCTTCAATTACTATGAATGTGATAATGATTGTTAATGGAAATTAATGGTCTGGTAAATAGGCTAATATTGATCTCTGGAGTAACTCTCCTAAGTTAAGAACATGTTAACCTAAAATTAACACGAAGACTTCCCCTCACGCCCAAGATTTGAATACCCGAAGTCTCAACACCCTTAAAATCAAATTATTAGATCAATAGAGGCATAGATAACAAAATTGTTGAAGAATCTAGGGCAAATGTAGTTTATGTGATTCTTCTTAGCATGATAACTATTTGTGAGGTATTTTATCTTTAGCTTATTAGCACAATCTTTTCTTGATATCATTAGTGTGTGTATTTCTTACTTCATCAAATAGCTACCAAAACAAAGAGACAAGAACACACGATGTTGGCTTTTTGCCAGGGCCAAAACCTCTCCTCTTGAGAGGAAAACCCTTCAATCTCTTCTTATAGATTCTTTTATTGACGAATACTAAGACCCTTGACAAAATACTTGACTCAATTCTTCTTCAAGACACTTGTCACTATCTCTTGCACTCTTCGGCCTTCATAGTCTTCCTCCTTTGCACTGTATCACTTGAGTCCTTCGCACTGTTATTACACTATCACTAGGAGAGTCTCGGTCTCCTTTTTCCTTTGCAACCCTAGACACAATCCTCAGCCTTCACTGATCTCTTCTTTCGGTCCAAGATATCCTCTCTATCTTTGGTCTTCTTCTATCACCATTCAATGCTTGATATAGCCCTTAGCTACAACTGCCGCTTTCTTAGAACAAACTTCGATCCTTCGCTTAGATGACAAACTTAGCCTGAGAACCCTTAAGACATTTTTTCACTTGTAGTCACCTTCCTTCTTCACTGTAATATCCTTATCTTCTTCGCTCTGAGATTCGTATTGTTTTAGATCAGAGATGTCCAAAT
This sequence comes from Pinus tabuliformis, assembly GCA_031772625.1. Lineage (NCBI taxonomy): Eukaryota > Viridiplantae > Streptophyta > Pinopsida > Pinales > Pinaceae > Pinus > Pinus tabuliformis. The sequence continues at coordinate 2,101,164,853 of CM062816.1, forward strand.
TGCTTGACGATTATGAGGTGAGGTTACTCTATATATATAGTGACTTATGCTTGTCATTTAGGCCGACATGAGATCCTGGAGATAAGCCGACATTACCTTAAGGAGAATAATGTCCTTTTAGCCGAGTGCAAGAGTGACAATGTCTTGGAGTGTAACTTTGACATGTGTAACATGACTTCTTAATTATATTCATAACAAGACAACGAAACCTAAAGACATCAAGAAAAAGTCTTTTGGCCTATGAAAAACACTTCTTGCTCATGAAACCCATGATGCAAGGAATACAATATATACATTTGTTTCTTCTTCACATGAAATCATAATTATAAGTCATTATGAAAACTGACCCTAGTTACACCTTTCTTCAACACTCCCTCTTAACTAGGGAGGTATTCATAAATGGTACATGGATATTCTTAATACTGAAGAGATCTTATAAGAAGAGTCAGACTATTAATCCATCTGTATAGCATCATTATAACCAACATTGTCACATAGCAAGGCCTTGACTAACAACTCTATCTTTCAATAGGTCAGAGCACACAATGTTGGTGAGACCAATGATTATAGTCACCTTCGTCATTGTCTCTCAATGTACATACCCACCCGGGTGTTCACTGAGTATGATCTTCTAGGACTATTCTTATCTTGGGTTCCCAACCCTCAAAGGATATCGGTCCTCTTGCCTACTCTTATCTTTGATGCCCTACACATCCTTAAAGAGCATTGGATGCCAGATGATTACCCAATCCTCCATTCTTTTTTCCAAAAGAAGACAAGAATGTTGTGTCTATCTCTCCTTCTCAAATAGGGAGGATATCATGTATTTGCATTTATATTCATGGCCTTCACCTAGACTTACGGTTGTTAGTCTTGGTCTAGTGCGTGACACATGAAATAGAAAAACACAACTGTCACTCCTTTTTAATCAGGGGTGATCCAATCCAAGCTCCCTCTTGATCAGGGACTTGTTAGAGCTCCCTCTTAGCTAGGGACTCTTCTATACATCAACAATTTCTTCTTCGTGGGTCCTTCAGCTGCTTGATCAATTTCTCTCCTTGATGTCATGAAATTTAGTTGAGCTTCTTCCTTGTAGGGCAACAACCATCCATCACTTTTCTCCTTAGTTCATAATGTCATTCCTTTCTTCATGGAAAGTGGCCTTCTTCATGTCTAGAACCTTTGTTGTATGACTACTTCTTTCTCATCATGCTTCTTCCATCTACCACATGAATGCTAGTTGTACTTGTATTTACAACTCTTGTTCGAGTAACCCTGCATTATCCAGATATTATTCAAGAAATCAAAACATCATATTAAATCAAATCATGCCTTATGAGATGGCTCTTCATCATGACATCTTCTTGTAGGTATCAACATTTTGCACACATACTGACACATCTCCCAAAGATATCCATTGTCAAGGGTCTTCATCTTTTTCAAACCTTCATTAGAGCCTTCATATCTTTCTGGGAGATTTCCTCGTCAAATCTTCTTGGTCTTTTGGATGTTGATTGCCTTCATCATGGTTGCATATCTCACGATCACGGGTATACTCCATCAAACTAAGCATGAGTTGAGTGCATGACTGTAATTATTGAAGTTGATACTCCATGACTGTTGTAGAATTGCTTGTTGTATACTTGCTCCTTTAATCCTTTCAACCTGCTTTGATGTCCTTGAAGACAAATACGTGTATGTCTCTTTTGTTGCCCTTGATTTGACTTCAACACCTTAGCTTCGATACCATGTTGAAGATTCTAGGGCAAATGTAGTTTATGTGCTTCTTCTTAGCATGATAACTATTTGTGAGGTATTTTTTTCAGAGAGAAAATCATCATGGATTATATTAAGAGAATATTTGTGAGGTATTTTATCTTTAGCTTATTAGCACAATATTTTCTTGATATCGTTAGTGTTTGTATTTCTTACTTCATCAAATAGCTACCAAAACAAAGAGACAAGAACACATGATGTTGGCTTTCTGCTAGGGCCAAAACCTCTCCTCTTGAGAGGAAAACCCTTCAATCTCTTCTTCAAGATTCTTTTATTGACGAATACCAAGATCCTTGACAAAATACTTGACTCAATTCTTCTTCAAGATACTTGTCACTATCTCTTGCACTCTTCGGCCTTCACAGTCTTCCTCCTTCGCATTGTATTACTTCAATCCTTCTTCGCGCTATTATTACACTGTCACTGGGAGAGTCTCGGTCTCCCTTTTCCTTTGCAACCCTAGACACAATCCTCGGCCTTCACTGTTCTCTTCTTTCGGTCCAAGATAACCTCTCTGTCTTTGGTCTTCTTCTATCACCATTCAACGCTTGATATAGCCCTTAACAATAACTGCCACTGTCTTAGAACAGAATTCGATCCTTCGCTTAGATGACAGACTTAGCCCGAGAACTCTTAAGACATTTTCGCACCTGTAGTCACCTTCCTTCTTCACTGTAATATCCTTATCTTCTTCACTTTGAGATTTGTATTGTTTCAGATCAGAAATGTCCAAATTGCTTGACGATTATGAGGTGAGGTTACTCTATATATATAGTGACTTATGCTTGTCATTTAGGCCGACATGAGATCCTGGGGATAATACGACATTACCTTAAGGAGAATATTGTCCTCCTTTTAGCTGACCGTAAGAGAGATAGTGACAATGTCTTGGAGTGTAACTTTGACATGTGTAACATGACTTCATGACTTCTTAATTATATTCATAACAAGACAATAAAACCTAAAGACATCAAGAAGTCTTTTGACCTATGAAAAATACTTCTTGCTCATGAAACCCATGATGCAAGGAATACAATATATACATTTGTTTCTTCTTTACATGAAATCATAATTATAAGTCATTATGAAAACCGAACCTAGTTACACCTTTCTTCAACAAAATAACCTTCAAAATCTAGAGATACCTGCTGGATAAATCAAATTAAAATGTTTCTCTAAAACCCATCAACTAATACAAGATACATGTGTAAATAGTTGATCCAACAAATGGCTAAAGAAATAATAATTTATAAAGTTTATTGAGTAGAGTATTAAGCACATGATCCAAAAAACATTACCACAAGAAAACGAAGAGGAACACCATCAAGAGTAAACCCCAAAGACTTTTTTCTTTATTGATCAAAAAAGTATTACAACCAACGAAGCTTGACTCAGAGCTCGATTACAAAATTTTTGGTGACAAATGAGGATCAAATAGCTTCCTTATATAGAAAATAGAGAGATCTAGATCCCCCTCCAAGTGGAAAATGGCTAGGTCCAAGAAGTTGCACATTTTTTACTTGATCCCAGAGAATAATGACTAGTTGCTGCTTGATCTATGCCAAAATTAAATCCTGTCCTTTGATCTTTGATGAAGACATTCATATTCCATAATAATTCCCTTTTTTGCAGGTCCAAAAAGTATTATTTTGATCTTTTTTTCCTCAAAAAATTACTTTTGACTTAACCACCTAGGTCCATAAGTTCAATTTTTGTTAAAAAAATGATTTTTTCCTTGATAGAGGACCTTGAAAATTGGATATCTTTTGGACCCATGAATTTTCTTCAACTAACTGGACCCAAAAAAAATTATTTTTCTTGAAAAATAATTCTTTTCTGGCCCAAAATAATTTCTTGTGATTTTTTTGCCTTGGAAATGGGTTTGTCAATTTAATTCTTCCTTGGGAATGATCACTTTCTCCAAAATTCGTTTTTCCACTTGGAGATAATTTTATTTTCTCTATAATTATTTTTTGACTCAAAATTAATTAATTTTTCGGCTTAGGATCTTAATTTAATTTAGACAGAAAAAATAATTAATTGACACTAGAGGGGATTAATAATTTGTTCCACCCTCAAATATTTTAGCCACGGTGTCTAGAGCTCTGATTTGGGTGATTTTCGAAGCATTGGAATGGACACGCCAAGCTCTATCACCTCAAATTTTCTCATGCTCAACTTCTTCATGGTTTTGGCCCAAATCCTGATGGGTGTAAAACCCCAAGCTTGGGTTTCAAGCCCACAAGCCTACTTGTGGCGCTTTGCCCTCCAATTCTCGAACCCTAGGTCTTGGAGTACCTCCCAAGCTATACAAAAATCAACAAGTTTATGGTGGAATAGAAGAGGGTACAATGGATGGCAGCGAGGCACATTTTGAGGTATGTTCGTTGCACAATTGAGTATGGATTGAGATATATCCGAGGGGATGACATCAAATTATGTGGATTCACAGATGCAAATTGTGGCAGACAAACCAACAATAGTCATCAAAATATATATTTTATTAATAATGAATTTGAATTGATGATTTACAGGATGAGAGGCCCAGGCTTAAATACAACCCTACGTGCCTCTTGGTGAATGGGCATGATATTTGATCATGCCCTGTGCCCTAATTAACTAAAAATACTTAATTTTTATATAACATTGCCTTCCTCCCAAAAAGATGCTTTGTCCTCAAAGAATACGTAACAATGGATGTTGTTGACAAAATGTTTTAGTTTCCCAAGAAGCTTCTTCTTCTGGTAAGTCCATCCACTTGATCAAGTACTCTTTGATTACTCGTGATTAGAGCTTCTTTTCCCTCGTGGATATGATACCTTCTGGTTCTAAAATGACCCTTCCTTCATCATCTAAGGATGGAAGCATTGTTTGTGTTGATTGATGGTTACCAAGTGCCCTTTTAAGGTAGGATACATGGAAGATGTTGTGGATACGAATTTTATCCGGAAGGCTTAAACTATATGCAACTTGGCTGATCCTTTTGTTGATCTAGTATGCTCCATAGAAATTTGGTGCCAATTTATTTTTTCCTTTTTGTTTTAAGGACAACTGTTAGTATGGCTGGAGCTTGACAAATACCCATTCTCCAAACTTCAAATTCTCTCTCAGTTTTGTTTCGGTTAGCATGCTGCTTCATACAGTTTCTTGCATTATTTAAATTTTCTTTTAGAGTTTGAACGATTTTTTGTGTTTCTTCTAGTTGGTTTTTAACAATTGGTAGATTTGTCTGGATGGTAGCTAGAACCTTCCATTTGGGAGGTTCGTACCCCTACAAAGCTTGGAATGGATTCATTTTTGCTGACATATGGTAAGTAGAATTATACCACCATTCAACGAGATGCAACCATTGAACACACTTATTTTGTTTTTTGTAGCGTAACAATGTAGGTAGGCTTCTAAACATTTATTGACAACCTCCGTTTGTCCATCTGTTTGAGGGTGGTAAGCATAACTCATATCTAGGTAGGTTCCTATATGGTTGAACAATTCCTTCAAGAAATTATCATTAAATTTGGCATCTCTATCACTCACAATGGCTTTTGGAAATCCGTGTAATTTATAAATATTTTTGCTAAATATCTTAGCGATTTGTTTACCTGAGCCTGATTTCTTCATTGCAATAAAGTGAACATATTTGGTGAGTTTGTCGACTAATACGAAGATCTTATCCTTTCCATTGGATACAGGTAACCCTTCAATAAAGTCCATAGATATTTCTTCCCATTTCTGATTCGGAATGTTTAAGTGGTGAAGCAATCTAGGTGTCATAATATTTTCACTTTTATTTCTTTGATATTTGTCACATTCTGCTACATATTTTTGAATATCGTGACTCATCCCCTTCCAAAAAAATGATTGACGTGCATTGTAGTAAGTTTTAAAGAATCCTACATGTTTGGCTAACAATGATTCATGTGACTTCTTGAGTATCTTGGATTTAAAATTGGAGTTTGAATTCAGATAGATTCTTCCTTTGTACCATAGAATATCATTCTTCCATTCAAGTTTTGAGTTGTCTGAAAGGTTATTGATTATCGCAGTTATTTTTGGATCCTTGGCATACTCACTTCGAATCTCATTAAGCCGTTCAGGAACAACAACTAAGACTACAAGTAATGTTGGTTCTTCGTCCTTCCTAGACAGGGCATCTGCTACTACATTGTCTTTTCCCTTTTTATGTAATATCTCCATGTCAAAGGCAATAACTTTTTCAATCCATTTTTGTTGTTCTTTAGAATGTGTTCTTTGTTGGAGGAGGTGCTAGACACTGTTACGGTCTGTTCAAATGGAGAATTTACTTCCGAAAAGATATTGTCTCCACTTGGCCAGTGCGTGCATAATAGCGAGCATTTCCTTGTTGTATGTGGATTTAAGACGTTCTCGTTTATTGAGCTTCCTGCTTTCAAAAGCTATTGGATGCCCCTCTTGCATTAACACTGCACCTATACCGAACCTGGAAGCATCACACTCAATGATAAATGGTTTAGAGAAATTTGGAGTTGCCAATACCGGGGCGTTAGACATAACTTCCTTCAATTCTTCAAAACACCTTCTTGCTTCCTCATTCCATTGAAATGAATTATTCTTTAAAAGGTTTGTTAAAGGTGCAGTTATATGTGCATAGTTTTTAATAAATCTTTGGTAATATCCAGTCAATCCTAAGAACCCTCTTAGCTTGGATATGGTAACTAGTTTGGTTCATTCCTTTATAGCCTTGATTTTATTAGGGTCCACTTTTACTCCTTCATGGGATATTATGTGTCCAAGATATTCTACTTCTTCCTTCCCAAAGGTGCATTTGGATTTCTTGGCATAGAACTGATGCTCTTCCAGTAGTGTAAGAACTTTATCCAGATGTTGTAGGTGCTCCTTCCAAGTTTTACTGTAAATTAAAATATCATCAAAGAATACTAATACAAACTTCCTAAGATATGGACGGAATAACTCGTTCATAGTGGCTTGGAATGTTACTGGTGCATTGGTTAATCGAAAGGGCATTACTTTAAATTCGTAGTGACTTTCGTGTGTTCGGAACACAGTTTTTGGTATGTCTTCCAACCTGATTCTAATTTGGTAATAGCCTGACCTTAAGTCCAATTTTGAGAAGTATTTTGCGCCATGTAGTTCGTCCAACATTTCATCAATAAAGGGAATTGGGAATTTGTTTTTAATCGTTATTTTGTTTAATCCTCTATAATCAATGCATAGCCTGAACGATCCATCCTTCTTCCTTACCAATACAACTGGAGCAACATACAAACTCTTACTTTTTGAGATGATTCCACATTTTAAAAGGTCTTGGATTAATCTCTCAATTTCAGTCTTTTGGTGATGCAGATATCGATACGGTTTGATGTTGATGGGGTTTGATCCTGCTTTGACTTCTATTGTATGCTCGATTTCCCTGTTAGGAGGCATTTTCATGGGTAGGTCTTGGAATACTTTTTCGTGCTTCTGAATTAGCTCTTGTACTTCTGGTGACTCTTCGTTGATCACTTTTGCAGATAACATTTCTAATTGGTGACATTGTACTACATAGCCTGGTGCTCATTTTCAAATCGTTTTCATCATCTGGGATGATGACATGATTTGATTTTTTGGTGCTTGGAATCCGTATAACTTGTACCTCTGCCCTTCCCATTTAAAGCTAATAAACTGCTTTTGATGGTTGGCAGAGTAAGTGCCTAGGCTTTGTAGCCATTGGATACCTAAGACCACATCTACTCCTCCTAATGGTACAGTGTAGAACGAAGATTCTAAATTAAAGTCTTGAATCTACAATTTGACCTTATGGCATTTCCCTACCTTTTCAATCTTCTTACTGTCGGCTACCATCACCTTCATGTTGGGCATGGGAAATGTGAAAATGTTGAGTCTCTTTGCCATGGTTGAGTCTAAAAAATTGTGGGTGCTACCGGTGTCGATGAGAACCATTACGTTGTTCTTCTTGATATGTCCTTTTAATTTTGAAGTCTGGGGTTGTGATATACCTGTCATAGCCGATAATGACACTTGCAGAATGCTTTCGTCATCTAGTTCTGGAGAGAATTCTGGGGCATCTTCTATTCCTTCTATGTCTGATTCATCACTGTTTGAATCATTAGTTGCTTCACAGTTATATAGGTTCTTTGTCTCTTTTCCAATAGCACACCTATGTTTAGGGTCCCACTTTTCGCCGCAGCGTTTGCACTTGCCCTTTTTCATCCTTTGCATTTTCACGTTAGATTTTTCTCCTTCATGAAGATGTGGTGGAACATATTTTGTATTATCCGTATTCACAGACTGGGGAATTCTTCGTCTCGAATATACTTTTTCCGTTTTTGACCACAGTATCTTTTCAAATTTCTTTTTAGCAGCTTTTGCTTTTTGTCTTGCTACTTCTATCGACATAATGTCATGAAGCTCAAGTTCTACTCGTAGATGGCTTTTAAGTCTGGAGATGTATTATTGGATTATATGAGATTCTAATAACCCAGGTACTTGTGTTGCTAAGGTCTCTCATTCTCGAGTGTATTCATCCACATCTCCTTTTTGTCGCAATCTGACGAGTGTTGAAAAGAACTCTTCTTCCTTGATACCTTGGAACCTTTTAAAGAACGCATCCTTAAATTTTCTCCAACTAATAGCGAGTATCGTCTTCTTCCACCACATATACCAATTATATGCTTCGCCTTCCATTTTCATGGAAGCGTGCCTAATCTTTTCGTCATCATTGTCAATATCGTAAATCTCGAAATATTCTTCTGCTTTATTGAGCCATGCAACGCTACATTTTTCGTTACTGCCAAACTTGGGTAGCTTGATTTTTGCTCTTTGTTGATACGTCGCTAACGGTGGAGTGAAAAAAGGGTATTGATTGGTGAATGGATTCCAGAGCTGCTTATTTTGAAAATTCGCGTTACTATTTTCTTGATGGTGTGTGGATGATTTTTTTGGAGACTCGGTTTTTTCATGAGAATCTGCTGAATTTGCTGAATCTGATGAATTGTGCTATTGATTACCTTCATCATCCTGGAATATCTGTTTGGGTGTAATCTTCATCCTGTCACAGATAGCGGTTAGTATTGTCATTGTCTGATTATGATTCATTTTGGATTCGGTATGGTTCTGCCCGCTTTGTTTTTCTATCCGATTTGTCGTATCCTGAAGCTTCTTGATATCGTCGGAATGTCTGGTAACCTTACTCTCGAGATTGACTAATTTTTGGTTAAAATCATCGGAATGGCTAGTAATCCTATTATGAAGATCAATAAGTTTTTTGCTAAAATTGGTTATTGTCATCGATGACATTGAACGGGTTTGTGGGGGTGTATATTTGTCCGTTAGTTTAAGCTTTCTTCCTTAATTTGATTTTTTTTAAAATAATAATAATAATAGATTTTTTAATTATATATTATATATAATTATAATAACTATATAAAAATATATATATATAAATTATATATCATATATAATTATAACAACCATATATATATATATATAAATTACAATTGATTAATCTGCGGAAAAAAAAAACGAGGTCGACGTGATGACACAGGACGTGGATGTTGGAACAGGGATTGACAGGCGGAGGTGCCGGTGGATGATTGACAGATAGAGGTGCGGTTCAGCAATTGACGCGGTCGGAAGGATGGTTTGGCGTTTGGAGTGGCTTGGATTCGGTGTGAAATTGTTGAGGGTAATGCAGCGTGAATGGAATCAATGCAGTGATAGTGAGGAGCACGGGTGAACACGGGGGTGTGGATAGTCGATGTAGTGCCAGTGAGGAGCACGAGTGAACACGGGGGTATGGATAGCCGATGTAGTGATAGCGAGGAGCAGGATGAGCATGAGGGAGTGGACGCAGGGGTCAACTTACAAACAAACGTGGATAGTGAGTGGTGAATGACAAGGCTGTGTAGCGATTTGCCGAAGACCAAGCTGCTCTGATACCACATGCGACAGACAAACCACCAATATTCATCAAAATATATATTTTATTAATAATGAATTTGAATTGATGATTTATAGGATGAGAGGTCCGAACTTAAATTTCCCATTGTAGATCACCTGGTAATGCAATGTACTAAAGCAAAACACTTGATCTACTTCTACAACAATTGAGCGGAAGCTTAATCGAACATGAGCAACATCAAGCATGAACAAATATAACTGAGAATGAGAAGTAATCAACCATAACACAAAAGATATATCACTGGGGAAAGAACTAGCCTAAAACCCCAACTCTGTATTATCATACAAATGGAAATCTTGTTCAAGTTACAAAAGGAATTAGCTCTCAAGCTATCTTGATCTCTCTGCACTCAAACAATACTGCTCACAGACTCAATAGACGTAGAATATATCTTCCTCAAGCCCTCCAAGATTCCTATTTCCTTGCGCAGTTTTGGTTGGGGTCCAATGATATCACATGTGTGAATTGGCCTCATCACACTCACTGTAACCTCAGGTCCAACTGTGCAATCCATAAGGAATAATATTCCTTCTGCATGCAAGGAATATTCACCAAAGAATATCTTAGCAACTGATAGTACACTGCCCCTCCATCTGATCTCAACTGGGTCTTTGACTGAGCTGACATGCATGAGTTATCCATGAGTGAATATTCAGTTATCTGAAATACAGTAGTTACATGCATGCAAGCATTAACTAACTGAACTCCATTATTTAACAAACTGTTAAATTAATCTAACTGGACTTGACTAAGTTAAACTAAGTCAACTGATTACAACTCAATATTACAACTCATCCTTATCTCTTTAACTGAAGGTTAAATTCCTCAATTAATGGAGAAACTGTTGCATGTCCTCACATAGACTTCAAGTTTGATTTTCCTTATCTAATTAACTCAAGATGAATTAATTAATTAATTTTCAAACCACTGTTGATATCAAATTCGAATTTTACTTCCTATGTTTAGTCCAGGGACTGACTAAAATAAGAAGGGATCCCGAAATGCTATTTTTAGCACTTTCACTTTTCACCCATTGTAGCTAAGATCTCCAATGGCTGAACTGCTATTTATAGCCCGACTATTTATAGCAGTGCTATTTTTAGCAATTTCTATTTTTAGCATTTCTTGTTGCACACTTTTCAACACTCCCTCTCAACAAGAAAGGCTTCCTTTCGAACTCGATCCTATACCTTCGGAATGTTATGCATGCAACACTTCTACCAAGTGGTTGCTCCAGCAACTCTTGGAACAAAAAACTCCCAACTGACCTCTCTGTTGGGCTAGAAACATACTCTGATGCTGAAGCTCTACCTGCTGCTGACAAGTGCTCCCTCTTTGACCTCTGAGTTGTTGCAACACTCCATGCATCTCGCACGGTTGCAGCCTCCTAGCTCTACACAGTCCTGGGACTCCTGCATTGTAGCTCTCTTTGTTGCTCCATCCGCATCTATCTCTACCCAATCAGTGAGTCCTGCTACTCCTCATCGGGGCTCCTGTAGCAAGGTCGAATCAAAGAGGTTGGGTACCTCAAGGATCCTGCCCCTCCTCCTTGGGATGATCACTCCACATTGCACCACCTCCTACCTGGAGGTATGGCTGCATGTGATCTCTCTACCTGTGAGAAACCTCGGGCAACAAACCTTGCCTTGTGTTTCTCAACACTGCCATCAACTGCCTACTTTACCTTGTAAAGCCATTGGGAACTAACCACTGACTTGTCCCCAAGTCTAGGGACAACATCCCACACACTGTTCCATATGATAGAATCGTACTCTTTTACCATTGCATCAACCCAGACTGGTTTCTGCACTACCTCCTGAAAAGAAGAAGGTTCGGTCGCTACACACTCCCCAACAAGGGCCATGTAGCCAGTGTATCTCTCAGGAGATCTCCTCTGTCTGTGCTGAGAGGATGGCTGCCCCACATTCTCTCTCGCATCCTTCATCAATTTGTCAACTTCCCGCGAGCGTTTTCGCTCGTCTTTGGAAGACTCTCCAGGAGTGGTGGTCTCCACTACTGGATCCTCTGGATGTGGCTAATCCACATCATTAGGAGGCTCCTCCTCCTTTGAAACTAAAAGTTCCTCATCACCATGCAACTTGAGCTCCCTCTCAAGTGACACTCACATGGCTCTCTGCTCATCGAACTTCAGATCCCTGCGCACTATGGTCTTCTGACTGGCAGGCAGAAACACACGATAGTTGTGGGGTGTATTTGTGTACCCCACAAGTATCCTCAACTCAGTTGTTGGGTCTAGCTTCTTTCGAGCATCTTTTGTCACATGACAGAAAACTGGTGATCCAAAGATGTGGAAGTGACTCACATCTGGTCGCTTCCCCGAAAAAGCCTCTATAGGTGTTTTCATCCCCAATACGATGAAGACTTCTGTTCTGAAGATACACTATTGTATTGCATGCCTCAGCGCACAGGTGAAGTGGTAGGCTTTGGTCATGCAACATCGCTCGAGTTGCTCCCATAATAGATTTGTTCTTCCTTTCGGCCACCCCATTCTGTTGTGGGTTATGAGGTGCCATCAGTTTCCGTTTAATTCCTTCTGTTGCATAGAAGTCTTTAAACTGTTGGGAAACATACTCTCCACCATTGTCGCTACGCAAGGCTTTTACTTTCTTCCCAGATTCTTTCTCCGCCGAGGCTTTAAACTCACAAAACCTCAAGAAGGTCTGATCCTTCTTTTGCATAAAGTAGATCCAACATCTACGAGAAAAATCATCAATGAAAATAACATAGTACCTTTGTTTAGTGGTGGAGGCTGTAGAGAATGGTCCACATACATCTGAGTGAACTCGCTCCAGGATTGCTCCAGCTCTACTATCCCGATCCTGAAAGGAAGCTTTCGCATACTTACCTAGGGTGCATCCTTTGCATGTGTCTGTTTGCTCCAGTTTTCCCTTGGGTAAGTCGGTAGAAATTTGCTGCGGGATCTTCAAGGCCTCGTGATGCAAGTGGCCCAGTCTCCTATGCCATAGCTCGCCAACATCTTGGCTTTGCACCACCTCTGCTTTGGAACTTAATGCAACACAGTCATCTACCTCTAGCTTGTAGAGATTCTTTACTCGAATCCCTATTCGCTTGGTCTGTCCGGTGCCGATATGCCTCAGGAACACTTTTCCTTTACTAAAGACTACATCATAGCCTTTATCTTCTAGCATAGCAACAAACACAAGATTCTTTTTCAAACCTGGTACATATTTAACAACAGATAGGGTGAGAGGAGCACCATGCTCCCTCTGAAACACAAATGTACCTTCACCTGAGACACAGTACTTTCCATCATCGCCCATCTCGATCCACATTTGGAGATCCTTCTCCTCCAATGTACTGAAAAGATTCTTGTCACCCGACATGTGGAAAGAAGCTCCACTGTCCAGGTACCAAACACATCCCACCATGGATGAAACCATGCATGCGATAAGCGAGAAATCCAGCTCAAATTGTGAAGCTAGTGCATCACCATCAGATCCCTTTGAGGAACCCTTCTTGGATTTCTTCTGTGGACAATTCATAGCATAATGGCCCACTTCATGATAGTGAAAGCATCACACCTTCGACTTGTCAACCTTCTTCCCACCATGAGAAGATTTGGATTGGGACGCCTTCCCTTTCCCTTTCTTAGCTTTACTCGCTAAAGCTAGATTTTCTTCATCATCTTGTTTTGATGAAGATCCATCCCTGGTGCTCCGCCTTATCTCCTCCTGCATTAGGTCCGACCAAAGTCGTTCCCAATCTGGCAGTTTCTCTCTTCCATTAACCGAGTCCTGGTAGCTATGCCAGCTCTTTGGAAGACCGAGGAGTGCTAGACTCACCATGTCGTCATCAACAGTCACGACCCCTACACTTGCAAGCTCATCCCTGCAGGTGGTGAGCTTGTTTAGGAACGTAGAGATTGTGTTGCCCTTTTCGCACTTGATCTTGCGAAGTTTGTCCTTCAGCGCCAGCTTCCTCTGATCGTTGCTATTCTGATAAAGATCTTTCAATGTTTTCCACATCGAAAACGGAGTCTCCTTCCCATGGAGGCTCGAGACAATGTGATCTCGAACTCCCTCCAGGAGGATTCTCCTTGCTCTAGCCACACACTTTTTCCATTCCACCAGTTGAGTAGCATCAGTCGACTTCTGGACTTCTTGATCAATGAAATCCTTAAGGCCGTTATCTTCCAATACCTCTTCCATGCGATCCTTCCAGGCTATATAATTTGAACTGCCATCAAGGGCATATTCGAGTCTTAAACCACTGAATGCCATCGGTGGAATAGATGTGATAAGAACTCAATTCAATATTTAGAAACCAAACTTCGTACTTCTCTTGCTTGTATGCTGTTCTTCCTTGATCACCTTTGCTCCGATACCATGTAGAAATTTCCCACTGTAGATCACCTGGTAATGCAATGTACTAAAGCAAAACACTTGATCTACTTCTACAACAATTGAGCGGAAGCTTAATCGAACATGAGCAACATCAAGCATGAACAAATATAACTGAGAATGAGAAGTAATCAACCATAACACAGAAGATATATCACTGGGGAAAGCACCAGCCTAAAACCCCAACTCTGTATTATCATACAAGTGGAAATCTTGTTCAAGTTACAAAAAGAATTAGCTCTCAAGCTATCCTGATCTCTCTACACTCAAACAATACTACTCACAGACTCAATAGACATAGAATATATCTTCCTCAAGCCCTCCAAGCCTCCTATTTCCTTGCGCAGTTTTGGTTGGGGTCCAATGATATCACATGTGTGAATTGGCCTCATCACACTCACTGTAACCTCAGGTCCAGCTGCGAAATACATAAGGAATAATATTCCTTCTGCATGCAAGGAATATTAACCAAGGAATATCTTAGCAACTGATAGTACACTGTCCCTCCATCTGATCTCAACTGGGTCTTTGATTGAACTAGCATGCATGAGTTATCCATGAGTGAATACTCAGTAATCCGAAATACAATAGTTACATGCATGCAAGCATTAACTAACTGAATTCTCATTAATTTAACAAACTGTTAAATTAATCTAACTGGACTTGACTAAGTTAAACTAAGTCAACTGATTACAACTCAATATTACAACCTAAGTCACATGACACGAGGACACGAGACACGGAGGAAACGTAAATACGATATTCAATACGAAACGCAGCGACCTGGAAACAGGACACGGGGGACACGTTTTATATATGTTTAATATGTATATATATATATACACCAAAATATAGTTTTTTATCCATATTAAATTGCAGGTTGCAGCTTATCTAATCAAAGTAAAATATAATTACTTCTCAAAGTTCATAGTTCACTGTAAAAAAATAAATAGAATCAAAATTTACTATTTAGAAATTAGAATGTGATATGCTTGGTCTTGATTCTTGAATATTCAATGTTCATTGTTCATGTACAACTTACAAGCACATAAGAAAATAACTAAAGTCTAATCCTATTGATTTCCTCTGCCCCTCTTGCGAGAAAATGCGACAGCTTTCCCTTTCCCTCTAGATGTAGATGTTGATGCTGGTGGAGTTCACAGTGGAGTTTGCTATGCTCTAGAAACTGAAGAACTAGAAGTAGGAGCTATAGGAGGTAGACCACGTCCTCTACTGGTGGCAGGGGTAGCCCGGGCAGGTGGTGTCACCTGGAAACATTACAATCTCCCAATCCTGAAATCCTGAAAAACTGATAAGTCTATTGCATTTTGAATGAAATCTAAAATTCTACTTTCTCCATATGAAATCCAATGAGGCTGGAACCACTCTCAAACATCCTGAGTCATTTCATGGTAATGTTAAAAATTTAAGTAAAAGGGTGACATTCTATTTTCATCCTTTTACTTTAAGAATTTAACATTACCATGAATAGCATATCAATACTAGGGCCTAGGCTTGATCATTAAGCTGCCCCACTCAAAAATTATTTGTTTCTTTCAAAAAAATTGCAGCGTATGCAGGCAATGTTTTCTATCAACGGAATACGCGTTTTCTGGATGTAGGACACGACGAAAATCGACGAATACGTTTTACATTTTACAGGACACGATGGAAAACGTTTTCGACACGTTTTAGGGCCGTTTTTGTGTCCGACACGTAAAATACGGGACACGGGACCTTGGAGGACGTGTCTTGTGACTTAGATTACAACTCATCCTTATCTCTTTAACTGAAGGTTAAATTCCTCAATTAATGGAGAAACTGTTGCATGCCCTCACATAGACTTCAAGTTTGATTTTCCTTCACTAGTTAACTCAAGATGAATTAATTAATTAATTTTCAAACTGCTGTTGATATCAAATTCGAATTTTACTTCCTATGTTTAGTCCAGGGATTGACTAAAATAAGAAGGGATCTCGAAATGCTATTTTTAGAAAAGATATTTTTAGCACTTTCACTTTTCATCCATTGTAACTAAGATCTCCAATCGCTGAACTGCTATTTATAGCCCGGCTATTTATAGCAGTGCTATTTTTAGCAATTTCTATTTTTAGCATTTCTTGTTGAACACTTTTCAACAATGATAAGGATGTGCAGCGATTTGGCGAAGACCAAGCTGCTTTGATACCACATGCGACCGACAAACCAACAATATTCATCAAAATATATATTTTATTAATAATGAATTTGAATTGATGATTTACAGGATGAGAGGCCTGCGCTTAAATACAACCCTACATGCCTCTTAGTGAATGGGCATGATCTTAGATCATGCACTATGCCCTAATTAACTAAAAATACTTAATTTTTATATAACACAAATTGGGCAAGTAGTTTGGTGGATAGGAAAATTACCTCTAGGTACTACTTCATCGTTGGATCAGGGATGGTTTCTTGGTGCAGCAGGAAGCAGAAGTCAGTAGCACTGAGCTCTGCAAAAGCAGAGTATATGGCAGCGAGCACAACTATGTGCGAAGCTATATGGCTTTAGAAGTTGCTAGTAAGCTTGTTCAGGCAGAGGATGGAGGCGACCAGTGTTTACTGCAATAATCATAGTTGCATCAAGTTGTCTGAGAATCCAAAGTTTCATGACAAGTCGAAAAACATAGATATTCGATGTCATTTCATTAGAGATTGTGTGCAGCTTGTAGCGGTCCAACTACGATATGTTCCCACAGATGAGCAGGTTGCAGATATACTCACAAAATCTATAGGGAGAGCTAAGTTCATCTATTTCAGAGAAAAGATGGGTATGGTGGAGAACCCGTTTCAGTAGCAGGGGCAAAGTATTTCAGACGCTTCTCAGTTACAGTAGTTGTAGCAACAACAGTTGAGAGGAGTTGCAGTGAAAATGCAGAGTTGGCAACAGTATCGTAGTGTCAGCAGTAGCACAGAGGCAACATCAGAGTTTCGCAGTGGTTGGTGGGTAGTGGCAGGCAGTCACAATGGCTAGACATCAGTAGCCTGATAGAGGGTGATAGTAGATACAGAGACAAGGTGTTGTAGCAATGCAACATTAGAACACCTTCCTCGCTAAGAGGGAGTTTTAGTTTTTGTAGCATCAGAGGTGTTCTAGTCTCGAAACTTTGTGGAGAGACTAAAACACAGGAGTTCTCCATAACCCATAAATCGTTTAAGGAAATTCCACCTAAAAGTGTCTCAATTAGATTATATATTTCCTAGGTCTAAACTTAGGAAAAGTGGTTAATTAATTAGTATTAATTAAAAAAGGTGTGAATCATCTAGAAACTCACATGGATCGATTCAAATATAATCTCAACCATCGATTATGTTTTAATCTTGGCCGTTGAAGTCCCAACTGAAGATTGTAAGAGGAGGTTGGCAGGTAGATGGAGAACACACCAATGTAGATACTTAGTTGCCCAAGCAGTTCGATTTTCCCAATAACAGAGATCCAACAGTGATTTAGCAGTGGAGATTGAGCTAGAGGGTGAGTAGCAGGTGGCAGAGGAGGTTAGTAGCATCTGGAAGATAGTTTTCTAGTTTTGGAGAGTACCTTGTAGAGAGGCAACAATAGGCATAGAGGATCTGCGCAGAGGCCTGCGTAAGCATTCGTGGACGCAGTTCAAATAACAGATTTGGGAAGTCGTTTCAAAGTTTCGGAGAAAGGAAAATTTTGCAGATGTCGGGAGAAACGTTTCCAGAGATAGTGGCAAGTTGAAGAGGCAGTTTAGGGTGAGATCTAGGAAACATGAATTTGTTCCTGCGTAGAGGGTGATGGAGGGCATTTCGTGGAGGGGTTTCAAAGGCCAGTCTTCAGTGCCAGATTGCTTGTGGGGTGAGGAAAATTCCTCACTAGATTTTTGCTAGTATTACTTTCAGATTGGATTGCCAGTAGGGCATCCAAATTATTGTACTCAGATTATTGTTGTTGCATATTTAAAAAACCCTCATTTTGCTGCATCGGTTTTCCCACATTGGGTTTTCCCGGGGACTTTTGTCCAAAATAACCGTGTCAATTTTGTGTGTGCTAGCATATTTCTTAGTTCCTATTTTTGCTTCTGCAATATTTTATTTGGTGAAAAAATTGTAGTGTTAATATTTCATTATATTGCCGTAAACAAAATAAATTGCATAATCAATTTATCAGTTAGGAGAAATATTTCCAGCTGCTGCATTTCAAGGAAATTTCATAGTTTCCCCTTTGGAACCCCTCCTAGATTGAGTGGTAATATGTCCAAAGGATCGAACAACTCTAATACCAAATGTTATGAACAAAGTCCATATATCATATATGCAACAACATACTCAAAAGATTTGAAATATGTAAATATTCATTATAGGACAAGTAGTGTATTTGTATAGAAATGTACAAAAGATATGAGATGATGATGAGAATATTACAAATGAGGGCTTGCTTATATACCTAGGTAGGTGCACCTTGATGAATGGTCATGTCCTTAGAGACATACCTCTTCTACACTAATCACCAATTAATATCTATATATATATATATATATATATATATAACATTGTCAACATGTTGTACATGCTCTTCCCCAAATTTTTTGTAGATTAGTATGTCAACCAAAAATACTAGCACAAACTCTCCAGGGAAGGGTTTGAAAATATAATTCATCAAGCTTTGAAATGTGAAGGTGAATTTGTAAGTTCAATGGCATAACCGAAATCTCATAATGACCTTCATGTGTTTTGAAGGCTATTTTGGGATGTCTTTTTGCCTCATTTTGATTTGATGATATCCAAAATGAAGATCCAACATAGTAAAAGAAATTGCTCCATGCATTTCATCTAATAATTCATCAATGGTAGGAATATAAATCTTATCTTTGATGGTCATTTTGTTGAGCTGTTTGTAATCTGGACACTTATTTTAGAATTTTTCCACGAACCCAACACCTGGTACTTAATTCCAAGCAATTAGTTATTGAATAAATACACAACCAAATTCCTAACCAAAATATTTAGCAGAAGCAAAATTATTCGATCTTAATAACAACGAGACACAGATTTCTATCCAACAAATCGATTCATTATTAAAATGACTAAGAACTTACTTGGGTTCCCGTCCTGGGATAATGGCACAACTAAGGAATTACATATACAACAATAAACCTGGAGTTATCTAGCTAATCAAGCCCTAGATCTGTCCTTTCATCTTCCTTGATTGGTTTGGATCTGTCTCCCTCACTGTTCCTTGCACCTTCTTTGGACCCGTCACACTAGAGTATCACACTCCTCCTCCTGAGGTTAGTGCCACTATTGTGTCTTAGTCTCAACACATAGGCTCAATTTATAACTTTCCTAAGCCAAGATTGATGGCCAAAATTAGCTCGTCAAGTTAACTGAACATAAGTGACTTTATTTTAGTTAACTATCCTATCTTTAGCTTTCTTTACTTTAACTCAAGTACAAGTCATAAATTTAGCTTGTTTTACATGCACATCTCATGCATGTCACATCCAACACATCTGCATGCATGCAACTCGCTCACTCTGCATGTCGCATGCAAGCTCCTAGAGAGGCAAAACAAGGTCCTTCTAGTCAATACACATGGCTAGAAGACTTTTAAAAGGTACAAAAGTACTTGCCCGAGCTAGAAAAATCAGCACTCCCTCTTAGCGAGGGAGGTACTTCTGGAAGAATGTCTTGCACTTGGATTTGTCTCCAACACCACCTCGTCATTTGTTGCTGTAGCTGCCCCCTCTGAACTGGAAGGCTTCTCTGCTACCTGATTCAGAATCTGAGTTGAAGACATATTCTTTCCAACCATGCTCTTAGGAGAGTTGGTATAAAATGAATAATCCAAGTTTTCAATCCTCTGACCAGAGAAATGAATAGTGCAACCCCTAACTGCATGCAAACCATGTGCAAGGACACACACTGAACTTCCCTTTTGGCCTCCAAAACTTTGAAAATACAAAGGTCAAGTTTGACTGGAGTGTTAAGAGACAAACTGAAATAAGCAATCAGATTATGTAGATGTCCTCGAAACTGTCACCTTGTACTTCAATTGTTGAATCAAGATCAAATGTGGAGATATATTGCATGCATGGATAGCAATTACACAGTGGTTCAATGCCAAGTATGAGACATGTGGCATTGTTCATACCATATCTTTGGTTTTGATGACTCTGAGGAGATCTTGTTTAGGAGGCCCATAATCATATCACTGAATGTATATGCCAAAACCCAAAGTGCTATACAAAGTGTTTGGATGGAGTCTAGACTGTTGGACTTGACACAACGATGTTTCTTATGCATGTGACTTGGAATGAGTCTTGGGTTTCATACCATGGTATTTTGCTGTTTCGTTTTTCATCAAAAACTTTAGGGATAGAACAACTGTACAGACATCACTTTATTGATTAACCACGTCATTCATTCATTTTGCAGCTAGGTACTACTGGGCTCCAGTGGTGCTTGGCATTGATGAACACAATATTTGCTGAAAGTTACTTTAATTTATCAACCAAAGAGGAGAGGACCTTCAAAGCACGGGCACTGTATATGCAATCATAGTGATTCCCTAATTTGGAGATGCTAAATTGATTGATTTGGGGCGGGGGGCGTGAGTTAATGGTTTCTTAACATGACTGCTCTAACCCACAGGGCTATGATACTTGGCTTCCTCGACTCCACCAAGAAGATAATAACCAACATGGATAAACCCAAAACCTCCCAGGCAACTCTGACAAATGTAACCCATAGGACTCTGATTCTTGGCTCTATGATACTTGGCTTCCTTGATTCCACCAAGAAGATAATAACCAACATGGATAAACCCAAGACCTCCCAGGCAACTCTGACAAATGTAACCCATAGGATTCTGATTCTTGGCTCAGTTGAGCAGCCTTAGAATTCTGTTGTTTGTTCTGCATGTTTGGTTATCCATGCACAGGAATGTGTTTTCTAGTTTCTTTTCATGTAGCAGTATAGCATTTTGTATATCACAATATATATTGATGTGATGGTGCTTTCTTGTTATTAGTATGCAATTCTTACACTAAATGCAGCCTTGGATCTGATTCACATCATGTTGCTATGGGTTCTACAATGCCTCTTATTTCTATTGTGTAAAATTTCACTGAAATTTTTTACCAGTTGAAGGTCTTCATCAAGGTTTCACTTTTTTAATCTGGACAGGTCAGATTGAAGTTTGGTCAACAGGTCTCCAATTTATTTGCAATAATGATAGCTCTGCAGTTCCATCTTTTATTTTACTGTTCAAGACCACTTCCAAATATTTTTGCTCTGGCTATAGGTATGTTCTGTCTGAAATTGTTCACATTTCTACAAATAATATTTTGATTATGCTATACTTGTAGCTAAATCACTTCTGGCAGGATTATTAGGAACAGAATCCAGTGGATGTAGAATTTACTACTATCCATATTTCTTTTCTTTAATTCATAAATGTTAATTTTCTAACCCCAGCAATCTGGCTAATTATTTCCTAGCAGATTATTACTCAGATCTATTGAATCAAAAGCATGGCTGAGAGTTTAACACGTAAAAGAATAGATAACAGTAGAAACAAACATTAACCAATCTCAAACACATACACACATAATTTCTAACGTTCAAAATCTCCTATTTCATTAACAGTAACCTATGCCATACAAGGGATCCCTTACTAGGATAATGGCCGTATGAGGAAAAACACATACAACAGAAACCTGGAAATGATCCAACTGATCAAACCCTCTGCGGAGCTTGCTTGGCTGATTTGAATCCTTCTCCATTGCTGCCATTTGCACTTTTGCTTGAACCCTGCACACTTGGATGAATGTCCTTCTCCACCCGATCACTGAGATCTCACTATCTCAGTGTGCCTTGTGCTCACTAGATGTGTCTTCTCCCTCAACATAGCCTTCCTTTTATAAGGTTGAGTTATTGATTGAATCCACAATCTTAATCTCTAAAGCGATTGACAGTTGAGATTAGATCTCAACATCATTTGATACCGGTTGAGATTCATCTAATTCACTAATGCAAATAACCTTTGTATTTAATTAGATTAACTCACATTATCTTATGAAAGTCAATTACTTTAAGGTGACTTCCCCATGTCTAGACACATATATAGGACAATCGAACCAGGTGGTGCAGAAGGTGTTGATTTTGGGTAGCATTGGATGTGCTCTAGCTCCCAAATTTTGTGGAGGGGCTAGAATACATGAGATCTACAAAACCCAGAAATCGTTTGGAGAAATTCCACCCGGATGAGGAGTTATTAAAATAATTAATAGTTTTAGTGGGTTCCTAAGTCTAAACTTAGGAAAAAAAATATTAATGGGTATTAATAAGAATATGGGTGAGAAACTTCTAAATGGCAAGGATCAAGTTTGTTTTAGTCTTAGCCGTTGATTAGGGACTTAATCTCGGTCGTTGATTCATCAACATGAAAAGTATAAGAGGACGCTTGAGGGTCAGTTGGAGAAACACTTGAGAGATCAGTGAGTTCGATTTTTTTGGGGCGAGGTTTGCCGAGAACATTGAACAAGTGATCTGTTGCGGTGAGAGGGGCAGTTCGGTAGAGGGACTTAGTCCAAGGCTGAGAATACACAACAGAGAGGCAAAGAAGCACCAGGAGAGCTCTGACACAGTGACGCAGAGGGAGAGCTATGATGTAGTGTCACCGTGATGCAGCTCCTAGAGGAGGGGACGCAGTTCCAACGCGGAGCTTGGAGTAGCCATTGCTGCCCAGCACTGAGAACAACGCAGTCACTTGTGGGGTTTGTTCATCTGTCTTTGGATAGAGGTACTTCTGCTGGGTTTATTCTCCGTTGGGTGAGCCAGATTTGGCACCCTAGTTGTATTCAGAAATCTGTTTAATGATACAAAGTTCAAATGCTCTATATGCTGCACCGATTTTCTCGCATTGGGTTTTTTTGGGGACATTTGTCCAAAAATAATGGTGTCCCTTGTATATTTGTCTCGTTCTATTTTCAGATCATGATCTGTATGTATGTGTAGTTTGCAATAGTGTTTTCATCGCCGTTTAAATAAATTGTTGAATGTAAAAACAAGTAGGAGATGGTAAACCAATGACTGCAGTAGGATTTTTGATGTGTAGATTCATAAATTTTCACATGGTATCAGAGGATTGCAGATCATATGAGACTTAAGACACCAGCTGGGAGTTCCAGAGAATTTGCGGCAAAGAGGCAGCTGCCCTGAGTGACAACGCTGTTCTAGAGCCAGAGACATAGAGGGAGAGTGACGCAGAGTAGAAGAGGTGACGTAGTAGTTGGGAGGAGCCCACATAGTAACTGCGTTAGTTGTCTAGGCCAACAAAGAAGCAGAGAGGGGAAGATCAGGCTCACGTAGAGCCACATTAGCTTTCCTGACTAGGAAGGAGTGATGTAGTGGCTAGGAGGAACTGATCTATCTCATGCTGTGTTTGCGCAGAGCCAGAGGTGCTCAGATTCTTTAGTTGCCGGGGTTGAGGGAGTAGAGCAGATTCGATTTGAAGAGCTGGTGGGACGCTGTTGTTGTTGGTGTAGAACAATGTCTGTGGAGACAGAATTGAGGTAGAGGGAGTCACTGCCTTGATAGATTTCTAGCCAAAGATATCTAGATCCGGGTTACAGCAGCAAAGGAGGATTGGAAAGTAGTGATTTGACATTTGACTAGAGGATTTCTGTGAAGGAAATCAAGACTCAGAGGGAGTCTAGAGGAGCTTGTTCCTTAGAGGATTTCTAGTGCCAAAGAAATCCAGATCCTAGTTTTGCTAGGGCAGCAGTGAAAGAGGGAGAAGATGTTGAAATTTGGTACCAGAGGACAGGTGGTTCCCTTAGGCTTTGATCTTTGGCCTAGGGAAAAGTGTCCAAAAGAATTTAATTTTTCTCCTAAAGTGACTTTATAATTTTATAAAGTTAAATCTAATTTAAAAGTGACTTTAAGTGATAAAGTTATTAAGTCTAATTTTAAAGTGACTTTTATAAAGTCAATGAAAAATTAGAAAAGAAAAGTGACTTTGGAAATAAATGACTAAGTGGGTCTTTATTAAAGTGGGGTGAATTAAAAAATAGAAAGTGAGATTTAAATGAGCATTTAATCTCAACCATTGATCTAAATCTATTTCAGCCATTGGATTTAGAGATCACCCAAAAGTCACTTGGATCACCCAAAAGTCACTTGGAGTTATATTAAAGGAGGAAAAGGTCATTCATTCTTTCATGAGCAGATTGGGAGAAGGAGAGCAAGAGAGCAAGAGAGATTTCTGAGCAGGAAGGAGAAGGAGACAGCAGCTTTGCACACATTCCAAGGCAGCAGTTGAGCAGATTTGTACAGCTGATTCAGCACATAGTGAAAGGCAGATTTTTGCACAAAAATCGAGGAGCAGTTTGCTGATTTTTCTGCACACAAAACGGAGGTCGTACAGCATTTATTGCTGTCCTGTTTGCTGTAATTTCCAGATTGCTGTGAGGCACGGGAAAGGAGATAAGTTGTAAATTTTCTTGCTGATTTTTTGCTGAATAATTCTCACTGTAAAAAGACAATTTTCAGAAATAAAGAAGAGCTCTCAAACTGGTTTTCCCCAAGAGTTGTAGGGGGTTTTTCCAGGGTCAAGTTGACCAAAAATATCAGTGTTTTAATGGCTGTTTTTAATTGCTGATTTTTAATTCTGCAATTTCCAGCATTCTGAAAAATTTCCAGAATTTGTGTTTTCAGCAATATTTATTTTTTTCAGTCTGTTAAATGTATGGTTATGGGAATGGGCATTTAACTACATGGGAGAAATAAGGTGAAACTGAAAACCGGGGTGGGAAAACAGAAATTTTTACAGAAGAGAACCAGTTCGACATTCATTTGAGCAGAGATGGTCGTCGATGACGATTGTGCCATGAGTGCTCATGCGCCTCTCGAGAATAGGTGGGGCGACATGGAGCTGTAGTCGAGAGGACTGCATGGTAGGGGCAGGATTCTTGACGTGCCCAAACTCTTGGATCATGTACAGCTATGGGAGCCCTTAACGACAGTAGAATAATGATGGGTGTCGGTTGGAGCGAGGTGTGATGGAGCGACAATGGCAGAGCTAGAGTGCCAAAGTCTGAGGCAACGTAGTGGATGTTGTAGTAGTGCGAGAGGCACAAAGCAGTTTGCAGCAGTGCAGTAGCAGTAGAGGGTTAGCACATATTAGCAACAGAGGTAGCTTTAGCATCACGAGGCATCCATACTGACCAAAATGTCAGTTTTTGGGTGAAGTTTCAGTTGCTTACTTCTTGGCAACTGAGTTGCAGTGCAGCAGTTAGCAGTGGCAGTGTTATGGGCAGCATGATGCAGCATATTGAGAGGGAGTTGTAGTACAAATGCAGTAGTGGTAGTGGTAGAGTCATGGGTAGCAGTACAGGAAGAAGCAATGTAGTGGGTGAAGGGCATCAGGCCAAACATCAGCAGCACAGAGAAACAATGCAGTGGATCAATGTAGTACTTTTGTTGAGAAGTGTTACTAGAGCACATTCCTCGCTAAGAGGGAGTGTTGATTTTGGGTAGCATCGAATGTGCCTTGTCTCCGAAATTTTGTGGAGGTGCTAGAATACATGAGATCTCTAGAACCCAAAAATCGTTTGGAGAAATTCCACCCGGATGAGGAGTTATGAAAATAATTAATATTTTTAATGGGTTCCTAAGTCTAAACTTAGGAAAATAAAAATATTAATGGGTATTAATAAGGATATGGTTGAGAAACTTCTAAGTGACGAGGATCAAGTATGTTTTAATCTTAGCCGTTGATTAGGGACTTAATCTCGGCCGTTGATTCATCAATAGCAAAAATACAAGAGGAGGCTTGAGGGTCAGTTGGAGAGACACTTGAGAGATCAGTGAGTTCGATTTTTTTGGGGTGAGGTTTGCTAAGAAAATCGAACAAGTGATCTGTTGCAGTGAGAGGGGCAGTTCGACAGAGGGACTTCAGTCCAAGGCCGAGAATACATAGCAGAGAGGCAGAGAAGCACCAGGAGAGCTCTGACGCAGTGATGTAGAGGGAGAGCTTTGACGCAGTGACGTATTTTCGATTTGACGCAGAGTGAGAGCTCTGATGCAGTGACATAGTGTCACAGTGACGCAAAGGGAGAGCTCTGACGCAGTGTCGCAGTGACGCAACTCCTAGAGGAGGCGACACAGTTCCAGCGCACAACTTGGAGCAACCATCACTACCCAACACTGGGAACAATGCAATCACCTGTGGGGTTTGTTCATATGTCTCTAGATAGAGCTACTTTTGCCGGGTTTATTCTTTGTTGGGTGAGCCAGATTTGGCACCCTAGTTGTATTCAAAAATCTGCTTAACAATACAAACCCTCTATATGTTGCACCGATTTTCCTGCATTGGGTTTTTCCGAGGACATTTGTCCAAAAATAACAGTGTTCTTTGTGTATTTGTCTCGTTCTATTTTCAGTTCATGATCTATATGTATGTGTAGTCTGCAATAGTGTTTTCATCGCTATTTAAATAAGTAAATAGCTTGTTGAATGTAAAAACAAGTAGGAGATGGTAAACCAATGATTGCAGTAGGATTCTGATATGTAGATTCAGAAATTTTCACAAAAGGTAGCAGGGAAGGCCACACTTCCTTATGTTGATGGGTCAGCCAAGAACTTAGGTAGAGCGTGGGTCTAGAAGTTGGACATGTTTCTCCATTTGAACCCCATGCGAGAGATTGATGCTATCTGATTTTCCACCCTGCATTTGGAGGGAGATGCGCAGGAGTGGTGGTACCATGGCTTGATCACTCTTGGGCACATACACATCACTTCCTATATTGAGTTCACCAGGAGGTTGGTTGAGAGGTTTGATAGGAAGGATCCAGAGTTGCACTTCAGGGAGTTGGCACATCTGAGACAGACTGGTAGTCCTGAGGCCTATATATCAGAGTTCCAACAATTGGTTGTGATGGTTACAGACATTTCAGAGACTTGGTTGATCATGTTGTTCATTGAGGGGCTAGTTGATCCCCTACATGGTTGGGTGAGGGCTTATAGGCCTATGACATTGCAGGATGCCATCACTAGAGCTAGATATATGATTGTTGCCTTGCCTAAGACCAAGGCCCCTATGCTTGTCGGACACACTGCACCCCAAGGTGGACGAGATACCAGATAGGTGTGAAAATTCATGATTCTAATACATCAGAAACCCCTACTGCAATTACTAGTTTAGAATCGCCTACTTGTTTTTTACATTAACAAGTTATTTAATTGCATAAACATCGAAGTAAACACTATTAGCCTTCACAGATATACAGATCATGCACTGAAATAACCTAAGAAAATAACACAAAGGGACACCGTTATTTTTGGACAATTGTCCCCGGAAAACCCAATTCGGGAAAACCGGTGCAACATATAGAGGGTTTGTATTATTAAGCAGATTCGTGAATAAAATTAGGGTGCCAGAAATGGCTTACCGAACAGAGAATATCCTGGGCAGTAGTACCTCTATCTGGAGACAGATATTTCGGCAAGTCAACAACCGGATGATCAAACCCCACAGTGACTTGGGCTGTTCCCTATGCTGGACAACGAAAGCTGCTCCAAGCACTGCTCTAGAACTGCATCACTCCTCTAGGAGCTGCATCACCCTCTCTCGGCTCAGAGTCTGCTGATCTCCCCCTAGTCTGCCCCACAAAATCTCCCCAGCGTTGCCACTGAGGCCCAACGTCAGCCTCTACAGCTTCTATGTTGCCTGCATCAGCCCTTCTAGGGCCTGTGTTGTCTCTCCCAGCACTGCGCTGCCTCTCTGCTATGTATTCTTTGTTGATTTGGGGTAGTATCGGATGTGCTCTAGCCATGAAACTTGGTGGAGAGGCTAAGGCACATGAGATCTCCAATACCTAGAAAGGGTTTGGGCAGATTCTAAACAATGTGGGAGATATTAAAATAATTAATATTTTTAATGTAATCCCTAAGTCTAAACTTAGGGAAAATAAAATATTAATGTGAATTAATATGAAACTGTGTTACAATGGTCAAATCTAATCGTAGCCGTTGAATAGGGACTTAATCTCTACCGTTCGTTTGTCAACAAGAAAAGTATAAAAGGAGGCTTCAGGGTCACTTGGAGAACAGACTGAGGGAGACCAGTCAGTTCAATTTCTGGAGCAGGGTTAGCTGAGAAATTGAACCAGTGGTCTGGTGAGAAATCAAGAGGCAGCAAGTATGGAACAGAGAGATGGGAGATCAGTGCAGAGGCAGAAAAGGCAGACACAAGGCTAGAGGGAGCCACGTAGAGGCAATAGAGATTGCGCAGAGCCAGCAGGGCCTGCGTCATCCACGCAGAGGTTGCAGGAGTGATGCAGAAGGCTAGAGAGGATGCGCAAAGTCTCAACAGGCTGACATAGAGGGTTTCAGGCCACGCAGAGGTCAGTAGGGCTGACGCTGGGTTCAGGAGAAGTGCTGAAGAATTTGTCTATCTGTGGGTAACCCAGTTTGGCACCCTCCCTGAATAATAAAATCCTCCCTTGCTGCACCGGTTTTCCCACATTGGGTTTTTCCGGGGACATTAGTCCAAAATATCTTTGTCAATGTGTTGATTATTGTGCATATGTTTGTTTCTGTATTACAGTGTGATATCTGCAACAATATTTATTTTAATGTTTATTGAAGTGATTTCATGAATAACTTATGGTGGAATAAGTAGGAAAAGTAAACCAGTTACTGCAATGATAGAATTTTCACATGGTATCAGAGGAAGTAATCAGAGATAGAAAGGGAAAATCAGTTATGGGTCGAGACCAATGTTGCAGTAATCGTTATCGAGATATTATCAGCGAGGGGAAAAAATCGTAAAATTCAGGAAAAAAACGGTAAAAATCGGGAAAAAATCGTAACATACAAAAATATTTATTTTTTTCAATTTTTTTTAATATCTAAAGGATCTACAACATAAAATAAATACATTGACACATAAATATGATAAAAGAACTAATATATAAGATGTTTAATATCATTTCTATTGCTACATCACACATAACAGTGAATCATGTCCTGAATAGTAAGTCCTGACTCATGACTCCCAACTCAGCCTCAAAATATCAACAAAAAATATAATAATGTATCTCATGAGTCATAATGTCATATACAATGAAATGAACCAAATAACTAAAGTCTAATACCACTGATTTCCTCTGCCCCTCTTGCGAGAAAATGCAATAGCTTTCCCTTTCTCTCTAGATGTAGATGCCGGTGGAGTTGGCAATGGACTCTGCTGTGCTCTAGAAGCTGAAGAACTAGGAGCTATAGGAGGTAGACCACGTCCTCTACTTGTGGAAGGGGTAGCCCGGGTAGGTGGTGTCACCTCCTCCTTCTGTTGCTCCGCCTACTCCTCCCCCTCCACTACCTCCTGCTCTAACCAATCATTGACAGGTTCCATGAGAGGCCTCTCGGCCTCAACCCTCCATGCAGTAGTGGTGTCAATCTGTTACGAATAAAATATATAAATAATATAAATATAAGTAACGAGCATAATTGTAATAGTGATTAGTTAATAATAACTAGTGATTAGGTTGAAGAGGCATGTTTAAATGAGACATGACTCTTTGTGAAGAGACACTTGCGTGATATAAAAGCAAGCCTCTCATTCTCATTGTAAATCATCATTCTTATTCTTATTCATACATTTAATATATAATATTTGCATCCTCATGGATAACTTTATATTCCAAGTCTTGTGGAGTAATTAATTTATAGAAAGAACTTTGTTTTCTTCATTTGGTATTAGAGCAGTTTGATTCTTTGGCTGCTTCAACGTTGCATAGAGCTCGCTCTTTGATCTAGGTCTTTGACCATCAAAAAATTGTCAACCTTGTTGCCATGCTGACTGAAGCATTCACTACAAGTTTGGAGTTTCTCCGTCATTGATTCGTCAAGGCCCTTGGCCATTTCTTTAATTTTTTTTTATTGAAAAACAAGGAAAGAAAAAAACAATAAAAAAAAGAGTCATCATAAAAAAAAAATATAAAAAATAAAAAGAAGAAAAAAGACTATAGAAAAGAAAATAAAAACCTATATAAAAATATAAAGTCAATTTTTTTTTACATCGCTGGTCGATTCGTTGCCATTCCACTGATGTCCACATACTTCGCCACCATTTGCGAATTCTGCTGCCACATTTTCCAGCGGTGCACACCAACCGTCACAACAACACTGCAATTCTTTTCGACAGAACTCGCCGATGCCATCCATTGATCGTATCATCCACGCTGCCATCAGAACCAAGCTATGCCACTGCCATCTTCCGTCCATCCGCGCTTACCTCAACACCAAAAATCACAACCTCCATTTTTGTTGTTTTCCATAACCACAACCGCCATTCCATCTCATCTATTTGAGCCATAGTTGTTCCATTTTCTTGGCCTCACAGTCGTCACACCGTTGTACTGCTCCAAATTGTCCGCGACAACCACCCACTCCAACAACGCTCCAAACATCCCGCGACCGTCCCTCGCTGCGTCGTCATACCTTTGCCTGGCTGACTTACCTTGGCCGCACACCCCGTGGTCACCCTCATTGACCCGTGCCCGTCCCTTGCTGACCCGCTCCTTGTGTCGTTGGACCCCCACCGGTTGACTTACCTTGCCCGCACACCCAACCATTCTCTCCATCCGGAACAGTGGCACACCCAAGTTGCCAGCCAAACACTCTTACACCGCTGTCACCCTCCAGCCATCCACAGAGCCCGACCCTATGTAAGAACACCATCGATCCAGTCTGTGGATCACTGTGCTGCGCCCACTAAAAACTTGTTTCCCGTTACCTCCTCGACCGAGCTATCACCTTCTGCCCGTTGTCGTCTACAGCGCTGTCGTTACTGCAATTTGAAGCCGCGGCCACCTTCGGGCACGTATTTCTTAGTATAAGCAGTCTATTTAATTCACTTCCTTACCGTCCCTAATTTCAGAATTCCAGTAAAAAATTAAAAGCATTGCTCGTGCTATGAAGGGCCACATCATTTCATACATTTAATTCGTATAGCCGTCGGTTCGGAAAATACTGCTACAACTCTAACTTGTGATGGTTGAAACATAATTAAAGAATCAATGATATATATATATATATATATATATTAAAGTATATATATGCCAAACATAGACCAAAAAGTGAAAGGGTATTTTACATGTTCTTAATTGCTTAGTTGAAAACGTGGAAAAGGAATAATTACCACCATTCACCAAAGTCATTTGAGTGCTACATAAATTCAAACAAAAATACAAGGGAAATATTATAAGCGAAAACCGCATGTCAGACCAGCGTTACATATTAAACTGGAGTGGTGAGGTATTAACAGGCAGGGACAACGTTCATATAACTGTCGTTCATATAACCAGATAGTGTATATACTTAGCTGCGATAGTCATCATCCTTCTTCTTTATGCTGACGATATTGTTCTTTTGGCAAGGTGCGCATCTGATCTTAATAAGCAACTCAGGCTTCTTAAGGATTTCTGCTCTACCATGGGTATGACTGTTAACACTGACAAAACAAAAGTTATGACTATCAAATCCAAGAAGGACACTTACGCTAATTTTATGTATGACAATAATAACTTGGAGGAAGTGTATTCTTACAAGTACCTAGGAATTGATATTCATCACAAGCTCAACTGGAACCATAGCATTGAGAAAAGGATTAATGGCGGGTGGAAAGCTTAATTTGGTCTTGAAAATAATTGTAAAATAGCAAACCTCGTAATGTGGGATAAAAAGAAGTTCCTCTTTGAAACTTTAGTCGCTCTTGTTATCTTATATGGCTGTGAGGTTTGGGGTTGTAGCATCTCCAGAGAATCATGGAGAAAGATTGAGCAAATCCAGAAGCGTTTTATAACTTATAACCTGAAAATTAAAAGTAATACACCCTATCCCATTCTCCTTATAGAAGCAGGTCTTTCCCCTATTGAGAGCCTAGCTATGCTTAGGTTTCTGTTGTACAAGCACAAAATCAGTAACATAGACGATCATAGACTTCCTAAGCTAGCTTTAAATTCTAGCCAAAACCACCTAAGGCTCAATCGAGGGTGGCATAAAGACACAAGGGCCTGGTTAAACTATTGGGAGATCAACGAAAATGATGCATTGCAAAACATAAATAACATTAAAGATATTGTTACTTCTAAGTTCAAAGAAAAAATGTGGTGTGAGAAAGATTTAGCGGCTAAAAGAAAATTAAGTTATTATAAGAAGGTCATCAACCCCACCCTAGAAGATCAAAAGTATCTCTCTATTTTAACTAGCTCAAAGAAGAAAATTAATATAGCAAAGATTAGAACGAATTCTCATGAGCTCCATAGTGAAACAGGTCATTGGGCAGTTCCTAAAACGCCATGGACGGAAAGGATCTGCCATATATGTGAGAATAGGAACATCGAGGATGAAAACCACTTCCTCCTAGAGTGCCCCGCGTATAACCACATTAGATCTCAGTTTCACAATCTTTGTTACAATACTGACCTTCCTAGCCTTTTACAATGTCAAAATTATAGTGAGCTCGGAAGGCTTCTCTCCAAGCTTTTTGAGCATAGGAATAAAATCTTAAATCAAAATAGATAATTTGTTTCTTTAGGTCCGATAGACCATTATTTGGTCTCAGCGGACGTTAACCATCATCATCACTAATCTGATGCAACACCACCATAGTCATGGTGTACAGTCGTGGTGTACACGCCAACACAATTTCACTGATGCGGAGGAGGTATTATGGTGCGGAGTTAGGAGTATTACTGTGCAGAAGGAGAGGCATTAGCCAAGCAACAATCATGGTAACACAGTATTATGCAACACAATAATATCGGCTCACAGTCACTCCATGTCAAACAATGCAATGTTCACCCAAACCACAATCAACAGATTACCATTCAACACAGAATACCATTCAATGTAGAATATGTATTGAATATGTCTGGCTGCAATACATACTTACTTCACTCATGGCACTCACCACGGTCATCTTAGTCTTCCACGCAACACAGACTTTAAAGGTCATTCGATTTTCTATCAAACGCAGTGCATACTCCGTCCAGTAGCATGCTCCGACTGGAAAGGTTTATGTGCATTCGATGGGCTCCAGCAGACCACATTTTCACTACAAACACTAGGCAGAGGAAAGTGTGGGAGTGTTGTCTTCATGGAATGAATTGCCTCACGTTCAAAATGCAGAGAGGCCACAGGTCAGGAATACACCTTGCTCTGATACCATGTTAAACATAGTCAAGATAGGAAAGGTAAATCATTAATTGCATTTACCGTTAACATAGATGTGCATTTATAATACATTCTTGTGACTGTTGGATTCATCTTCCAACGTCTCTTGGACTCCCTTTGACCGTCCAACTTCCACACCTTAACCCTTAGTGGATTAGGTGTCCAACATTTCTAAGGATCTCTGACGCTATCCTACCCTAGCAACTGCCTGCAGAAAATTACGTCCCACCAGAAAAAAACCTCTTTGTTGAAGCTTCTGCTGCACTGCTCCCTCTACTGGTGACAAATCTCGATTTGACAATCTTACCTCTTTGTTGACTCACTCAGAGAGATTTCCCTCGAAAATCTAGCCCTCCGGCCTGAACTGCGCAAGCCCTCTGGGGATTAGAATTGTTGCCTCTGCAGGAATTTCGAATTCCTTTCTTCCTTCAGCGTTGGGTCTTCTGGCTCTGTTCTTGTTGCTTCACTTGTTGCTCAGATACCATGTGAAAATTCCTAAACCTGGAATCCCTATTGCAGCAATTGATATTACTTCTCCTACTTGTTAAACCATACAAGTTATTTACTGTGTTCTATGGTAAATATCAAAGTAAATACAACTGCAACATTCACTATTTAAAATTAATATGTTGAAACAAGAAACTGAACAAGAAAAAGATACAACACAATGACACAGTTATTTTTGGACAAATGTCCCCGGAAGAACCCAATGCGGGAAAACCAATGCAGCAAATGAGGGTTTCTTTATTATTCTTCAGCAAAAATCTCATGTATAAGATACAACTAGCAAAATAGAAGAGGAGTCTCTCTGAGAATTTTTTACAGACACTTTGACGAGTTTCTTATCCGGGAGAGGACTTGCTGCCCTCTCTGCGTCTCACTACATCAGCCCCTGCGTGAGAACTACAGTATCCTAGCGTCACACTGCCTCTGTGCTGTCCTCTGCGTCACAACCTCTGCGTTGTCCTCCTTCTGCTCTGCGTCTTTTGCTCTTGACCATCAGACTGATGCTGATACCCCTTCTCTCTCCTTCTCACCTGCAACTCTCCCTCTGATTCGATTTTCTTTACCAAACTTCAACCTGTGAGAAAATTGAACTTACTCGGGTAACTGAGTATCTGCCTCTAGTGTATATCTAAATGCCCTTCGATGTCCTTCTTATAATCTTCCAGTTGACAACCAACGACCTAGATGAGATTCTAATCAATGGATTAGATCATTTGGACTCGATCTTTGTCTTCTTCTAGAAGTTACACCCACAGTTTAGATTAATACCCACTAATTATTTTAATTTCCTAAGTTTAGACTTAGGGTCCCATTAAAAATAATTAATTATTTTAATAAAACTATCTTCATGTGGAATTTCTTAAAACGATTTTTGGGTATTGTGGAATACATATGTCTAAGCCTCCCTACAAAATTTGAGACTTAGAGCACATCCGATGCTACCAGAAATCAACACCATCTTCATGGACATAGGTGGTTGCTAGAGTGTCAGTTGTTGAGCTCATGGGTCTAATCAACTAGGAGTGGTTTGTGCAACCCTAGTCTTTGTGTGGAGAAGGACATCTACAAGAGATGATGGGCAGTCCTCCTAGCCCGTGTTCATTGTGGGAGATGGACATCTTGCAGTGATAGGTGGCAGGCCTCTGTGTTCTATGTTAGTCTTTATTAGAGCAACACAGGAGACTATAGCGGGCTGAAGTCCCTGAGCAGTTGAGGAGCAACAATGGGCAGTTATGAGTTGTTCACAAACGGATTTGTGAACTTGACAGGAGTCTCGATGTGTTGTGCCCTTGATGGACTAAGGTACAACGAGTGAGTAGATTGGAAAAGCAAGGTTCAATGGCCAAATGGATTTGGATCATTGATAGAGGCAGGTGCTACAGATCAAGAGTCGAGCAAAAGATCTCCTTGATTAATGTAAAAGGGAGTTGGCCTCTAAGTTCGAGATGAAGGATCTAGGTTTGATGCATTACTACTTAGGACTAGAAGTGTTGCGGAAGTCGGGTGAGATCTTCCTTCGTCAAGGGAAATATATTATTTCAATCTTTTAGAGATTTGGGATGATGGACTACAAGTCCACGACCACTCCCATGGAAACCAATCTGAAGAAAGGCTCTGATTCAGAGTTAGTGGGTTCCACATTATACAAACAATCAGGCAAAGTGGAAGGACCGGCCAAGTGGACGTGATGGGATTGAGATTGTCAGACTAGATGCTCAGAGACGGGAGGTCTCTAAGAGTAGCATGCCTTCTATGAGTGGACCATCCCAGACAACAGATATGCTTCAATGATTAGGAAGCAGTGGTGGTAGAGGGAGCAATCATGATTGCCACAATAAGCTCTGTTTCAGTGTTAGAGGGAGCACCCAGTCAGGGTGATCGGAAATTAGTTGTGGTGATGGATCTAGTCAAGGAAGCTGATCAGTTTATGGTTGAGCCAAGGCATGTGACATAACATGTGTTGAGGTACCGACATGGTACAATTGGATATCGATTGAGACATGTCTCAAATGATGAAGTACAATTGTAGGGATATACAGATTCAGATTGGGTAGAGAGTGCAAAAGATATATAGAGCACATCAGGGTGTTACTTAAGTTTGGGTTCTATAATGATATCCTGGATGCGTAGGAAGCAAACGTCTAGTCGCACTTAGCATTGCAGAGGTTGAGTATATTGCAGCTAGTTTTGCGAGTAGTGAAGTAGTGTGGCTTGGGAAAGTGCTCACAAGATTGTTTGATCAAGTGATGGAGACGACTGTGATGATAGGTTGATGCACAAACCGCTACATTCGAGACATGGTACACAATGGACTAGTGAGACTCCAATGCATTTCTACGGATGAGCAGGTTCTTGACATTCTCACAAAATCTCTTTCCTAGATGAAGTTTATCTACTTAAGGAACGAGCTTGGAGTGGTTGAATGCTTCCCTTGGCCAGAGGGAGTGTTGATGTTGTAGCATAAAGGGTAGATATTCTCCCTAGGTTAAGGGTATTGACCACATGCCATGTAATGTGGCTAGGAAGATTGGCCCAGAGAGTGTCAAGGCTCAGAGTGCTCCGCCAATGAAAGGTTCTAACCTTATTGCCAAGGGTTACTTGGCTAGTGGGTAGAGTAAGTGCCCCATAACATCTAGTAAGTGTTTTTATCATTCAAATATCATGTGACGACACGAGGGAATGGGAAATTGGTGTAGGGTTCCACCATTGGTCAGCGATATTGATTTGGTTCCAAGTGACAACTTGGATAATTGGTGACCCAAGATTGTCTTGTGTTTACTCCAGTCCAGGGGTACCTAACCATATTGCGAAAGGGTATTTGGCTAGTGGGCGCCTAGATCCTTTGCAAAGGGTGTTTGGCTAGTGGGTAACTAGCTACTTTGCATGATGCTAATGCAGAATGCTTTCCACATGGTTCCAGAATAGAACATGAGGTGGATGGATGCATTAACATAGCGGGCTCATTCAATCTTTTCTTGGGATGGAGAATTCTTTTCAGCAAAAGTGGACATCTTAGGAAGTTAAGGTGAATATCTCTCTCGCTAAGGGGGAGTGTTGATTTTTGGGTAATTGCGGGAGGTATTCCATAGCTACAAGTCAGCCCATGGAAAGGAGGGAGAATTAAATTTAAAATTTGAATTCAAATTGATCAAGTCGGTGGCAAAGTACAGGTCGGCCCAGCTAAAGGATGTGCCCCTTGGACACTACAAGAAAAATATATATTGGCACTCACCCTCCTCACTTGAAGACCAATTCAGATCACACAACATCTACTATTCTTCTGTTCACACGTGTGAGTTAAGGAGGAAGGCTTCTAATGTTGACTTGTGTTGACAGAGATTATTGCTGGGCAGTTTGATTGAGTTTTTGAACAGAAGTTTGACCAAGTTTTCTGAGGTCAATTTGATCGAAGTTCTGGGCAGTGTCACAGGGTTTGTCGAACCTAAACATTGAGGTCCGAAATTCGGCGAATTTCAAAAAAAAAAACTTAAAGTTCGTTTAGGTTCGAGAAGGTTCGACTTTATATTAGTTCCTGTTGCGTTGAGGTTACGGATAGCGTTCCCGTGGCTCCACAATTTCTAAGAAAAAATTTAATAGATAGCAGACTCGAAGGAGCAGGGAGATTGGTGCTTGAAGTATGGAGGAGACTCCAAATTTTGTGGTGAAGATCAAAGAGGGAAAGAAAGCACAGATCAATGAGCCTTTTGTCTGCCCTGTTTACCGAAACATTTTAACGAAGGATGGCTTCGCACCTCTGCTGCAAGGGATCGAGTCCTGCTGGGACATTTCTCTCTTGACATTTTTTTAGAAGTTAAATTCTGGGTGTTTAAGTCCGTCATCGCCTAGATATGCCGATTCTTTATTTAGTTGATTCAGTTCTTGAGAGAAATTATAACAAAATGTATGTGTCCATGGAAGCTTTCCTTTCAAGAAAAAGAAAGAACGTAAACCAATTCTTCGCTGTATGAATCTTAAGCGCGATAAGATAAAATGGCTGAACCAAAATTTGTAGTAGAATTTAGCATTAATTAGACCATACGTTATTCCACAATGCGTGCTTTTCCGAATCAGTTTTGTTAGTTATGATTTTAAGCCTACTTATAGGTTTAATGACGCAGCGCGTTGGAATTTGAAAATTATAAATTTATTGATATAGTATATGATTAAAATTATAAATATATATTAATTATAAATGAATATAAAAGATTTATGTAATTTTAATTTTATATATATATATATATATATCTATCTATAAAATTATATACATGAACGAACTTAATGGCGAACCTCATACGAACCTCATCTAAAAATTCGAACTCGAATCGAACTTAATTGTAATCGAATTCGAATTCGAACCTGAACCATGTGACATTGGTTCTGGGCAGTTGTAGGAGGCCGAATGTTGGCTTGTTTGACCAGGTTTGACCTGTGCTGATTCTTTGGTCTGGGTCGACCAAGTTTTACTTGAGATTGTCATATTGTACTTTTGCTGAATTGAAGAATTTCTCCTAAGAAATGGTTGCTGGGCTTTTACTGAGGTTGGGTTTCCCTAGGGTAAATTTGTGTCTCTTTTGTGCTTGGCTGTCTCTTTATCATCCTACTATCATTATTGCGTTGCTGTTGATATTTTCTATGTAAAATTGCTTAATGATATATGTGACATAAGTTAACTTTATCAAGAAATCATTAGAAAGTAATTATCAGATTAAAAGATCATATTCTCTATATAAAATCAACAAATTTGGTAATTTACCATTCAAAATACATTAAACCATTCTACATCTTAAACATTACAATTTTCATGAATTCTTTTGGCCACTATCTTGCTCAGTGCTGGCTGTTTTTCTATGTTATATTTCAGATTTACAGGTTAGAACAACAGGTACTAAGACTAGGGACACCTCCCTGAGGTTGGCAAGCACCATGCCAAATGGAGAGGGAGATTTGCTAGTGACAATTAGGGAAAATTTTCCTATTCGTTCGCTGATTTTTGTTGTTGATTTTCAAAGGTTATATTATTCTCAAATGGTGTAGAAATTATTGCTAACACCACTATAGCATCATCAAAAGAGAAGGGCCATAAAGAAATGCTAACGCCATCCAATCAAGTGTGTTCCCCATCACACATCCAACACATGAAGACCATGTAGAACAACCTGTCCTAGTGACCCTCACATCATACACCAATGCACGAAGTCACTAGGAAACATCAACAACATCATGAAATGCATGCCTCCTAACATCGTTATCGAACCCCTTGAGTGGCTAGAACCATTGTCCATATCCAAGATAAGCATATATACCATACCATAATGAGATAACATGCTCCAAAACCATCAAATATGCAGCCAAGGGGTGCTCAACAAGGCAAGCAGTTGTGAGATGGCCACTGTGTTGATTTTTCCACGGCACTTAAGAATCAGGGTCAAGTCTAAGATCACGATCACAAACACACTCAAATGCCACAACACAATCACTCTGCACAACGAAATAACAAATAGTTGTGAATCAATCTCGTGCGCAAGACAATTTTTCAAGCCACAACTTGTTATATTACAAACTTTAATACAACAATATTAGGGCTCCCGTACCATGGATCATGGCCCTTACAATCAGCCTTGATACATGAGAACTAGGGCTTGGTATCAACAACAATGATGACCACTCTTTCCTTGAACAAAGTACACTTGACTTGCTGATGTAGCGCTCCACAGTTAGTCCTTTCAGTGTTGAAGTTTCTAAGTCTACTTACTTAGAAACCCTCCATGCACTTTATCTGATTTATTCCTACCCACTTGTTATGTTACTTAACAAGTTATTTACAACGTAAATACTGAAAATAAACAGTGGTGCATGCTCAACATATTATAGATCAACAGCTAAAGGAAACAGAAACAATCACACCATATGACACCATTATTTTTGGACCAATGTCCCCGGAAAAACCCAATGTGGGAAAACCGGTGCAACTATCTGAGGGTTTTCTTATTAAGCAATATCAAAGTAGAATCTGGGTGCCGAAACTGACATACCCAACAGAGAATTTCCTTGGCAGTAATACCTCTCAGTTTGAGACAAATCTCTTGGCTGAAACCTTGGATAATCCTTCTAGCAGCTCCTCAGCACTAATTTGCCCCAGAAATCCCAGCATCAGCCTTCTCTGGACTGCATCAGCCCCTCTCTGCCCAGTGCTGGCCTGCGTCACCCCGGGTAGGTTTGTGTTAGCATTAGGAGGCCTTGTGTCAGCCTTCTGGCCCTCTATGTCAGCAATGCTGGCCTATCTTAGGCTCTGTGCAGCTCCCGGTTACTGCGCTACTCTCCCAACACTATCTCTGCCTCTCTGTCTCTCTGTACTCAATGCCCCTCAGCTGCAACTCTCGATCACTAATTCTATCTCTTTTAGCAAACCCCATTCTAGAGAATAGAATCACTGATCATTCTGGTGTGTTCTCTAAGTGACCCTCAAGCCTCCTCTTAAACTTTTCCTGTTGACATATAAACGGCCAAGATTAAGTCCATAATCAATGGCTAAGATTAGATTAGATCTGGCTTGATCCATGTCCTTTGGAACATTCTAACACAGTTTCATATTAATTTCCATTAATATTTTATTTTCCCTAAGTTTAGACTTAGGGATTCCATTAAAAATATTAATTATTTTAATATCTCCTGAACTGTTTAGAATCTGCGCAAACCCTTTCTGAGTATTGGAGATTTCATGTGCCCCAACCTCCACACCACATTTCGTGGCTAGAGCACACCCGATGCTACCCCAAATCAACACTCCTTCTTAACGAGGACTGTGCTCGCAATACTCCTCACTGAGTATTACTCTGATCATACGATATCCGTACCTATGCTGATGCTAGGCCTTCCTGCCCAACATCCTCTGCATTGCTGCATCCTGTATTGCTGCCCATGGTTCTGCCACTGCCACTGTTGCATCTGTATGAAAGCTCCCTCTGCATCTGTGCTGTTGCTGGTCCTTTCTCCCAGCATTGCATCCGCACTGCACCTCCTCTCATCATGCTGCATCGTGTTGCCCACTGCTGCACTGCAACTCAGTTATTGAGAAGTGAGTAATTGATCTCCCAATCTGACCTCCCTGTTGGGCTAGAGATACCCATTGATGATGAAGCTCCTTGTGTTGCTGACAAGTGCTCCCTCGCTGACCTTTGCGCTGCTGCAACAACTTCCTGCATCTCGCATCGTTGCACACCTCTCTATGCCATCCTGCACTGGTGCAACACTCCTATGCCTCTTGCACTGCTGCAGCCTGCTAGCCTTGCGCTGTCTCGAGACTCCTGCATTGTAGCTCTCTCTGCCACTCCATCCGCATCCGTCTCTACCCACTTAGCTAGTCCTGCTACTTCTCTTCGGGGCTCCCTTAGCAAGGTCTAATCCAAGAGGCTGGGTACCTCGAGGATCCTGCCCCTCATCTCCTGTAGTCCTCCTGACTATAGCTTAATGTCTCCCCACTTCTGCTCAAGTGGTGCCTGTGCACTCATGGCACAATCATTGTCTGTCAAAACTTCCTTCTCTGCCTGTGCTGCCGCTTCCTTAGTCTTGGAATACTCTCCTTTACTCTTCTTCCTTGGACATTGGGTTGCATAATGACTCAGATCCCCACAGTGGAAGCACTTGATCTTGGAGAGATCCTTCTTCTTCCGCTTTTCTTGCTTTCCCTCAGATGCTAGGGCAACATGTTCCTCCTCCTGCTTGACTTTGATCCCCTTGCTGCTGCTACCGGTCTTCGATTGCCGTCTGATCTGTTCCTGGCGAAGAGAAGCCCACATCTCATCCCAAGGTGGAAGTGTCCCTCTGCCCAGTATACTCTGGACAAATACCTCCCAGTCTTCTGAGACTGCATTCAGGGTCGTCCTCACCATCAATTCCTGATCTGGCGTGGCTTCTATAGCAGTCAACTGATCTTGGATCTCATTCAGTTATTCGAGGAAGGTGTCAATCGGTTCTCCCTTCTTCATCTGATATGACCTCAACTGATTCTCAAGTAACATTCTTCTCTGCACAAAAGTATGCTGGTACAATTTCTTGAGGGCCTCCCACATCTCATATGCTGTTTCCTTCTCGGCAATGTGTGGTACTACATAGTCCTTGACCCCGTCAAAGATGATGCTCTTGGCCCTCGCCATTGCCTCCTCGTACTTGTCGTTGTCATTGGGGTCGACTGGGATAGCTATAACCTTCAAGGCGAAGTTCTTGATATGATTTCTGTCAAGTATGGTTAAGATTCTGGCCTTCTAGACTGCAAAGTTCAATGCTCCGTCCAGTCTATCCGATCTCTTACTCCGTGTAGTGCCATGATGCTTTTCTACTTCCCTCCTGGAAGTTCTCTGTTCGACTCCTCTGAGTCTCTACTTCCTGTCTGGAAGTTCTCTTCTGGACTCCCTTTGAGTCTCGATTTCCCTACCGGAAATATTTCTGCCGCTGTCGAGATGCCCCCTACTCTGATCGTCTTATGCAACCGCACCACTGATCCAGGTTCATCGACTAGAAACCCTCGGTAGCAACTCCTTCCTCTTGGCCTTACTCTGTCAGGTACTGTTGTGACTACAGTACCTCGCCAACTCTACTCTGCAATATTCCCATAGCGTTCTAAACCCCGACAACCTGAAGGTGAGAGTTCCTAGGCTCTGCGCAATCCCAACACCAGCAACCCAATCTCCTCCGTCAACTGCGTCAACCCTCCCAGCTTCTGCGTGGCTTTGCATGAGGCTCCCTTAGCCTTCCTTAGCCTCTGCGTTGCCTCTTCCTGGTTCACCCTTGATGATGCTGGCACTGCATCACCCTTCCTCTGTTGCTGCTCTGCTAGAAACAACTTTTGTCACCTCGGGAAAACTGTTTTCTGCTGCTATTGCTCCACTTAGCTAATGTCCTTAGTCCTCCTGTGATTTGCAATCACGCTCCAATACCATGTTGAATTTTCTAAGTCTACTTAGTTAGAAACCCTCCATGCACTTTATCTGATTTATTCCTACCCACTTGTTATGTTACTTAACAAGTTATTTGCAATGTAAATGTTGAAAATAAACACCGCTGCATGCTCAACATATTACAGATCAACAACTAAAGGAAACAGAAATTATCACACCATATGACACTATTATTTTTGGACCAATGTCACCGGAAAAACCCAATGTGGGAAAACCGGTGCAGTTATTTGAGGGTTTTCTTATTAAGCAATATCAGGGTACAAGTTGGGTGCCGAAACTGGCCTACCCAATAGAGAGTTTCCTTGGCAGTAATACCTCTCAGTTTGAGACAAATCTCCTGGCTAAAACCTCAGATAATCCTTTCGGCAGCTCCTCAGCACCAATGTGGCCCAGAAACCCCAGCATCAGCCTTCTCTGGACTGTGTCAGCCCCTCTCTGCCCAGCGCTCTGCCCAGTGCTGGCCCTGCGTCACCTTGGATGGGTTTGCGTCAGCGTAAGGAGGCCCCGTGTCAACCTTTTGGTCGTCTGCGTCAGCAACGTTGGCCTCTCTGAGGCTTTGTGCAACTCTCGACTACTGCGCCGCTCTCCTGGCACTATCTCAGCCTCTCTGTCTCTCTGTACTCAATGCCCCTCAGCTGCAACTCCCGATCACTAATTCTATCTCTGTTAACAAACCCCTTC
The DNA here is from genome assembly GCA_031772625.1 of Pinus tabuliformis. Taxonomy (NCBI): domain Eukaryota; kingdom Viridiplantae; phylum Streptophyta; class Pinopsida; order Pinales; family Pinaceae; genus Pinus; species Pinus tabuliformis. The sequence continues at coordinate 2,101,208,355 of CM062816.1, forward strand.
TAGAGAATAGAATGACTGATCACTCTGGTGTGTTCTCCAAGTGACCCTCAATCCTCCTCTTATACTTTTCTTGTTGACATATCAACGACCGAGATTAAGTCCCTAATCCATGTCTTTTGGACCATTCTAACACAGTTTCAGATTAATTCCCATTAATATTTTATTTTCCCTTAGTTTAGACTTAGGGACTCCATTAAAAATATTAATTATTTTAATATCTCCTGAACTGTTTAGAATCTGCCCAAACCCTTTTTGGGTATTGGAGAACTCATGTGCCCCAACCTCTCCTCCAAATTTCGTGGCTAGAGCACATCCGATGCTACCCCAAATCAACATTCAGTCCACATACGTTGAACACATCTGGTGGGTTCTTTTCCTCTCCTTTTGCTGATCAATGCAAATTATGCCACTTCAGAAAGATTGCATCTCCAGCTCCTCAAACTGTGACTCTCAACCCTCCTGCTGTTCCAAGAGTGACTGAACTTTGGCTCATACGAGTCTGCCCACTAGCTGCTTTCTTGCTCCACAAAGAGTGCCAACTCTTATGGTTGACTCTTCACAACTGCCATCTTCTTGCCTCTTTGTTGCTCCAAAGAAGACCAGGCTTAGGGATCAAGAAACTGTCCTCTTATCACTGGTTTGTCCACCTGCAACCCACTGAACTAGGGATCACAAAACTGCCCTCTTATCACTGGTTTATCCACCTGCAACCCGCTGAACTAGGGATCACAAAACTGCCCTCACACAATGCACAAGCTGACTGATCTACGGCTTCACACGACTGCCCACACACAGTGACAAATCGGCCCCTTTTGTCACTCTCCTTAAGGCATCCAAAACAACCCTATTAACTGTCACAAGTCTGCTCCTTGTTGACAGTACCAGGGCATCACAAAACTAATGTTCAAACACACTAGAACAACCCTACCATCTCCTTGCTAACATCAACTTGAAAGACAAATCACATACCTCTGCAAGATGTCACCAACAACCTTGTAATTCTTGGCTTTGTGCACTGAATTCACTAAAGTTTTCAGCCCTCTTTAGGGCCTCTGTCACCACCACAGGACAACCCTAACTTTGGCCCTGAACAGACCTCAAAACCATTGACAAACCCCTCCACAAGGCCCTGATATCCTGTGCTATTAATCAAGGAACCTTAGCTTGTTGTTACAACTCTTCCTTAGGTCATATGACCACCATCCAGCATACAAACAGGGGTTCGGCCCTCCTGCAATATACAGAGATACAACTCGGCCGGTCACAAAGAATATGCCACCAATGAGTGCCCAAAATTCTGCCTAAACAACTTGGCCAATAGATGCTCTAACTTGGCCTATCCAAAACACAAGAAAGATGGCAATATCATCCTCCTTTCACTTCAGATCTGCTCCTATAGGTCTGCGGCCAGATCAGATTTGTCTGTCCACTTGATGAATGCACTTGGATGGTTGGAATGAGCTAATCCTTTTCTTCCATTTATAGAGTTCTTGGTGGGTTTCCCTTAGCCACCAAGGGTCATCACATAACTCCAAGCTAACCTAAACAATTGTTTAATCTCCATAAAAACATAAGACAAAAAATTCTTTTCATTCAACCAAAGCCACCTTATTGATGCCTTAGGTGCCCCTCAGCCCTTTAAGGCCCCCCCCACATGCCCTCAGTGACCAAACCATCAAAATATCCACTTGGTTTCGTGCCCACAATTTTGGGTGCAAAACCTATTGCTTGGGTACACTTTCCCACAAAGCCCATGCGGGTCAAACTTCTCCCAAACCCTGTACCCTAGGGTGTGGGAGTACCTCCCAAGCTCAACAAATCAACACACCAAGCAGCAAGCATGATTATCCAACCAAAGATAAGTGAGACTTCGCCAAGCCAAATACCTCCAAGGAACCATCAACAAATCTCCATCATTGTGATGAAAATTACAAAGTGGAAGCTCATATATAAGGTGTAACACTATCTATTGATTATAACTTGCATTTTTCTTCACTAGCTACAACTTTTTCTGCTTACCCAAAGTATTGAGACAATATAGACCTTTAATTGACCCCCAAAATAATGTTGGAATGGGTACTAAGTGATTACAAAGTGAAAATTAAGCAATATATCACCTGCTAGCCATGAAAGTTATTTCTTTAAAAAATACTTCTAAGTCAAAAAGGGTTTACATTGCTAAAATGTTACCAGCTTATGGGGGGTTATTCTCAAACTTGAAAGCCTATGAAATTGACAATTTAGTTGCTTTCATGATTGATTGCTCCTTATTGCTTCAGGATTCCTCATGCCGTATAAAACAGAACTTTGACTAAAATTGCATGCTTACTGTACCTTCTAATATAATTAAAGTAATGGGTTAAGGTTTGTTTATATATAATGGTTTTCTGTTGAAACATTACCATGGCCACTACAACTTTCAACTGGGTTTCAACTTGAAATATGATTTAGTTTCGATCTATCATAAAATCATTATTAATTTATGTAAAACCATTATTATATAAGCATTGACTATACGATTGCTCACTACTTTGTATGGTTTGTTATATTTGTTTGTTTTGGCCATGGTTATGGTTTTCCCATTAAGTTGCCATCTTATACTTGAATGTTTGCAACTTTCATGGTCAGTGAACTTGGCATATGCTTTTTGGATAAGTGGGCTCCCCTTTGCAACATTGAAATGCCTGGTATATGCTATTCTATCTCCCTCAAAAATGATAAGTCAGAACTTCACTTTATTGTCACATGTAAATGTGAATGCTTATGCACCGAAGTGCCCAATACTCTAAATTTCAACGATTTGATTTCTCATTGCCTTCGAATATAGTCGAAATTTTCTCTAGCTTGTATGAAAGGGTAAGAAAAACAAGTCTTGTTGCTTTGAGGTCTTGAAATGGTGTAATTGGTAAAGTTTCTAATAATTGTTTTATTTATTTATGTTTTCATTTTAACATACATCTCATTATCTTGAAATTAAGGCAGTTTACAACAGTAATGGGTGGCTTGATGCAATATTAGCAATTACAAGAAAACTTGGTCAATCTAACTCTATGACATTGTCCAAGAAAGATGCTTACTGTTATCACCAAGGTTCTCACTTGATGAAAATGTCATAATCATCAATGTAAAACCCCAATGTGTAATATTCCTTTTTTTATTTAATTAAAAATTTCCAAAAATTTTATAATGATATTTCCTCCCAATACTCTAAATTCAAAGATTTGATTTCTTATTGCTTTCCAATGTAGTCCAAATTTTCTCTAGCTTATATGAAATGGTAAGCAAAACTAGTCTTGTTGCTTCGATGTCATGAAATGTTCTAATTTGTGAAGTTTCTAATAATGATTTTGTTTGTTTGTTTGTTTGTTTGTTTGCTTGTTTAATTTTTTCGTTTTAATATACATTTTGTTATGAATAAAATAATAAGTAAATAAATAATAAAATAATAATAATAATATAATTGATTAATTAAATAAATAATTAATTAGTTATGAAGGGTCAAAGGTCAAATAATGTGACCATTCACCTTCATGGCCAATCAATGCTTATATAGGCAAACCGCCACGAAGGCATGTAATCACCAATTCAATTCTTATTCAATAAAAAAAATTACTTATATACAATTACTTACACGTTCCTGCATACTGGGTTTCTCTCTTACTGTGGTATCAGAGTCATTGATTCTCCATCTACAACCATCCCTATTCCACCATGCCTTCATCCCTCGCTTCCCTCGCCTCCATCGTTCTGTCTCATCATTGTCCGCATATATATATATATATATTAATTTGAAAAAGAATGTGGGGTTTGCAAGGAAAAAAATGGTGAATAACGAAGAATTACAAGCCGATATAAATCATTGTAGAGACGAGATCAATACCATACAATATTGTCTTGGAAGCTTGGAAAAGCCATAGGCAAATTTGAATGAAGGACAAAAGAAGTTGATCTTGATGACGGAGAAAATACTACAAATAGATGACAAAATTGACGAAACCACCAAAAGACTCAACAATCATAGCGAACGACTCAATCAATGGAGAAGGTGGACACACTGATAATTCAAACTTTTCAAAATCCAAAGTCTAGCCCATGAAACGAAAACAAAGCATGAACTTGTAGATCCACCCAAGACATTTTTTTTAGGTAATCAATATTACACTAGAATTCCAGAGAGAAACCATCAATGAATTGAGAATGAACCACCAAAATATGACGTAAGGATCACATAGGAGCAATTGTTTGGGTCAACAAGATGAAAGGAAGTTTTGGAGCAAAACCACCACTAGGTGAGAAAGAGAAGATAATGACCACATCTAATACCTTAGAGGGCGAAGAATATGATTTGTTTCTGTGGTGGACTGTAATATTCCAAATTGAAATTTACAGTGAATAATAGACACATGAACTAGGCTATAGCAAAATAAAATCACAATTACGCATGCACCATTAAAACACCAAGAAACTGGGCAAATAAGTTGAGCCTTTTCATTAATTTATGAACTGTAAGGAATGTGAAAATTCTATCACTGCAGCAACTAATTTACTTTTCCTACTTATTTCACCATAAGTTATTCATGAAATTACTTCAATAAACATTAAAATAAATACTGTCGCAGATATCACATTGTAATACAGAAACAAACATATGCACAAGAATCAACACATTGACATAGTTATTTTGGACTAATGTCCCCGGAAAAACCCAAAGTGGGAAAATCGATGCAGCAAGGGAGGATTTTATTATTCAGCGATTTTCTAGTACAACAGGGTGCCAAACTGGCTTACCCACAGATAGACAAATTCTCCAGCACTTCTTCTGAACCCAGCGTTAGCCCCACTGACCTCTGCGTGACTTGAAACCCTCTGTGTCAGCGTATTGAGACTTTGTGCAGCCTCTTTGGCCTTCTGCGTCAGTGCTACAACCTTTGCGTGGATGACGCAGGCCCTGCTGGCTTTGTGCAGTCTCTGCTGCCTCTGCGTGGCTCCCTCTGGCCCTGTGTCTGCCTTTTGACTGCTCTCCAGACCACTGGTTCAATTTCTCAGCTAACCCCGCTCCAGAAATTGAACTGATTAGTCTCTCTCAAGCCTCCTCTTATACTTTTCTTGTTGACAAATCAGTGGTTGAGATTAAGTCCCTAATCAACGGCTAAGATTAGATGTGGTTTGATCCATGACTTTTGGACCATTCTAACACAGTTTCATATTAATTCACATTAATATTTTATTTTCCCTAAGTTTAGACGTAGGGATTACATTAAAAATATTAATTATTTTAATATCTCCCAAATTGTTTAGAATCTACCCAAACCCTTTTTGGGTATTGGAGACTTCATGTGCCTTAGCCTCTCCACCAAGTTTCGTGGCTAAAGCACATCCTATGCTACCCCAAATCAACACTCCCTCATAGCGAGGACTGTGCTCTGGCAATACTCCTCACTGAGCATCACCCTGATCATTTGACATCGGTTCCTATGCTGATGCTAAGCCTTCCTGTCCAAGATCCTCTGCACTGTTGTATCCTGTACTGTTGCCCATGGCTCTACCACTGTTACTGCCACTACTGCATCTGTACGACAACTCTCCCTGCATCTGTGCTGCTGCTAGTTCTTTTTCGCAACACTGCATCTACACTGCAACTCCCTCTTCATTCGTCCTGCTAACACACTCATTTCTACTTCTAAAAGGGGTTCTTTACCATCCCCATCTTTTCCTCGAAGTAGTCAAATTTTGACTTTCCAAGGGCCTTGGTGAGGATATCTACGACCTGTTCACATGTAGGAGTGTAGCTCAACTGTACAACTCCTCGTTGGACACAGTCTCTAACAAAGTGACACTGGATATCAATATGCTTCGACCTATCATGAAACACTGGATTCTCAGAGAGTTTGATGCAACTCTAATTATCACACATGATCCTGGTCGCCTCCATATTTCTTCTTAATAGGTTCACCAATAGTTTTCTAAGCCATATGGCCTCACACGAAGCTGTGCTTGCTGCCATATATTCTGCGTCAGATGAGCTTAGAGCCATGAACTTCTGTTTCCTACTGCACCAGGAAGTCATTCCTGATCCAATGTTGAAACAGTACCCAGAAGTACTTTTCCGATCCACTGAACTTCCTGCCCAATCTGCATCAGTAAATCCACTCAACTTGATATCCTTCCCCTTGATGTATAAGAGCCCATAATCAACTGTTCCCGGTAAATACCCGAGAACATGTTTGGCTGCTGCCTAGTGTCCCCTCTTTGGATCCACCATGAATTGACTGAGGGTGTTGACAACATAGCAAATATCTGGCTTGGTATTGACCAAATACATTAGGGACCCTATGAGCTGCTGGTATAGGGTGGGATCGACATCCTTGTCTTCTGATGCATCAATCTTCTTCCAATTGGTGATCATTGGCGTAGCCATAGGTCTACAGTCTCCCATCCCGAACCTTTTCAGGATTTCTGTAGCATACCTCCCTTGCCCAAGGAAGATTTCTCCTTTCTGCTGTCAAACTTCCAACCCTAGGAAGTAGTGCATTCGTCCCAGATCCTTCATATCGAACTCTATGGCTAGATTCTTCTTGCAGTCCTTAATGAGTCTGGATGCTCCTGTCAGAAAGAGATCATCCACATATAATACTAAGATAAGCGGCTCGTTCTCTACGACCAAATAGTAGAGATTCGGATCCGCATCACTCTTGACAACCCCCATCTTCTGCAAGTAGCCATGTATTCGACCATACCAGGCTCTCGGTGTCTGCTTCAGAGCATACAAGGCTTTCTTTAGTCTGCATACATGAGACTTCTTCTCATGAGTTTCAAAGCCCTCTAGTTGTTCAATGTATACCTCTTCTTCTATTACCCCATTCAGAAATGTCGTCTTGACATCCATCTGATGGATCTCCCATCCCATCTGGGCTGCAAGAGATATCACGGTCCTAATAGATGTATACCTGGCTACCGGGGTGAAGGTTTCCTCATAGTCAATTCCTTACTTTTGAGCATACCCCTGAACCACAAACTTGGCCTTACATTTCTCAACACTGCCGTTCGCAGCATATTTGATCTTGTAGATCCATCTTGACCTTTCTACAGATCTGTCTCGAGGTCTTGACACCACCTCCAAGACATCGTTCAACATTATGGAGTTATACTCCTCTACCATCGCATCTAGCCAGACTTGATGATGAGCTGCCTCCTTGAAACTGACGGGCTCTCCATGTTGATTTGGGGTAGCATTGGATGTGCTCTAGCCATGAAATTTGGTGGAGAGGTTGAGGCACATGAGATCTCCAATACCCATAAAGGGTTTGGGCAGATTCTAAACAGTTCAGAGATATTAAAATAATTAATATTTTTAATGGAGTCCCTAAGTCTAAACTTAGTGAAAATAAAATATTAATGTGTATTAATATGAATCTGTGTTGGAGTGGTCCAAAAGGCATGGATCAAGTCAGATCTGATCTTAGCCATTGATTAGGGACTTAGTCTCGGCCGTTGATATGTCAACAGGAAAAGTATAAGAGGAGGCTTGAGGGTCACATGGAGAACGCACTAGAGTGATCAATCATTCTATTCTCTAGAGCAGGGTTTGCTAAGAGAGATAGAATCAGTGATTGGGAGAGTAGCTGAGGGGCATTGAGTAAAGAGAGACAGAGAGGCAGAGATAGTGTCGGGATAGCAGCAGAGCAGCTAGGGAGAGAGACGCAGGAGCAACCAGTGCTCACGCAGGGCCATGAAGAGGCAGCTAAGTGCTGCGCAAAGCACCAGAGGGGCTAGCATAGCTAATGTAGAGGCTCAAAGAGTTGATGCAGGGCCTCCTGTTGTTGATGCAGTGCCAGCGCTAGGCTAGGAGAGGCTGACGTAATCCAAATTGGGCAAACACTAGGGTTTTTGGGGCACATTGGTGCTAAGTAGCTGTCGGAAGGATTATCTGGGGTTTCAGCTAGTAGATTTGTTAGAAACCGAGAGGTATTACTGCTAAGGAAATTCTCTATTGGGTAGGCCAGTTTCGGCACCCAGATTGTACTATGATATTGCTTAATAAGAAAACCCTCAGATAGCTGCACTGGTTTTCCCACATTGGGCTTTTCCGTGGACATTAGTCCAAAAGTAATGGTGTCATGTGGTGTGTTTGTTCTTGTTTCTTTTAGTTGCTGATCTGTAATATGTTGAGCATGCACTGGTGTTTACTTTCAGTATTTACTTTGTAAATAACTTGTTAAGGAAAAATAACAAGTAGGTAGGAATAAATCAGAAAAAGTGCATGAAGGGTTTCTAACTAAGTAAACTTAGAAACTTCAACATGGTATCGGAGCGTGATTGCAGTTCATAGGAGGACTAAGACACATTAGCCGAGCGGAGCAATAGCGGTAGAAAACAATTGTCCCGGGGTGACAGAAGTTATTTCTAGCAGCGTAGAAGCCAAGATGTGTGACATAGAGCCAGTCGGAGCCACGCAGAGGAAGCCAGGAGCTGCGTAGAGCCTTAGAGAGGCTAGCGTTGCTGACGTAGAGGGCCAGAGGGCTGACGTAAGGCATCCCAGGGATGATGCAGACCCACCTGGGGTGACATAGAGCCAGCGTGAGGCAGAGAGGCGCTGACGCAGTTCACAGAGAGGCAGTTGCTGGGGTCTAGAGGGCTGCAGGAATATTGCAGAGTGGCGCTGGTGAGTCACTGTAGTCAGAACAGTACCTGACAGAGCAGGGCCAGAGGAGTTGTTACTGAGGGTTTCTAGCTGAGGAACCTAGATCAGAAGTGCAGCTGCACAAGTTGATCAGAGTAGGGGGCATCTCGACAAGCGACAGAAGGATTTCCAGGAGGGAAATTAGGACTCAGAGGGAGTCGAGAAGAGAATTTATAGACGGGAAGTAGAGACTCAAAGGAGTCGAACAGAGAACTTTCGGGAGGGAAGTAGAGGAGCCTCATGGCACTACATGGGGTAAGAGACCAGGATAGACTGGATGGAGCATTGAAATTTGTAGTCTGGAAGGCCAGAATCTTATCAGTGCTTGACAGGAATTGTGTCAAGAACTTTGCCTTGAAGGTAATAGCTGTCCTAGTTGACCCCAATGATAATGATAGGTACGAAGAAGCAATGGCGAGGGCCAAGTGCATTATTCTTGACGGGGTCAAGGATCATGTGGTACCACATATAGCAGAGAAGGAAATGGCATGAGAGATGTGGGAGGCTCTCAAGAAGTTGTATCAGCATACTTCTGTGCAGAGAAGAATATTTCTCAAGAACCAGATGAGGTCGTATCAAATGAAGAAGGGTCAATCGATTGATACCTTCCTTGGAGGACTGAATGAGATTCGAGACCAGTTGACTGCTATAGGAGCGACACCGGATCAGGAGCTTATGGTGAGGACAACCTTGAATGTTGTCTTTGAAGATTGGGAAGTATTTGTCCAGAGTACCCTGGGCAGAGGGACTCTCCCACCTTGGGACGAGATGTGGGCAGCTCTTCGCCAGGAAGAGATCAGATGGCGGTCGAAGACAGGTAGCAGCAGCAAAGAGATCAAGGTCAAGCAGGAGGAGGATGTGGCCCTAGCATTTGAGGGAAAGCAGGAGAAGTAGAAGAAGAAAGATCTCTCCAAGATCAAGTGCTTCCACTGTGGAAAGCTGGGTCATTATGCGACCCAGTGTCTAAGGAAGAAAAGTAAGGGAGGGTCTTTCGAGACTAAGGCAGCCCCAGCACGGGCAGAGAAGGAAGTTTTGACAGACGATGACTTTGCCATGAATGCACACGCACCACTTGAATGGAAGTGGGGAGACATCAAACTGTAGTTAGGCAGACTATAGGCGATGAGGGGCAGGATCCTTAAGGTATTCAGCCTCTTGGATTAGACCTTGCTAAGGGAGCCCCAATGAGGAGTAGCAGGACTGGCTGGGTGGGTAGAGACGGATGTGGATGAAGTAGCAGAGAGAGCTACATTGCAGGAGTCCCAAGACAGCGCAGAGCTAGCAGGCTATAGCGGTGCGAGAGGCACAGGAGTGTTGCACCAGTGCAGGAAGGCATAGCGAGGTGTGCAACAGTGCGAGATGCAGGGAGTTGTTGCAGCAGCGCAGAGGTCAGAGAGAGGGAGCTTCAGCATCAGTGGGTGTTTTTAGTCCAACAGGGAGGTCAGTTGGGAGATCAGTTACTTACTTCTTAGTAACTGAGTTGTAGTGCAGCAGTGTGTGGCACGATGCAACATGATGAGAGGAGGTGCAGTGTGTTGACCACTACGTGTCAACTTCCCGTAGCAGTACACCTCCTTTTCTGCGCAAAAGGGATAGCGCTTGATTGACGTGTCCATGCCATTCCACAGTCATCGTCGACTTGATCATATTATGTTGTAAACCCAGTCTGCATATGTGAATTGTAAATAATCTTAGCAGAGCTGAGTCATGCATGTGAATTGCCTAGGTGGACCTAATTTTCTAGTGATAATCTACGTTCCAGAAGGTTTTTTGTCTCACCGATCCATGATCGGCAGAGTTTTCCTTCAGCCTAACCCCAAAGCCAGAATGAATTTTGTCATTAGAATCTTAGGAGAATCCTAGTGCGTTGATCTGCTAGATTATATCTGTGTCGCAAGACTGGGTGGTCTATGAGGGTCTATATCAAATGGGTTTTCCCCCCTTGAGATGTAAAATTGTAAAAGTCATGATGTAAAGTGTCTTGAGGGTTAGAAAATGTTTTAATCCCCTCATAAGTCCTAGTCCTAGGTCCTAGGTAATTTTTCCAAAGGCTAAGTTCCAGGATCCAAAAAAAAAAATTAAAGAAATTAAAAAAAATTAAAAAATAGATGAAAATAATAATAAAAAATTTAAAAAAATAATAATAATAATAAAATATAAAATAAGTCGAAATTTTGAGGAAACAAATGCAAAATTTTAATTTTTAATTTATTAAAAATTCGACAGATAAGATTAAAAGATATCTTGATCCTCATCGACGGTAGAGATTAGTTTGTCATGGATCACTCGAACTAGCCGTTGGGAATTTTTCCTTTAAATAGGGTGTGGGGGGTCATTTGAGATCATTCGATCTGTGAGTCTTGTGCTGAAGAAAGCTCTCTTGTAAACTTTTTTTGGTGCAAATAAAGAAAGACTTTGGGGTTGAAATCTTGCTGGTGTTACTCTCCTGAAGTGCTGTGAGCTATTTTATTTTCAACCATTAGTAATAGTTTGATGTAGAGTATTGTTGAACACAGGTATCTTGTTCACTTACTAGGGTTTGAATGGTAATAGGATTTCTGAAATAATGGCAGGTATCTCCATTGCATTTGGAATTTAATACTGTTTTTTCCCTCTTTATTGATGGTTGAAGTGAGCTGTGCAGGAAACTCTTATTGAGAAAATCAGTGGGCGTTTGGAGAAGTTCTCGACTGAATCATCCAACTCCTGCAAAGCATTTTCTTGCAGAGCCCAGCCAGTTTCGATTCTGGGTTTGACATTTAAAGTTTATTTTTCTTGAATTGCATGAGAGATTTCTGAAGTATCTCATAGTAAATCTGATATTCTGAAAATATTATGGAGGGTTACTTACAAATCTCGCTGTTGTAGAGTCACGAAGCTGTAAATTTTGTAGCTGGTTTTTAGGGTTTTATCTTTTGTATATATTCTGGGTGTTTTTCCTTTCCATTTACAGGTCGCAGGATTTTCTGAAGACTTCCGAGGGCTTGATCAGCTCCTCGCTATTATTCAAGGTTTTGTCATGTTGCAGGTTTAATTGTGTTACAAGGACATTTTGAAATTTTTCGAGGCAAAACTGTGTTCTAGCCTCTCCATACCTTTCAGCTCCTGCAAAACGACATCATCTGCCAAAATCACTGCACCCGCAATTTCCTTCTTTCCCCACTGCCTCATCAGCAGCTTCACTGCTGTCTTTTTCCCTCCGCAAACTTGGTCTGAGGCTCCATCATCTATCCGTAGCCTTACTCCATCATATCCGTAGCAGTTTTCTTCCTCCGCCAGCCCTCACGTATCTCCTCACGCTGCTACACGCGGCCATCTTCTTCTGCCACCGAGTTGCCCAAACCATGGGGAGTCTTCCCTCACCAATGCATTGCAAACCTGCAAACATGTAACGTAAACCCCGTGAACCCATTTGAGTCTCCTCTCATCTACGCCTGATCCACGATTTCCTCACTTTTTTTTTCTTTCCGCCGTCACCTGTAGGCCATTGAGTGTTCATCGACTATCTCACATTTGGGAAAAGTTAATCTTTCATTGAGTTATTTGGTGGTAAACGATTGTTAATGAGTTCATATTTCTACAGCATTTGATAAATAATCGTTTAATCATTTATTTCATAAGGCACTGGTCTATTAACTTAAGAAAATCAATTAAGTGTTTATTTCCCCTCGTGTCTCCCAAACCAACTGGTCCCCAGTTGGTCATCCATTATCCCATAGGGTCTAGCCCCCTTAGCCGCGAGAGACAGGCTTAAACGGAGAGATCGGGGATCAGGGTGACACCCCCCAGTCTGAGCGTTGTCGTGGCAATCTGTGCGACAACACAGTGTTGGGAGAAAGGACCAGTAGCAGCACGGATGCAGAGGGAGCTGTCGTACAAATGCAGTAGTGGCAATGGCAGAACCATGGGCAGCAGTACAGGAGGCAACAGTGCAGAGGATGTTGGGTAGGAAGGCCTAGCATCAGCACTGGTACCGATATCAAATGATCAAAGTAATACTCAGTGAGGAGTATTGCTAGAGCATAGTCCTCGCTAAGAGGCAGTATTGACTTGGGGTAGCATTGGATGTGCTCTAGCCACGAAATTTGGTGGAGAGGTTGGGGCACATGAGATATCCAATACCTAGAAAGGGTTTGGGCAGATTCTAAACAATTCAAGAGATATTAAAATAATTAATATTTTTAATGGAGTCCCCAAGTCTAAACTTAGGGAAAATAAAATATTAATGTGTATTAATATGAATCTGTGTTAGAGTGGTCCAAAAGACATGGATCAAGCTAGATCTAATTTTAGCCGTTGATTAGGGACTTAATCTCGGCCGTTGATATGTCAACAGAAAAAGTATAGGAGGAGGCTTGAGGGTCACTTGGAGAACACACCAGAGTGATCAGTCATTCTATTCTCTAGAGAGGGGTTTGCTAAGAGAGATAGAATCAGTGATTAAGAGAGTAGCTGAGGGGCATTGAGTACAGAGAGACAGAGAGGCAGAGATAGTGCCGGGATAGCAGTAGAGCAGCCAAAGAGAGAGAGACGTAGGAGCATCTAGTGCTCACGCAAGGCCACGCAGAGGCAACTAAGTGCTGTGCAGAGCACTAGAGGGGCTAGCGTAGCTGACGCAGAGGCTCAGAGAGCTGATGCAGGGCCTCCTGGGGCTGACACAGTGCCAGTGCCGGGCTAGGGGAGGCTGACGCAGTCCAGATTGGGCAAACGCTGGGGTTTCTAGGGCAGATTGGGGAAACCGAGAGGTATTACTGCTAAGGAAATTCTCTATTGGGTAGGCCAGTTTCGGCACCCAGATTGTACTATGATATTTCTTAATAAGAAAACCCTCATATAGCTACACCGGTTTTCCCACATTGGGTTTTTCCGGGGACATTAGTCCAAAAATAATGGTGTCATGTGGTGTGTTTGTTCTTGTTTCTTTTAGTTGTTGATCTGTAATATGTTGAGCATGCATTGGTGTTTATTTTCAGTGTTTACTTTGTAAATAAATTGTTAAGGAAAAATAACAAGTAGGTAGGAATAAATCAGAAAAAGTGCATGAAGGGTTTCTAACTAAGTAAACTTAGAAAAGTCAACACTCCATCCTGAGCTACTAACGCCTGATATCTATTTGGCTGTTTTTGCTCCCTCTTACTGTTCCTTGGCTCACTGATGAATTTCTCTGCATGACGCAGAATCTGATGAAGTTCCTTGCTGGTTCTTCCTCTATCAACAAGTGCTTCTGTTTGCTCCTCCTCCTCATTCTGAGAATCTTCCTAAACTGAGGAAGAATTCTTCACTTCTGTTGGTTGAAGAGGCATGACCAACGGATCCTCTTTCGCCTGCTCCTCGGAAGGCATTTTGCGAGATCTTCTGAAAGCTTTGTCCTGCATGAACTTTATATCTCGTCGTACTACTACCTTCCTGCTCCCTGGAAGATAGATTTTGTATGCCTTAGCGTTCTCGCTATATCCCACTAGATATCCCTTTTCTGCAGTCTGATCTAGCTTCTTCCTCTTTTCTTTGGGTATGCGGCAATATGCTAAACTCCCAAATATCCTAAAATCACTGACTTCAGGTGTCTTTCCAGTGAAGACTTTCTCTGGAGTAATCTTGCCCAATGCCCGATGAGGAGTCCTGTTCTGAATGTAGAGAACTGTGTTGCATGCTTCCGCCCACGGGAATTTTGGCATATCCTGATCATACAGCATGGCCCTAGGTGCTTCTACAATGGTCCTTTTTTTCCTTTCTGCTACCCCATTCTGCTCCGTATTGTAGGGAGCTGTCCACTCTCTTTTGATGCCCTCCTTAGTGCAATAATCAGTGAAGTCCTTATCGACATACTCTCCACCATTATCTGAGCGCAAAAAATTTATTTTCCTCCTAGTTAGATTCTCCAGCAGAGCCTTGAGCTCCTTGAATCGATAGAAAACCTCATCCTTGGTTTTCAGAAAATAAATCCAAGTTCTCCTCGAGTGGTCATCAATGAAGGTAAGGAAATACTCGGCACCATTGAGAGCTTTGACAGACATAGGTTCGCAGATATCTGAGTTTATCAATCCTAGTACACTCTTGGCCCTGTGTTTGCTCCTAGGAAATGCCGCCTTGGCATACTTTCCTAGAGCGTATTCCCTGCATACATCATCTCGTTTCGTACTCAAATCCGGAACACCTATTAGAGTGCTCCTGAGAATTCTTAGAGCTCCATGGTGCAAGTGACCCATCCTTCTGAGCCATAGTTCGTTCAAGTCCTTGTCCCCATGACTGCCTATTAGTGCCATTGGTGATTCTAGTTGTAACCTATACAACCGATTACTTTTGATCCTAATCTGCACTTTCTTTTTCCAGCTTGGGTGTTTGACGTATACCTTTTCCTTGATGAAGTAGATGTCATAGCCCTTGCCTTGTAGTTGTGACACGGAAAGTAAGTTTATCCCCAATCTTGGTACATGCAACACATTTGTTGCACTGAACCGTTCTCCCGATTTTGTTGAAACTATGGTACCCTTCCCTACTGGAGTACACTTTGCCTTGTTCCCTATGGTGATCTGAAAGTTCATCTTCTCTTCTCGATATTCTAAGAAAAACTCCCTGATTCTCGTCATATGCCATGAGGCTCCACTGTCTATATACCATACTTTTGATGATGCAACACTAGTCATGCATGCCACTTCTTCTTCTAGCTTGGAAGCCAACATAGAGAAATCGAAATCTCTTTCTTTTGTGAAATCTTCTGAAAATCTATGTGAGTCCCCTGAGGTGGATGCCTTTGCATCGTGGTCTCGACCCATAACTGATTTTCCCTTTCTGTCTCTGATTACTTGCTTTGATACCATGTGAAAATTCTATCACTACAGCAACTGATATCTAAGTGACGAGGATCAAGCCAGTTCTAATTTTAGCCATTGATTAGGGACTTAATCTTGGTCGTTGAATCATCAACAGGAAAAGTATAAGAAGAGGCTTGAGGGTCAGTTTGAGATACGCCAAAGAGATCAGTCAATTTGATTTTTTGGGCGAAGTTTGCTGAGGAAATCGAGCAAGTGATTAGTTGCAGTGAGGAGCAGTTTGGCAGGAGGCCGAAGAATGTGAAAATTCTATCACTGCAGTAACTGATTTACTTTTCCTACTTATTCCACCATAAAGTTATTCATGAAGTCACTTCAATAAAAATTAAAATAAATACTGCTGCAGATATCACATCGTAATACAAAAACAAACATATGCACAAGAATCAACACATTGATAAAGATATTTTGGACTAATGTCCCCGGAAAAACCCAATGTGGGAAAACTGGTGCAGCAAGGGAGGATTTTATTATTCAACAATTTTCTAGTACAATAGGGTGCCAAACTGGCTTACCCACAGATAGACAAATCCTTCAGCACTTATCCTGAACCCAGCGTCAGCCTTGCTGACCTTTGGGTGGCCTGAAACCCTCTGTGTTAGCCTGTTGAGACTTTGCGCAGCCGCTCTGGCTTTCTACGTCACTCCTGCAGCCCCTACGTGGATGACGCAGGCCCTGCTGGCTCTGTGCAATCTCTGCTGCCTCTGCATGGCTCCCTCTGGCCCTGTGTCTGCCTTTTCTGCCTTTGCATTGATTTCTCGTCTCTCTATTCCGTACTTGCTGCCTCCTGACTGGTCACCAGACCACTGGTTCAATTTTTCAGCTAACCTCGCTCCAGAAATTGAACTGACTGGTCTCTCGTAGTTTGTTCTCCAAGTGACCCTCAAACCTCCTCTTATACTTTTCTTGTTGACAAATCAACGTCTAAGATTAAGTCCCTAATCAACGGCTAAGATTGGATCTGTCTTGATCCATTACTTTTGGACCATTCTAACACAGTTTCATATTAATTCACATTAATATTTTATTTTCCCTAAGTTTAGACTTAGGGATTACATCAAAAATATTAATTATTTTAATATCTCCCAAATTGTTTAGAATCTGCCCAAACCCTTTCTAGGTATTGGAGATCTCATGCCTTAGCCTCTCCACCAAGTTTCGTGGCTAGAGCACATCCGATGCTACCCCAAATCAACAAGAAGTACATATAACAAGGAACAAGTGCAGCTACGCTGGCATAAGCAAGCTGGAACAAACTCAGGTGGAAGAAATGACCCCACGAGGTAGGAAACTTTGGCCCAATATTTTTCTGTGCAGACACAGAAACTAACAATTGTTGCTGCACTGGAAATGCTGATAATGGCCCTTTTTAATGCCCGAAATCACCTGAAAATGTAGCTATATTTTCTCCCAAAAATACTCAAGCAAACCCATAAAGGAATCTGCCTCAGACAAACCACCTGGAAAACCCACAAAATGGTGCAAATTACCAGTGAAGTAATAAAACACAGTTCTGAACAAAAAGGGAATTTCTGGCTTGAATACTACTCGGAAAATTTTGCAAATTTAACCAGGACCTCTCCTCCAAATACCCATAAAAACTCAGAAGGGGTTTGGTCTAATTTCGTCCCTCTAAATTCACCCTGAATTCTTGTGAGCTCCTCCACTAACCTGATAATTCATGAAACAGGGATTTCAGCCACCGAATCCCCTCCAAAATGCTAGCAAAATTCTCTCAACGCTTCTCTTTGAACCTCCTAGCAAGCCTAACTCCGGTCAAATCTTCCCCACAATTAGCTCCCCTCTATGACTGCACAGTCGAGTGTCTCCTCTGTGCAGGCCTAGCATAGGAAAACTTGGTACAATGGATAGCGCCAAGTCAGTCCCACAATTTACCCAAAATCTCCAGCAAATACCATGGGAAATCAACCCACAAAATCTCGGATCCAATCCGAGCACAAGATGGCTCTCCCAAGAAATGTGTACTTTTGTTCTGCTTCCCAACTACTCGACGTGATGATTGGTTGTGCCTGCAAATTCCACTTGGAACATCTCTGAAGTGTGAAGATGTCTCCCCTAGAGTGGCACTCGAAGTCTACTGAAGGTAGAGTCTAGATCTCCGCTTGGAATCCCCTAGTGCTGAACAACACTTAGTTGTCTTGGCTCAACAACTCAAGAGAACTTGGTTGTATTGTAAAATTGTCAAAAGCCCTCAAAATGAGAGCCTCACCTCCAATTTATAGCTAGCCATCCCTCATGTTTTGAAAAGTGTAACTAGGTTCGGTCTTCATAATGAAATGTGTAATTATGATTTAATGTAATTGGTGTAAAGATGAAAAATAAAAATTATTTTTATAATGCTTGAATCATGGGTTTCATGATCAGGGAATTTTATTTTTAGTTAAGGCTCCCATTGTGAGTCTTTACGATGAGTCGTCATGTCTTAAAAGTCTATTGAGTCAAAGTCATGTATGCAAGACCCTTCTTGGGGATGTTACATATGTATGTGAGTCATTGAAAGAGTCAAAAGACCCTCCATGCCTAAGCTCAAGCACCTCCAGCAAGTCGGCCTTAAGATGGAGTAATAAACCTACACCAAATGACATGTCGGCCTAGGACTTTCTCAAGTTGGCTTATTTACATGGAAAAACCACTATAAATAGGCAGCTCAACCTTCATTTGTAAACAAAGATTTTCGGTCAAGATCTTAAGTGAGAAAGGAAGTGCGAGAATCACAGAAGAAGAGCCTCCATCCAAGCGAAGAAGAAAGAACAAGAAGCCAAGTTTTTTTGGATCTATTTTAGGGCTATTATATGTCACACGTGCGAAGAAGAGAGCTACCATCTGCTGCAAGAAAAGTCGAGAGAATTACAGGAATCCGAATTAGGGAAGAGGACAAGTCAAGAAGGAAGCCGAGTTGAAGTAAAAGAAGTTTGCATCTTAAGCGCAGAAAACAAGGACACAAATCTAGGTGGTGACACTTCCCACGTGCTGCAATTAGGGCTTCTGAAATAGGTCGAGAATTACAGGAAGCCAAAATCTGAAGGGTAGCCTATAAGGAGAGAGAAGTTAACAGTTTGACCATCGTTGACTCGAAGAAGAGGTTAAACTAAGAAGCCTTGTAACTTGGCCTTGGAGAGGTTAATTGGTCAAGTGTCTTGGTCATGGTCTTGGTATTCGTTGATTGAAGTCTCTATAAGAAGAATAATTCATTTGGGTTTTCCTCTTAGAGTGGAGAGGTTTTGGCCCTGGATGATCGCCTATATTCAGTGTCTCTTGTCTCTTTATTGTTTATGCATTAGTAGTTGTTTGATAAAGAAGAACACTATAATAATCTAAGTAAAGAGAACATCCTAATCTAAAAAAGTAGAAAGCATTCACAAACAATTATCATTAAAAGAGAAATCACCTAATTGTTGTGCCCTAGATTTCTCAACATGATATCAGAGCTAAGGTGACGAAGTCAAGGAAGGGCATCTTATCAAGGGACACTCAAGGATCAAATCTCGAGAAAGGCATCAAGTCAAATCTAAGAAGATCATCTTGGAGTCAAGATCTACAAAGAAGTATCAAAACCCTAGATCGAAGAAGAAGTCTACACCAGTAGAAGTCTTGGAGATTATTCATCCAAGAAAAGCAAGATCAAGGATGTTGTCATCATCATCAAAAGGAAAATCTCCCTCATTGAAGATCAAGGATCATTCTTGAAGAGAACTATCTTCATCAAGGAGAATCTCTCTATTAACTATATCATCATCAAAATTCAAGGAGGCAACAAGTGGAAGAAGCATCCTCACAAGTAAGTATATTTATGTCTGAATCTATCAAAATGCCTTTTTGCAATGAAAGCAACAAATTGGTTGGGGCTTCAAACTATTTTGCATGGAAGAAGAGGTTATGGATCATGTCAAAGGATCTATCACCAAACCAACAAAAGAAGATGCTCAAGCACTTGCAAAGTTTATGAAAGGAGAAGTGAGGGCTCAAAGGATTCTCTTAGAATCCATCAAGGATCCCCTCATTCCATATGTATCTAAACTCGACACCTCAAAAGAAATATATGACAAATTGGTAGCGTTGTTTTCTGTAAGCACTGCAGGAGAAGTTATCTTTAGGCAAGAACAATACAAGCTAAGGATATCAAAAGAAGAAGGAATAGCCTCATACTATATGAGGATATCTAAAATAAGGGATCAACTTCAAGATCTGGGTGAAATAATGTTTGATAAGGAATGACCATTGTAGTGCTAAATGCACTACTATTGGAGTGGAGTAACTTTACTTCAAGTATTAATGGAAAGAAAAAATCTACTCCATTCGAGGACCTATGGTCACTATGCAAGATTGAAGAAACCAGACTGAGGGCAAAAACTGATGTAGGATCCAGTGAGAAAAATCAAGCATATGCTGCTATGGCAAAGAGAAGAGGAAAGTCTGGAAAATTTGGTCCTCAAAAAAAGAAGAAGAACCTAGCTAAGGTTCAATGCTATGGATGTCAAGAATATGGGCATTACAAAAGAGATTGTCCTAAGCTCAAAAAGGATAATAAAAGAGAGGTAGAGAAGAAGCCCATATCACTTGAGAAGTGGAGGAAGTTGAAAAGAAGTCCAAGAAAGAGGAAGTAAGAGATCTCTACTATGATTGAGATAGTCTTCCTCACCTAGTTCTTTTCAAGTTCTTGTTTTCAAGTTTTTTTGTTGTAAGATATGGCTATCATGATTCACTAAGGAAAATGATAGGATGCATCATGGCATCATAGAAGCATTAAAAGCAAGAGCTCGTGATCATAGAGAAAAATAGCTGAAATAGAAGTCTATGATAGTCACCCATGGAAGGATATAGCTCTTGGTAACCTCATTAGAAGCATAAGTGGTACTTATGGGAAAAGAAAAAGTCATCTAGTAAAAAATCTCATCATACATCAGTCAAAAGGAAACATCTACTAGATGAGGATACTCAAGATCCTCTATTGGAATCTTCATTGGAAGGTTCACCAATCAAAAGGAAACAAGTGTTTCATCAAGAATTCCAACTTGTAGGAATTCATGGGATGATGGTATGATGACAAAAGAGGTAAAGCAGATCAAGGGATTGAAGTTCTTTCAATTAAGGAAGCTGCTAAAGGAAGTCTAGATGATATAAAGGAAAATGAGGTATGTATGATTATATTCGATATTGTAGAGTCATGTCATGTAGTTGCAAGTAACATGGATAAATGCTCTATCTCGAGAGCATGGTTAAAATTTAAAATTAAGGATCTCCAACTTTGAAAGGATGCAGGAAGGCATGGGTCACACATTGTCTAGATGAAATCAACATAATATGTTCTCATATGATATATGAGGTGGTTGAAAAAATTGAAAGAACTATGGCTGGAAGTTCCTAGAAGGAAATGTGTGAAGAAAGAAAGGAAGAGATCATGAAATATGCAACTATGGAGAAAGCAATCAACATTTGAGGGTTGAGAAATTTGACTAGGATATCTCCATGAAAGATATGAAGACTTTGATGAAGTCTGAAAAAGAAAGAGATCCTTGACAGTATATATCTTTTGGAGATGTGCCAATGTGTATGAAGGATGTTGATGCGAACTAGGAGATGCCATGATGAAAGACCATCACAAAGGTAATTTTGATTTACTGTTCATTCCTTATTTTTGAATGATATCTAGATGGGCTTATGCAGGGCTACCAAGGGAAGAGCCATGGATATCTTCCACCACTGATGTCCATGTAGTGGGATAAAAGATCCTTAAGGAAACATGGCATGAAGAAGCCAACATGGCATGAAAAAAAGGGTTAGATATGAATTGACGGATCACTTTCCGATGAAAGGAATGATGACATGATTGACTCATGGATGAAAGTGATGGATGGTTTGTGCCCTAAGAATAAGTCCCAAAACATGAAGACTCTTGAATAAAGAAAAGAAGTTCATGACATCGTGAGGAGGAGTTCTTCAAGCAGCTGGTTGTCCCATCATCTCCACCTAAAGAGCTGTTGTAGGTCCCTAATTAAGAGGGAGCCCGGAAACAAGTTTTTAACTTGGTAGAAACTTGGAAGCAAATTCCTAAGCAAAGAGGGAGCTTAGGTACATTCCTTTCGTAGGAATGAGTACATTTCTTCATTGGAATAGGTATATCCTCCCTAATTAAGAGGGAGAAATAGACACATCATTCTTGTCTTCACCTGGGAAGATAGAATGAAGGATTGGGTAAACATCTGGCATCCGATGCTCTTTGAGGATGAGTTTGGGCATCCAAGATAATAGTAGTCATAGAGGGCCGATATTCTTTGAGGACTAGGAATCCAAGATAAGAATAGTCTTGGTGGAACATACTCTGAGCGAACTTGTGTGGGGGATGTTTTGAGAGAGACAATGATGAGGGTGTCTATACATCATTGGTCTCGCCAACATTGTGCTCTGATCTTGTGGAGTGATAGAGAAGTTAGTCAAGGCCTTGCTATGTGACAACGCTGGATGATATGATGCTATACAGATGGGTTACCAATCTGACTCTTCTTATGAGAATGCTTCAGATTGAGAATGTCAAAGTACCTTGTATGGATTATGAATACCTCCCTAGTTAAGAGGGGGTGTCGAAAAGTGTAACTAGGTTTGGTCTTCATAATGACGTGTAATTATGATTTTATGTAATTGATGTAAAGAGGAAAAATAAAAATTATTTTTGTAATGCTTGAATCATGGGTTTCATGATCAAGGAAATTTTTAGTTGAGGTTCCCATTGTGAGCCTTTAGGATGAGTCATCATGTCTATTGAGTCAATCCCATGTATGGAAGACCCTTCTTGGGCATGTTACATATGTATGTGAGTCATTGAAAGAGTCAAGATACCCTCCACGACCAAGCTCAAGCACCTCCCGCAAGTCAGCCTTAAGATGGAGTAATAAACCTACACTAAATTACATGTTGACCTAGGACTCTCTCACGTCGGCTTATTTACATGGGCAAAACACTATAAATAGGAAACTCAACCTTCATTTGTAAACAAGGATTTTCGGTCAAATCTGAAGTGAGAAAGGAAGTGCGAGAATCACAGAAGAAGAGCCTCCATCCAAGCGAAGAAGAAAGAACAAGAAGCCGAGTTATTTTGGATCTGTTTTAGGATATTATTTGTCACACGTGCGAAGAAGAGAGGTATCATTCGATGCAAGAAAGGTCGAGAGTATTACAAGAATCCGAATTAGGGAAGAGGACAAGTCAAGAAGGAAGCGAAGTTGAAGTAAAAGAAGTCTCTAGTTATCAATTTATCTAGTTTTTGCTTTCCCCCTTCGGTTTTTAAGCTTTTGGGTAAAGGTTTAAATTTTGCCTTGGCCCCTAAGAAGATCCCGGTAGATGACATTATTTGTGACATAGAGTTTGGGATTAGAGGTTTACCTGATAGTATTAAGAACACTATTAGGCAGGATTGTGCCGTTGTCCTGAGGAAGGCAAAGCCCCCTAAGAGCAACCTTAGCAGGGATGAATTTGTAGCCCTCAGATCCTTAAACCAGAACAAAGATATCGTTGTTCTGAAAGCCGACAAAGGAGGGGCTGCTGTCATTCTTAACAAAGTAGATTACCGCAATAAGATGTTGGATCATCTTCATAATAGTGGAAGCTATAAGAAACTTCCCAAAAACCTGTTAAAGAAGATTTCTAGGACTGTGGCTCTTGCCATCAAATCTAGTAGCTCAGTGAGTTCCCTACACCAAAAACTCATTGAGAGCAATCCCGTCACTCCTAGGATCTATGGGCTCCCTAAAATTCACAAGGAAGGAGCTCCCCTAAGACCCATTGTCAACACCATTGGAGGTCCTACCTACCTTCTTGCTAAATTCCTTGCCTTAATGCTTAAGCCCTTAGTTGGCCGTATAGAGTCCTTTGTCAAGGAATCTGCTTCCTTTATTAAGGAACTCAAGGACATTAAGCTTGACCTGGGGGACATTCTTGTTAGTTTTGATGTAGTTCCCCTGTACACTTGCATCCCTATAAATGAGGCCATGGAGGTGATCAACTGCCTAACAGATCCCGATACCGCTCAGTTAGTGGAGATCTGCCTCACTTCCACCTTTTTCAGTTTTGAAGGTGAGTTCTTTGAGCAAACCTGTGGTGTTGCCATGGGCTCACCCCTATCCCCTGTCGTTGCTAATCTTTTGATGGAATATTTTGAATCCAAGGCTCTAAACTCGGCCCGCCTCCTGTCTAAACTTTGGAAAAGATATGTAGATGACACTAATGTCATCAAGTCTCATGGCCAAGAGGAATTATATATCTTCTTCAATCATCTCAATAATCAATCCTCGACCATTAAGTTCACTAGGGAATAGGAAGTCGATGGTTGCCTCCCTTTCCTTGATATTCTTATTTCAAAGAATAATGATGATTCCCTCTCCCACCAAGTGTTTCAAAAGAAAACACATACGGAGCAGTGTCTTCATGCCAATTCCCACCATTTGCCGGCGTAGAAGTTGGGTGTTCTCAACACCCTCGCTACTCGTGCCCTTAGGATCTCTAATGAAAAGAGCTTTGAGAAAGAGAAATCCCATCTCCTTAATGTCTTTGTGGAAAATGGTTATAATAGATACCTGGGTCAGAAGGCTTTCCTCAAAGCTAACAAAAATTCGTTAATTAAAAGAGAACCTAAAGAACAAATCCCAGGTGTCCATCTTCCATTTGTGCAGGGAACCACTGATAAGATTATGAGGATTCTTAGGAAACATAATGTTCCGTTGACCTTTAGACCCCTTAACACCATTCGCGAGTCCCTCAGAGCAGTGAAGGATCCTATCGACCCTAAGGACATGAAGGGGTCCTATATTATTCCTTGTTCCTGTGGGACCCCCTATATTGGTGAGACTGGATGCTCCATTAATCAGAGGATTAGTGAGCATGCAGCTGACCTTAAACATAGGAGAACCAAGTCTTCCGCTTTAGCAGAGCACGCAGAGAAAACCAAACATCATGTTTGTATCAAAGAGGCCAATGTTATTGCTAGAGTTTCGCAGATCGTAAATTTAGGGAAGCCCTTGAGATTGAGAAAAGGCCGAGCAATCTCAATAGAGAAGACGGCTGGAAGATTAGTAGTTGCTAGATCCCAACCCTCACTTCCTAGTCGTGTTCTTCACTTTCTCCCCTCCTTTTTATAGCTTGTTCTTGTTTTCTTATAAGTTAGTTTCCTCTTGTTACCTTTTAACCGTCTCTCTTTTACCTTTGTTCTTTGATCCTCTTTGGTGGGTTGTTTATATAGTATAAGATGCTTTACCAGCATTTAGTTTAAGCCACTGTTTAAAAAACTGGCCGTTTTGACTCCGATTCAACCGAGTTGGTCCGAGTCATAGCCCAACCAGGTTGACTTGGCCTTTGAACCGGATTGGTCGGCCGGGTTGTTACCGAGCCGATCGAGTTGGCTAATGACTCGACCGGCTCGGTAACAACCTGGCCGGCTCGGCCAAGTCTGAGCCAACTCGGTCGGCTCGGTAACAACAACTGGTCAAGTCACTTCAGTGGCATTTTTTTTTTAAATTTCATTTTTGGGGACTCCCTGGGCTTCCCTGTCTAACTCATGGGTTTCCCTTTCTGAATCTAATCCCTAGTATTGATATGCTATTCATGGTAATGTTAAATTCTTAAAGTAAAAGTGACATTCTCCTTAATCTTATTTTCATCATTTTACTTAAATTTTTAACTTTACCATGAAATGACTAAGGATGTTTGAGAGTGGTTCCGACCTCATTGGGTTTCATATGGAGAAAGTAGAATTTTATATTTCATTCAAAATCCAGCAGACTTATCAGTTTTTCAGGATTTCAGGATTGGGGGATTGCAATGTTTCTATTGAATTTTGTCATGTATTAGGGTATGGAACTCGTATTTAATCAAGAGCATCAATCTCTGTGTGTACCTTGATGTTAGTGACATTGGTTGTCAAACTCCTCCGGGATTCGCTCCCAAATCGGGAGCTTCTAAAAATGTCGCTCCCGCTCCTGTTTTCGCTCCCACTCCCCGCTTTCGCTCCCGCTCCCAAGTAACACTGAGCCAGATGATGTTGGCAACTCTAGTAGTAGCCAGTAGTACTGGTCACAGACTTTTGTTGTAGAGGCCATTTCTAGCCTCTTTGGTTATGTGTTTTTGTTTTGATCTCTATATCATCATCGTGTATGTATTGGACAGTGCACTGGGTGCCATTTTGATATAATGGATATATTCATGAGCCTACTTTGATCATATGTTGTCTTATATCTATATTTTAATGCCGTGTGTTTGGAAACATGAATGAAAATCTTTAAAATTATGTGTTTTTATAAAAAATAAATATTTAAGGTATTTTTTACGACGACCGAATCATTGAAATTGAGCCGGTCGAGTCGATATTGAGTCGGAGTTAGAGTTGGAGTTGACCCTCGGCCGAGTCGAAGTCGGAGTTGGAGTTTTAAAACATTGGTTTAAGCTATTAGTTATGTACTAAATTTTAACTTAATAATTACTTTGATCTATGATAATATGTTTTTATTAATTTATAATAAAAAAGAATTAAACAATTTAACAATTAAATAATACCTAAATTAATTTATTCTATTATTTTATTATATATATATGTATATAATAAAAAAATTAAAATAAATATCAAATTGTTAATACCTTTTATGTAAATTCATATATCCTATTAACTTTTAATTTAATAATAGTATAACTAACTATTAATTTAATAATTATTTAAATCCATAACTTTAACTTATTTTAATTTTTAATTTTTAATTAAATATAGTTATGCTCCTTTTTCCCTGAGTCTGGTCCAACTAGCCATTTCCTAGTCAAATATAGCCGTTAGCTAGTCAATATAGCCGTTGCCTGGTAAAAAATTATAGCCGTTGGATGTTCTGCTTTGTCTATTTAACATGCAACCTAGATCTGATTCTTCAACTTGTCCTGACGATGAACCACACTGGTTGGTTCGAAACGCGTTGACAAATGAAATATCATGTGATTTACGCCGAAAAATCTCTCATAAACTTGATATGGATCACAGAAGCCTCAATTCAACAGAAGTCTCCATCTTAAGCGAAGAAAACGAAGGCACAAATCTAGGTGGTGACACTTCCCATGCGCTGCAATCAGGGCTTCTGAAATAGGCTAAGAATTGCAGGAAGCCAAAATCTGAAGGGTAGCTGAGAAGGAGAGAGAAGTTAGCAGTTTGACCATTGTTGAATCGAAGAAGAAGAGGTTAAGCTTGTGAAAATGCCTACACTCAAGGAACCCTTACTGCAGCAAAATTGAATTTACTTCTCCTACTTGATTTTAATATACATTATCAAGTTATTTTCTGAATAATACTAAAGTAAATTACTTTTGCAGCCTACACCAACTAAATTTGATTACATGAAACAAGAAACTAAGCGAAGAACAAGATACATAGGACATAGTTATTTTTGGGCAAAATAGTCCTCGGAAAAACCCAATGTGAGAAAACCAATGCAGCTGTTCTGAGGGTTTTATATTATTATGTAGTAGTTCTGAATACAATGTTGGTTGCCCTCCCGAAAATCTAGTGATAGAGAAAAAGTATAATGGCGGAAAACTGAGTGAGATTAGCTCACTTCACTTGACAGTTTTCGGCTAATCCGGCAGCAGAACTGGCTAACCCCGACCATCTCTGCACTGGCCCGGTGTCAACCTTACAGGCTTTGCATTAGCTCTGCATTGTATCTTCTGACTCCTGGAGCTTCTACGTCAACCTCTCCCGGCTGTTCCGGCATGTCCCCGATAGTTTCCGACTTTTTGCATGAGGGCAACCTCACTTCTGCGCTGGCCCTTCTGGCTCTGCGTCAAGATTGCGTGGGCTCAGGCTGGTCCAACGTCAGTTCCTCTAGATGTTGCGTTGCCTCCACTGGTGGCTCTTCGCCTCTTTGTCCAATATTCTCGAACTATCCTTGCCCCTCTACTGCAGAATGATCATTCAGTTCGAATTTCTTAGCTTCCTAGCCCCAGAAATCGAACTCTAGATCAATTCGTTCTCTCCATGTGTGTTTCTAAATGAACCCCAAGCCTGCTCATACTTTTCTCGTTGAGACTTCAATGATCGAGATTAAATCTCTAATTAACAGCTAAGATTAAAACTTGACTTGATCTCCTTTCTGGAACATTCTCACCCACATTTTGATTAAAACCCATTAATACTTTCATTTTCCTAAGTTTAGAATTAAGAACCCCATTAAAAGTATTAATTATCTAAATAAAATACAATCCGGGTGGAATTTCACCAAACGATTTCAGGGTTCTTTAGAACTCATGTGCCTTAGCCTCTCCACCAATTTTCATTGCTAGAGCACATCCGATTCTACCAAAAACTAACACTCCCTCTTAGCGAGGAAAGTGCTCTAGCAACAATGTCCAACTGCATGCTGCTTTGTCTGTGAAGCATCTCCTTTCCGCATTGTTGCTGCCACCAACACTGTGCTGCTGTTGCTACTGTACTGCTGCCCATGACACTGCCACTGCCACTACTGCATCTATACTACAGCTCCCTCTGCATCTGCTGCTAACACTGCCACTGCTAGCTCTACACTGCGTCATTTTCTAATTGCTGCTGCTTAGCAACGGAAAAGCATCCAAAATTTCTGAATTAACTGTGTTTAGCATAATACCATGTGAATGTTGGAATCTCATTGCTACTAGTCTCTGACCCTCCGAATCTTCTGCGTTGCTGCTGACTTTTGCACTGTGCCATCTGCACTGCTGCCAACCTTGTTTTGCGTTGATCAGTCTCTGGTCTCAGGCCACTGCATCTGTCTTTCTGATCAACCCACTGCATCATCTAACACTAAGTCCATCTCGCTATTGCTAAATATTGGGCTCCCATAGCAAGGAATTGACCCCAGAGGTGGATTCCTCAGGGATCCTGCCCACTTGTAGTCCTCTTGACTACAGTTCTATATCGCCCCATTTCCCTCCTGGAGATGCATGGGCACTCATGGCAAACTCATCTTCGTCAATTTTTGCTGGAGCAGCCTTAGCATCATGTTTCTCATCCTTATCCTTTTGCTTCAAAGGACACTGGGATGCAAAGTGGCCCAACTTGCCACATTTGAAACATTTAACCTTTGAAATGTCCTTCTTCCGCTTCTGCTTCTGCTGTCCCTTTGATGCTAGAGCTACGTTCTCTTTCTCCTCCTTGGTCTTCGTGCCACTCCCACTGTTGCCATTGAGGTTGACCTTAACCAAATACCTCCTTAATTCTTCCATTTGAAGAGCTGCCCACATCTCCTCCCATGAAGGTAGTCTTTCCTTGCCAAATATACTTTGGATGAAAACTTGCCATTCATCTGAGACTCCATTTAGGGCCGTCCTTACCATCACGGTAGACTAAGGAGTAGACCCTACTGTAGCAGCCTGGTCATTGGTATCTTGAAGACGTTGAAGATAGGAGTTAACCCCTTCTCCCTTCTGCATCAATGACTGCTGCAACTTTTGTTCTAAGTACATCTTCCGCTGTTTAGAAGAACCTTCATATAGTGAAGACAAAACTTCCCACATTTCTCGTGCTGTATCTTTGCCCCGCAAATGTGAGATCACATGATCTCAAGCTCCATTGAGTATGAAGCTCTTTGCCTTTGCCTGCTTGGCCTTGTACTTCTTCTTCTGATCATTGGCCGCGGGAACAACCACAATGCTCTTGACAAAAGCTTCGAGATCGTACTCTTCCAGAACAACTAAGGTTCTGGTCTTCCATATGACATAGTTGGAAGCTCCTTCCAACCTGTCTTGATCTTTGAGCCTATGTGATGCCATCTCACCCAAACTGTCAAATTGACTCCTCTAGTCACTGCGCAACATTGGTCTGCTACTTGACAAGTGAAAAATTTGAGCTTTTGGCGAAAAAAGCCCTTTGAGGAGAAATTCCCCTTCTATGTGTCTTCGCTCTTTTCTGACAGATTTTTGCCTGCAGAAACTACGTCCTTCAAGCACTGTGCTGAGGCTCTGTGTCACTTCCTCTGCCTTTGCAAGCTCACGAACTGGAAATCGTATCTCTCTGTCGACTCTCTCAGAAAGAGATTTGCTCAGAATCTCTGCTTTCCTGGCAAGGACTACGCAATCCCTTCAAGGGGATTCGAATTGCTGCCAAATGTAACTATTGACCTTTCTGCTCAGTGCTGGATTTGCTCTTCCTATTTCAAAATCAATGCTATGAAACCATGTGAAAATTCCTACACTAAAGGAACGCTTATTGCAACAAAACTGAATTTACTTCTCCTACTTGATTTTAATATACATTATCAAGTTATTTTCTGAATACTATTGAAGTAAATTACTTTTGTAGCCTACACCAAGTAAATTTGATTACATGAAACAAGAAACTGAGCAAAGAACAAGATACATAGGACACAATTATTTTTGGACAAAATAGTCCCCGGAAAAACCCAATGCGGGAAAACCAGTGCAACAGTTCTGAGGGTTTTATATTATTAAGCAGTGGTTCTGAATACAATGCTGGTTTCCCTCTCGGCAATCTAGTGATAGAGAAAATATAATGGCTGAAAACTGAGTGAGATTACCTGACTTCACCTGGCAATTTTGGGCCGATCCGACAACAAAACTGGCTAACCCCGACTATCTCTACACTGGCCCTACGTAGGCCTTGCGTCAGCCTTACAGGCTCTGCATCAGCTTTGCACTGTCTCTTCTGCCTCCTAGAGCTTCTACGTCAATCTCTTTCGCCTGTTCTGGCAGTATCTAGCTTTCTGCGTGAGGGTAACGTCACTTCTGCGCTAGCCCTTTTGGCTCTACATCAAGACTGCGTGGACCCAGACTGGCCCAACGTCAATCCCTCTAGATGCTGCACTGCCTCCACTAGTGGCTCTTCACCTCTCTTTCCAGTATTCCCAAACTATCCCTGCCCCTCTGCTACAGAATGATCACTTAGTTCAAATTTTTCAGCGTCCTAGCCCCAGAAATCGAACTCTAGGTCAATTCACTCTGTGTGTGTGTGTTTGTAAATGAACCCTAAGCCTCCTTCTTATGCTTTTCTCATTGAGACTTCAGCGGAGGAGATTAAGTCTCTAATCAACGACTAAGATTAAAACTTGATTTGATCTCCTTTCTAGAACATTCTCACCCATATTTTGATTAATACCCATTAATACTTCAATTTTCCTAAGTTTAGAGTTAGGAACCCCATTAAAAATATTAATTATTTAAATAAAATACAATCCAGACAAAATTTCACCAAACGATTTTTGGTTTATTTTGAACTCATGTACCTTAACCTCTCGACCAATTTCATGGCTATAGCATATCCAATGCTACCAAAAACTAACAAAGCTAAGAAGCCTTGTGACTTGGTCTTGGAGAGGTTAATAGGTCAAGGGTCTTGGTCATGGTATTGGTATATGTCAATTAAAGTCTCTATAAGAAGAAGAATTTGTTTGGGTTTTCCTCTCAGAGTGGAGAGGTTTTGGCCTTGGCTGATTGCCTATATTCTGTTTCTTGTCTCTTTATTGTTTATGTATTGGTAGTTGTTTGATGAAGAAGAACACTATAATAATCTAAGTAAAGATAAGATCCTAATCTAAAGAAGTAAAAAGCATTCACAAACAATTATCATTAGAAGAGAAATCACCTAATTGCTATGCCCTAGATTTCTCAACATCATGCTCCTTGTGGGCTCCACCCATCAAATTCCCTCTCTCCCCCAATTTAAATTCCTCCAGGGGGTGCATATTCCCTTGGAGTGGTCCCCACTCTCCACTTCCCATCGAATTTCTTGGTTTTTCTAATGTTTGGGGGTGGCACCTTTATAAATTTTCCTTTTCACCAACTTTTCCTAAGTTTATATGGTAAATATTTATTAACTGCCAAAAATTGCAAAATTGAGAATTTCCTTAACAAAATTATTAATTGGGGACATGACAGTCCTCCCCACCAAAAATTGCTTGCTCTCAAGCAATGCCTGAACAAGTTCCCTCTCTATCATCTTACCTAAAAGGCTACTGCAAACAATACCGGGGTCCCAAATGTGCCACTGAGTCATCCCTGCCCCCAATGCCATGCTGCCATGAAGGAGTTCCTCGATACTAGGACCCCAAACTACCCTGATCAACATGAAGTGCCCGTTGCTCCACTCACTATCCAACCTAGTATAGGCACCTAAAGCCCTCTGCATACCATCAGTAAATAGAGCATCATGATCATATAAAGTCATGTCTATCTCCACGTGCAACTGCTCTACTGAGTCATCCATCTCATGTACTCCAAGGGTGGGCACTTGAAGATACAATTTGAATCCTGTGGAAATAAATCCTTGCTCGCACGAGCTTCCCCTAAACTCCCCCTGTTGATCATCCCTCCATGTTGGTGAAGTCTCCCACGCTAACAAAGAATCAGTAAGCACCAATGGAAGGTCGGAATGATCCCCCCCTGTCGAACCCATTTCACCCCCAAGGGTAGCTGAACTGTCAAGTACTGTGATGCTAGTCCCATGCCCATCGCAGGAAGACATTGTCCTGCAGATCTTGCGACACTTTGGGCACGACTAACTGTCTAACATGCTCGTACCAGAGTCTCATTTCCTGTAACTCTCGGCCATAGTATATGTAATGATCGAGGCTATGCCCAATCTGCTAAGGGAACTCAGGAATGCCCATGCCTATGTTGCAGGAAACGTGGGGTAGGAGGGCGTTTCCGTACGGAAACGAGTACGAAACGTCGAAACGCGTTTGGTACGGCCCTGAAACGTGTTTTAGGTTGTACTGCCACGTTTCACGAAACTGAAATGTGGTCAGTAGGGCCTGAAACGCGTTTCAGGGCCGTACGATCCACGTTTCAGCATTTACTTGTGTTTTTTTTATTTTTTATTTTTATTTGTTTTCTAATCTATTCTTACGTTAGCCTAGTGACTTCTAGTTGCTTCCAGATGCCTGTCTAAAGTTATAAAAGTGAACTTTTGCCCTAGTGTTGATATGCAGTTCATGGTAATGTTAAATTCTTAAAGTAAAAGTGATATTCTCCTTTATTTTTCATTTCCATCCTTTTACTTAAATTTTTAACATTATCATGAAATGACTCAGGATGTTTGAGAGTGGTTTCGCCCTCATTGGATTTCATATGGAGAAAGTAGAATTCTAGATCTCACTCAAAATCCAGCAGAATTATCTGTTTTTCAGGATTTGGGGGATTGCAATATTTCCATTGGATTTTATCATGTACTAGGGTATGGAACGTGTATTTAATCGAGAGAACAAAGCCCTCTATACAGGGGAGACTCCCAATAATCAAGAGAATGTAGGGTACTAGGGTATGAAACTTGTAATTAATCAAGAGCACTAAGGTCATTCGACTATGTAGGAGGAGACTCCCAATCAAGCACGAGACAAAAAATTAGAAATTTCTCGTGGCTGATTTTGGATATTTCTATTTTCATTATGTGATTATTCATGAGTGAATGTGATGTAAATTTAGATACTTATAGTTTATGCATTGACAATTGACAATTTTATCATAATGTAATAAATTAGAATGTATCATATATGCTTTATGATTGCACATATTTCTTAAATGTCTTAATATATATATATATATCTATATATATATATATATATATATATATATTCGCGTTTCCCCGTTTCCAAAATTTGGGGAGGTCGCATTTCGTATCGCTTCCCGTTTCGGAAACTCGTACCCATTTCCCCGTTTCGTGCAACCTTGGCCCACGCCTATCACTCCATGGTTGGCCCCAATCCTGAACAACCACCTGCCTCACCATATGAAGAAGGTCTTAGTGACTCCCCATGTGTCAGCTTGGGAAAGAATTGGATCACCCTCCATCATAACCCTCCCCATCGATAAGTGGAGTGATCCACTTGCCAGTCGGATCCCTGGATCCCCCAACTACACTGGGAACTCACAACTCCCACTCCTCACGCGTTGCCCTGGATCCCCCAACTACACTGGGAGCTCACAACTCCCACTCCTTACGTGTTGCCGTTGCGTAGCACTACTATTTGCTAGAACCCATCCGACCCTCATCTCTGACCTCTGTATGTATCCCATAGGTGGACCCTAAGTTTCAGGAATCTCTCCCACACATGCCAATTTGCCTTGCTCCTGTTAGACCACATAGTGAAAATTGCTATCCCAATACCTGATGATCCACCCGGACATTGCTGGGAGTCTGGACAACCTCCTGTAGACAAAGTCTACCATCAACTGTCCCTCATGCTCATGTAGTGCCTCAAACTGCCTTGCCGAAAGTGTATCATGCAGCTCCCTAGCGACCACCTCTCCAAGTGTGAGCCTAGGGGTGGAACATATGCTGCCTCGGTAGTAGACCATGCCATCCCTAACCCTGTACCCGTCAAATGCCTCCACTAGAGAGTCTCCCTCCTGCCCATGACACACTGTGTCTCATCCAACTGTCTAGGGTGAGCCTCCCATGTCCTGTTGCCTTACTTTGGGCATCATAAGCCAGCAACCCAACCCTCAACAACTGTAATCCATGCTAGAGAGCAATAGGTATGTAAGTCCCCACAGGTATGACCAAGAGTCCTCGTGGACACCGAAAGGTAATCCCATGGATGCCCCCCTCTTTGTCTTGGTCCTGTTGATAACTCCATCGAAGGACTGTCTCTGCCGAACAAGATGTCCCCAGATGCTCACCAACGCCCCCATGCATACGGGGTGAGCTACATCCAATGGTACATCTCCTCTCACGCCATGGTGTAAACCTGCGCACTACAACACATCGCCATGCATCTACGTGTTGGTCTGCAAAACACTACTCAACGCTACATGCTCCTACACTCCACTGAATGCTAGGATCTAACACTTAGATAGTACACATTGACCCGCACCCTACCAGTGTCGCCACCTCCACTATCGTATCGCCGTACCCCTTGATGTAGGGGCCTCGCCTCAAAATCCTCCCTAAGACACACAAATGAGAATCCCTGTATGTACTAGTGGCGATGCCACTATTGTGCTACTCATTAGTGACCGTTGAGTCCCAACTAACTGTAGAGAGTCCTTGGCCCCAATCAAGGCACTATCTAGTGGCTTGCCAATGCCACCTCCAACAAACTCCTACCAAAGTATGTTGATCATCTTATGACACCATGTACAACCATCAGAACAAAACGACTAAGGGAGTCCCCTCACAAACTGACTGGCCACTAATGCTGACTGAGACTCCCCCAATGAAAGCGTGCGCTCGACCGCTGGGTCAAACACACCACCAAGGTTGTAGTCAATCTGCGTACTTGATAAGTGGTAGGTAGTCCCACCAAGATCCCAATGCCAACCTGGGCCTCTAGTATCCCCGATGCCTGGACGTGCTTGCTCACTCTCACCTCAGCCTATGACCAAATCCATCGAGCACCAACTTAGAATTTCTTGCCATCCAACCCCAAGGGTAGGATCAATAACACGAACTCCCGTACACGGGCCTAGTGCCCCATCCTGCGAATGCTGCCCCTTTGCATAACTCATGTCGCCTCATCTCACTGATCTGGTCGTCACATGGAATATGTCAAGGTAATTCTTCATCTCTCTCTCCCCTGTGCAGAGGTAGCCTAGAAATGCTACAAGCCTTGTCTATATAGGCTCGAAGAGAGATGTTGTTTGAGATACTACAACTCTGCTGGTGGTTTGTGCATTTGTCTTCTCTAAATCAGTGTTTGACCCAAAAGATGACTATTCGTCCTCCTCCAGTATGGGCTCAACATAAGTCACAGATTGCCCCTCCATGAGTAGCTCACGTCTGCTTGTGTGTTCTCCATGCTTCTGAAGGTGGCTGCCGTTGGGGAACTCAGTCGTGGCTATGAGTACCATTGTGTCTCCTAACACCTCATCAACAGATGGCTCAATGGGTGTAGGAGTCACTCTGTCCACCAAAGTGTCAATCAATGCTATCTAAGAGGTCTCTAGCAATGGTGACTCCTACGCCACACTGGGTATATCGGTGTGCTCCTCACCAATTTGTGTGTCCTCATGCTCAACTTCCTCCTCAGGCTCCTGACATCTGAGGCCTGCTCAACACCAACAGTAATGCTTGCTAGCTCCATCCTCTAATTGTCCTCCTCTATTCTCCTCCAACGAGAAAGCCCTCCTGATCCTAGGGTCCAACGCCTCGTACCCATCACTCCTATCCACGAAGGACCTCCTCAAATCTACAAAGGTGTTGACTTGCCCCCTTTCTCTGATTCATCTAGAAAATGATGTGAAAATTCCAAACTGGAATCCTATTGTAGCAACTAGAAATTATTCTCATAATTGTAATTTAATTTAACAATTTATTTGCTGTTTGCTATAGAAAACACTGAATAAATCACACTGCAATCTACACAAATAAAACTGCGAAAGAATAAACACTAGAAGAAATGATAGCACACACACAAAAATAACACAATTATTTTTGGACAAAAGTCCCTAGAAAAACCCAACTTAGGAAAACCAGTGCAGCAACTGAGGGTTTTATTAGTAAGAAGCAGTGAAATAATCTGAGTACAATTTGGATGTTGAATATTGGCAATCCTACAGAGAAAACATTGGCAAAAATCTAGTGAGGAATTTCCTCACCTCACAGGAAAATCTGGGCTCGATTGCAGCTCCAAGTGAGCCATCCAAACTACCTCTGTGTTGGCTCTGTGTCACCCTAGCGCAGTCCCTTTTGTGCTTAGTCTGAATCAGCGTCTCCTCAAGCCGTCTAGTCTGCTACTATATGGGAAAATGTTTCTCTTGGCCCCCGGAACCTCTGTCCAACTTTTGCCACTGAAACTCGGCTTCCCCCAACAGAATCGAAATTGCCTCTAGAGGCTACTTCACTGTGTTGGAAAATGTAACTATGTTCGGTCTTCATTAATGTACTTGAGTCATCATGAAATGTACTTGTCAAAAGAATAAATAAAATAATTTTATTATTGTAACAATGATTTATTAAAGCATGGGTTTCATGCTTGGGTCATCATTATATTGGTCAAAGTCTCCATTGTGGACTCCTAGGATTAATATTGAGTTTATAAAGTCATTGTACATTCATAGAGACCCTTCTTGGCTTTTGAATCATGTAAAAAGGTTAAATATTGAGTCAAATATGATTTATGTATCCTCCACTCCAAGTCGGCCTAGAAGAGATCAAGCCAGCCAAAGGACCTTAATTCGACCTACAAGAAGCCTATAAATACGAGCTAGTTGAAGTCATTTCGAGCATCACAACTCAAGCTAGTTTGATATCTCAAGAGTAGCTGTGGAAGTTCAAAGTCTGTTGCCAGGAAGCCAAAGGAAGTGAGAGTTTGGGGAAGTCTAAGGAGAAGAAGAAAATCAAACTTTTGGTGCCTCTCTCTCTCTGTGTTTTATGCCCTAGTTTGGGAGATCGAAGTCTTCCAAGTTTCACTGTTTCCGAAAGCTGCTGGAAGGGGTCGAAGATCTGGGAGGCTGACTTGGTGTGGAGGGAAGGTTTGGTCTTTGTCTAGGGTGAGGAATCTCAAAGAATACTATTGAAATGAAGAGTTATCTTGACTGAGTTTTCTCCTCGAGGGGGCCTTTGCCTTGGCATAGTGCCTATATCTTGTGTCTCTTGTTTTGTGATCTTCATAGATACATAATATGGTAATTGCTTGATGAAAGATACGATAATAAAGAAGTAAAAGAAGCCAACATACACAAGTAGTTATCAAGAAAGGAGAATCAAACCCTAATATAACTACTTTGATTTTCCAACATGGTAACAAAGCTAAGGTTAGGAAGGGTCAAAGATCATTTTGTTGGCATGAATTCTCCCTCGTTGATGAACTATATAAGAATGGGTATCAACACTATTGGAAGCTGGATCAAGAAGGTCATCTACTACTTATTCAACAAGGTCAAGGGTCAAGGATTCTTGGCTGCTCTTATAGGTTCTCTTAGTGATCACAAAGCATGGATCATTGATAGTGGAGTATCGAGACACATGACAGGTGAAAGTAAACAACTTCATGCACTATCAAAGGAGCCATCTTCTCATGCAATGGAATTGGGTGACAACAAAAGCTACGCTGTTAGAGGCCTGGGATCTACATTGTTGAAGCTGGATAATGGATTGAAGTTGCATCTCAACAACATTCTATATGTTTCAGGTTTAAAAAAGAATTTGCTTTCTATTTCTTGTTTAGAAGATAAAGGGGAAATAATTGCTTTTGTTGATCGAAAAGTATTGGTTTGGGGTAAAGACTCTAGCATTGATAAAGCTAGGGTTATTGGATTTCGTGAAGGAATTCTTTTTGAGTCATTACACCACCTCCTCAAGCTTTGGTTCATATGGAAATAAGCCCCATTGAGCTATGGCATAGGAGGTATGGTCATCTGCATTATAAGGTCATCCCTACTCTTAGTCAACTGGTTCATGGTATTCCTAATATGAAGTTAGATCATGTAGGTGTGTGCAAGGGATGCTCTTTGGGAAAACATACAAGAAAGCCATTTCCTAATAGTGAAACTAGGTTTAAAGAGATATTAGACCTCATCCATTCCGATGTATGTGGGTCCATGTCTGACAAATCACTTGGAGGTCATCTCTACTATGTGATTTATTGATGAACATTCGAGAAAGACATGGCTCTACCTCCTCAAAACAAAAGATGAAGTATTTGATAGGTTCAAGGAGTTTAGGGTTGAAGTTGAACCCTAATTGAAAGAAAGATAAAAACTCTAAGGTTTGACAATGGTGGGGAATAGACTTCCAAGGAATTGATTGCATATTGTAAGGAAGCAGGTATTAAGAGGGAGCTCATTGTTCCCTATTATCCCGAACAAAATGGATTGGCCGAAAGGAAGAATAGGTCAATTGAAGAAGGCATTCGAACTATGCTCCTTGATTAAGATCTACGAAAGTTCTTATGGGGAGAAGCAGTGATGATAACCATATACATTCAAAATAGAAGTCCTCATAAGAGCCTTGATAATACAACATCCAAAGAAGTATTCACAAGAAAGAAGCCAGGTGTGGATCACCTCCGAATTTTTGGGAGTCTAGCATATATTCATGTTCCGAAAGACAAGTGAAAGAAGTTGGACTCTACAAGTGTCAAATGAATATTCGTTGGATATAGACTCTCCTCAAAAGCATATATAATCTACATAAAGGAAGGAAGACACATTGAAGTAAGCAGGGATGTCATATTCAATGAGAATCAAGCATACAAGAAATCAATGAATATTCTTATTGACTCTGATGACGAAGAAGTTCCCATATTTGAAGAATAAGAAGTTCATCATGAAAACTCTACTGTAAATCTCAAAGAAAGACCAAGTGAGCCTATTCAATCTGTGGTCATCCCAACCACAAGGAAGAGGCCAAATTGGTTGAAAGCTACATTAGAAGACTCTGAAAGACATGAAGCTGTGAAAGGTTCCTTCAGGGAAAGTAAAAGACCAAAAAGATATTCTGGCTATGTTGCATATCTGACAAAAATGATTGAAGCTGAACCATCTACATTCAAGGAAGTTGAGCATCAAGAGGTTTGGAAGAAAGCAATGTAGGAAGAATATCAATCCATCATGAAAAATGGGGTTCGGGAGATCATTCCTAGACCTAGTGACAAATTGATTGTCGCATCTAAATGGATCTATAAGATCAAACATGTTGTTGATGGAAGTATAGACAAGTACAAAGCAAGATTTGTTGCAAGGGGTTTCTCTCAAAAGGAAGGCATTGATTATGAAGAAACCTTTGCACCCACAGCAAGGTACACTACCATTAGATCGTTGGTTTCATTGGCTACTACAGTGGGGTGGAATATCCATCAAATGGATGTTAAGACCGCATTTTTGAAGGGGAACATTGATGAGGAAGTGTACATCGAACAACCCAAGGGCTTTGAAGTTAATAACAGGGACTCTCATGTTTGCAGACTTAAGAAGGCTCTATATAGTTTGAAGCAAGCACCTAGGGCATGGTATGCAAGGATGGATGCATATCTACTTAGAATTGGGTTTGTGAAGAGTTTTGCTGATCCGAACCTCTGCATCAAGGTCGTAAATAATGAACTTGTCATTATTCTACTATATGTGGATGA
The DNA here is from genome assembly GCA_031772625.1 of Pinus tabuliformis. Taxonomy (NCBI): domain Eukaryota; kingdom Viridiplantae; phylum Streptophyta; class Pinopsida; order Pinales; family Pinaceae; genus Pinus; species Pinus tabuliformis. The sequence goes on from CM062816.1 coordinate 2,101,247,906, forward strand.
TCTATTCATCACAGGTGTAGAGCGAAGAATTCAAGAATGCAAGGAGATGTTGGCAGCCAAATTTGAAATGAAGGATCTAGGAGTAATGCACTAGTACCTAGGTCTAGAAGTATGGCAGAGACCTGGGGAGATATATTTGGGGCAAGGAAAGCACATCAACAAGTTATTGCAGAAATTCTCGATGATGGATTGCAAGCCGATGACTACTCCTATGATGACCAACCTCAAGAAGTTGAGGGGATCTGACTCTAGTCTCATGGATCCTACCTCATATCGACAGTTGGTGGGTTCCCTAATGTATCTCGTAAATAATAGGCCAGATATATATTTTGCAGTGACATTCTTAGTTAGTTTTAGTTGGAGCCTTGTCATGATCACTAGATAACTGCTAAACATATATTGAGGTATCTTCGTGGCACTATACATCACTGCCTAAAGTATTATAGTAAGGAAGTCAAACTAATTGGCTTCACAGACTCTGATTGGGGTGGCAGTGAGACCGATGGAAGGAGCACTACCAGAGGATGTTCTAGTCTGGGAGCTTCTATGATCTCATGGATGATTAGGAAGCAAGATCCCATTGCTTTAAGTAGTGCTAAGGCAGAATAACGGAGTTCATCCAGGATGAACTACGTCTCCGGGCCCCGTTGCCGAGATGGTGTAGGCCGTTGCATTAAGTGCTGTCAATAGTGATGATATACATAAGTGGTGATGTCGCTATCATACAAGGGAAATGCCCTCATGCAGGAGTGGCTCCAAGAGATGTTCTGCTACAGGAACTCTCAGTCAAAAAGGGCTCCTATCAGTATGACTCAAATTCATGCATGATGATAATGAACATCTCGCCAACATGGCATAAAAGGGATTTCAACGCAAACATACATGGCGACACATGAGTATCCCATCAACATAACGACAAAGGGATCTCAAATGAAGCATGACGAATCATGACAACAAGTACATCCCACAAATGATTCTGCATCACATCAAGCAGGAATCATGAAAGCATGTAAGAAACAAGATCCCACATCAAACATCAAACAGGGATCTGTGCAACACAATGCATAGCAAAAGAAGTACATGAACACACTGCATATACCTCACATCCTGGGGCCATCTGAAGAAATGGATGTCACACTGTTGAAGCTGGCTGTATCATCAATCTCGTGGCGTCAGATCTCATGGAATGACTGCTCGCACGTTGACTGTTGACACCTGCACTCGCTTTGAAAAGTGGCTGAAAAATGAAATGGGCAAATGGAAAATCTAAATGCACCATCAGATTTGTGGCGTGGAATGGTGCAAAATTGATTGTCAAATTTCTGAATTCCAAGAAAGTGGAAATCTGGGGCTCAAAGAATCTTTTAGATTCCCCCTAGATTCCTCAAAGATTCCCTCCTCCAGGTCCTTTGCAAATCTGCTGCTCAGATCAGGAAACTGACCGCGCCATCAGGTTCGTGCCGCTGAGAGGTGTAAGATCGACATAAAATTTGTCCAATTTGGACACTGCAAAAATTTCACCCTCTTGAAAATTTCGCCCAATCATGGTTCCACCTGCGATAAATTAATTAAAAAAATTACAGTCTCGGTTTCCGTGCCTGCTCTTAGTTCTTCCATGCTTGGGCGCACTGATGAAATGAGGGTTTATATAAATTTTTGGGCGGATTGTTCAATGTGGGTTGGTTGGCACAGTGGCAACTTTAGGAATTTGTTGAGGAGGGGTTGAGGGATCAAATCCCACCTCTCCTTAATTGCCCCACGTAATATTTTTTGGTTAAGTTTGGGGTGGCGGGTCCACTGTTTTGGGTGGCCCGCCCCCATTTCCGTCAGCAGTTATGGTTCATATAGAAGGTATGGAGGGCGGCAAGGTTGACAGCGCACGCCCCCACTGATTAATAGTGATGTGTAAAGGGTGTGGAGGGGCGGCAGGGTTGACAGCGCGCGACCTGTTAGGATATTCCGACACATAGGATATAGTTAAGTTCAACTTGGTCTAGTATAGAGTTAGGTTAGAGTTAGGTAAAGTGTGTTTCTTTACCGTTGTACATTTTGTAACTTACAATCCGACGGTCACGATATGTAGTGATCCGACGGTTCACTCTCACCTCGGTATTACCGACACTTGATCCGTGGCTTGACACCCGATTGGTCCATGAGTTCTATTTAAAGCGCATGGAGGGTCATTGTTCGGGTAATCCGTGCATGAGAGAAGCTTATGTAAATTTTCATTCTTTGATTAATAAATTGCCTGTAGTACCCACGTTGGGACAGGCCGTGGACTGTTTCCCTCCTTGCACTCTGAGGGTTTTAACCACGTCAAAAATACTGGTGTATTGATTTGAGATCTGGTTGTGAGCGGTGTCCTTTTGGTATTCTTTCTGTGGAACTTACCCTGTAAATTCCTACATGGTATCAGAGCTATTTGAGGGCCGCGTCCGTTGGTGATCCAAATCTGAAGCCGGTAGAACTGCATGCGGCTGTCGTTTCCTAGATCTGCTGTTTCTGACTGCTTTCGGGCCGAGAGGACTGCTCTGTTGCGTTCGGAGCATCTGTTCCAGTGAGGAACCCCTTTCGTTTCACGCGAAAAGGTTTCCGGTAGCCCTAGCTGCGTCATTTTTCAGATCGGGAGGTATACAGTGTTTTTTTTGCAGTTTACTGTTATTTTCTCTCTGCTTATTTCGGTCTCAGTTTATTTAGCCTTTTTTTTAACCGGATCTATACCTTTCATTTCTGCGTATGCTCTTTGCCCTGCGACTCTGTGCGATCTGGGCAAATCAGAAACAGAAAGGAAGGATTTTTCTCATGCGTATGCTCTTTTCCCTGCACCTTAGTGTGATCTCGGAAAATCAGAAACATTGAGAAAAATATTTAGTTTTTCGGCTAAAGCTAACTTTGAGATTTTTTTTTTAAAATTTCTAGTTTTTTGGCTAAAGCTAACTTCGAGCCGCAAGGTTCGTTTTTCTTTGCATATTCGTGTTGGGTTTTGTGTTTTGTGTTTTGTAGGGAAAAAGAGCTTTCTCAAGGCAAGCACGCAAACCAAGGCCCCCCCCCCCTCTCTCTCTCTCTCTCTCTCTCTCAAATTTTTTGTATAGATCAATTGGTTCAAAGCTATTTTAAGAGAGTAGAGGTCTTGGGTTCAAGTCTCCATTTTGTGGGGGCGGATTTTTTCATTCCCGCACATTCGCGCACTTTGCCGGCAACGTCAACAATTTTTTTTCAAAAAGCCATAACTTCTTCATCCGGAAGCCTTTTTCAGAGCCGTTTTTTTTAAAACCGCCTATTTTTTCGAGATCTATCCATTGGAACACTTACTTTCAGCATCTTCAGCTTCAGTTTTTAAAAAAAAATGGAAAGTCCATGCCAAGTCATTCTTGACAGCACTAACTACTTCCAATGGGTAGCCTACATGGAAGATTTACTTAGAAGTAAAGGTCTCTTCAGAATAGCCACAGACCAAGAGAAGAAACCAAAAGATGAAGACAAGGCGGCAAAATGGGAAAATAGACAAGATCAAGCACGTGGTTTGATAGGGATGTCTATTTCTCCTGATCTTAGATTCCACATTGCAGAACTTGAGACTCCTCATGAAGCATTAGAAAAACTTGCTAAAGTTTTTGGGATTAAAAATGAAATTAGAGCCCATCAACTTGAAAATGAGCTGCTTACTTTGGATCCTAATAATTTTTCTTGCATTGAAGATTTCTTGTCCAAATTCAAGACCCTTAGATATCTCTTGGAAGGTGTTAAAGTTAAGAAAGAAGATGGTAACCTTATTTATTCCATCCTTACTAAGTTGGGACCAGCCTACTCTGTATTTGTTTCCACTTTCCATTCTACAAGGGAAGCTTTCATTTGTCAAGGACAAGACTACAAGGCCCCTTCCTTTGACTCCTTTTGTGATTCCTTAATAAGAGAACAAGAAAAACTCTTACACCTTGGTCTTCTTAATCTTGGAAACTCTTCCACGAAAGCGTTAGCCGCCCAGCAGCAACCAAATTCAAAGAATCCTAAGAAGTCATATCCTCAAAAGAATGGTCCTAAACCATCTCAGCCTCAAAATGAAAGATCATTTCAGCAAAATGATAAGACCAATAAAAACAAATGGAAGAAGACTGATAGACATTGTAACTTTTGTAATCGAGATGGCCACTTAGAATCTAAATGCTTTAAGAAGATGGAAGCCTTGGAAGCCGCAATGAAGAAACATAACATCCATGTGGAGCCTACTTCAACTTCAACTTCCGGAATGGCACTTTCTGCATGTCGTTGTCAATCATCTCAGTCTGGTTATGCATTAAATGTATCTTCTTCTTCTTCTCATTCTCATGAGTGGCTCATTGATTCTGGAGCCTCTTATCACATGGCCAAAAACCAAGCCATGTTTTCTTCTTTAAATGATTGTAACACCAAAAATATATATGTTGGTGATGATAGATCTCTTAATGTTGTAGGGACTGGAACTGTTCATCTAGACAATGGTCAGTTTAATGATGTATTATGTGTTCCAACCTTATCCTGCAACCTTCTATCTGTCTATCAGATAACTCATTCAGGTGAAGGTAAAATTGTTGAATTTTCACCTCATGATGTTGTAATCAAGGATCTAAAAGATCCTAAACAGATTCTAGCTACTGGTCTTGCTGATGATTCCACAAGGTTGTATAAGTTTCACAACTTTGGGTCATCAAATCTTCCCTCAGTATTTGTTGCTCATAATGATGAAGTGAGCAAACTTTGGCATGAGCGATTTGGTCACTTAAACTATCGCTCCCTTCAGCATCTATGTAAAGAAAATATGGTGACAGGTCTTCCTATGGTATCTTGCAGAGATGGTGTTTGTTCCGGATGTGTACTCGGAAAACATCATCGGGACAGTTTTGACAAACGTGCCTCTTGGCACGCCTCAGCCCCTTTACAGCTTGTGCACAGTGATTTATGTGGTCCTCTTCCTGTTGCTTCATTCTCTGGCTGCAAGTACTTCTTAACTTTCATTGATGATTTCTCCAGACGCACTTGGGTATACTTCTTAAAACTCAAGAGCGAAGTATTTAACACATTTTTGGCCTTCAAAGCCTTTGTTGAAAAACAATCTGGACATCAAATTCTTAAGCTAAGAACTGATAATGGTGGAGAATATGTTAAAAACACATTCATCAACTTTTGCACCGAAAATGGAATTCAAATGCAACATACTGTTCCATACACTCCACAACAAAATGGTGTAGCTGAAAGGAAAAATCGCACCTTAAAGGAAATGGCTAATTGTATGCTGCAATCTAAAGGACTCAGTCTTAGTTTTTGGGCCGAAGCAATTAATTGTGCAAATTATATAATCAATCGCACTCCTACTAAGGTTCTAGAGAATATCACTCCAGAAGAAGCTTGGAGTTCCATTAAACCAGATGTAAGTCACTTTCGTGTGTTTGGAAGTGAAGCATGGGCCCATATTCCAGATGAAAAGCATAAAGCTTTAGAACCTAAGAGTGAGAAATGTACTTTTGTTGGATATTCTGAAGATGTAAAAGGTTATAGACTTATTCCATTTAAGTCCAAAAATGTTATCATTAGAAGAGATGTAAAATTTGATGAAAATAAATCGGCCTGCGAGCCTAGTCCGGCGGATGTGCCACCTCTTCCTATCTCTTCTACTTTTGAAAACATTTCTTCTTCAGATGATGAAAGCGAGGATGATAATCCTCCCCCACCTTCTCAGGATCCTCAACTTCCAAGATGGGTCCGTGCTACTCGGGATGCAGCAGGTGATCTTGCCGGTGATCCTACAGATCAGCGACGTACACGTTCTCAGTTTGAAAGAGCCTCTTCTTTACTGGCTCAAGCTCCAGTAAATCATGATCCTGACACTTTTGCAGAAGCTTCAGGCCATCCACATTGGGAAGCAGCTATGAATGAAGAATATCATTCATTGATGACAAATGATACATGGGATCTTGTTCCTCTACCAAAGGGACGCAAACTTGTTAGATGTAAATGGGTTTACAGAACCAAGTATGGACCAGATGGGAAAGTTGATAAACATAAAGCTCGTCTTGTTGCTAAGGGCTTTTCACAGGTTGAAGGCATTGACTACACTGAAACCTTCTCCCCTGTTGCCAAAATGAACTCTATCCGCCTTGTTCTTTCCCTTGCTGCCTCTTTAAAATGGGAAGTCCATCAATGGATGTTAAATCTGCCTTCTTGCATGGGGACTTGCAGGAAGAAATCTATATGGAACAACCCATTGGCTTCATACAAACAGACTCCAGCCTTGTTTGTCGACTTAAGAAATCCCTTTATGGTCTCAAGCAAGCTCCTCGGGCTTGGTATGCCAAAATGGATAGCTTTCTTTTAGAATCTGGCTTTTCTAGGTGTCATTCTGACAATACTGTCTACACCAAGAAAGTGGGCAACTCTCTTATCATCCTTGTTCTTTATGTTGATGATCTTATTCTTACTGGTAGTGATCCCAACCTTATAAACCATGTGAAGTCCAGCCTTAAAAAGAAATTTGAAATGACAGACTTAGGACACTTACACTATTTTCTCGGTCTTCAAGTCTTGCAATCCAAGGAGGGTATTTCCCTTTCCCAGTCCAAGTATGCTTGTGATATTCTTCGTCATTTTCACATGGAAGACTGTAAGCCAGCCCCTTCTCCCTTTCAGTCTGGAGTCAAACTTTCAGTCTCTTGTACTTCTCCTGAAGTTGATGCTACCTTATACCGTCAACTTGTCGGAAAACTCTTGTATTTAACCCATACTCGTCCTGATCTTTCCTTTGCTGTTGGCCTTGTTGCTCGTTTTATGCAAAACCCCCGTGAAAGTCATTGGAAAGCAGCTAAAAGAATACTTCGTTATGTTCGAGGTACAGTACAGTTTGGGATTCATTACAGTGCCAAAGCAGCTCCTCTGTTAGTTGGTTTCACTGATTCTGATTGGGCTGGTGACCCTGATGATCGGAAGTCTACTGCCGGTTATGTCTTCACTCTTGGTTCAGGACCTATTACATGGGCTTGTAAGAAACAGGCTGCCATTTCTCTTTCGTCAGCAGAAGCAGAGTATCGTGGTGCCGTGGAAGCTAGTAAGGAAGCCTTGTGGCTTCGTCAGATCCTATCAGAGTTTGGCTTTGAGCAGCAGCATCCAACCACACTTTGGTGTGATAATCAAAGTGCCATTCAGCTATGCAAAGATCCAGTCCAGCATCAGCGCAGCAAACACATTGAACTACACATGCACTTCATCAGAAAGCTCATTCATGACCATGTTCTTGAAGTGCAATATTGTCCAACAGATGATCAGGTTGCAGACATCTTCACAAAGGCTCTCACAGAGGCGAAGTTCACTAAACTTCGATATATGCTTGGAGTTCAGGAAGTTGTCACTAAGGGGGGATAGGCTCTAGTGCCTCCTTCCTTCTCCTATTGTGTCATATTTGTAAATCCTTCAATCCTATCCCAAGTTGTTCTTAAGGGGGGATGTTAGGATATTCCGACACATAGGATATAGTTAAGTTCAACTTGGTCTAGTATAGAGTTAGGTTAGAGTTAGGTAAAGTGTGTTTCTTTACCGTTGTACATTTTGTAACTTACAATCCGACGGTCACGATATGTAGTGATCCGACGGTTCACTCTCACCTCGGTATTACCGACACTTGATCCGTGGCTTGACACCCGATTGGTCCATGAGTTCTATTTAAAGCGCATGGAGGGTCATTGTTCGGGTAATCCGTGCATGAGAGAAGCTTATGTAAATTTTCATTCTTTGATTAATAAATTGCCTGTAGTACCCACGTTGGGACAGGCCGTGGACTGTTTCCCTCCTTGCACTCTGAGGGTTTTAACCACGTCAAAAATACTGGTGTATTGATTTGAGATCTGGTTGTGAGCGGTGTCCTTTTGGTATTCTTTCTGTGGAACTTACCCTGTAAATTCCTACACGACCCACCATATTTAGAGTTTGTTATATGAGGGCTCCAGGGGTGTCGGGGTCATGGCCGCCCACCCCTTAATTAAATATTAATTTGTTTTTATAGTTTTGGGATGCGATGACGGTGGCGGGCGTCATGGCCTGCCATCATTTTTGTTTTATATATTTTTTTGATTTAAAAATTAATAGTCATTTTAAAAAATTCAAAAAATGACCAAGGAGACAAATTAAACACGCCGCAAATTCGCCGGGAGTTGGCTGGATTCCGTCCGCCAGAAAGCTTCCAAATTGTGTCTCCATTAACCTTGCCTAGTTAGCGAAAGTCCACCAAAACTTTGACTGGCTCGTTCTCCCTCATACGAGCTCAGATTGACGAACCATTCGCACTGCTGCGATCAGGACGATGAGATCTACGCTTTGGTCTTGGTTCGAAAGCATTATGATCACTTTGATTTTTGTGCTCCCATAAGCCCTCTTTGTCTTGTGTGTCTCTGGAGCCACCTGGATCAACCCTCCCCATTGAGAAGCTTTTGGTCCTCCAAAAACATGAAAAACAATTTGCAACCTTTCTGTACCTTGTTTGCATCACAAGCGTCCTGAAAGGTCTCGCTTCCATTTCCTTCACCTTTGTTCTTCGAAGCCTTAAGCGATGAGCTGACACTTGCAACCTATAGTACATTGTTTTGCAAATTACATGCTTGACTTTCATGACCCACTAATGATCCAAGCATCCCACACTTTGCACGAGTTTATAACACATACTCGGTGGTCAAGTTTACATCAAGATGGACTCAATACCCCAGCTATGAAAACAAGGTCAACATATCATTGTTGCTCCAAACAAGTGATGAAAAACACGTCATCACTGCAACACATGATTTACAACAACAAGGCTAAACACTATTTTCGCTTTGACAGGTGATGGAAACACGACATCACTTTCACAGTTTATCATGCAACTCAAAATAAGACCAGACATCATTGTTGCTTAACAAGTGATGGAAAACACATCATAAATTTTTACATTTTAAAATGCAACAAATGATTTACAAAAGCATGACCATGACAAGCTAACATATCTAGAAACCATTTTTCACTTATCAAGGTGAATGGGTCGCTTCCTTGTGGTGGTTTTGGTTGTCGAACAATCGTTTCATCTGGTTCATGCACCGACACTTTGTCTTTAAGGCGCTGCTCTAGATGGAGCCTCCAACAAATGGCTCTTTGATGGCCACCTCTGTTGCAATGACTGTAATACATCTTCTTCCTCTAGATCTTCTTTACATGTTTCTTTACCTGCTGTTGAGAGGGCCTTTCATGCCTCCTCCTTTTGTGTGCTGCTATTCTTTTCCAATGCTTAGAAAATGTATGGTTATGTAATCCACAAAAGGTACATGTTTTTCGATTCCATGATTTACGCTCATCATTAACAACATGATTACAATCAAAATGAACATTCGAATATTGAAATTGGTTGTACCTTTCCTTGCTGTCTCTGGTGTAAGTATGGCGATGAGAGTTTGTCTTAGCTCTTTCCCTGCAATGGAAACTGCCATGGGATGATGGTGATGTGTTCCCATCATTCTCTTTCCTCGACGATTTCAACGATGTCTTGGAAGAATCTGACACCTTCGAGCATTCTCCCTCGGTGTATCTCAAGCCTGCAAGTTGAGGTCTCTGCAGAACCTCCAGTGGTTGAGTTATGCCTTGGTTATTAACACCAAGTTCTTTTTCCTCCTCACGCCTCGTCCTGGTAAGGAGCCTCATGTTTGTCCCTGTAATTGGTATCTCCACATCTCCAACAAAAATCATACTATGTGAAGACGAAACCGAAAGGAAATCAACATCTTTTACCTCCTCTGTCGATTTAGAAAGAACTGATGAGGGTTGCTCATCTTCTATTATTGGTGGTTCGCTAGTTGTCTCGACGCATTCCCCAACTTCCTTACTGACATACCCAAGTCCTATTTGACGGGGTAATTCCTCCACTTTGATGGGGTTGACAATGCCTTGGCCATTAATGCCCAAGCCATTTTCTTCATACCCCATTTTCTTCAACAGTTTGGAGCCAATTCCTGTGGTATGACTTTCAAAAACAGCGAAGTCATCATTAGGACACATACATGAATTCAGAGAACTACTTCTCACATGGGTCACGCCGCAGCTTTTCCAAGGCCTCGTCCTTTGCTTGCAGTTGTCGTAGCAAACTATGTTTCTCCCCTTTCTCTTCATGTAGACGCATCTTCAATTCAATGTTCTCTGTTTGAAGGTTTTGGTTGTTGTGCTTCAGTTCTTCCAAGGCCTCTTCCGTGGTTTGCAACTGAAGTTGCAATCGCTCCTTTTCCTCTGTCTCTTTCTGTAGAGCATCATACATTATTTCCACCCTCTGGGAAATTTTGAGCATGGTCTCGTACATCGCTTTTTCATTCTCTGTCGTTGCACATTCCATTGTTCACGCTTGCAATTCACATCCACGCAAAGACTACTCTGATACCACTTGATCCGGGTCCGGGTGTGACAAAGGACCCTTCCAAGACCTTTTACTTTGGTGATGTGTTAAATTGCATTTTTAAAAGAACATAAATGAATACATTTGCATGCTATAAAGAAGAGGAACATGACATTCATCAGTGCATGAAAACATAAAATAACAAGACGTTGATAACGGAGTTCATCCAAGAGGGACTACGTCTCCGAGGCCCGGTGCTGAGATGGTGTAGGCCGCTGCATTAAGTGTTGCCAATAGTGATGGTGTACATAAGTGGTGATGTTGCTATCATACAAGGAAAATGCCCTCACGTAGGAGTGGCTCCAAGAGATGTTCCGCTACAGGAACTCTCCGTCAAAAAGGACTCCTATCAATATGACTCAAACTCATGCATGATGATAATGAACATCCCGCGAACATGGCATAAAAGGGATTTCAATGCAAACATACATGGCGACACATGAGTATCCCATCAACATAACGACAAAGGGATCTCAAACGAAACATGACGAATCATGACAACAAGTACATCCCACAAATGATTCCGCATTACACCAAGCAGGAAACATGAAAGCAAGTAAGAAACAAGATCCCACATCAAACATCAAACAGGGATCTGTGCAGCACAATGCATGGCAAAAGAAGTACATGAACACATTGCATATACCTCACATCCTGGGGCCATCTGAAGAAAAGGATGTCACACTGCTGAAGCTAGCTGTATCATCAATCTCGCAGCGTCGGATCTCATGGAATGACTGCTCACACGTTCACTGCTGACACCTGCACTCCACTTTGAAAGGTGGCCGAAAAGTGAAATGAGAAAATGGAAAATCTGAATGCACCATCAGGTTTGTGGCGTCGAATAGTGCAAACTCGACTGTCGAATTTATGAATTCTGAGAAAGTGGAAATCTGGGGCTCAAGGAATCTTTTAGATTCCCCTAGATTCCTCAAAGATTCCCTCCTCCAGGTCCTCTGCAAATTTGCTGCTCAGATCAGGGAATTGACTGTGCCATCGGGTTTGTGTCGCTGAGAGGTGTAAGATCGACATAAAATTTGTCCAATTTGGACATTGCAAAAATTTCACCCTCTTGAGAATTTCGCCCAATCATGGTTCCACTTGCAATAAATTAATTAAAAAAATTACAGTCTCGATTTCCGTGCTCGCTCCTGGTTCCTCCATGCCTGGGTGCATTGACGAAATGAGGGTTTATATAAATTTTTGGGTGGATTGTTCAACGTGGGTTGGTTGGCGCAGTGGCAACTTTAGGAATTTGTTGAGGAGGGGTTGGGGGATCAAATCCCGCCCCTCCTTAATTACCCCACGTAATATTTTTTGGTTAAGGTTAGGGTGGCGGGTCCACTGTTTTGGGTGGCCCGCCCCCATTTCTGCCGGCAGTTATGGTTCATACGGAAGGTGTGGCCCGCCCCTATTTCTGCCGGCAGTTATGGTTCATACGGAAGGTGTGGAGGGTGGCGGGGTTGATAGCTCGCTCCCCCACTTATTAATAGTGATGTGTAAAGGGCGTGGAGGGGCGGCGGGGTTGACAGCGTGCGCCCCACCATATTTGGAGTTTGTTATATGAGGGCTTTGGGGGTGGAAGGGTCATGGCCGCCCACCCCTTAATTAAATATTATTTTGTTTTTATAGTTTTGGGATGCGATGGCGATGGCGGGGGTCATGGCCCGCTGCGATTTTATATATATATATATAATAGCTCACTCCCCCACTTATTAATAGTGATGTGTAAAGGGTGTGGAGGGGCGGCGGGGTTGACAGCGTGCGCCCCACCATATTTGGAGTTTGTTATATGAGGGCTTTGGGGGTGGCAGGGTCATGGCCGCCCACCCCTTAATTAAATATTATTTTGTTTTTATAGTTTTGGGATGTGATGGCGATGGCGGGGGTCATGGCCCGCCGCCATTTTATATATATATATATATATATTTATTTAAAAGTTAATATTCATTTTTAAAAATTCGAAAAATGACCAAAGGAGACAAATTAAACAAGCCACAAATTCGCTCAGAATCCGGCCGGAGTTGGTTGGATTCCGTCCACCGGAAAACTTCCAAATTGTGTCTCCATTAAGCTTGCCCGGTGAGCAAATGTCAACCAAAACTTTGACTGGCTCGTTCTCCCTCATACGAGCTTGAATTGATGAACTGTTCGCACTGCTGCGATCAGGACGATGTGATCTACACTCTGGTATTGGTTTGAAAGCATCTGATCACTTTGATTTTTGAGCTCCCATAAGCCCTCTTTGTCCTGTGTGTGTCTCTGGAGTCACCTGGATCAGAAACCCCTATTGCAATATCTGGTTTACTATCTCCTACTTGTTATTTACATTAACAAGTTATTTAAATACATAAGTATTGAAGTAAACACAAATGCAACCTTCACAAATATACAGATCATGCACTGAAGTAAACAGAAACAATAACACAAGGGACACTGTTATTTTTGGACAATTGTCCCCGGAAAAACCCAATTAAGGAAAACCGGTGCAGCATATATGAGGGTTTTATTATTAAGAAGATTCTGAATACAACTAGGGTGCTAGAAATGGCTCACCTTTCAGAGAATTTCCTTGGCAGTAGAACCTCTCTCCGAGCACAGATATTTCGGCAAATCAGCAACCGGATGAACAACCCCACAGTGACTCTGGCTACTCCTTGTGTTGGACAGCGAAAGTTGCTCCAAGCACTCCTCTGGAACTGCGTAACCCTCTTTGGAAATGCATCACCCTCTCCCGGCTAATCTGCTCTCAATCTGCCGTACAGACTTCCTCAGCGTAACCTCTTCAGCCCAGTGTCGGCCTCTACAGCCCTTTGTGCTGTCTGCATCAACCTTTGCGACTTTCTGCAGCTTTTTGCATCAGCTTCTGCGTCCTCTGCCTCTGCCTCTGTAGCTTCTACGTCCTCTGCGCTGGCCTCCTTAGCCTCTGCATCAGCCCTCCTAGGCTCTGTGCTGCCTCTTCTGACTCTTTGTTGCCTCTCTGATATGTATTCTTCAGCCTTGGATCGAAATCCCTTGTTGAACTGCCCCTCACTGCAACTGATCTCTAACTCGATTTCCTCAACAAACCCAACCCCAGAAAATCGAATTCTTGATCTCTCTTGGTGTATCTCCAACTGACCCTCAAGCCTCCTCTTATACTTTTCCTGTTGACGATTCAACGACCGAGATTAAGTCCCTAATCAACGGCTAAGATTAGATCTCGCTTGATATTCTTTATTTAGAACTTTCTCACCCATATTATATTAATACACATTAATATTTTAAATTTCGTAAGTTTAGACTTAGGGTCTCATTAAAAATATTAATTTTTTTAATATCTCTTCATCCAGGTGGAATTTCTCCAAACAATTTCTGGGTCTTGGAGATCTCACGTGCGTTAGCCTCTCCACCAATTTTTATGGGTAGAGCACATCCGATGCTACCAAAAATCAACAGGTCAAAGTTGTCGTAGTTGCTGTGGTTAAAGATGCCATGGTCGAAGTTGCCATAGTTTCTGTGGTCGAAGTGTTGATTTATTGGGATTGGACTAATAGAGCTTGTTGAAGTCTTCTCTTGAGAAAAAAATAGGGCAGAGTTGGAGAACCTTTGAAGAACTTATGAGCAGTCTTTGAAGGAGTATCATTAGGAATTCCTTGAAGTATAAATTGAAGACTTGTTGAGCACTATTGAGGCTTGTTGAAGGGACATTGAAGACCTAGGATTGTGTTGAGATTGAAAGGCTATTTTGAAGCTTTAGTCAAAGCATTGTTGAAGACCCCTTGAAGTCAAAATTAAGCAGCTTGTTGAGGATATTGTGAAGACATATTTAGAAATAATTATTGAAGACTTAAGCCAATCTTGAAGGCACCCTTAAAGATCATAATGCACTGATTGAAGGTCCTCATTATGAGACCTTGAAGATTTTGTTTGGGTAACATGAAGAGTTGTGGAGAAACCTTCTGAGAAGACAAAGTTGTCATTGATGAGCTAAGTGCTTTGGAGATTGTTTGAAGGGATTGTTAAAGGTGAAGATATTGTCTGGGCTTGTTGCAGAAGATATTGGGAGCCGTGAAGAATCATTGAACTTATCTTGAGGAATTGACATTGTGGGTTGGAGCCCTAGAGGATAGGAGTCCTCAAGAAGACTAGGTTGGAGCTTGTACTAGTGAGGGGTTGGAGCCCTAGAGGTTGGGCCTCATAAAGATAAGGTTGGAACCTTGGGGAAGATAGGGTTGGAGCCTCGTGAAGTCCAAGTCGGTGCTCGACAAAGTATAGGTTGGATTCTGGTGGATTGGAGATTGGTGTCTTCATCTAGGGTTGGAGCCCTAATTATTATTATACTCAATTTATTGTAAAAATAGGATTGGATTCCTCGATATATCTGATTAATAGAATTATTTATTTTATTGTTCATTTTGTGTTCAGTTTATAAATGATCTAAAAATGGTAAAATAACAATTGTAAAAGAAATATTGATTCACCCCCCCAGTATTTCCAACAATTGGTATCAGAGCCATTACCTTCACTCAAAACCTAATAGCTTGAAGGTAGATCCTTAGAACACAAATGGCAAAGCCAAGGAAGAAAGCCTCCAATCCTTCTAAAGATGTCCCTTCTTCAACCATGAAAACAAAAGATAATCAGATTGGGAAAGCTCCATTGTTCAATGGAAACTTTGATATGTGGAAGGAAAGAATGGAGAATTTTTTAATGTCTCAAGATTTTGAAGTCTGGGAATCAAGGATTATTGAAAGCACGATGGAAGAAGAATACAAGAAATATAATGCAAGAGCGATAAAAGCAATCTTGAGTGGGCTATCAGATCCTATAAAGGCCAAAGTGGAAAAATGTTCATCGGCAAAAGGTATGTGGGACAAACTTCAAGATCTTCACTCAAAAGGAGCATTGACTATGATCTCTAATCAAGAAGATGATGGAAAGCAATAAGGAAATCTAGAACCCATAAAGGAAGTTGAAAACAAGAATGAAGACATCAAGACCAAGGAGGACCTAGAAGATGAAGAAATTGAAGATGATACCAAAGAAGATCTCAAGGCAAAACTTGTAGCTGCCCTAGAAGAGATTAGCAGTTTGAAAAAGGAAAATGAGGATCTCAAGATGGTGACCATGACCTTTACAAGACAAGGAAGGAAGTTGATTTTTTCAAGTTTCAAGTACAAGAAAAGGATGAGGAGCTCACCAAGCTTAAGGAGGAATTTCATCAAAACAAGAAAAGGCATCATGAAGAAGTCATATCCATGACAAATCAATTGGATAAAGCAAAGAAAAAGGAAGACATTTTGTCAAGCCATCTTGAACAAAGATACAAGGACTTGAACAAACTTGAAGTAAAAATTGATCAATACAAGGAAGAGATCTCCTCCCTTAAATCCCAACTAAAAGAAGCAAAGAAACAAGCACAAGGAGTTGAAAAGGTGATGGAAGCTTTGGCACTCCTAGAAGGACAAGTCGATGAAGCAGAAAATGAAAGAAATGCCATAACATGCCAACTGCAAGAAAAAGATGAAGAGATCTCCAAATTAAAATTAGATGTCATCTCACTTAAGGCCCAATCATGTGAAGCAACAAGAATGAAGGAAGAAATGGAGAACCATCTAGCAAAAAAGGATGAAGAATGCAAGATGATGAAAGAAGAAATTGATCTTGTAAGGAAAGAAATTGATCATCTCAGCAAATGTCTAAAGATCTGTCAAACCATAGATGACATCCTAAGTCATCAAAGATCTCCTCTTGATAAATCAGGTCTTGGTTATGCAAGTGAACCCCCAAACAGAAATGATGCAAACCCTAATGCTTCAAACAAAAAGGATGTGGAGAAGCTTGGAAGAAATATTGATGCCCCAATTCTTGCAAAAGCAAGAAGAAGAATCAAGATGACATTGGAAGAAACCCTACTCCAAGAAGATATGCAGATAGTGTCAAGAAAAGAGGCAATAAATTTGATCAAAGGATCCCAAGACAGAATGACCTTAGGAGTGCATGAAGACAATCTCCATCCTCCAGGTACCAAAGTATATTTTTTGGTTATTGCTATTCTCGTACAAATTTTGGGCATATGGCAAAGGATTGTAGGGCATATCACAAGGACAAAAATCATGGTCGCCATCAGCTCCCTAGAAGCAGCTTTGCAAGAAGAAATCATGCATCCTCATCTATGAACAAAATGTAATGATTCAATTGCCATAAAATTGGACATATAGCTTGCAATTGTAACTTGACTTGGGTCCCTAAACAAGCTAAAAACTTGACTACCAAGCAAGAAAGGAAAGTTACACAAGTATGGAGAAGGAAGCAAATTGGATTCTAGAAAATTTAATTAATTGACACTAGAGGGGATTAAATATTTTTTTCACCATCTAATATTTTAGCCATGGTGTCTAAGTATGAGGGAGCATGCACTAAAATATTTTTTACATAAGATTTTTTACAATTCAACCCTTAAGGGGGAATACTCGTTCGGTTTAGACCCTCAAATTACATACCCAATTTTATGAAACAATATGATCTAGTAGACTAAGTGATTTGTAATAAAATAGTTTAGCCAATTAGCTTAAATTATTCCCATATCACTTTTACATAAGACTCGATTAAAACGCTAAGACTCACCTAAGACTTTGACGAAGAATTCCACCTTAGCTTTGGGGTGAGGTTGGAGGGAAAATCTCTGTCGATCATTCGTGTTTAGAAACACAAATGAATCAGTGAGACAAAAAACCTCCTAGGATGAAATTATCTCCAAAATAATAGGCTTACCTAGGTTGTTACATACATTCATGGTCTTACTCGCATCATTTACATTAAAAATTTGCAGAATGGGTTTACAATAACATAGTGTTGATGGCTGGTGATCTCGAACCTTTGAAGAAAAATATGGTACATCTCTTTCCTCGGAACTTTGACAAAATGAGTACAACATGTCCTAAAGTTAATTAGTGCTGATAATTCTGAAGTGCTACTGTTGATTTTGGTTATTTGGAATTTAACATTTGTTTGTATTGTCTTAAGTTATAAGAATTTTGCACTTAAATCACTCACATATCTAAGCTCTAGATCATCTAATCTTGCTTCAATCATTCATGTCATTTTTGCATTAGAATCTAATTGACATTGTGGTTGAATCATTATTGAATAAGTGTTCTAAGTGTTGAAGAATCTAGGGCAATTAGATGTAGTGTGATTCTTCTTTGACTTGATAACAATTTGTGGAGTATTTTTCCAATTTGTCTTTGTTAACTTAATCTTTTTCTTCTTATTAATGCATGTGTGTGTACTTCATCAAACTGCTACTAAAAGCATAAGAACAAGAACACAAGATGTTGACTCTCTGCCAGGGCCAAAACCTCTCTTCTCTTGAGAGGAAAACCCTTCAGTAAGTTTATCTTATTGAAGCTTCTTATTGATCAATGCCAAACCCTAGACCCTTGATAAGAATATCCTCCAAGCACAAGTCAATTCCTTCTTTCTTCCCTGCACTTTGTTTTCCGACACTTTGTCCTACTTCTTCCGGCACTTCGTTCCCCGACACTTCATCCTCCTTCTTCATTCTTTGACTGGAGATAGACCTAGCTTATGTGAGCTCTAGATGAAATGCTTCTCTTCTATACTTAGTGATATTCTTTACTCATGTAGGCACCTCCCTTCTTTCAACCAAACAAGATCCTTCTTGAGATGTAGATGTAGACTTGGTGTGACTGTACAGCAGTCCTAGTTCTTCGCACATGTGGATGGTTTACTTGTATATTATGCTCCTTTGATCTTCGCTTAGATGAGTCTTTCCTTTGCTTGAGTAGAAGGCCTTATAGGCCTAACTTACTAGCCCAAACAATGATAGATATGAGACTGTTATATTGCTGCTGTTATGACCGTAGAGATGACTCTGTTTCTCGCACGTGTGACTGTTTTTGAAACAAAAATCTTCTGATATGCAGAAATAGATATATACATATTTGATTAAAAAGATGAATTACAGATGATGTTGATTACAAATGGGGTTCCTGGCTTATATACTGCCATGGACACCCTTTGGGGAAAGGGCATGATCTTATGATCGTGCCCTTTCGTCTAATTTAACTAAAAATTAAATAATAAACCTAATCTAACTAATTTTTACATAACATTGCCTTCCTCTCGAAAGAATGCTTTGTCCTCAAAGCATACGTAATGACGGATGTTGTTGACAAAATGCTTCATTCTCCCAAGAAGCTTCTTCTTCGGGTAAGTCCTTCCACTTGATCAGATATTCCTTGATAGTACGATATCGAAGCTCTCTTTCTCTAGTAGACAAAATACCTTCTGGTTCTAAAATGACTCTTCCCTCATCATCTAAGGATGGAAGTGTTGTTTGCGCTGTTTGATTGTTACCTAGTGCCCTTTTAAGGCAAGATACGTGGAAGACGTTGTGAACACGACTTGTCTCTGGAAGGCTTAAACCATACGCAACTTGGCTAATCTTTTTGTTGATCTAATAAGGTCCATAAAACTTTGGTGCCAATTTGTTTTTTCCTTTTTGTTTTAAGGATAATTGTTTGTATGGTTGGAGCTTAACAAATACCCATTCTCCAACTTCAAACTCTCTTTCGGTCCTGTTACGGTCTGCTTGTTGCTTCATATGATTCCTTGCATTATTCAGGTTTTCTTTTAATATTTGGACGATTTTTTGGGTTTCTTCTAGTTGATCTTTAATAGCGGGTAGATTTGTCTGGACAATAGCTAGATCCTTCCATTTCGGGGGTTCATACCCATATAGAGCTTGAAATGGCGTCATTTTTGCTGATGTATGATAAGTGGAATTATACCACCACTCAGCAAGATGTAACCATTGAGCCCATTTATTTTGTTTTTCTGTAGCGTAGCAACATAGGTAGGCCTCCAAACATTTATTGACAACCTCTGTTTGGCCATCTGTTTGAGGGTGATAAGCGGAACTCATATTTAGGTAGGTTCCTATATGGCTGAACAATTCCTTCCAGAAATTACCCTTGAACTTGGCATCTCTATCACTCACAATGACTTTCGGAAAACCGTGTAACTTATATATATTTTTGCAAAATATTTCAGCGATTTCTTTTGCTGAGTATGACTTCTTTATTGCCATAAAGTGAGCATATTTGGTGAGTCTGTCGAATACTACGAAAATCTTAACCTTGCCTTCAGATACTGGTAATCCTTCAATAAAGTCCATCGAGATTTCTTCCCATTTCTGATTTGGAATGTTTAAGGGGTGAAGTAATCCTGGTGTCGTAATATTTTCGCTTTTATTCCTTTGACATGTGTCACATTCTGCTACATACTTCTGAATATCACGATTCATTCCCTTCCAAAAGAAGGATTGACGTGCATTGTAGTAAGTCTTAAAGAATCCTACATGTCCAGCTGACGGTGAGTCATGTAATTCCTTGAGTATTTTAAACTTAAACTTGGAATTTGTATTTAGATAGATTCTTCCCTTATACCATAGGATATCATTCTTCCACTCAAATTTTGAGTTGTTGGGAAGGTTATTGATTATTGCCGTTATTTCTGGATCCTGTTGATGCCCCGAAAATCGTTGTATCAACATTAGGGGATAAACACCCGGTCCGGACCTTAATACAACTCCTTTTCCGTTTGGAATGGTGGCTCCGACTGGGGATAATGGGACTAGTTTCCCAGCAATGAATAAACGGAATGAATGAATGATTGATTGACTAATCTAATGATAGGCGAATAACTTAATTTATTAGCGAAATAAAAAGAATTACTACTAATCTCGGGAACTATTGTACTTTGAAGTGTAGCGCTTGATGATCTATGTTTATTAACAGGCATGTAGATGACTCCATCTAATAAACATGGACATTTACTCATTCAAGGATTACTTTGCTTAAATAATTAAACAAGGTGATTAACGCAATATTGCTACACTCATCATTTATATCATCAATACATATATGATCAAAAGAAAAGCATTACCATAAACATCCAATAGTGGAGGGAATAAAGAAATGCTATTAAAACACATATATATATATATATATATATATATTTGATAATAGCAAAGGCGATCAAATAACAATTCATATAAAAAGAATGGATTCAGACATAGATAGTAGTACCATATGAGCTGCGAGTCACTCTCCAACATCAATCGCTATTTGAAATTCTTCCTCTAACGCAGAAATACTTTCAAACAAAGACAGTAGTGCACATTTGCATAAAAGCTTCTTTGCCAAAATCAGAATGATTGGTCCAGTTTTATGAAAGAATATGCCTGAAGCACAGTAGTGCAACTTCAGGTTTTAAGTCAAGTACAAAACTTTACGACCCTTTCTAAAAACATGAAGGGGTCTATAAATACTGAATTAAACTAACTATCTATGAAACTGAAATCCTACTTAATTGGTATCAAATGATTTTGAATATCTCCTTCTCAGCAACCTGGCAGTCGGCGGCATGAATCATCAAGTAGGCTGTTTGCCTTTAAATTTGAGCTGACTTATCGCAAGCATTGGCTCCACTTCGGGCGGTCTGTTGAGGCGAGAGTTAAGCTGGGCGGCATAGGTGGCATCCTGAATATCGGGGATAATATAACCGATTGCATCTGTAAGGCATTTGAGGGCGGCTCTTTGACTGTGTGGTTTTACCAAGAAGAACCAATAGGTATCCCATGTTAAACTGTTAATTCCAGCAATTAATCTCCCCTTTTCCTCTAGATCTGGATAACATGACTGCTCCAATGTTTTGACCGCTGTCAATTTACCTAGAGTGCATTGGGAAATCATGTTTGACAAGTAGAGAGTATTATTAACCAATTCAACCAAATTACTTGTGGTTGATTTGCACCTTGAAATTGCCCTCTCTGCTTTCATTAACTGGGACTGCCATTCTGTAAACAATATTTCTTTATGTGACTCTAAAATTCTTGGTAAATTTGCCGCTTGTCCCTGATCGGTATCTTGCCAGTGAAGAAATTCAGTTAATGTTTCTTCAGCTTGATCTAATTCTGTTCTAGCCTTTTCTGTTCGTTTACTTATTGATGCTGTCAATTCGCATAGTGGTTCCACCTGGGCGATTTGTTGACATAGAAGCTTGATTTGTGCTATTAATGCCTTATTTATCTGTAATGCTTCTAATTTGAATTCGGTTATTTGTGGAACGCCCTTTGTCTTCTCAAGCTGTGCTGATAGTTGAGCAATCTGCTCATCTTTTGTCTTCAACATTTGTTCATTTGCTGCCCTCAGTTGTGCCAAGGCTTCAGACAACTCTTTCTGCTTTTGGATTGCGCTGTGATCAATCCTCTGTTTCTCTTTCCGCAATTGTTGAGTTAATTGATTATTTATTTGCTGTTGTGTTAACAATTGCTGTTCTGCCTGCTCCGCTTTCTGCTGTGTTTCTGTTTGCTGTGCTTGCAATAAAAAGATTTCTTGGTCTTTCGTTTTTAATAAAAGACTCACCTCTGATGCCTTGTCTATTGTTGCTGCCGAATAGGCTCCAGCATATTGTGATAGTTTTGTTAGGTCATCAGAGGGGTCAAATTCCTCCTTCCAAACCACATTGCCCGTGACCGTTTGTTCTGGGAAAAGGGAAGGTTGATCAGTCCTTCTTCTCTTCCTCTGTCGTTTTACCACAGCTTTGTGCCTTGGGCTATAGAAGACATCCAAGGGAGGAATTTCTTCTATCTGCAAAATGATTTGATCGGAGGGGTCCTTTGGGATTATTTCTACTTCCTTTGAACTGGGTAGGCCGCTGGTTCCACTTGGAACTTGTTGTGAAGTGGTTTCCTGTGCATCTGCTGCTTTCAAGGTTTCGGTGTCCTTTGAACATTCAAGACTACTGATAATTGAATCAAATTGTTGCCATTCCTGGAGCAATTATGGATCAATATGAGTATCCACATTCACCTCTATGTTGCTCTGTTTCTGCTCTTTAGTCTGGGTTTCCTCTCGCACCTTCTCCTATTCTTTGTTCTGGGTTTCCTCCTGCACTTTCTCTTGTTCTTTTGTTGTAACCGGAGGTTCCTTTGAATGTTGCTATTCAGGCTCGCTTGGTCTTGTTGCTGGGGTTGTTGCTAACAGATCTAGAGGCAGAGTTTGCAACCTCTGTTCTCTAAGTCTGTTGAATTCAGTTAACCCTTCATCTTTGTATTGCATTATGGCCAACGATCTAACCTGATACATTGATTCAGCTGAAGAGAACAGGTCGTCAAACTTATCTTCTACATGATCAAACTTTGTTAATTTGGCCTGTTCAAGTGCATTATAGGTGACTTTGTTGGGATCAAATCGCCTATTTGGGAGAGTCGCTAGAGTTAATGATTTCATTTTTGTAGCTTCTTTTTCTGCATGTTTGAAATCATGCAAAGTGTAGACACCACATCTCAGAGGAAAGGAGGGCCAGACCTGCTTCTTATTCTTCTTGAGAGTTTGTGTAACTCCCTCGGCAATAATCTGATAGGCTATCTCCCTTGCCAGCAATTTGTCAGGTATGTACAAAGGAAGGACATGAGGTTCGGCTTGGCTGCCGAAAACTCTTACATAAGTAAATTTCTCCTCTCCGAACCATCTTCCTATTGATGTTAAATCAATCCCTGCTTGGTAAGAAATTTTGGGAGCAGGTTTATTAAAAATAGAATAATGAATGGGTAACATGAAGCCGTTGCAGACTTGGTACAAATGGTGCTTATAGGAAGTCTTCCACAATTTCTGATGGTATATGTGAATAGGCGTGGGGTCTTGTGGAGTCCACCTCCAGCCGAGTACAGGAAATTCAGAATTAAAACACAGGGTATCTAGAATATAAGCACTGTAGTAGAATGGGGGGATAATCCTTTCTGAGACGGAAGTTTTAGTTCTAAAACTAAGAACTGTTGTTGCTAGCTTATCTGACAGTATGGTTGCCCAATCCATTATCTCACTATTACATGCCGCTTCCATCAAGGGAACCATTTCTATGTGAAATTAGCGGAATCGTGCAACCCCCACAATCTACACATCATTATCCCAGCATAACAATACGGAGAACATAGAGAATCGACAGAGTACTTACCGGAAGTTTCATGCTTGTGTTTCGCCGGATTTTGCCTCCATTCCCGAATGGGTTCGGATTCAGTTTCGTTCTCATTTCGGAATTTCTCCAGAAATGCCTTGTTGTATTTCTTCTCTGGCTCAGGCAAATGATACATTTGCCTCAAATCTTTAGCCTTGAATGAACCAAAGATTCTCCCATCTTTGGTGCAGAAAGTTCTGTCTGTGATTGGGATTTCCTCAATTGCCCACTTTACTACATCCGTATATGGGAGAATTTGCTCCCGAGCCGCTATCCGATGAAGGAAAGAGTCGGCCAAGTCTTTCAAAGTACCATCAGATTTTCTACAAGAACCCGCTGTAGCTTGTACTGCCGTCACCTTTGGTTCTTCGGCTTCGATCAAATTATAGGTACTTTGCCAAGTGGTCTTGGCTAGTCCTGAACATGTAGTATCAGATATTAATCCTTTCTTTTTATTTGCTGGATCAGCGACGGCTTGTCCTGTGGCTGGTGTAGTGGAAGCGACTGTGGTTTTCTTAGACTTCTTCCCCACTCTGCTTGAATCTATTACTTCGGAAGAATTCTGCACAGTAGTGGAAATAAGCGTAACACAGAGAATTGGTAGCGAAAACCAAATATGAGTGAAATATATTGATCAATGCATGATGAGGGATTAACTTTTAAAGTGGCCGCGGATACAATCTATGAGAAGATTTTTTAAGCTTACTATTTCATTAAATGGCCATTAAAACCTGTCAATCCTTTAAGTGCTCATCATATCTCTTATCGACCGCATGATTTGTTTAAGCGTGCCTTGGACGTTTTGGCGGTTGAGCGCAGGTGAATCACTGTTTGAAAGATAAGGTCTTAAATACGAATTAATCGTAATACCTCTGCTTTAACGGCTTTTTGAAGTTTGCGCTTTTGGCTTTATCGCAATCGGGTGTCGGGGAAAACTTAAATCTTCATGTTGACACCTTTTGAAATCCCCGATCGCCGATAGCGATATCGCATCGCATCGCATCGGGAGTATGGGCACTTTAAAAAGCATGCATGGTATATCGCCGATCGCCGATATGCGATATCGCATCGCATTGGGAGTATGGGCACTTTAAAAAACATGCATGGTGTATCGCCGATAGCGATATCGCATCGCATCGGGGCGAACGGGAGTTTATCGCATCGCATCGGGGCGAACGGGAGTTTATCGCATCGCATCGGATCGAAAGGCACTTTAATTATGGGAACTTATGATTGCCGATGTCCGATAAGCTATTGCATGTTATCGCGTCGGAGCAAACCAATGGGTTTTTAAGTTATGCCTCCTTTGTCATTGCGATATGCGATCTTGCGATCGCTTTATCGCAATGATAAAAGATTGATTATTTATATTATAAGACCAAAATTGGTTTGTCAAAAAGGTTTTTTATAATGTTTTCATTTTGTTTTCAAACCTTTTTGAATAATACAAAGTTGATACCAATCAAAACTAAAAGGGACCCATTTCATATGATAGTTTTGTGAATAAAAATGATATGAAATGGGGGGTTGTTGTAGAGCACAACGATCCTTGGCATACTCACTCCGAATTTCGTTAAGCCACTCAGGGACAACAACCGACATTGCAAGTAGTGTTGGTTCTTCATCTTTCCTGGATAAGGCATCTGCTACTACATTGTCTTTACCTCTTTTATGCAGTATTTCCAAGTCAAAAGCGACAATTTTTTCAATCCATTTTTGTTGTTCTTCGGAAATTGTTTTTTTGAAGGAGATGCTGGAGACTATTATGGTCTGTTCGAATAGAAAACTTACTTCCCAAAAGATATTGCCTCCACTTAGCTAGTGCGTGCATGATAGCGAGCATTTCTTTGTTGTATGTGGATTTGAGGTGTTCTCTTTTGTTGAGCTTCCTACTTTCAAAAGCTATTGGCTGTCCTTGTTGCATTAATACTGCACCTATACTGAATCCAGAAGCATCACACTCAACGATAAATGGTTTAGAAAAATCTGGTGTTGCTAATACGGGAGCATTAGACATAATTTCCTTTAATTTTTCAAAACACCTTCCTGCTTCCTCATCCCATAGAAACGAATTCTTCTTTAAAAGATTTGTTAGAGGTGCAATTATATGTGCATAGTTTTTAATAAATCTTCGGTAATATCCAGTCAAACCTAAGAACCCTCTTAGCTTTGATATATTAGCAGGTTTGGTCCATTCTTTTATAGCTTTGATTTTGTTAGGGTCCACCTTTACACCTTCATGGGATATAATGTGTCCAAGGTATTCTACTTCTTCCTTTCCGAAGGTGCATTTGGATTTTTTTGCGTAAAATTGGTGTTCTTTAAGTAGTGTAAGAACTTTGTCCAAATGTTGCAAGTGCTCCTTCCAAGTTTTACTGTAAATTAGAATATTGTCAAAGAATACTAATACAAACTTTCTAAGATGTGGGCGAAATAATTCGTTCATAGTTGCTTGAAACGTTGCTGGTGCATTGGTTAATCCAAACAGCATTACTTTAAATTCATAGTGACCTTCGTGTGTTCGGAATGCCGTTTTTGGTATGTCCTCTAATCTGATTCTAATTTGATAGTAGCCTGATCTTAAGTCCAATTTTGAGAAATACCTTGCGCCATGTAGCTCATCCAACATTTCGTCGATAAAGGGGATTGGAAACTTGTTTTTAATTGTTATTTTGTTTAATCCCCTATAGTCAATACATAGCCTGAATGACCCATCTTTTTTCCTTACCAACACCATTGGAGCAGCGTAAGGACTTTTACTTTTCGAGATGATTCCACACTTTAAGAGGTCTTGGATTAATCTCTCGATTTCTGTTTTTTGGTGATGTGGATATCGGTATGGCTTGATGTTGACCGGGTCTGATCCTGCCTTGACTTCTATTGTATGCTCAATTTCCCTATTAGGCGGCATCTTCATAGGTAGGTCTTGAAATACTTTTTCATGTTTCCTAATTAGATCTTGTATCTCTGGTGACTCTTCACTGGTCATATTTGCAGATAACATTTCTAACTGATGACATTGTACTACATAAGCGGGTGCTCCTTTTCGAATCATCTTCATCATCTGTGATGATGATACAATTTGATTTTCTGGTGCTTGGAATCCGTGTAATTTGTACTTCTGACCTCCCCATTTGAATTTTATAAATTGTACTTGGTGGTTGGCGGCATAAGTACCTAAAGTTCGTAACCACTGAATACCTAAGACTACATCTACTCCTCCTAATGGTATTGTGAAAAACGGAGACTCTAAACTGAAGTCTTGAATCTGCAATTTAACCTTATGGAATTTCCCCACCTTTTCAATCTTCTTACCATCTGCTACCATCACCTTCATGTTTGGTAAGGGAAATGAAAAAATATTGAGTCTCTTTGCCACAGTTGCATCCAAAAAATTGTGTGTGCTACCAGAATCAATGAGAACCACCACGTTGTTCTTCTTTATGTGTCCTTTTAACTTTAAAGTCTGAGGTTGTGATATACCTGTCATAGCTGATAATGACACTTGCGGAATACTTTCGTCATCTAATTCTGGTGAGAATTCTGGGGCATCTTCTGTTTCTTCAATGTCAGAATCTTCACTGTTTGAATCATTGGTTGCTTCACAATTATATAGGTTCTTTGGTTCTTTTCCCTTAGCACACCTATGTTTGGGGTCCCACTTTTCACCACAGCGCTTGCATTTACCCTCTTTTATCCTTTGTGTTTCCACATTAGATTTTTCATCTTCACGACGATGTGGTGGAACATATCTTGTATTTTTTGCGTCCGCATACTGAGGTGTTCTTCGTCTTGAATATGTTTTTTCGGATTTTGACCAAAATATTTGTTCGAATTTCTTTTCGGCTGTTTTTGCTTTTCGTCTTGCTACTTCTATTGATGAAATGTCATGCATCTCAAGTTCTACTTGTAAATGGGTTTTGAGTCCTGAGATGTATCATTGAATTAGATGAGATTCTGATAACCCAGGTACTTGTGTTACTAAGGTCTCCCATTCTTGAGTGTATTCGTCCGCACTTCCTTTTTGTCGTAATTTGATGAGTTTTGAAAATAACTCTTCTTCCTTTACACCTTGGAATCTTTAAAGAATGCATCTTTAAATTTCCTCCAGCTAATGACGTGTGTTGTCTTTTTCCACCACATATACCATTTATATGCTTCTCCCTCCATTTTCATGGATGCATGCCTGAGCTTTTCGTCATCGTCATTGATGTCATATATCTCAAAGTATTCTTCTGCCTTATTTATCCATGCAACATTGTTTTTTTCGTTTCCATCGAATTTAGGCATCTCGACTTTTGCCCTTCGCTGGTATGTTGCTAATGGTTGAGCAAAAAAAGGGTGTTGATTGGTAATGTTATCCCGGAGTTGCTTGTTTGTAAAAGCTGTGTTACTCACTTCTTGGTGGAGTGTTGCTGATTTCCTTGGGGATTCAACTTTTTCATGAGAGTCAGTGGACTTTGTTGAATCTGATGAGATGTGTTCTTGATTCTCTTCATTTTCTTTTAGTAGTTGTTCGGGTGTACAATTCATCTTTTTACACAGAAGTTTCAGCATTGTTACAGCATCTCTGATATGTACTTCTGTTTGGACATGTTGATTTTCCATCTTTGTTTCTATTCGGTTTGTCGTATCGTGAAGACTTTTGATTTCGTCAGCTTGCTCCCCAAGCTTGATCTGGAATTCATTTAATCTTTTATTGACTTTGTCATGGTTGTTATTTATCTTATGCTCCGAATCCAACAATTTTGTCTGAAAATCCGCCATTGTCATTGTCGACATCGAGCGGGTTTGCGGGGGCGTGTATTTATCTGCCAGCTTAAGTTGTTGTTGTTTTTTTTTTTAATAATTAAATTAAATTAATTTTTTTTTTTTAAATAATGTTATATTTAACTTTATAACTTATAATTAAATTATAGTTATGTATTATATATATATATATATATATATATATATCTATATATATATATATATATATATAAACGTTTAATTATATATGTAATATTTAAACGTATGTTATATAATTTGAAAACGGACAGTTACGTTCACCCCAATACGTCACGACCAATGCTTCCAGCGGATATTACCGCAGAACCCGGGCAAATTTCAGCGTGCGTACCAATTGAAGAACGATAGCTTACGCACTGGAAAACGCAGATTTGGATCGGATACACTCTGCAGATGCGACGGATAGCGGATGGCAGAACAGGGAGCGGGATTGTGACAGCGCGTATTATGGTTTGCAGTGGTAGTGGATCACGAAAAAAAACGACTGCGTTGGAAGGGTATGCCAAATGTAACAGATAAAAGACAGTCGGAAGAATAGTGAGCGTGGAGGGATGAAGATAATGGTGGTTGAACAGTGTTGCAGGCGGCAGGATCGATGCTCTGATACCAGATGAAACAAAAATCTTCTGATACGCAGAAATAGATATATAAATATTTTATTAAAATGATGAATTACAGATGATGTTGATTACAAATGGGGTTCCTGGCTTATATACTGCCATGGACACCCTTTGGGGAAAGGGCATGATCTTATGATCGTGCCCTTTCGTCTAATTTAACTAAAAATTAAATAATAAACCTAATCTAACTAATTTTTACATAACAGTTTTTCACCCTAAAAACAGTCCTTTTGACTTCGGTCTTGACTTCTTCTCTTTTGCTGCACTAGAGGCTCCTCAAACTTGTCTTCTCTTCACCTTTGCTTGGCCATCCTTCTTCGTTGATTTCAGAGGTAAGTGCTTGACTTTATGAGGGAGTGGACAACCTCTATATATAGAGGACTGTCCCTCCTTTAGGCCGACTTGTAGGCCAACTAGAAGACTGCAGGCTGACTTGACATATTTAGCTCGGATTGCTTCTTTGGTGGTGTCACATGCTTGGAGGAGACTTTGACTTTGGTTGGAGGTATTCTCTTGACTCTAATACATAATCATACATGGTGTAACATGCCCATAAGGCCTTCAACATTTTCTTTTGACTATTTGACTCACCTATAGCTCTTATCATGTGCTAGACCTATTTCAATGAGCAAAAAACTCATTGACAAATAATATAAGAAAAATATTTCTTTTCTTGAATAAATACAAATATCAAAAGTACATTTATGAAGACCAAACCTAGTTACACTTTCTTCAACACTAAGTTAATATTGTGATCTTTTATAATTTTAAGAAGCTTGGTGATTGTATCATTTATCTTGTGGATTTGACATTGGCACTTTCTTGGTTGTAAAATTGCATTTTGATTCACAATTTCTCTTGAAGAATTATCGTAACTTAAGTACTTAAACCTTAAGCAAATCTTAACTAAGAATTTCGCTCATAATAACTGCATAAGCATTCTAGGCTTGATTTGCATTTACCTCTAAGCATAAGCTTGGTTGATAGATTTCTAGGACAACCCTTTCTCATCTAGCTTGAGGGATTCAACCCTTTCTAGTGGTTAACACAATGACCTTGCAATCGTTAGAGCCACAGTCTCTGTAGCGCCAGAGACACTAGGTTGTTGGAACACGGGGGGAGGTATTGTTAATCAAGCCTCTGCTTGCTTCCCGTTGGCTTCCATCCCACAACCTACTCTAAAGACTGGTCTCAAAACAGTTAAGAGGGAGGTTCCATTTAGACTAGGCATATAATTTAAAATTAACCAAGATCCTTGCATTACACCTAGTTTCTAGGACTTGCATCTCATATAGGTTAGTTGATCATTTAAGCAACAATTGTCCATCTAGTTACTTGGTCTTGATTTGTAATAAGCAAGAATTTTGACTCCATAAGGCATTGGTCTCATTTCTAAATCTAATCGAATCCTTAAGTCTTGCTAAATTAAACCGAGTAGCTAGGCCACTCAACTGTGTCTCCCGGATAAGTTGGTTCCCAACTTGTCTTTCATTCTCTCATTTTCATAGGGTCTACCCCCCATAGCCTGCTGTCAGGAGACAACTAGGACAGAGAGGTCGAGGATTAGGGTGACAACCCCCGACCCGAGCAGTTGTCATGGTGCCTGCACAATCTGAGTGACAACAAAGTCAAATGGTCGTGACCCTTGATGGAGCCAACTTGATCTTATGAAGGGCCGACCTGCCTTTTTAGGGGCAATAATAATTTAAATTTAAAAATTAATTTTCCTTCTCTTTGAAGCCGACATGAAGAACATGTATTACATATATTTGGAGGGCTAAAATATCAATTATGAAGACCGACCATGGCTACAAAAATAGAACATTTTAAGTTTTTCCATAAGCTAATAATGTTGTAAATGCACATGGTTAATTTCATTTCAGCAGTACAATACACTTGGTATCATTGCAAGCACCAATATTCACTCTAAAAGCACCTTAGATTCGTACTAACTCTTGCATATTTCACAAGCATAAAGAACCATTGAGAGTATTGGGCTTGAACCTCCTTGTGAGTCTGCTCTCATTTCCACTTCAACATGTTCTACTTGGAGAATCTTGGACTAGCAATATTGAGCTCTTTGTGAACTTGAGCTTTAGGAGTTTCGTTCACCTTAAAGACCTTTGGACTTTCACTTTAATGTTGAGTGAGTTGGCTAAGTGAGGTTGGCCTGAGCTAAGTCCCTTCACCCTATACTCAAATGGATAGGCTTACATTGACACAGGGAGCCTCCTTTGTCTAGAATTTCCATAGTTTGGAGCATGGACAAAATCACCAAGGTGGCAATGGGTGATTTGCTTGCTAGTACTCTTTGGCTCTACCCAAGAAAGGTTAGGACTTTTCCTTGTAGGGAGAGATTGAGAGATAACAGGAACATACTTATATTTTGAAGATAAAGGAGCAGAATGTTAGGGAAGAAAATACTGAATACTTCCTAGGTATTGGCACCTTCGTCATATCCCTTTCCAAGTACAATGTTGTTCTACAGAAAATTTGACAGCAAGATTGCAGAACAGGGTTTTTGCCAGGTGATCAGCATATATAAGGTTAAGTGGTGTTTATGAGATTCCTGTTTATCAAGCTTTGATCTCAACGGCATATGTATAGGAACATATAGTTGAATATCCTTTGGAAGCAGACAAATGGTGAAAGTGTTTCTATAATGATAATGCTCTGTTATCTCTGTTCTCTAGGTTTTCTTTTTGACTTCAATTAATCTGTATATAGTCTCTTGAAATGTTGCACTTTTCTAGTCTTTTGATTTGTATATCATTTATCTTTTGTTATTTCATTGATGCTTTTCTTGTGGAAATGCAGGTTTTTGCAATGGCTGTGTTCAGATGTGACATTGTATTGCTTATATGTCCTATTGGTTTACACTTTCTGCTGGTAAGTGTCATGGATAATTCATCTAGCCCCACGAAATCAACATTTTCCTTTTGTTTGTTCATCTAGGGATATGAAACTTCAATCATATTATTTCTTAGAAAATTCTCTTTATGCAGGGTCAGAATTGAAAAGTCCCTTTGGATTGAAGTGATGGTTCTATATTTGAAGGATCAAATATGTGATATTTTAAGACTCTTTATTCAAGCTGACTGCTTAGGTATTAGGAAATATATTGGTTCTGTAGTCTTTTGGGCTAGGGATGTTATGATGGTTCTTATTGTTCATGTAAAAATAGAGGGATGCATACTCCCTTGATGTAAACTTATTTGAGAATTGACATAATAGAAGATTGAGTTTCTTTATCACACAAAAGAAAGGAAAGATAAGGAATCATACAGAAGAATCTGAGTGTTCTTTCCTCAGTTTGTAAGATGTTCATTAAATCTCACATCCAGCTTATTGTGAGAAACTTGACGTTCTCCTGTTTGACTTGTTGCTGTTATGAACATAAATATATACAACATAATATAAATATTAAATAATAATAATAATTAATAGTTAATGAAGAGACATGTGAAAGGACATGTTTGTATGAAAAGAAGTGACTTATTATGAAAGGGCACTCCCGCGTAGTATTTATAATGGAACCCTCATTTGTAACATCATATGAATTTTACTTATACATTTATATATATTGTTTATTTATCCTATAATGATATTTTTATATTCCAGATCTTTTGGACAATTAACTTGTGAGCTAGGTTTGGTTATCACATTTGGTATCAGAGCTTATTTTATGATTTGGCTTCTGGCCACACCACATTTAGAGTTTATTTGATTTGGCTTTTGGCCAACCCCACTTTTCAAGTTTTGGGTCATTGACCATGTCAAACCCTTAGCCCTATACAATGTTGAATTCCATTGGAAGAAAATAAAAATATCATATAAAACAAAACCAGGAAGCTGTACATCCATATGGTAACAGAATAAACAAAATTTCAGCGATAGTTTGTATCATTTGTCGGAAATTCTGAGAAGGCGGGGGGGGGGGGGGGTTGGTGGGAAGGGGGGGTGAATTAGTATTTCATTAATTTCAACAATTTAAGTATCAAAACAATTAACCAATAACATCACATCAAAGGAACACAAGATATATATATGAACACTATATTTATATTACAAGGGAAGCTACAACTTCCAGATTTACCAGCTAGAATTGGAAGTGCTACAATCTCAAGATTTACCAACTCTGACTGGAAGGAGGTGACAACCTCCCGAAGGAAGCTACAACTTCCTTCCCTAACACCACCTTGACACCCTATAGAATAAAAGATAAAATAAAAGTTTCTTGGGCTTCAGTATTAAAAACAATGACCCAATTACAACAACATTCAATCTCCTTGAACAAGTTCAACTTCAGCTTTGCTCCAATAAATATGCCACTCTAATTCAGACCTTCAATTCAACTACAGGTGCCCTTATACTGACCTTTAATTTTGCCTCACAAATTCATCAACAGGAGCTGCTTCAAGTTTGTTACAAATCTGCTACAATAGCTGCTTCAACAGGACTTAGGGATAGGTCCACAAGAACTGCTTCAAATCTGTTACAAATCTTCTACAGGACAAATGACAAAGACTGCTCCAGAACTTGTACAAGACAGGGACCAAAGGCATGCTTCTGATTGCTCCAAATATCTACAAGAATACCTTCAAGGTGACCTCCAAGTGTGGCTTCAGGTTTGCTACACAACAAGCCTAAAAAGTTTCAGTTGGTCTATACAGTCTCAGGGTTGACTTCTGATTTAACTCTAACCTTAGTTATAACCCTAAAGAAATCTTGAATCTGCTTTACAATACCCTGGGATACTCACAGATGGACTGGCCGAAAGAGACTATAAATATATCATAAAACCTGAACCTTGAACAAAAGTATATCCTGAGAAAGGGAGTCAAAATTTGGCCTATGAGACAGTCACAGAAGAGGCCTCATGAGGGCCAAAATTGGCATCAGGAGAGGGATAAAATACAAACAAAAAATTACCCTCAAACAGTTCACAGTGTGCCCCAGAAAAACTTGGATTATGGCCTCATGATGAACTCGGATGAGATCTTTAGATCATGTACAGTTTGTCTCCAAGAAGAAAAAGAAAATCTGTTCAGTAAGCTTCAAACAGGAGGAGGAAACCTCCCAGACTTCTTTGACCCAGAATTAAAATATTCCACAACAAGATCAGATAATCAAACTCCAAGCTTGCTCGACCTTCTTCAGATCTTCAAAAAGGCTCAGGCCTCGGACTTCTTCTTCTTGTATTGCTCCTCAGATCACCCAAATTACTTCACGAATTGCATGCCATGAATGTCCACAGCTAGGACATATTTATACACATTGGAGGGGCCTATTCTGAGGCCGACTAGACCTTTTAACGAACCTGTCTTTTACTGGAGTTAACCTGAACGAAGAGGCTAAGACTACTTTTAAAAGTTTTTTTTCTGTGTCTTTCAATATGCATAATTCAAGGCTGACTTTGACAATGGATTTAGGGCATTTTAATTTATAATGCTAGACCCTTTTCTAGGGAAGCAATGAAGTGTTAAGGTTATAAACTCTATGGGCAAAGGTGCTGGTGCTAAACCCATCTTTTGTGAAAATTCCAAAACTGAAATCCTATTGCAGCAATTGGAATTTATTTTTCTAATTGTTAATTATTTTAATAATTTTTTTGCTATGACGAATATCAAATAAATCACACTGCAATCTTCACAAATAAAATTCTGCAGAAATAATAACGCAGGAAGCTAAAAAAACACTAGCACACACACAATAGAAATGCCACCGTTATTTTTGGACAAATGTCCTCGGAAAAACCCAACTTGGGAAAACCAGTGAAGCAAATGAGGGTTTTATTATAAAGCAGCAATGAAATATGAGTACAATAATCTTGATGTCGAATTTGGCAATCCTATAAAGAAAAATATTGGCAAAAATCTAGTGAGAAATTTTCGGCACCCCACAAGCAAATCCGACATTGAAGAATGGCCTCTGAAACCCTCTACGAATTGCCCTGCATCACCCTCTATGTGGGCTCTGAACAGGCTCTAATTTGTACAGCCTGGATCTCAATCTGAGTTGTTGCTTTTGTTTGCCACTAACTCTGGAAACGCTTCTCCTGGCCTTTGCAAAATTCCTCTGCCACCGGAACATTGAAACAACTTCCTGAATCTGCAAATCGAACTCGTTTAGAGACTACTGCATAGTCTCTTTTTTCAGCCTTGTTGTCGCGCGGATTGACACGACAACCCTCAGACCGGGGGCTGTCACTCTGATCCCCGATCCCTCCGTTTAAGCCTGTCTCCCGCGGCTAAGGGGGGTAGTCCCTGAGAGATGATGAGACCAACTGTCGACCAGTTGGTTGGGAGACACGAGACACGATATGAAAAGCACTAGATGGATTTGATTAATTTAGCAGACCAGTGCCTTAAGAGATTGTGGTTAAAACGATTACTTGTTAAATGATATAAAAAATATGGACCATGAACAGCAATCATCTATCATTAGTTAATTCACAATGCTCTTAGAATGATGAAAACAATATCCGGCAACTGAAAGTTTTGAAGAGATAAATGCCTTAAAACACCACGAGAATCATAAATCATTAAGATATCAATTTCATATCTCGGCTTGAAAATTTAGATCTCAGCATGAAAGATATAACATGAAAACAACTGAATCTGGCAAAAATAATTTTCCACAAGAATTTTTATTTTTCAATTTTTTTTTATTTTTTTATTTTTTATTTTTTATTTTTTATTTTTTTTTTGTTTTTTATTTTTTATTTTATAAAATCTAAAAATAAAAATCTAAAAGTTAATCTAAAATCTGAATAAAATACAATTCAAAATTTTAAAATCTAAAACTAAAGCTAAAAGCCTAAAATAAAAATTTATTTATAAACTTTAAACAAAACCTAAAAAAAAACAAAAATTAAAAAAAAATCTAAATTAAAATTAACTCTAAACCAAAACAATAAAACTACAACTAACATTTTTATTTTTTATTATATTTGATTTCAAAAAAAAGAAAACAAAACCAAAACTTAATTAAAAATTAAACTAAAAGAAACTAAAATCTGGAATTAACCTACGTATCTAAACTATAGACAAGACTATGTTAATGGAATGCATATCCTAAAAAATGAAAACAATACGCATGACCTTTCAAACATACGCCTTAACTCATGAATATAATCAGCAAACAAGTTTTTACTACGATTCCCTGCGGCGGAGTGATTTACCTGGCCCGATGATACCTCATACAATCATTTGCACGAGATACTGGAAACACGATGCTGCAATCACGTTTGAAGGCTGATAACGATTGTTTGCGCAGACAGAGAGGAGATCTACCGAATCAGAAATCATGAAACGTGAGTCTGGCATGTGATGTCTCTGGTCAAAAGCAGACGAGGAACCCTTTTCCGTCTGATCAGACTCGTGAAGGTATACGATATCCCTCAAAAAAAAAGCTTTTGCGTGACAGAACTCCAAGCAGCTTGCGTCTGGCGCTGGTGCTAAATGATACGGTAGCCAAATCAGAAAACACAGCACGTGATGCTTAAAATCTCTTCCGTCTTGCGTCTGAAGAATCAACTTGAGTGTGAGTATGCTAAAGGTGAACGGAAGCGGAGTGACCCGATCAAGACGGCTTGGATCTCACCAGTGTTGAATGATACCAGAATTTTGACAGCAGACAAATGAATATTTCAACCACGCAGATGAAATTTCAAGAGCACGTTTCCTCTGGCGAAATTTTCAGATAACCTTGAGCCGTTAATAATTTGTAGAAATAGACAGCGTATATCAAAAATATATATATATATATATATATATATATATATATATATATATATTTATTTATTTATTTATATATATATATTTTTTTTTATGGACCCCAAAGTCTTCTTTTATTAACCAGAAACAGATTTACAAGAGAGCTTCTTCAGTCTTAGACTCACAGATCGAATTTATCTGAAATGACCCCTAGCACCCTATTTATAGGAAATGATCCCAACGGCTAGCTCGAGTGATCCATGTAGAAATGATCTCGACCGTTGATGAGGATCAAGACATCTCTTGATCTCATCCGTCGATTTATTCACTTAAAATATTATTATTTTATTAGTTAGGGTTTTTGCTTTATTATTTTTTATTTATTTCATTTTTTAATTTTTATTTATTTTATTATTTTTATTCATTTTTTAATTTTTTAATTCATTTTAAAATGGATCATCGAACTAAGCCTTCGGAAACATCACCTAGGACCTAGGACTTAGGACACATGAGGGGATTTAAAACATTTTTCAACCCTCAAGACACATTACATCATGACTTTTTACAATTTACATCTTAAGGGAGAAAACCCCTTTAACATAGACCCTCACAAATCACCCAGTTCTGCGACACAACTATAATCTAGCAGATCAACACACTAGGATTCTCCTAAAATTCCAATGCCAAAATCCATCCCGGCTTTGGGGTCAGGTTTGAAGGAAAACTCTGCCGATCCATGGATCGGTGAGACAAAAAACCTCCTGGGACGTAGATTACCACTAGAAAGTTAGGTCCACCTAGGCAATTCACATACACGACTCATATCTGCTAAGATTATTTACAATTAATACATGCAGACTGGGTTTACAATCAAAAAATGATCAAGTCGCTGATGATGGCAGGATGGCACGGACATGCTAATCAGGTGCTGCCCCTTTCTGCCAAGAGAAGAGGGGGTGTACTGCATGGGGAGTTGACCGGTAGTGGTCAACATCTGGCTCTACTTGGGGACACTTTGCTGCTTGCAGGAATGTGAGAATCTAGAATCTGCATCCATACAACACAAAAATAAGTAGCGTCCATCCAAAATCATCATATACATTAAGCACAGGAAAGAAAAAAGCTCTTCATTTATTAACTATCTAAAGCAGAAATGAAAATGCGGAAAAACAAGGAGTAGGGTTAGAAATACGATACAAAAGATGCCCCATGGCATCAGATGTGTTCAATAAAGTGCATACTGAGCATTTGCATGCTTTCAGGCAAATCTGTCAGCTGCTTGTTGGATGTGCCATGTCCAATTTTGCATATGGTAGGACTTTTTCCTATTCGAAAATCAAGCTGCTCGCGGCCATCTGATATATCAAATCTTCGTCTTATTTTCTTTCTCTTACATTTTTTCTTTCTGGCAGGTTGAATTACTGATGACCTGGAACTTTCTGTTTCAAAACTATCAGATGAAGTATGCGTGATATGTCTTTCTTTAGCCCGCATCTGATCTTTATCATTCTTAAATCTATCCGGATCACCTTCAATTAACCATCTTTCAATCGAATCAATAACCTCCTCATAATAAGATGGAGCTTGTTGCAGCAAATGAGAAGACTCCTGATCTATTGATGTCACCTGGTTTCTTTCATCTTCCAATTGCTGAAACCTTTGAACCTGTATTTTAATGGAATCCATCTGACTAGAGTGTTCAACCTTTATAGCATTGATTTGTCTGACATGGTGGTCTTGCATATCTTTTATTACTTTAACATTTTCTTCCTTTATGTTCATCAAGCAATGCTGTATGGAATTTATTTCTTCTTTGTGATTCGCTTGCATGTCAGCCAACTGATTATTATGATTGAATGTCATGATAGTCATTTCCTCATCCATAGTTGATAACTTATTTTGCATAGAGTCAATTTCCCTATCATGATCAGCTTTAATGGTCACCATATTTTCTTCTAAGACTGACAACCTGCTTTGCACGATTCTAATTTCTGTTTCATAATTAGTTTTTATGGCCTCAATTTCTTTAGCATGCTGATTTTGTGTGACCTCCATCTCCCTATTACGTTTTTCCAGGTGGGTGCATAAAGTTCTTACATCATTGATACAACTAGTTTGATTGCTTTCCATATTTTTCACCAACATCATTAAATCTTGTATTATTTGCTTTTGCTCTTCCTTTTCATTGTCATTTGTCCCTGATTTTTCACTATCATGAGCTTGATTTGCAATATTTTCGGTGGATGACACATTCTGATATGAAGGGTCGTCTTGGGATCTTTCACCATCAGCTGGACCTTTTATCAAATTACTTACATTCTGCTGCACAATTTTAGAGGAAGAAGGCAAGCTGTTTGGATAACCATATCTATCTTCAAAAGCATTTATAATGTCTTTTAAAGAAGTAAAAAAATCCTTAGGAAAATTGTTAAACCAATTCAAAGCATCATCTCTTAAAGAAAGGACAAATAGACGCATTTTGATATCATCATGACCAAACTGAGGGGATCTGCAATATATGATCATGATGCGAATAAACAAGTCTAGATGCCTTTTAGCAGCGATTGGATCACCATCTGAAAAAATAGGTAATTCAGGAATGGCCTCCTCTGGAAAATCATGGAGACGGTGAGTAAAATGACATGGTTTAAATGAATAATCCATGATGAACAATAAGGGATCAGATAGATGATAGAACTAGCTCCTTGCTCAAGAAAATCAAAAGATGAAAGAAGTGGAGTCGCCACTTGAACAATGAATCTGATTCTAAGATCCAAGAAGGAATCACAAGCAGATATGAGGAAGGCTTCTTGTCTGGGAAAAATGAGAAAATGGAGTCGCCACCCAAACAAGAAACACACCGAAGAGATGAAAAATAAGGCAATAAAAGATACAAATGATAACCCCAAAGGTTGAATTTGCCAACTCAAAATCAGAGATGAGAAATATGAGAAGATGAATGTCAATGAAACTCCAGGAACAGAAAAACTCTGTCCCCGGCAACGGCGCCAAAAAATGTTGGCGTTGCCGGGCCAGATGAAAAGATAAAAATGAGAAGGATGATTGTCGTTGAAACACCGAGAACAAAGTGTCCCCGGCAACGGCGCCAAAAAATGTTGGCGTTGCCGGCTCAAACGAATGATAGACAGATGAATGATGAATGATGAAAAGATGTTGAAACACCAAGGACAGAAAAACTCTATCCCCGGCAACGGCGCCAAAAAATGTTGTCATTGCCGGCTCAAACGAATGATAGGAAGATGAACGATGAATGATGAAAAGATGATGAAACGCCGAGAAAACAATTTCCCCGGCAACGGCGCCAAAAAATGTTGTCGCGCGGATTGACACGACAACCCTCAGACCGGGGGCTGTCACTCTGATCCCCGATCCCTCCGTTTAAGCCTGTCTCCCGCGGCTAAGGGGGGTAGTCCCTGAGAGATGATGAGACCGACTGTCGACCAGTTGGTTGGGAGACACGAGACACGATATGAAAAGCACTAGATGGATTTGATTAATTTAGCAGACCAGTGCCTTAAGAGATTGTGGTTAAAACGATTACTTGTTAAATGATATAAAAAATATGGACCATGAACAGCAATCATCTATCATTAGTTAATTCACAATGCTCTTAGAATGATGAAAACGATATCCGGCAACTGAAAGTTTTGAAGAGATAAATGCCTTAAAACACCACGAGAATCATAAATCATTAACTAGATATCAATTTCATATCTCGGCTTGAAAATTTAGATCTCAGCATGAAAGATATAACATGAAAACAACTGAATCTGGCAAAAATAATTTTCCACAAGAATTTTTATTTTTCAAATTTTTTTTATAAAATCTAAAAGTTAATCTAAAATCTGAATAAAATACAATTCCAAATTTTAAAATCTAAAACTAAAGCTAAAAGCCTAAAATAAAAATTTATTTATAAACTTTAAACAAAACCTAAAAAAAAACAAAAATTAAAAAAAAATCTAAATTAAAATTAACTCTAAACCAAAACAATAAAACTACAACTAACATTTTTATTTTTTATTATATTTGATTTCAAAAAAAAGAAAACAAAACCAAAACTTAATTAAAAATTAAACTAAAAGAAACTAAAATTTGGAATTAACCTACGTATCTAAACTATAGACAAGACTATGTTAATGGAATGCATATCCTAAAAAATGAAAACAATACGCATGACCTTTCAAACATACGCCTTAACTCATGAATATAATCAGCAAACAAGTTTTTACTACGATTCCCTGCGGCGGAGTGATTTACCTGGCCCGATGATACCTCATACAATCATTTGCACAAGATACTGGAAACACGATGCTGCAGTCACGTTTGAAGGCTGATAACGATTGTTTGCGCAGACAGAGAGGAGATCTACCGAATCAGAAATCATGAAACGTGAGTTTGGCATGTGATGTCTCTGGTCAAAAGCAGACGAGGAACCCTTTTCCGTCTGATCAGACTCGTGAAGGTATACGATATCCCTAAAAAAAAAAGCTTTTGCGTGACAGAACTCCAAGCAGCTTGCGTCTGGCGCTAGTGCTAAATGATACGACAGTCAAATCAGAAAACACAGCACGTGCTGCTTAAAATCTCTTCCGTCTTGCGTCTGAAGAATCAACTTGAGTGTGAGTATGCTAAAGGTGAACGGAAGCGGAGTGACCCGATCAAGACAGCTTGGATCTCACTAGTGTTGAATGATACCAGAATTTTGACAGCAGACAAATGAATATTTCAACCACGCAGATGAAATTTCAAGAGCACGTTTCCTCTGGCGAAATTTTCAGATAACCTTGAGCCGTTAATAATTTGTAGAAATAGACAGCGTATATCAAAAATATATATATATATATATATATATATATATATATTTATTTATTTATTTATTTATTTTTTTTTTTTATGGACCCCAAAGTCTTCTTTTATTAACCAGAAACAGATTTACAAGAGAGCTTCTTCAGTCTTAGACTCACAGATCAAATTTATCTGAAATGACCCCTAGCACCCTATTTAAAGGAAATGATTCCAACGGCTAGCTCAAGTGATCCATGTAGAAATGATCTCGACCGTTGATGAGGATCAAGACATCTCTTGATCTCATCCGTCGATTTATTCACTTAAAATATTATTATTTTATTAGTTAGGGTTTTTGCTTTATTATTTTTTTAATTTTTTATTATTTTGTATTTATTTTATTATTTTTATTCATTTTTTAATTTTTTAATTCATTTTAAAATGGATCATCGAACTAAGCCTTCGGAAACATCACCTAGGACCTAGGACTTAGGACACATGAGGGGATTTAAAACATTTTTCAACCCTCAAGACACATTACATCATGACTTTTTACAATTTACATCTTAAGGGAGAAAACCCCTTTAACATAGACCCTCACAAATCACCCAGTTCTGCGACACAACTATAATCTAGCAGATCAACACACTAGGATTCTCCTAAAATTCCAATGACAAAATCCATCCCGGCTTTAGGGTCAGGTTTGAAGGAAAACTCTGCCGATCCATGGATCGGTGAGACAAAAAACCTCCCGGGACGTAGATTACCACTAGAAAGTTAGGTCCACCTAGGCAATTCACATACACGACTCATATCTGCTAAGATTATTTACAATTAATACATGCAGACTGGGTTTACAATAAAAAAATGATCAAGTTGCTGATGATGGCAGGATGGCACGGACATGCTGATCAGGTGCTGCCCCTTTCTGCCAAGAGAAGAGGGGGTGTACTGCATGGGGAGTTGACCGGTAGTGGTCAACAAGCCTCACTGTGACTCTTCTGCCTCTCTGCAAATGCACTCACTGGATCTGGAAATATTCCTCCAACCTCCATGTCTCTGCCCTTCACTGTCTTTGCTTCCTCACTGAAGGTTCAACTCTCCGGCAATTGACTGTTGCTACTTTGGGAAATAAAATTCTCCTAGTGACTTTGGTTTGTTCTCCATCACGATATCGATCCCTTCTTATATCTTCATGTTGGAACTCCAACGCCCAAGATTAAATCTTAATCGATGGCGCAGATTATTTTTGGATCAATACATGTGAGTTTTTAGATAATTCTCATATTGAATTAATTAATTTTGATTAATTAAACAATTTTCCTAAGTTTAGACTTGGGAAACATTAAAAAATGGGTTAATAATCTAATTAAGTCATCTCTAGATGAAATTTCCAGAAACAATTTCTAGGTTTTGGAGATCTCATGTATTCTAGTCCCTCCACTAAATTTCGTGGCTAGAACACATCCGATGCTACAAAAACTAACATCTTTGGGGCATCAAATTAAAAAAATTAATATCTCTCCAACCAAGAGGACCCATAGGGCGTGCCACCTATCAAAGGAATTGGGTTGGCAAGGGTTACCAATCTAGAGTGTCCTTGCATCGAAATTTGCTGAAATGTGCAGGCAAATCATCAAACAAATGTTGTCCCATTCACCCTTTGACACCAATGACAAATTCTTCCAACATCGTCTTGTCTCATCAACTACGATAACATCCAAATCAAAGAATCAAGTGAATATATTACAAGCAGAATTAAAAGAGACATAAAGCATTTTCGTGAATATGCTTTGATGACAAAGAATTTCTAAGGAGAAGACAATGTTATGAACATAAATATACATAAAATAATATAAATAATGAATAATGAATAATAATAATAATTAATTACTAGTTAATGAAGTGGCATGTGGAAGGACATGTCTCTATAAAAGAACGTGACTTCTTATGAAATGACACTCCCATCTATACTTTTAATGGGACTTGTTAAATACTTGCCGCCTACAACTACGAGTTAGTGAGAAAAGCTTTTAACCCCACAAGGTGTGGTTGGTGTCAAGAACTAAGAGAAGGGGCTATCACCTATTCCCAACTCTCTCTGTTTAAGTTATCTCCTAGGTTAGCTAAGGGGGTTGGTCCTTAAATGGAAAACTAAGTTAAAAAATGTGAGGTTTCTAGGGGATGTTAGAGTGAAGTGGATTATTTTTTTGAGATTACAAGAAAATATGACATAAGCAATATGAGCTAAAATCAACTTCAATAACCATGAACACATGAGATAATAATAAGCATATGTAAAACCAATGCCTTCAAAATATTGCTCAAAATGAATGATACCTACTCAAAATAAAATAAGGTGCTTCATATTGAAATGCAAGATATTAAAATTCTTTCAAGATATATGATCACTTATTAATCCAAAGCAATGAAGCACGACCCGTATTAGACCCGCGAGTACCCACGGGTCTTGGCAGGTTCTATACTGAGTCGGGTCACTCGCATAGAACCCATGCTTAAGACCCAGACTCAAAGGGTATTTTATTATACTTGGCTACTCATATAAGACCTGTGGGTATGCTATAGAACTTGTATCGGAACACTATAGAACCCGTCGAGTCTCAAAAGACACATTTTGTTTGATTTTTTATTTTTCTTTTTCTTTTTTGGAAATGAGGTGGAGGGAAAGGGAAATTGGAGGGAAGAAAATGCTTTCTAAGCACCTCTTTCCCTTCCATTTGTCGTTCACTTGTCATTTGAGTGTTTGGCTAATTTGTATGAGTGTTGAGTGACTTCATTGCATAGTGAAGGAGCTCTTGGAGGAG
Organism: Pinus tabuliformis; assembly: GCA_031772625.1. Taxonomy (NCBI): domain Eukaryota; kingdom Viridiplantae; phylum Streptophyta; class Pinopsida; order Pinales; family Pinaceae; genus Pinus; species Pinus tabuliformis. The sequence goes on from CM062816.1 coordinate 2,101,292,121, forward strand.
GCTAAAGGAGGCTTCATTGGATCAGACCCAACTTTAGGTAGGCTTCATGAACCTTGTTTGAATGTTTTCCATGTAATTTTTTTGTATTCAATTTAGTTTTTTTTGTTTTGAATTTTATTTTTTATTTTTTTATTTTATGTTTGCAATTTTTATTTTTTTATTTTTAATGTTTGGGCCTGTGGCTGAGTTTCTCAACCACATGACAGTCCTCATCTCGCAAGCCCTGTGGCTGAGTTTCTAAGCCACACAACGACCTTGTGTGGCTGAGAAACTCAACCACAGGGCCAAAAAAAATTTGCAAATTGAAAAAAAAATTCAAAACCAAAAAAATTTAAAATTTATTTATTTTTCTTCCAGTTTCTGTCACCATGCCACCGAAGGGTTCTATAAAGTCTCGTGATCTGGCATAGGCACATGGTAAACTAATTATTGCCGATAATGACCACCATGTCAAGTGCAATTATTGCAATGCCACAATGCATGCAGGCATAAATAGGCTAAAATACCACCTAGCCAGAATTCCTGGGAATGGTGTGGAATGTTGTCAAAATTTCCTTGATGAAGTCACTACTGAAATGGCAACTGCTTTGGAATACATTAAAGAAGAAAGTTCTAAGAGGGCATTAAGGAAGGATGAGATTGTTGGATAGGTAGATCTTTTTCTTAGAGTAAAACACACATTCAAAGTCCAAGTATTGGTAACTCCTCTTCAAGTGTTGTGGCAAACAGGAGTATAACCTCTTCTTTCTTCAGTCCTCATACAACTCCAGGATCTCAACCAACCTCGGATAGTTTTAGTGAAAAGAAGAGGAAGGAGGCAGATATGGCAGTGAGGAGGTTTTGGTACCATAACAATCTTTCATTTTGTTACCACTCCTCCGGATCTCCAAGGCTGAGGAACAGTCCAGCTGAGGTAACCACAAACTAACCTTTTGACTTGGTATCTAGCCCTACCAAGCCGGAGAGGGCTCTCTCCACAAAATCACAACCAAGAGGGCTGGATGAATTAGGGTTTTAGGCTAGTTATGATGTACAGAAGGGTTTGATTGTTTGAAATTGGGTTGCTGGATGAGAATTTGGTCAAAGAGACTAGGTCAGGGGAAATAAGGGTATGATTGCAAACATCTGATGGAGCAAGGTAGATAGGCACTCAAACACTTTAAGGTTCTAGAGTGAGATGGATCAGACAGGTGAGGTGCTAGAAAGAGCAAGACAAGCATGTATTCTTTCTAAATTGAAGAAATTTGACAAATTATGAAGATTTCTCCATAACAGAGCATGTAAAATGTATTCTTATCATCAACTTGAAAATCAACATATCATACAAGTGAAATGAAACATGAGAGTACAAAACATTCAAACATATACAACATAAGAAGAAACTATGTCAAAATTCCATACCACAACGTTCCACCAAAATAGCTGCAACCCATTCATTAAATTCTGCCAAATACTGATTACACTAGTGTCTCTGATCATTACTACAACATCCAACTGAGTCCAACCTTTGAAAAGACTGAAAAATACAAGATATAGGTCTCAAACAAACTCCTTCCAGCCTCAGGGGTCGAATCCATGAATGGAGGAGAAGTTCCACCAAAATCTGAACTGATAGCTAGAGTATAGGGTGGTCAAAGTGACTCATCCCTAATTACAATGAAATTAATTCATTACACCTCATTGAGTCCATTTACCTAATGTATTTACCCCAGGTAATAATAAAAACACCATAACTACATTTACATCATCAATTACATAAGTAAAAACTTGATTTCCCAAGTTGAAAATCAAATTTGCAATGAAAACTGAAAAATATCATACAATTTTCAAACCCGCCATTTTTGTGCAAGGCACGCCATCCATGTTGCGGCCAAGTATTGAGTGTCTTCCCAGTGTCCAAATTGAGCCCGGGATAGCTCATTGGAAAGCTTGTCTTGTCTAGTTTCCAAATCTACCTTTAGTTTCCAAAATGGACTTGATTTGACCTGTCAAAAAGTGTTTCTCCCAAGACTACTCAACGTGCCATTTTTGTGCCACGCGTGCCCTCCATATTGCAACTTGATTTTGAGTGCCTTCCCGATGTCCATATTGAGCTCACGATAGCTCATTGGAAAGCTATTCCAGTCTAGTTGTCATTTGACTTATCAAGAAAGTCATTTGGACACTCCAACTAGGAGAAAAATTGATTTTCCCAAGGTCACTCCAGAAATGCAGAAAACCTCTTGTAGCAACTGTATTTTTGACATTTATCCAAAACCATGACACCTGTGTAAAAACTGAAGGAGGTTTTTCATCCTTGGCCTATGATGGACAAAAACCTCTCACTTTTGTCAAATTCATCTCTGTTTGGTCAGAAACATAGTTTGAAGAAAAACTGGCCCTATGTGTGGCAAATGATTTGTCCCTTGGAATGAATTTTTTGAAAAATGATGGAGACATGATGTTTATGAGTTGGAGTGGCCTCATACTTGCTGATATGACCTCCCTTATGCCTCCTCTGCTCAGATGTCTCTGATTCCATAGCAAACCCTAGCTCAATGGGAGAGGAAATTAGGGTTTAGTGTAGGCAAAATAGGGGATTTGGGAAATTTATAGGAATGAAAGGAAATAAAGGGGATAGGGGGCTTCTAAATTCTTAGGAAAATTTTGGGAGGTAGGGAGGGATGTTAGGAAGTAGGGGAAACTGGAATTTCAAGGATTGAGTGAGGGGAAGGGGTCCAAAAGGGCAAAACACAGGCCTAGTGGAATGACAAAAATTTCAGAATGGGACCCTAATATGATATGAAAAGAGGATTTTTTATCACTGATGGAAGTATGCAAAGATTAACACTAACACATTCAACTATGCAAAGTCTTATTTTTATCAGCCCATGGTGGATGCCATTGCAAGTGTTGACCCTGGATACAAAGCCCCATCTTATAATGCACTTAGGGGGAAAGAGCTAGATGAGGAGCTTGAGTGTGTCCAGGAACAATTGGAAAGCATTAAAAGCTCATGGAAATTTATAGGTTGTCCAATTATGTCTAATGGGTGGACAGATCAGGGGGGTAGAACAATAATAATTTTTTTTGTAGCTTGCCCTAAAGGAGCCATGTTCCTCAAATCCATTGATGCATCTATAAATGTAAAAGATGCACATTTTATTTTTACATTGTTGGCTGATGTGGTGGAGGAAGTTGGGGTTACAAATGTTGTCCAAGTAATCACGAACAATGCAACAAATTATGTGGCAGTTGGAAGGTTGCTTTGTGTTAAATATCCCACCATTTTTTGGACTCCATACGCTGCCCATTGCATAAACTTGATGCTAGAGGACAATGGGAAGTTGGAGTGGGTGCAAGATGTTGTGCAGGAATGCAAACAAATTACCAAGTATATTTATAATCATGCTTGGGTGTTGAACCTTATGAGGGAATTCACACAGGGTGAGCTTAGTCGCCCAACTGTCACATGGTTTGCTACAAACTTTATTTCCCTCCAAATCCTTTTGTATGAGTACCAAGCTTTGAGAAAAATGTTTTGTAGCCAACAATGGGTATTTTGGAAAGATAGCACAAAACCATAAGCATTGTCTGTGAAAGCATCTATCTTTGGTGATAGTTTGTGGGACAAAGTCACTGAGATTGTCAGCTTCACTGAGCCCCTTGTGAAAGTCTTGAAATTGATGGATGGAGAGAAACCTGCAATGGGATATATATATATATATATATATGAAGGCATGGACAGGGCCAAAGAGGCCATCAAGACTTTCTATAAGGGAAATGAATCTAAATATCTCCCTATATGGCAAATTATTGATTTTAGGTGGTACAAACAACTACATTCACCATTGCATGTAGCAGGAGGGCAACCTGAGCTTATTCTATAATGAGGGGTCTAGCATTCCAAGAGATCCGAGGGGATGAGAGGTGTCATGATATGCATTGAGAATATGTTCTCGAATCAAGATATTCAAGACAAAGTCAACATAAAACGAGATATGTACAAGGAAGCATCAGACATGTTTGGATTCAGCTCAAGCCAACATCTCAAGGACAAGAAAATGCCTTGTAAGTGCAAATTGTTAGAACTTAGCTTGTAATTTTGCTAGCTCTCTTTTATATGTTTGGCATTGCAAACTAATATCTTTGTTGTTATTTTTTTACAGCTCATTGGTGGATAGATTGTGGCACTAAGGCACTACAATTACAAGAATTTTCCATCAGAGTTTTGAGTCAACCCTGCAGTGCTTCTTCTTGTGAGTGCAATTGGTCAGTGTTTGAGCACAGCCACAACAAAAAGAGAAATAGATTGGAGCATGAGAGGTTGGAGAAGTTGGTTTTCATCTACTACAACCTTCGAATGCTCACAAAACAAGTGCAACCAAAGGATATGAATCCAATTTTATTGGATACTATTGATTTAGAGTTTGATTGGGTTGTGGAGGAGGAGTCCCCTGATTTGAGTTTTCTTGATGAAGAGACTAGGGATCTCTCTAGGTTGTCATCTCAAATGGAGACTCCAAATACACCTACCTCACAGTTGCTTCAGCCTTCCGATGTTAGTACTAGCTCCACGAGGGCTTATTGTAGGCGTAGTTGTCCATGAGTGATGAGACTCAAGATTGTTATGAGACAATCATTTATCATTTATGTATTTGAATTTTGAATTTGCTGACATTTTTTATTTTAATTATGGAATCATGAGTCCTTTTCTTTTTCAATATCTAAATGTTTTTCTTACAAATATCGAATATGTTATGTTGTAATTTTATAGATATGAGATGATGTTATGAATTATTGCATATATTGTGGTTTTTATAACTTATAAGGATTGGAATTGTTATTAGTTTATTTTTTGTACTTAAAATTAACCATATTTTGACGAGTCTTATAAGGGTCGTTCCCGAGTCTTATACGAGTCAACGAGTCAATGCCGTGACAAGTCTTATATGAGTACGAGTCGTGCAACATTGATCCAAAGCATACAAGGAAAGAATATCTTGCAAAGGAAACCAATTAGAATTCTACATGCACAATGAGATACTACTTGCCCAAAGTATCCAATTCAACACATTCATAAATGACAAGTGTAATGACTATTTGCAAGTAAAAGAATGAGATGTGTTTATATGAAATGCACCTAAACTAAAATTGGATGCAATTATTTTAGTTACTTTTAATCTAAATGCCTAATCTAGGTGAAAGATCTTCCTTTTAAGCTCTTAACAAAGGGTAAAAATTGGGGTGACTGTAAGAATAAGGGGTCGAGGACACGGTGGTGTCATTAACGATATCCTTCCCCTGGGTCTTACTAGCCAGCGTGTGCCTTCGTTCCTACAAGGGGACAAGCCACCTTCATAACTACAGGGTCACACACCTTTACCTTACTTTATACCAATTGGAAGAACTTTCTAAGAAAGTATTTTTCCTATGATTTCTATCAACCAAGCTTATGCTTGGAGATTAATTTGTTTAAAATGCAACTAAATGAGAATGCCTAATATGATATGCAAGTGAGATTGCGAGTGTTATGTAAAAGATAGAAATTGCTTCAATTAAATGTGCTCCACAAGATCACTTGTATATTTGCTCAAGTAAACACAAGATGCATAAGCTTCATGAACAATTAAAATTGTGAGTTTCTAAAGATAAATGATGAACCAATAACAAACTAAAGCAAATGAAGCTTGAAATGTATGTGCTTGCAAAATGAGCAAATAAAACGCATGTAAAATTTCTCAATGTAAATTGCAATGCCTTGAAAATGAATTGAGATAAGATTGATGCCCACAATAGCTTTGCAAAAAAAACTTTAAACTTGAGAAAAGAAGATTAGCTTGACATGAAAGTAAATAGTTGCTTTGGAAAATAAACTTGTCCAATACACAATGCTTCAATATACTTAAAATGGAAATGTGGCATAACAATAAAGCATGAATTATTTAGACAAGTGCCAAACTAAATGTATCAAATTTCGCCTAAAAATGATAGAAATGCTTGCATAAAGTAAGTTGCAAATGGAAATGTAAACTTGAAACTTGTAGCACCAATGATAAGTGGTGCAAACTTAAAGCATGTAGCAAACTTGAAGAGAAAGAAATGCGATTTGTGTTACTTCCCAGTTAGACCATGCATATGTCTGAAAAATGAAAGAAATAGAAATGTTAACAATCAATCCACCCACTAGCCTTTCTCCCTAAATGGAGAAATAGGATGCCATGGGTAAACCCACGCTCTCACAACAAAAACATAAATTTTTATTATTATGGTGTTACAATGAGGTTAGAGCCTCTTAGAGGGTTGGCCAAGGAATAATGGAAAGATACAATGTGAGATATTGAAACAACAAGGAAATCCCTTCAAGTACAAGAGCCTCGAAAGAGATGAAGAGTTTCTACAATTTAGAGAATATAAGCTCCAAAATGATACACGACCTAGCCTCCTTCACAAAGTCTCCTAATGCCCACGAACTCCTTGGAATGAGTCTTGAAGCTTGAGGGGAGCTACAAGAAAGAATGTTAGGGCTGCAAAACTGAAACAAAAGTTAGTGTGAAAAATAGAGCATGTAAGTGGGTTATAATGCTACAAAATGATATACAAAAACTAAATCAAGTGATGGGAAAATTCCCCATCTATGAGAATTCCTAAACTCTAAGAACCCCTACTGCAGCAAATCTGAATCTACTTCACCTACTTGATTTTAATTACATTATCCAGTTATTCTTCTGAATACTGAAGCAAATTACTTCTGCATCCTACACTTAATTAAATATTTGATATCATGAAACAGAAAACAGAGAAAAGAACATGATACATAGGACACTTATTTTTGGACACAATAGTCCCCAGAAAAACCCAATGTGGGAAAACCGGTGCAGCAGCTCTGAGGGTTTATTATTATGCATGAGAAATATCTGAATACAAATCTAGGATGCTCATCTAGCAATCCTTTACAGAGAAAACACTGGCGGAAAATCTTAGTGAGTTTTACCTCACTTCACCCGACAGAATTCCAGTTGATCGGCACAAGACTGGCTAACCCCGGTTATTTCTGCGTTGGCTCTGCGCCAGCCATGCGTCACCTTCTCTTCCCTCTACGTCAGCTCTCCTGGCTGTTCCGACAGTTCCTGGTAGTTTCGGTTGTTCTGACAATTTTGGATTCTGCGTGATAGGAAACTTTTCTGCATCAGCTCTCTCGGTTATTGCGATGCCTCTGCGTTAGCTCTCCCGGCTACTGTGATGCCTCTGCGCCAGCTCTCCTAGCTGTTCCAGCAGTTCTCGGTAGTTCCTACAGTTCTTGGCAGTTTCAGCTATTCCGACAATTCTGGATTCTGCGTGACAGGCAAATTTTTTGTGTTAGCTATTTCGGCTGCTGCGCTGCCTCTTTGCAAGCTCTCTCTGCCTCTCTACCATTATTCTCTAGAAAGTCCTCTCAGATTCTCACTGCCCCTCAGTTGCAAGATTTCCCCAATCGATTTTCCTCCTCAAAACTTATCACCTCAGAAAATCGATTTCCTCAATCTCTTGTGTGTGTTTCCAAATGAACCCCAAGCCTCCATTTTTTACTTTTCCTGTTGAGTCTTCAACGGCCAAGATTAAGTCTCTAATCAACGGCTAAAATTAAAACATGACTTGATCTGCCTTCTAGATCATTCTCACCCATATTTTGATTAATACCCATTAATATTTTAATTTTCCTAAGTTTACACTTAGGAACTCCATTAAAAATATTAGTTATTTTAATAAAATATATTATGGGTGGAATTTCACCAAACGGTTTCTGGGTTCTTTAGAACTCATGCCTTAGCCTCTCCATCAAATTTCAAGGCTAGAGCACTTCCGGTGCTACCAAAATCTAACACTCCCTCTTAGCGAGGAAAGTGCTCTAAGAACAATGTCCACCTGCATGCTGCTTTGTTTTTGAAGCACCTCCTTTCTACACTGTTGTTGCCACCAACACTGTGTTGCTGTTGCCCATGACACTGCCACTGCCACTGCTACATCTGTACTACAACTCCCTCTCAAACGCTGCATCTGCTATGCTGCTAACACTACATCCGCACTGCAACTTAGTTGCTGAGAGAAGCAACTGAAAAACATCCAAAATTAGCTAAACTTAACTGTGTTCAACATAATACAATGAATGTTGGAATCTGACTACTATTGATTCTAACCCTTTGAATCTTTTGCGTTGCTCTTGACTTTTGCACTTCTAAACTGATCAGTCTCTGGTCCCAAGCTACTGCATCTGTCCTCCAAACACTCCACTTCATCATCTGACACTAAGTCCATCTTGCTACTGTTGAATCTTGGGCTCCTGTAGAAAGGAATTGATCCAAGCGGTGGACTCCTCAAGGATCCTGCCCACATGTAGTCGTCTTGACCAATGTTGCACGAAGTGGGGACGTTTTTTGGAAGCGGGAACGCGGAAGCGTCTGCTATATATATATATATTTGCATTTATACTCAAAACAAACATCCCAAATACCAAATTAATTGTAGAAGACATGAAAACATGCTTATTTTTGCATAAATCAAGATAGATATGGCATCCATGATTCCATTGTAGTTACTAGTATGTATAACAACCATCTATATTCTAGCTATTACAAACATACATCAAATTTTTAAGCATATTATAAAACATAAAACATTTAAGCATATTATAAAACATAAAACATAGAGCATATTATGATTTTTCTAGCAAGTGAGCAACTGTCAACATTTTTCATGTTCAAAATTCAAATAATAATGTTTACAAAATATGTCACTTGGTCACCACCAAGACAAAAAAGGTTCAAAATTCAACTTCACAAGCGTACAAGTCTAATGAGTAATCTATGACAAAAGTAGCAGATTGTGAATATATCTACTAATCTCTCCTCCTTCCACCACAAAGAGAACGTGGTGGTGGGCCTCCACGTGGTGGCAATGAAGAAGATGGTGCCTGTGGAAGTTGTGGCAATGGCACTGAAACTGATGAAGAAGAACCCCCTGCTGTTGGTGTTGAACCATGGAACCTAGGAACCAAGGGACTAGATGGGGGTGGGGGTGGCATATCAACACGATCATCATCATCCTGGAATCGCTTAAAGCATTCATGCAAAAAAAAACACTAGTTAACAAAAAAATAAAAAACATGAATTAGAGAAATGCTTTATAAGGAAAAATTGGAAAATTCTTACCACAATGGACATACCTGGATAAGAGCATCCTCTAATTGCTCTAATCGCAACACTCCATCCTCCAAATTGGGCTCCTCTAGATTCTTGTCCCAAATCAACAGGTCTTTATTAGATTTTGCATCTTCACAGTAATGGGACAACAATCGGAAGTTGTAATGAACATAAACCAAGCTCTCTGCCCGGTCTAAGCTAAACCTGTTCTTTTAACACTGTGGATGAAAGAATAAGAGCTCCAACACCTCTCTGCAGAAGAAGTATTTACTACCTGTGATAGCACCCGCAATGCCAAAGTCTGTAGAAGTGGAGTACCCCCTCCATGCATGTTCCACCACTCAAGAGAAGAAAAAGTCTCTTGATCTTTAATTGCATGCATGCTCCCAAATGGACTAGTGTTAAGCATATAGTTGCTCACCTGTCTCCGTACCAATGCAGCCTCCTCCTCATTAGGGATTAATTTACTCAATGCAGCCATATATTTTCTATGAACCTCTTGATCTTGGTGTGGCTTTCTCCTGCTTCCCCCCCAGGTGCTGGTGTTGAAAGCCATGATGGATGATAGTATTTAGGTGTCAAAACATATGCTAATGTATGCAATGGAACATTTAGCATTTCCCATCGGTTTTCCACCTCTGCACGAATATAATTGTACAAGGTGGTATCTCTTGGCTCAACAATGTCTTTAATTTGCCCCAACATGCTATCCATTTGCTCATACACCTCCCCAATTACTGGTCGATCTGAATTTGAAAACTTGATCATGTAATAAATTGGTTTGGTGAATTGCAAAACATATTTAACCTGTGCCCAAAAGTAACTGTCAAGAACAGTGTCCTTGACTGCATTAGCACCATCTATGTCAGTGTTAATTTCATCCCATGATTCAGCACACACCAGATTAGTTAAAGCTTGTCTCACCTTCACTAGCCGCCTAAAGGTGAGGTAATAACTAGCAAATCTTGTCTTTGCAAGTTTAAGCAACTGCAACTTGGAGTAAGTGCCATAGAAGTAGTTTACCCTTGTATGCCCTGTGATGAATTTAATGAGTTGCTTCCCTCTCCTGTAAAGCTCAGTAATCCACCCACATTCTTTGTGCTTCACAATATCATGCATCAAAAGGTTCAATGTGTGAACCAGACACCCAGACCAAAAGATGTGTGGATAAGTACGCTCAATAATTTTTCCTGATGCCTTACAATTTGCTGCATTATCTATGATCACTTGAACCACATTATTCGGACCAACATCTTTGATTGATTTCAATAGGAGATCTGCAATGTTTTGTGCAGATGCACTGATGGAGGAGAGTCATGACATGTAATAGTTACTGCACCACTAGAAGAAACACCAAGAACATTTATCAAATGTTGGTTTCTAATATTTGCCCACCCATCTGATACAACGGATACCCCAGAATCTACCCACTCATTTGTAAAACGTGTCAAAGCTCTTTGAACCTTAGCTTTTTCTCTTTCTAATAACACTGTTTTAGCTTTCTCATAGTTGGGAGCCTTGTATCCTTTTGGGGCTTCATTGATGGCCTTTACCATTTCACGCCAATAGGGAGAGCGAAGCACATTGAATGGTACACCGCAAGCACAAAGAAAACAGACTATCTTTCCATCCACATCATCCCTTCCAACAACATTAAAGAAATCCCCTATTGTTCTTCTACCTGCAGAGCTTGCAGAAGTACCATGAGGAGATGAGCAGCTACCAAATTTAGAGGTTGCACTTGATTCAGAATGAGTTTTTTGTTTCTTGTTTTTTTGTTGTGCAACCTCCTCTATTTGGATGAATTTTCCTCTTTCTTCAGTTGAAATGTTTGGGCAAATTTGTACCCCCACAGGACCCTTTTTTTCATCACTGTCCAACACCCCACAAAGATGCCTCATCACACGGGTATATGAACCAAAATATGGTTTTCCTCCATGACAACCATGAGGGCACACAAATTTGTAAGTTCCACCACCCTTTCCCCCATCAAGTTTGGTCACATAGTTCCACAAGGGTGTTAATGCAACTTTCCCATCTAGTGTTTCAGTTTCCCCTTCAGGTTCATCCCCTTCCTCTTCAAACCCTTCCTCCTCATCATACATTGGATTTGGGTCACTCATATTGGGACCATTGTCCTCTTGTGTTTCTTCCCTTCTATTCCTATTCCCCCTTGCCATCATTAAAACCAAGAGTGGAATGATACATAGAAGCCAAAAGAACACCATCTTGGAATATGAATATAGGTGGTGGACAACCTGAAAGTAAATGAGCAAGTAGAAACAATGGGAAAGAGTAGGAGAGGGAGGAGAAAAATACAAAAAAAATGTCAAAAATATAAGGGAGTTTGGGGTTTGAACTTACCTCTTTAGCTCTTGTAGATGAAGTCCTCCAAGCTCCTCCTCCACCTAGCTCCTCCTCCTTCACTCCTCCAAGCTCTCCTCTCTTCTCCTCTCCTTTCATCTCTTCTCTTCTCCTCTCCTCTCTTCTCTTCTCCAACTCTCATAAACTCAAAGTGAGCAAATGAGGAATGAATGGGGGCTTTATTCCCTTCATTCCTCACCTTAACCTCACCCTAACCCACCCCCTTTATGCCAAGTCAACAAAAACTAAAAAAAAAATAAAAATAAAAAAAGCCGAATTTTACTTTGCGCGTGGCCTTTTCTGGAAGTGTACGGGAAGCATGCGCTTCTCCCTTTGAAGCACCATGCTTCGTATGCCCGAAGCGCCGTACGAAGCGCGCTTTCGAGCCACGCTTCCGAAAATTCTAGGAAGCGGCAAAAAAATTCGGAAGCGCGCTTCCGAGCTTGGAACGGGGGGGGGGCGCTTCGTGCAACATTGCTCCTGACTACACCTCAATATTGCCCCATCTCCCTCCTGGAGATGCGTGAGCACTCATGGCATACTCTTCCTCTTCTATCTTCCCCGCTGCAACCTTTGGATCATGCTTCTCGTGTAATAGATCTGACCTAGGAATATATGATAAAAATATTGAATATGCCCAAGAAATAACACAATATAAGATAATAATTTCAGATCTTTATTAATATCAAAACCCTTGAGGTAGGGTAACACCATACAACTACTCCTTAAGGAAGGAGAACACTCCACAAGCCATATGCTTGTTCATACAATATTCCTTGACACCTCTTAATGGGGAGTCTCTAGCCTCTATATAGGATTCATAAATACAATACCATGGGTCATTACCATGGTTCTCTCGATACCATATATCTAATACCATGGGCTTATCACATTATTGCTAACAACTTGTGGTCCCTAACATGATGTGGGTTAACCACTTTATTTATTAACTATGGCCCATCCCATTATTACATTATTATCATTCTGTACCCCATACTATACACCCTAGGTATACTACATTCCACCCCCCTTAAAAATGTTTCGTCCCCGAGATATAAGAAGAACACAAATAATAAGATCTACTCAAAAAAGTAGTCCACTGGTACCATGCCCGTGCATCTAGCCATCCAAGAGAAAGGTGAACCCTCAATCTAGCTGGTGTCTCGCTCACTTGAGATGGAAATTGACCCTGGCGGCTCTTCTGTGTTGATGTGTTGTGGGTGGATCATCGCCCCTCTCTATCTGTCATGCGGGGGTTGTTGTCCTTGTGGCTAATTTGTTGCCATCGTGTTGGTTGTTTTCTTGCGGGGTGATGTGGGTGGTGATATGTTGAAGTTTTAACCAATGGTGTATCTTTCTTTAATTCACTACCTAATGGAGCCTAATTGGTATCTGGTACATGTTGTGGCACGTGCTATTGTTGCTTATCTTTCAAATTTACTTCAACCACAGATTTCTCATCTGATGTATCAGTACCTGAAACATTTTCCGCTTCAGCCTCCTTGGACTCTACTTGTTTTTTTGGTACATGGTTTGATGTTTGTGTTTGGTTGTTGACCATCAAAGGCTCATCGTCTAATGTGTCAGTGTCATTAGAACTTTGTGCTTCTGCCTCCATAGTCTCTGCTTGGGTCTTAATGGAAATATTGTTAAATTGGCAACTAGGGCCAAACTCCATGTGGGTCATCTTATTTATGGCAGCTGATAATTTTATTGGATTCCTCTCATCGAGAAGTGTAGGATTGATCTAAAGATCATCCGATTCCGATAAGCATTCATGGAGTTATGAATTTATTTGTATTATAAGACATATTGTCAAGTCGGCCAACATCCTATGTAGACTCAGAAGCCCAATAGTCGTGTCTATTCATCATCTACGTTTTAGTATAAATATAGAGGACTTGAAATCATTTGAAAGACACATCCTCTTCATATGTGGTCTCCTCCTCTCCACGTCTTTGGGTTATGGCAATGTTACCAGACTCGGAATCGGCAATAAATCGGCGAGGCAAAAGAGCGAAGAGTTTTAATCGGATCGGGAAAAAATCGGCAAAAAATCGGCAAAAAATCGTTGAATTCATTAAATAAAAATATACACATATATTGAATTAAAAAAACCATTTTTCATTAATATTGGGTAAAGGTATGTCCAAACAATGCATAATATCAATAGATGTCCAAAATATCATGAATAAATAGGTATCTCATATGTGTTATGACTCATGAGTCCACACATGATCCAAAGCACTGAGTCTTGAGTCCTTAGAAGCATATGCTTCTAAAAGTTTACAAAAAAGTTAAAAACTGCATACTAATCAGAAAAAAATCAGCAACTAAGAGTCTAAGACTCTTAAGAGTGAGAACTAGAAGCGATTCCTTCCACTCCTTCGCTTGCTTGACTCTCAAAGTTCTCCAAGTCATGAAGGCTGAAAAGAGGAGGCTCATCTAATTGAACCCAGTCTGCCGCATTTGTAGCTTGCAAATCTATCTCTTCAAGGTCGATTGGTGAATGATCCATACCTGTCATTATCATGAGACATTGAAATGTGAATTAAAATTTCACTTTGAAGTTTGAAGTTTGAAGTTTGAACTTTAAAGTACGAACTAGATTATGAAACCTTCAAATTCAAGCTCTCGAATCTCACCTTGTATTTGTTTGTTGCGAAGTCGTAGATTGTAATGGACAAATACAAGGTCATTCAAGCGCTTTTGTGTCAATCGGTTGCGCTTCTTAGAATGTATTTTCTCGAACATGCTCCAGTTGCGTTCACAACCTGAAGCACTGCATGCTTGGTTTAAGATTCGAATGGCAAATCTCTTCAAATCTGGCGTATCACTACCAAAGTTTTGCCACCAAAGACCTAGCAAGTGGTAAGGCCCGTAAGGGTTTGTGAGTAAATAGTAAAAACTTAAAAAGAAAAGAAAATTTAATAAAACATTTAACATACAAAATAAAGTTTAAACAAATTTAATGAATTGATGAAGCCTTCAAGCTGGGTACCTGGCAACATCTTAGACCTTTGTCTTATAGCACTGGTATAGGCAAACAATTTAGATGGTGCCCTATAATCTTGTAGTTGGGAAAAGACACGACTTTGTTGTTCTGGATCAGGGAAGCACCTTTCCAAGCATGTCATAAGTCCTCTGCCAACCTCCCCATCCTCATTAAATTTGCTCTTATCATAAAAATATTGTGGGTTTAAGAAGTACCCAGCAGCATGTAAGGGGGAATGCAATTGCCTATCCCAACGTGCATCTATAATGTCCCAAAGAGGCATATACTTTGCCTCATCATCCCCATATCTTCTTTTGATGGCCTCCTTTGCGAGATCCATCGCCTCATAAATGTAACCCATAGCGGGTTTGTCACCATCAACCATCCTGAAAGTTCAAGCATCCAAATTTAAAGAAATATGAAACATTGTAAATAAAAGAAGCTTGAAATGAAATTTAAAAAATGAAAAAGTTAAAAGACTTGGAGTACCTGAGAACTCTAACAAGGGACTCCGTCACAGCAATAATCTCTTCGGCATCTTTCCAGAAGCCATCATTAAACACAAGTGCAGCAATTTCGATGCCTTCAGGGGTCTTGGAATGTTTAGATCCCATCCACTCAGGTCCCAAGAACATCCTCTTCAGATTTATCTTTTGCTCAACCACAGATTGCAAAGATATGAAATTTGTTGCAAATCTAGTCACTGCAGGACGAACAATTTCTTTACCTTCAGTGTATATTCTCATAGTGTTTAGGACAATAGTGTGGTTGTATAGGTATTTGGTTATGGATTTTGCCTTCTCCACAACCTCATGTATCCAATGAAGCTTACCAATGTCCTCAAGCATTAAATCTATGCAATGGGCAGCACAAGAGGTCCAAAAAATAGTGGGGTGCCTCATCTCAAAAAGTCTACCAGCAGCCATATAATTCGCTGCATTATCGGTGACAATTTGTACAACATGTTCTTCTCCCACTTCTTGAACGACTTCCTCCATCATTTCACAGATAAGTTGGGCAGTCTTAACCTTGTCTGAAGCATCCACTGATTTGAGAAACATTGTGCCTGCGGGACAAGATACAAGGAAATTTATTAAAGTTCTATTCCTCTGATCTGTCCATCCATCACTCATGATCGTGCACCCTGTTTCTACCCATGATGAACGAAACTCAGCTAGCACAAGCATGACATCTTCAACACTCTCTAACAACATATCTGTCCTAAGGCTCTCTGATTTAGGGGCTTTGAACCCTGGACCTGCAGCAACAATTGCATCAATCATAGCTTGCCAATAAGGACTTCTGGCACAGTGGAAAGGTATGTCAGAATAGTACCAAAAGTTAGCAATGGCCTTCCTTGCCTGACTATAGATATTTTTTTTCCAACCAGTGCCATCCAAGGTAGGTTGGGAACCGGGTTTTGTGCGGGGAGCAAAAAAGGTGTTTATGTTTCCACCTCCAGTGTTGAAGGAAGGAGTTGAAGGACTCGCATGGCTTTGAGTTTGACTTGGCCTTGGAGGCATGTGTGGAAAACTTGGGAATGGCATTGAGGATTCAACAGATTGAGGTGACATGGGGCTAGTGGCAGAAAAAGTATCAACTCCAACAGTTCCTATTTCAGCATTTTGCTTTGCTTTCTTGGCATTATGCTGCTCTAACATCTCAAGGGCCAAGGCTGCTTGGTGTTTGACATTGTCGTCAACCTTGCCGCAAATACCTATATCATGGCCAGGTATTTGTGCAAGGTGGAACTTGAATCTATAAATGCCTCCACTACATTTTGTTTTGAAAAATTTACAAAGGAGCCTGGGGTCTCCGGGAATCTTGTCACAATAAGCCCAAGCAAAGTCCCTTTCTCTCGGCATTGTTGTTGCTTTGAACTTGTGTTTAATTTGTGGCTTCTGTTAAGATTTGGAGTCTGGCTTCTATTTAATTTGTGGCTCCTGTGAAAGACAACAAAAAATCAAATTTAAAAATTATCCAAAAATTTAAAATATGCTAGAAATTTAAAAAATTAAATGAAGACAGATGTCAGTGAACATATAGAAATGTTGCCTTTCAATAAAACCAGAAAACATGCAGGCAGCAGAAGCAGGATTAGTTAACTGGATGAGTGTCTAAGACTCTTAATCAGTGTTCATGCTCAGTACTTGTACATTGTCACTTGTGGTTAATTCCTGAATTATTTTTATACACTTGTATCTCTGAAGCAATGTCCAGATTAAAGTTGTCTTATGATGAATAGAGATTGACAGGAAGGATTGTCTTTTAGCACCTACAACAAATCATATTCTCTTGTGACACTTAGAGCCTAGAGGGCAGAACTTTTGAACAGAGTATGAATTATGACAATATTGAGACAGCATCCCTGTTGACATGAGATTCTGTGACAATAAATTTATGGCAGCAAGGGCCTATCCAAACTTCAAAGGCTGTATGGCAGTTATATTTGGAGAAACCCTCATGACAGTACCTTGATGTGACAGCAACCTACAGTGCTTGAGACCATTGATATACCGGTGGCCATGACATAAACGAGACCTTGTAATGTGACCATGTTAGTGATGACAATCCTTTTAATAACAGGTTACAGTGGTCAATTGATGAGTTACATATGTGAACATTGTAAAGAGATTGTTGTGATACGGGCCTCGATGCATGACAATCATACACCTTGATAGCAGTGACCTTTCCTTAATGACAGACAGTGAATCTCTCTTGACCCTCCAACAATAATTTAGTTTTACGACCTTTCTACATTCTAGTCTCATTGAACTATTCTAATAATTTTATTACCTTTCCTTCTACGAAGTATATATGAAGTGTGTATGTGTATACTGTATATAGACCGAATAGTTTTTAGTTAATATATGAGATAAAGCTAGATTTAAAACTAAAAGTGATATTGACAGTGGTGTGGCTTGATGGTATTATTAATTACAGTCCAACGCTCAGACCCCTGGATTGCCGAACTCACACTATTCTTCGTCATACAGTGGTGCAGCTGTAATCCTCGTTCACGGGTACCTGTTCTTCTCTGCGAGTCTGCTGTATTGCGATTCGCATCACCTGATCACGCTGGCGGCTGCACACGATTCATCATTATATATATATTATATAGAGAGAGGAGTTACCTGAAGGCTCGCCGCTCACGCAGGTATCGATTCTCAACAATGCGGCGTCGACGGTCGAATGCAGCTCCGAGGCGGTGTCTGGACGCTGGACGCGGGAGTATGAATAAACCGATAAACCGTAAACGCCACAAACAGAAACGCTGGTCGATAAAGTGATAAACCGTAAACGCCACAAACAGAAACCCGATAAACGTAAACCCAAAAATTTTGGCGGGACTCGGAAAAAAACGCAGAGTCGGGTAGACGCGCGAGTCAAAATCGCGTTGACCACGAGTCAAACTCGGTCAACGCGATTTGACTCCGGAAGATTCGGATCTGATCGTTTCCATACCGAGCCGAGCGGGAATCACGATTAATCGACTAAATCGCCGATTCCTGTTTCACTGGGTTATGGTGAAGGAGAGACATAATGAAGATGCGCTGGCCCAAGGGTGATGCCCTAACTGCAGGAAGCTGCAGGCATATGAGGATGATCTACGCAGCACACAGGCCCTAATACGCTGTCCAAAAGTCTTATACACAGGCCCTAATACTCTGTCCAGAAGTCTTAATACACTGTCTAGAAGTCTTATATGCAGGCCCTAATCTACGCAGTCAAGGGGGCTCCCATATACGTAGATCATGATGGAGACTTATACGCTGTTCATAATGGAGACATACACACAGAAGAATTATGCGCTGTCTTTATACGCTGGTCATTGTGAATATTATACGCTGTTTTGGATATATGCAGGACAGAGAGACTCCCTACACGCAGTGACTGTCATATGGGTTATATGTTGGTCATTGTGAATGTTATACATTGTTTTGGATATACGCAGGACAGAGAGACTCCCTACATGCAGTCACTGTCATATGGAACAGCTGTAGTCATAACCGCAGTCACGAGGAGGTGAAGCCGCAGGTAAGGCGTGGGCTATAGTCACGAAGAAGAGGAGTTGCAGCAATGAGGAGGTGTAGCCATAGTGAAACGCAATCATACGTTCTGGGCTATCGACATACCTGAAGGAGATTTGATGAAGCCGCAGTGGAAGAGCCACAGTCAAACGCAGCGTTGTCAATGAATCTTTATACGCAGCAATAAAGACTCATTTCTACGCAGCCATGGATGGAAACTCATATGCAGCCGTGGAAACATTTATATGCGGATCATGGAGTCATCTATATACTGTCATGGAGACACCTTATACACAGTAATGAAGACACGCTGTCATGGAGACATAACAGTCTCAAGCATACCTGTGAAGACAAGAGTCTTGAAGTGACAATCTTTGTCTCGACCTACAATCATAGTGCCGTCATAATTATGATGAGAAGGATTCCAGTGATCCCACAGAAATGCACGACATAGTGATCTCAGTCATAATAAAGGATGGCAAGAATGAACGGTCTAATATCATGATGCTACATAATCTACAACAGGTGCAGTTGCAAGGCTTGAAGAATATGTAGAAACCATCTCTGTAATGAGCAGCATGATGATGGATGAGACAACATACTGATGTTTGAGGCAACATGCTGATGTATGAGACAGCATGATGATGTATGATGCATCATGATGGGCATGATAAATAATGAGTACCATGATGATGAGAGCAAGAGCAGCTCAGTCATCAAGGTTCGACACGTGACAGTACAACATGGTGTCACACGGTTATGTGCAGCAAATGGATGAAAGGCAACACTTTGATAGGTGAAGGAGTCACCTTAGAGAATCAGTTGAAGCAATATGTGTTCAACTGATCTCATGCGATATCAAAAGTCAAGATATTGACGTCTATTGTAAATGTACTATCTCTCTCGCTTTCTCTGCTGAACTTTGAAGAACATAAAAGAAGAATTGATCAAGGGTTTCCCCACATTAGGGTTTACCCCTGGCTGGAGCCACATCTTGTGTCCTCTTGTTTTGGCTTGTCTTCTGTGATTTATATTTATGTTCTATCTGCAGTTTACTTTAATGCTGATGTGATTGCTAACTGGGAAAATTTAAATAAAATGTTGTAGCATAGAACATGCCTAAAATTAACATGGTATCAGAGGTGAGGTGAAGACAATGCCCAAGCAAGAGTGAAAGAGCAGTCACCGAAGACAATTGGGACAGGACAAAAGGATCATTGGGATCATTATCCCTCTTCTCATTCACTAAGGGTGAAGTGGAAGCAGAGAATATTATCGGAATGGCACAACGGAAGATCACTTCATTGGGAAGTTTAGATCTAAGGGTGGAAGGAAAGGCAGATGCTTTGGTTGCAATAAGTTCTGCCATCATGCAAAGTAGTGTCTGAATGGCAGAGACACATATCTTGATGAAGATAACAATCATTCTAGGGACATCTTCAATGATCAAGGGAATGACTGATAATGTAGCTCATCAAGGAAATGGTCGACTCTTCAAAGAAAGCAAGGAACCCCAGAATCTATTTTATGTACCTGATCGCAAGAAGAACCTGGTGTCCATCTCGGAAATGGAAGTCAAAGGTTTTAGGATGGCACTCATCAATGGAAAGGTACGTGTTTGAAAATAGATTTTTCAAAGATGTTTTTGAGTTCAGGGTTGTATCAAGTTGCAGGAAATCCACTGGGGACCATGTCCATTGACACAACACTGGAGGCCTGTGAGTCAGATGGTGACAGGGATGCCTGGATTCAAAAAGAGCATGAAGGTACATGTCTGAGATGTACCGAAGGAAAATCTTATAAGGGGACCATTCCCCTCATACAGCAGGTCCACAGGTTTGGAACAACCCGAGGAGTTTGAGATTGATAATCAGGAATCTCGCATATGCAGGTGGAAGAAAGCCCTCTATGGCTTGAAGCAAAACACCCCGGGCATAGTATGAGAGGATCGATAGCTGTCTGATAAAGCTGAGATTCACTAGGAGTGAAACGGATCCAAACCATCCGAAGGTTGTGGATGATAGACCTCTCATACCAGCACCTTATGAGGACGACCTATGCAGACCCTCTCACTTGCAGAAGTAAGAGGGAGTTGGATTCCGGATGTGAAATGATAAACTGCAAGCCTGTGACTACCTCGAGGATCTTAACTTTCAGAAGTTATACGGTAGTGATGTCGGACCAGATTTGGGAAAGTTCTTGGTGAACTTCTGTCCGGACATATGTTTTGCAGTTAGCATGGGGAGCTCATATTTGGTTGAGGCTCACAAGATTGGTGCCAAGAATCTTCTAAGATGTCTTCATGGCACAATCTCTCATTGATGGAGATAAACTGCCGGAAATATGAAACTGCATGATTATTCAAACGCTGATTGGGCAGGCAGTGTGGAGGATCACTGGAGCACTTCTTAGTGCTGTTTCTCTTTAGATTTTGCTTCGATATCATGGATGAGTAGGAAGCAGAAGTCAGTTGTTATAAGCATTGCCAAGACCGGATACATATCTATGAGTATGATCTCGTATGAAGCTACCTGGTTGGGGAAGCTCTTCAGCAAGCTGTTTGTACACATGATGAATACCATTGTGATTCTCTGTGACAACCAGAGGTGGGATTCGATTATTGAGGAATCCCGTATTCGATGATTGGTCCAACATATAGACATCAGATACTACCTGTAAGTCTATGAGCAAGCAAGCTCCATCGCTATGAGATGATGTACAGGTCGCTACACTTTGTCTAAGCCTCGGGGGAAAGATCAAATCTGTGATTTTCTCGAACGACTTGGAGTCGTCAAGAGACCCTTGTACAAGGGTCTTGCATGTTGTTTACATTGAGCTCTGGGAGCTCTGGGGGCTTGTGGTTCTCACTGGAGCAACATACGACCACAGGGTGACTCACCCTCCCCTGGTGGTGCGCACTTGACAGGATGATTCGCTCTCTTGTGGATAAGATGATTTGCTCTCTTGTGTAGCAGGATGATTAGTTCTCTTGTGAGGTCTGGATGATGTGTTCTCCATGACGATTGTGTAGCAGGATGATTAGTTCTCCTGTGAGGTCTGGATGATGTGTTCTCCATGACGATTGTGTAGCAGGATGATTAGTTCTCCTGTGAGGCTTGGATGATGTGTTCTCCATGGCGATTGTGGACAAGATGATTCGCTCTCTTGTGGGACAGGATGATTCACTCTCCTATGGATAGGATTGATTAGTTCTCCTGTTAAGGCATCCTACCCATGCAGTCCAAGACTCATGGGAAGTACCTCTCATTTGATCAATGAGCAGGGAAATGAGCATAGGGACCATAGTAGTATTGATGGATGCATCGTTGTATCTACCATACTCCCTATGCTTGGATGACCTTCGTTGATTTGGGATCAATGATACTGGTCTGGGACCAGTGGTAGGAGTTGTACCCACTATGACACTGACTTCGGGTCGGTTGAGGACTGGTCTGGGACCAGTAGTACATATTCTGAGACTAACTTCGAGTCAGTAGAAGACTGGTCTGGGACCAATTCTAGGAGTTGTACCCACTATGACACTGACTTCGGGTTGGTTGAGGACTGGTCTGGGACCAGTGGTACACACTCTGAGACTGACTTCGGGTCAGTGGAGAATGGTATGACACATTCTCAATCAATTCTTCTTCATGGTTCAGCAGAGTAGAGCAAAGCCAACAGAGCTAGCAGAGCCAGCAGAGTTGAGCAGAGCCAACAGAGTTAGCAGAGCTGAGCAGAGCAGTGCAGGGAACTGATGGCAGAGATAGTACAGTCAGACATATGGATCAACGGATGGATTTCTCCCTAGTTGAGAGGGAGTGTTAAATTGGAAACTAGGGTCAAACTCCATGTGGGTCATCTTATTTATGGCAGCTGATCTTTTTATTGGATCCCTCTCATTGAGAGGTGTAGGATTGATCTAAAGATCATCCGATTTCGATAAGTATTCATGGAGTTATGGATTTATTTATTTTATAAGACATATTGTCAAGTCGACCAACATCCTATGTAGGCTCAGAAGCCCAATAGTCATGTCTATTCATCATCTATGTTTTAGTATAAATTTAGAGGACTTGAAATCATTTGAAAGACACATCCTCTTCATATGTGGTCTCCTCCTCTCCACGTCTTTGGGTTTTGGTGAAGGAGAGACACAATGAAGATGCGCTGGCCCAAGGGTGATGCCCTAACCGTAGGAAGCCGCAGGCATATGCAGATGATCTACGCAGCACACAAGCCCTAATACACTGTCCAGAAGTACACAGGCCCTAATACGTTGTCCAGAAATCTTATATGCAGGCCCTAATCTACGTAGTCAAGGGGGGTCCCATATACGCAGATCATGATGGAGACTTATACGCTGTTCATAATGGAGACATATACGCAGAAGACTTATGCGCTATCTTTATACGCTGGTCATTGTGAATGTTATACGCTGTTCTGGATATATGCAGGACAGAGAGACTCCCTACACGTAGTGACTGTCATATGGGTTATACGCTGGTCATTGTGAATGTTATACGATGTTCTAGATATACGCAGGACAGAGAGACTCCCTACACGCAGTGACTATCATATGGAACAGCCGCAGTCATAACTGCAGTCACGAGGAGGTGAAGCCGCAAGTAAGGTGTGGAGCTGTAGTGACGAAGAAGAGGAGCCGCAGCAATGAGGAGGTGTAGCCACAGTGAAACGCAGTCATACGTTCTGGGCTATCGGCATAGCTGAACGAGATTTGATGAAGCCACAGTCAAACGCAACATTGTCAATGAATCTTTATACGCAGCAATAAAGACTCATTTATACGCAACCATGGATGGAAACTCATATGCAGCCATGGAAACATTTATATGCAGATCATGGAGTCATCTATATACTGTCATGGAGACACCTTATACATAGTCATGAAGACACACTGTCATGGAGACATAACAGTCTTAGGCATACTTGTGAAGACAAGCGTCTTGAAGTGACACTCTTTGTCTCGACCTACAGTCATAGTGCCGTCATAATTATGATGAGAAGGATTCCAGTGATCCCACAGAAATCCATGACATAGTGATCTCAGTCATAATAAAGAATGGCAAGAATGAATGGTCTAATATCATGATGCTACATAATCTACAGTAGGTGCAGTTGCAAGGCTTGAAGAATATGTAGAAACCATCTCTGTAATGAGCAGCATGATGATGGATGAGACAACATACTGATGTTTGAGGCAGCATGTTGATGTATGAGATAGCATGATGATGTATGATGCAACATGATGGGCATGATAAATAATGAGTACTATGATGATGAGAGCAGGAGCAGCTCAGTCATCAAGGTTTGACACATGTGACAGTACAGCATGGTGTCACACGGTTATGTGCAACAAATAGACGAAAGGTAGCACTTTGATAGGTGAAGGAGTCACCTTAGAGAATCAGTTGAAGCAATATGTGTTCAACTGATCTCATGCGATATCAAAAGTCAAGATCCTAACTTCTATTGTAAATGTACTATCTCTCTCGCTTTCTATGCTAAAATTTGAAGAACATAAAAGAAGAATTGATCAAGGGTTTTCCCACATTAGGGTTTGTCCCTGGCTGGAGCCACATCTTGTGTCCTCTTGTCTTGGCTTGCCTTTTGCGATTTATATTTATGTTCTATTTGTAGTTTACTTTAATGTTGATGTGATTGCTATCTGAGAAAATTTAAATAAATTGCTCTAGCATAGAACATGCCTAAAATTAACAAATATCCTGTAATGTAATTTTATTCTTTTTATTCCAGAGCTTCATGTATTTCTTCTGCACATTAATATTGACAGTACCCACATATTCCATCCAAGCATATCCCAAAACAACATCCATGTTATCCATATCTAAAGTATAAAAATCACAATGCAACACATACTTATCCATAGAAAGCTTCAAATCTTTATAAACTTGAACATCTTCATTATCAACCTGTGTTTTACTGGAACTTGCAATTTTTTTGCCAAATTAACATTGATAAAATTACGCTTGCAGCTAGGATTTATAGACACAATGATCTTCTCCTTTTGAATCAATCCATGAACCTGTAATAAGGAGATACCATCAGAAAATAACCCTGTAGGTTTCTTGGTTTCCTTTTTTCCTGTAAAAATAAAATCTTTGCTAGATTTTTTGGTTTCCTTCTTTTCAGTATGAGACCGTTTGTTCAAACAATAGTTTTTCAATTTCGTCAGCATGACATAACTTTAGAATCTCACTGTCAAGTGATTTCCACCATATAGCAGCTTCATCTTTCAAATAATACTTTATTTTGTCCTTCCAACACCCTAGGAAGTCAAACTTGTGAAATGCTATAAAATTTTCAATAGTCGGCCCACCATTTTTTCTATAAAAAACATCTTGCTAAATGACACGAATGGGGTTTTGAAAAAAAATCACACTTGGCGAAAATTTAAAGTGGCCATAGTTCGGTCAATATTGCTCAGAATCTTTATTATGACTTGTTTTCGTAAATGGAATGACCATTCTGCATCTTCCCATGTGATAGAAATCCCGATTTAGGCATTGAAATTTCAGATTCGCGCTGCCACTGTCTTGCCGTTACAAAAATTTCTGAAAAAGCGTTGATTTTAAATCAACGATATCTCCCTCATCCAGACTCCGTTTTGACCGTTTTTTTTTGAAATTGAGTAATTTTTCAAGGGGTTCTCAGATCTGTAATTAATTTCTCAAAATTCTCCACAAAAACTACATAAATTAATTGGAGATCCGCCGTCCACGAATTTTCATAAAAAATTTCTGCGACACAACTGATTTTTAAATCAGTGATATCTCCTTCATCCAAACTCCAATTCGGCCGATTTTTTTTTAAGTTGGGTATTTTTCACAAAGAATCCAGATCTGCAATTAGATTCTGCAAATGTTTCACCTGAACTTACAGATCTGATCTGCAAACTCGTCGTCCCAAAAAAACTCCTGCAAAAAAAAAAACTTCTTTGTGCCCAAGAAGGTGCTCTGATACCATTTGTAATAGATCTGACCTAGAAATATATGATAAAAATACTGAATATGCCGAAGAAATAATGCAATATAAGATAATAATTTCAGATTTTTATTAATATCAAAATCCTTGAGGTAGGGTAACACCATACAACTACTCCTTAAGGAATGAGAACACTCCACAAGCCATATGCTTGTTCATACAATATTCCTTGACACCTCTCAATGGGGAGTCTTTAGCCTCTATATAGGATTCATACATACATTACCATGGTTCTCTCAATACCATATATCTAATACCATGGGCTTATCACATTATTACTAACAACTTGTGGTCCCTTGCATGATACGGTTAACCACTTTATTTATTAACTATGGCCCATCTCATTATTACATTATTCCATTGGGTACCTCCCTTTGTACCCGATACTATCCCCCTTAGGTATAATACATCTCGTCCTTATCCTTTTGCTTTAAAGGATACTGAGATGCAAAATGACCCATCTCGCCACATCTGAAACATTTCACCTTCGAAATGTCCTTCCACTGTTGCTTTTGTTGTCCCTTCAATGCTAGAGCTGTGTTTTCCTCCTCCTTCGTCTTTGTGCCACTCCCATTGCTTCCATTGAGGTTGACCTTCACTAGGTCCCTCCTTAACTCCTCTTGTTGAAGAGCCGCCCACATCCCCTCCCATGAAGGTAGTTTTTCCCTGCCTAATATGCTTTTGGCGAAAACGTGTCATTCATCTAAGACTCCATTCAGGGCTATCCTCACCATCACGGTTGGTTGAGGAGTGGACTCCATCGCAGCAAGCTGGTCTCTAGTGTCCTGAAGACGTTGAAGATAGAGGTGCACCCCTTCTTTCTGCATCAAATTCCGCTGCAACTTTTGCTCTAAATACATCTTTCGTTGTTCGAAAGAGCTTTCATATAGAGACGACAAGGCTTCCCACATCTCCTGGGTTGTATCCATGCCCTGCAAGTGTGAGACCACCTGATCTCAAACTCCATCGAGAATGAGCCTCTTTGCCTTCCCCTGCTTGGCCTTATACTTCTTCCTTTGATCTCTATCAGTAGGAACAGCCACATTACTCTTGACGTAGGCCTTGAGATCGTATTCTTCCAGAACATCTAAGATTTTGGTCTTCCATATGACATAGTTGGAAACACCTTCCAACCTGTCCTGATCTTTGAGCCCATGTGATGCCATCTCACCCAACTGTCGAGCTGACTCCTCGTCGCTGCTTAGCACTGCCCAGTTGCTCAGCAAGTGAGAAATTCGAACTTTCTGGCATAAAGTTCTTTGAGGAGAAAATTCCCCTTCTACGTGTCTTCGTTCTTTTCCAACGGATTTCTGCTGCGACAGAAATTGTGCCCTTCAAGCACCGCGCTGAGGCTCTGCGTCACTCCTTCTGTCTCTGCAAACTCACGAATTGGAAATCGTACCTCTCCGTCGTCTCATTTAGAGAGAGATTTCCTCAGATATGGTTCTCGACAAGCATTGTGCAATCTCTTCAAGGGGATTCGAATTGTTGCCAAGTGTAGCTTTCGGCCTCACTGCTCAGCACTGGATCTGCTCTTCTTGTTTCAAAATCAATGCTCTGATACCATGTGAAAATTCCTAGACTCTAGGAACCACTACTGCAACAAATTTGAATCTACTTCACCTAATTGATTTTAATTACATTATCAAGTTATTCTTTTGAATACTGAAGAAAATTACTTCTGCAGCCTACACTTAATTAAATATTTGATATCATGAAATAGAAAACAGAGAAAAGAACAAGATACATAGGACACACTTATTTTTGGACACAGTAGTCATCGGAAAAGCCCAATGTAGGAAAATCGGTGCAACAACTTTGAGGGCATATTTTTTATGTAGGCGAAATATCTGAATACAAATCTAGGATGCTCATCTAACAATCCTTTACAGAGAAAATACTGGCGGAAAATCTGAGTGAGTTTTTACCTCACTTCACTTGGCAAAATTCCGGCTAATCCGGCATAAGACTGGCTAACCCCAACTATTTCTGCACTGGCTCTGCGTTAGCCTTGTGTCACCTTCTCTTCCCTTTGCGTCAACTCTCCCGGCTGTTTCCGCAGTTCCCAGCAGTTCCAGCAGTTCCCAACAGTTCCAGTAGTTCCCGACAGTTTCGGCTGTTCTGAAAATTCTAGATTCTGCGTGATAGGCAACTTTTCCGCGTCAGCTTTGTCGGCTACTACGTTGCCTCTGCGTAGGCTCTCTTAGCTGTTCCAGCAATTCCCGACAATTCTCGATAGTTTCGGCTATTCTGGTTGTTCTGGATTCTTTGTGACGGGCAACTTTTTTGCGCTAGCTATCCTAGTTGCTGAGCTGCCTCTCTGCAAGCTCTCTCCGCCTCTCTGTTAGTATTCTCCAGAAAATCCTTCTCCCGGATTTTCACTGCCCCTCAGCTACAAGATCTCCCCAATCGATTTCCTCCTGAGAACTCCTCACCTCAGAAAATTGATTTCCTGAATCTCTCTCTGTGTGTTTCCAAATGAACCCCAAGCCTCAATTTTATACTTTTCCTGTTAAGTCTTCAACAACTGAGATTAAGTCTCTAATCAACAGCGAAGATTAAAACGTGACTTGATTCACCTTCTATTTCTCACCCATATTTTGATTATTACCCATTAATATTTTAATTTCCCTAAGTTTAGACTTAAGAACTTGATTAAAAATATTAATTATTTTAATAAAATACAGTCCGGGTGGAATTTCATTAAACGGTTTTTGGGTTCTTTAGAACTCATGTGCCTTACCCTCTCCACCAATTTTCAAGGCTAGAGAACTTCTGATGCTACCAAAAACTAGCAGTATCATGTCTAGCTTATAAGAAGCTTTTGATTCATTAGATAAATAGATGAAAGTACAAGATCAAAATATATGAAGGATTTTTGATATTTTGACTTATGCATAAACTATGTAAAAGAAAACCCTGCAAGAACAAGTACTTCTAAAGATTAGACTTATGAAATTCAAATAACGATGAGAGCTCCTTGAAAACAATGCCAAGAGTGGGTTGGTCTCTTGAAGACTTCCCCTCACGCTTGCTAGTTGATTCAACAATGATCCTCTACAAAACTTCCAACACACATTAGCTCATATGGATTAAATCAATAAACAATGGTGAGATAACTCTAGAAATTTATATGAAAACAACTAGAGGTAGTCTACACCTAGAGCATATTCATAAACCAATTGTAAATGTAAGATAGTTATACATCTACAATTCTATAAAAGCATATGAGCAAATGAAATACAATTCAAAGGCACAAGTAGAGAGGATTATACCATCAATGAACCAAGCACATGCTCCAATGGAATAACAATCATGAATGAACCCCAAAGTCTTTTTATTCAAATGAAGAACAAGAGTACATAGAAGCAAAGCTTCCCCAAGCACAATAGCTCGTTGCAAAAGATACAAAATGAGAGCCCAAGATTTAATTATATAGGAGAATGTGAACAAATCCCAATGTAGCATCCATATGACAAATGGCTATGGAGGAAATCCCAAGAAGAGCAAGTCGAGTTACAAGTGTGGATGAAAGAGCACAAGTGTAGAGCCTCCACCAAATCGAATTCCATATGTGGCATGAGCAATTCCCACTAAGAAATCAGATTCTCCAAGTGTGTAATGAGAGGGAGTTAACTCCATATCCAACTAGCCATGAAGTGTCACCTCAAACAATGATCCCAGTGTGCCCAACGAAGATCCTCATCATGAATTGCGTGGGCCTCCAAGTGCAACCCGAAATCTCCAAGTGAATATGCTAAGTGTAGAAGAAGTGGAGCTAAGGTGAGACAAACTTCCACAAATTTCTCCATCAAATATTCCTTTGTGTGCATTAAATCCTCCAAAAATTCGATTTTCCAAGTAAGCAACTTCATAATTAAGTGCAAGAAATTTAATTTCCTTGTGCGAGTGGTGCATTTATGATGTAAGGTGCTCAATCATCCTCCACATGTCCCTTGACTCAACTCTTTGACTTGGGATAATTTCCAAGTCATTTTCTCACATGGAACATTTATTTTCCTCTATTTTAATTTATTTCTGGCTTAATTAATTGCCAGATTTCCCACTAAACTTAGGAAAAGTGGGTTTTGAGGGCCTAGAACACATTTTTAACCTCTCAAAGTGTGTCATAGTCGAAAGTTGAGGGTGAGAGGTGCAATTTTTATTACTCATATCCCATAAAACTTCTCTAGACATCACTTATTACATTTTAGATACAAATTTTATTCCAATTTCCGCTTTGCCGAAAATTAAAAAAATTAAAAAATGACCCCCTAGACCTAACCAAATTCCACGAAACTTTACGAGTGATCTAGTATGGTAATATACAATGACTCTAGACACTAAGACTCACTCAAGGCCTCACCATAAAGCCGTACGTCAGCTTTGGGGTTATGCTTGGAGGAAAAATCTCAATTAATTATTAAGTCCTCCTAAGGAGATGATAAGATCCAAAGCTACTTAGGCCTGTTACATGACTCAAACTCATCATACTAGCATCACTTTATATCGTCCCCATAGGGTTTGTGGAATTTGGGTACAATAGAAAATGATAAGAAGAAAAAGTAGAGTTGAAAAACTCTGGTAATATGATGATATTTGATGGTACAAGCATCCTTTGGTTCATCCTTGGGCATGGAGTCTTCAGATAATCTTCAGGTGCCACTCCAGTGGTCAACAAGACCCTCGTTTGTAACATCATATTAATTTTAGTCATACATTTATATATATTGTTTATTTAACCTATAATGGATATCTTTATAATC
Organism: Pinus tabuliformis; assembly: GCA_031772625.1. Lineage (NCBI taxonomy): Eukaryota > Viridiplantae > Streptophyta > Pinopsida > Pinales > Pinaceae > Pinus > Pinus tabuliformis. The sequence continues at coordinate 2,101,322,458 of CM062816.1, forward strand.
CATAACTTTTGGACAATTATCTCGTCAGCCAGGTTTGGTCATCACAGTTGGATGGACCAAATCTCATGGAATGTGTTTGGTTATGAACTGATCAGGAGATTCATGGAAAATATCTAAATGATTTGTAGTGGTTTTCAACATAGCTATAAAAAATTAAAAATATGTAGAATCTTTTTTATTATTCCGAGGAAACCCTTGCATAAAATCCTTCGAGTACTACCCCATGATCCATAATGCAGTAAATCATCGGTTGCTTGACCTCAAGGGGATCAAGAGTGTCGAACCTATGATATCCTCAACTTTGGGGGAGAGATAAGATGTCTCATGTCTGGCTCATGACCACTTTAGGTAACCCTTGGGGCTAAAAATCTGCAAAACCTATTGAGAAGGGAATGACTATTAAGTTTTAACATAATGAACATTGAAAAGAAATATGAGGAAGAAATTCTGCTATAAACATAGTTCTTTGTCTCGTAGACCCTTCATGGACATTACCACTAATTGAAAAGAGTTACACTTCAATTATCTAAAGCTGAACTACATTTTGCTCATGTCTAAGGTCCAATAATGGAATGCCATGCAGCCCTTCTTTAAATTTCTTGAGCTTTTTTCAAAACTAACTTTAAAGGATGTACATAATACTATATGGTATATCTTGTTATGCTTGCAAGTAATTACATGTGTTTATGGTGAATGGTAAATTTTTAAAATTATGCACACACACCATCCCCAACTTGCCATACCCTGAAAATTTTGGGGTTCTGCTCTAGCTGTCTTGGAAACTTGTCCTGTTATCCTCACTGTTGCCCCATCTTGAAAGCCGGTGTAAAAGAGGCAAGAGCTAATTCTAGTCATATGCTGTAATTTTCTCCAGCTATTTTGGTTGGATATGGAGACCACTTCTTAGATTTGTGTACCTAGGGCTATGAGTATTTAGTTCTAACTTCTATGATGCTTAATTTGATGAGTTAATCTAGCCATAGAAGTCCTGAAGATTTGTCGTTCCATATGCTTTAAGTACAAGTCTTTTAAATGGGTGTTTCAAGTCATCAAGGGCTATGCATCAGCATGGGCTGTAATTATTTATTTCAGGATATTTTCTTTATTTTTTGCAGTATGCTTTGTCAAATTGCTAGTACAAAATGAACTTCTTAGGAATCTTCTTTTTTCCGTTCTGTCCCTGTTCTGCTTGCCGTATGCATGAATATCACTTTTGCATGTCTCTGACAAATTGTGTTGAAACTTTTATATCACACAACCTTTATAGGTATCAGAATCTGTTCTTATCTATATTTTGCACCTTTCTCAGACTAGACAAGTTACATTATGGAGCGCTGTAAGATGTTGTGCAATTACAGCTCTTTTGAGCATAGGTTGACACTTTCCAGGCTCTAGTAATATTGTTTTCTATTTCCTCTTAGCAGAAATATATTGAGCACTTACATTAATGTTTTTCCATGCTATTACTGCTTTATAGAAGAAGATGCATTCGTTTATTTTCCCATTTATTGGAGCACTAATTGAAGGGATGGATATATCTTTGCTGATTGTTAGTGTTATTTTGACTTTTGGCAGGGTCTACAATCTTGATTGACTCAATTATGTGGAAAAGGATCACATGGCCAGAAATGGAGGTTTTCTGGTTTAATTCTGTCTTGAACCGTAGCTCTGAATGGGGTGTATCCTGAAATTCTTTCAAATGTAAATGCACTTATGCAGATGAGCTGGAAATGCTTACTTTTGTCAGCAAATGATCAATGGGTGAATCTAAGGCTTCAAGAGTTTGTCACTTATTCATATTTGTCTGAATATTGATTTAGTTCATTTTGTTTTGCATGCTGATCTTAACTTCTTGTGTGGCATTCCTGAATTCTAGGAAATATTACTCAATTATTTTGTGAAGGAGTCCTCAAGTGATTTCGATTTTTTATTCTAATAACCAATAACGTTTTACAACATATGCTTGATGATTTAAATAGCAAATTGCTTATTGTAATCAAAAGAGAAGTTTGAAGAGATGTGACAATTTTGATATATGATGTGGGAAGCATCGACAAAATAGTGTTTCAGAGAAATTCATTGAAGAATTGTAGCCTTAGAAAGCCTCACACATATTGGTTATGGGAAAACTGTATGCATAAGAAGACATAAAAAGTTAAATCATGGGAAAGTGGAAGACACGATTGTAGATTTTTGGGAAACTAGAGAAGACCTGTAAGAGATATTTATGGACTGCAGATGAGTTGCTGTGGAAAAAATGATTGATGATTGGGGATTGATTGTGCAGACCCACAAAGCCCGAGTGAAGCAAAGCTTCAGGAATTTGTGAAGTGTGGATGTTAAGGAATTGGTTTGGACCAGTGTTGATAATATTGGTATCAGAAAAATATCGGCGAGACTCCAGAAAACATCTTATCGGCAATATCGGCGAAAATATCGGCAAAATATTGGCAAATATCAGCAAGCATAAAAAATGCATAAAAAATGCATAATATATTCATTTTTTTTAGATTTTTAAACATATAAAGCAATAACAACATGAAATAAATACATTGACACATAAATATGAAGAAAGCACTGATATATATGATGTCAAATAGAAATGATACATCAAAGGTGATACCAAATCCTGCTGATCCTTGATAATTGTCCAATCAAGGACTCAGATGTGGAGAACCAATACAAAATAACATCACATATATAAAAGTATCTCATCATCATGAGTTATATGTAGCAAAACAAATAGAACTAGCAGCTATGTATCTGCAATCAGTGCCCTCTCCCCCTTTTACAGGAAAACATGATGGGTTGTTTGCCAGGCTTGCCCCTAGCAGTACAAGGCCCTGGCCTTGCCCCTGCACCTAATGTCAAATAATGAGTGCTAGGTATGGAGCTATGCTCTCCTATATCTATAGAAGATGGTGTTGATGTTGATGCTCCCATAGTCTCCTCTTCCTCCTCTGCCTCCTGCTCCTTCTCCTCTTGCTGCCCCTGTTCTAATGGATCATTTGGCTCTAACCATGAAGGTGACTCCTCCAAGATGGGCTCCTCAGACTGCACCCTCCACTGAGACAATACATCAATATTGTCTAAGGAAATGACATCTAGATCCATTGGTGCTTCTATTTGCTTCACTCAAAGTCGATATTGTAATGCACATACACTAAATCATTGAAGTGTGCGAACTCCAACCTGTGAGAGTCAAAAAAACTAATGAGTTTTGAGTTTTGACTCTTGACAGTTGAGGGTCATAAATTAAAAATTTTAAATTACAATAAGTGTAATTGCTCAACTGAAGGCTGGAGCTCAAAGTTATACATTTTGCGCTTTTTGCGTGTATTTTCTCAAATACACTCCAATTGCACTCACACCCTGAAGAGCTACATGTTTGACTCAGGATTCTTATGGCCAATTTCTGCAAATTTGGTGCCCTTGCATCATAACTTTGCCACCAAATATTTACAACAAAATAAAGAAACAAAAAAGTCAAAAACTTAAAACATAATTAAACTTTCAAATAAAAAGTTACATAATTGAATTTTAAAAATCTAGAATTATAAGTAAGGAAATTCTAATTTCTAATGAGTGATGACTTGTCACTTACATGGCATGAAGAGGGTCCTTTCCCTAATAGCATCATCAAAGCCAAATAGGTGAACACAATCCCGATAAAACTGTATTTTGCGATTGATTTTGCTACGAAGCTCGGGATTAGGTAGCATCCTATGAATATAGGAATGGAGCCCTTCCATCACCTCGCCATCAAAATCAAAGTTGCATTTGTATGAAAATGTGAGGTTGAGGAAGAGTGTTGCTGCATGAATGGGTCAATGAAGCATCCCTGTCCACCGACTATCAATCACATCCCATAACATCATATGCTTATCAAGCCCAACAGAACCCTTGTTTGCATTATAAGAACGAATGGCCTCCTTGGCCCTATCCATGGCCTCATACAAATAAGCCATTGTAGACTTCTCCCCATCTACCAATCTCAGAACCTTTATTATAGGTTCAGTAACTAAGCATGCTTCTTCTACTCCTTGCCAAAACATGTCAGAGTACACCATTTTTGCAATGGCTCTCCCATCCTATCTCCTGTTGTATCTACAATCATGCCACTCATAAGAAACGAACATTTGCTTCAACTCGAACTGGCATCGAAGCAAAGATTGAAGAGTAATAAAGTTTGTGGCAAAACGTGTGATTGTAGGACGCCACAACTCCTTGTTTCTAGTCTATCTCCTCATGAGGCTAAGAACAAAAGCATGGTTATAAATAAACTTGGGGACGCTCCTAGCCATATCAACCACCTCCTTGATGAAGGAGAGTTTCCCCATATCCTCAAGTAGTAAATCGATATAATGTGCTGCACACAGAGTCCAGAACAATTTGCAATGCCTCTCCATAAGCATCATGCCGGCAGACACATAATTATTTGCATTGTCAGCTATGACTTGCACCGCATTTTGCACACCAATCTCCTAAATGAACCCATCTAACAACTCACACATCGTTGTTGCATCTTTGATATGTGTTGATGCATCCACTGATTTAATAAACATGGTACCTTTAGGACAATGTACCAAGAAATTTAGAAGGGTCCTACCCTTCCTATCTGTCCAACCATCAGACATCACTGTGCGTCCAGAAACTTCCCACGCTTTTTTCAACTCCGCCAATCTGGAGTTGATGTCCTGCTTTTATGCTTGAAGAATTAGTCCCCACAACTCCTCATATGTAGCACTTTTGTACCCTGGGTCCACAACAGCGATAGCATCACGCATTGGCTGCCAAAATGGATGGTTTTGGTGATGCTGAGAGATAAGTCGCTCCAGAAAAGACACCTCCCCATGACTCTATCTGCTTCTTGCTTCTCCTTTTTTTTAACAATTGATTTTATGGAAGATTGTGCTCCATGTCCTGTTCGTGGAACAAAAAATAATGAATTCGCACTAGCAAATGTTGTGGAGTCCCTCCCACTACCCTCAGCCTCAAAATCAGAAGAAGATATCCCGAGAGATCTACCTGCACGTTCAACTTTGTTTCTTTCTGCCTTTTTCATCAATTGCTTCAAGAGCTTTTTGTATAAGCACGGACTAGAAATTGTACAAATCCCAGCATCATGTCTAGTGAGTCTAGCCAGATGGTATTTCAATTGCGTAACCCCTCTTGTCGTCTTGGTCCCACATAGTTTGCATGATAGATATGCGCAATTTGTCCCACCATCGGGTTCCCCATACTCCCAAAATGGGTCCAAGGCTTTTGGCATATTTGAATTTTGTAGTGAGCTAACTCAAACCTAGGGCACCCAAACAAAATTTGGAATTAATGATTAAAGTGACTCCACCCATACACAAAAAATAATAAGCAATAACCACCTCATTTTAGAAAATAATTTTTTTGTTACATTATTTGTAATCTGAATTCAATGAAAAATGACAATAAGAGGGTGCATTTGAAAGTTAAAAAAAGAAATGGAGTTATTGTCCAAATATGGAGAAAACCCTTGCATTGGCTCATGGTCATGAAAATCATAGCGAATGGAAAAAAATGCTGATTTGGGGTAGCATCGGATGTGCTCTAGCCACAAAAATTGGTGGAGAGGCTAAAACACATGAGATCTCCAAGACCCAGAAAGGGTTTGGGCAGATTCTAACCGGTTTGAGAGATATTAAAATAATTAATATTTTTAATGGAGTTCCTAAGTCTAAACTTAGGAAAAATAAAATATTAATGGGTATTAATATAAAACTAGGTTAGAATGTTCCAAAGGATAAGGATCAAGCCAAATGTAATCTTAGCCGTTGATTAGAGATTTAATCTCGGCTGTTGAAGGACCAACGAGAAAAGTATAAGAAGAGGCTTGATGGTTAGTTGGAGAATACATCAGAGTGATCAGTCATTCATTTTGTTAGAGCGAGGTTGCTAAGCAAAAGTGAATCAGTGATCAACAATGAGGGATAGTGAGTATTGGGCGGAGAGGCAGAGACAGTGCCAAGAGACTAGCGCAGAAGCAGAAAGCAAGAGTAGTAGCCAGAGCAGGCCATGCAGAGCCCAACAGAGACAGTGCAGAGGCCAGAGGGACTGCGTCATCCATGCAGAGGGCTGTAGGAGTAACGCAGAGGGTCCCAGAGGCTGCGCAATGCCTTAGAGGGTTGACGCAAAGTGTCCTGGCGCTGACGCAGTGCAGCGTGAGGTTGATGCAGAGTGTCCTGGCGCTGACACAGTGCAACATGAGGCTGACGCAAAGGCCAGAAGGGCCAACACTGAGCTTCAGAGTCGGTAGAGGGTTTTGTGGGACAAGTTTTCTGAATCCCTTTTTCCAAATAGAGAGGTATTCTTGCTATGTATTTTTTCTCTGTCGGGTGAGCAAGTTAGGCACCCAGTTGTACTCAAGGAAATACTGAATAATAATAAATTCTCATAATAGCTGCATTGGTTTTCCCGCATTGGGTTTTTCCGTGGACATTTGTCCAAAAATAACGGTGTCACTTTTGTGTTTGTTTTCTTTCAGCTTATGATCTGTAGATGTTGTGACTGTATTGTGTTTATTTCGGTATTTAAATGTTTTAAATAACTTGTTCATAATTTACAAGTAGAAGAAATAAACCAACATAATACAGATTAATTTTCTAATGGATAGACTTAGAAAATTCAACATGGTATCAGAGCATGGTTGCAGATCACTGGAGAGTTGAAGGCATCAGCGAAGCAAAGCATTTGCAACAGAATCAGTTGTCCCGAGTGACAGTAGCTGATCCTTGCAGAAGCAACAGAGGAAGCGTTGACGCAGAGGAACTGCGTCATCAGTTCGGGCCAGAGAGAGGCTAGCGCAAAGGTTGAGGAGGGCAAAGCGAGGCTCACGCAGAGACCAGGAGGGTTGACGCAGTGGCTGAGGGAGCTGTTTTTTTGCCATAGCTGAGATTGCACAGAGCCTAGAGGCTAAGTCTTTTAGTTTCTAGGGCGAAGGAAGTTGTGGGCAGTTTGCGGGAGTGAAGCTGGTGGGGTACTGTGGTCAGAACAATACCTAACAGGGAAAAACCAAGGTAGAGGGAGTTGTTGCTGAGGCGGATTTCTAGCCAAGAAATTTGGATTAGTGTTGCAGTTGCACAGACGATCGGAGAGGGGCAACTTGATGGTTGGCAGAAGGATTTCCAGAAGGGAAATCGGGACTTAGAGGGAGTCCAGAAGAGAACTTCCAGACCGGAAGTAGAGAGACTCAGTAGGAGTCAAACAGAGAACTTCCAGGCAGGAAGTAGAGAGACTTGGAGGAGTCATCAGAGAAGAGCAGAGAGATGGTCGTGAATGGGCTGAGCGATCAGGATAGGCTGGACGGACACCCTAAATATCTAGGGTTTCATAACATAGCGAAGCAAATCCTACAATATGAAAATTTCAAAGGTTCGAGATCTCAAACAAACATCATTCAACCCTAACAAGTTAGGTTTTGATGATCATAACGGAATCCCAAACATGACATCATCAATAAAAACTTCAAAATTCAAATAGCATTTCCCAATAATCCTAAGCAATTTTAGGGTTTCAAACATTAGTATACCCTTAGGTTAGGGTTTTCTAGAGAACCTGTCTAGGGTTCTATAAAGTCAATTAAGAATATGAGAGAGGTTGATTTATCAAGTGATGAATCACCCAAAACAAGAATCATTATGATTCGACATAGCTGGATATAATGATGTTAGTAACATATTATCAAATGAATAAACATTTATTATAAGGAAATCAATGTTTTGTAGTTTAAGACATACCTTTGTTCCTTGACAAACCTTGTAGGGACTCCTTGAAGTGCCATGATATTTTGTACCTATAACAAATACTTCTAGACAAAATATGTGATACCTAGAATATGATGTTAGCTCTCAATCTGTATTTTCTAACAATGGAGGATGGAATCCTTTATATAAAAATAATTTTTTCCTTTCCTTCTAATTAATACTAAGATTTTACTTGACATCCTAGATTGCCTTCTAGACTAGGATTATGTGGACCATCTAAGACAATAGAAGCTTATAAATATTTGTACCCCTTGTTTGCATACCTTGAACTTCTTTAATTGAGAGATAAATGTTTCATAGGACTTGATGCTCTCCTTGGAAACTGTAAGCACATTGTTAGAGGCATAGAAATCATAATGCTTACTTGAGTCCTGTCAGGCAAGGAGGTAACTTCACAATGCGAATTGTGATTTTGCATTAAGATTTCTCATGGATATATACAGGGAGGGAGAGACTCTTAGGCTTCACCTCCCAATGTCTCTTCATATTCATATTCTCTTTATTTACTATTTACACTATTTTACATATATTCATCCAATCCTAATGATTAGGTGTCAACATTCCCCCCCTTAATTTGAAGGGATGTTGGTGAGTCCAAGCATTGTTCTAAATCTTTCGAACTTTTCTTTTCCAAGTGCTTTGGTGAAGATGTCTGTAATCTGCTCATTTGTGGAACAATGGCATTGATGGATTGTCTTGGCCTTAATATGATGTCGAATCAGATGGTATTTTGTATTGATGTGTTTCGTTCAATCATGGAACTTTGGGTTCTTGGCCAACTTTATTGCAGAAGTGTTGTCAATCATGAGTGGAATTGAATGCACTTGTTTTACCTACAAATCTTCCAAAAATTTCCTGAGCCACACAATTTCCTTTGTTGCTTCAGCGACTGCCACATATTCTGCCTCTGTTGTGGAATCTGCTGAAACTGATTGTTTGCGTGACCTCCAAGAGATAGCTCTTGTTCCAAGCGTCATAGCATAACCTAAAGTAGATACCCCAGTTTATTTATCTCCATCGAAGTCTGAATCACAGTATCCAATCAATCTAAAGTCGCCCACCTGTGTATACTTGAGTCCTGTTGTCGCGCAGATTGACACGACAACGCTCAGACCGGGGGCTGTCACTCTGATCCTCGATCTCTCCGTTTAAGCCTGTCTCCCGCGGCTAAGGGGGGTAGACCCTATGATAGGACGAAGACCAACTGTCGACCAGTTGGTTGGGAGACACGAAGCACTAAAAGGATTTGATTAATTTAGCAGACCAGTGCCTTAAGAGATTGTTGTTAAAACGATTACTTGTTAGATGATATAGAAACATAAACCGTGAACAGCAATCATTTGTCATCGCAAGATATCAGTTAAACTCACAATGCTCTTAGAATGACCAAAACGATATCCAACAACTGAGAATTTTGAAGAGATGAATGCTTTAAACCACCACGAGAATCATAAATCATTAACCAGATATCATATTCGTGTCCAGACTTGAAAATTTAAATCTCAGCATAAAAGATATAACATGATAATTCCCTGAGGAAAACAACTGAATCTGGCAAAAATTTTTATGATGTTTTTTATGCTTTTCAAATATTTTTTTTTTATTTTTTTTTTGAAATCTAAAAAAAACTGAAACAATTTAAACCTAAGATCAAAGCTTAAAAATAAAATAAAAAATGAAATTTAAACTAAAATTTAATTCCTAAATTAAAATCTAAGTTAAAACCTATTCTAAAGTCAAAAACTAAACTAAATCAAACATTTTAATCCCAAACGAAAACCCCTTTTTTGTTTGTTTGTTTTTTTTTTTTTTATAAAACAAAATAAAACTTTAAATAAACTATGTATTAAATCAATAAAGGTGAATCTTAAATGAAGATAGAACGCATGAATCAAAACTACGACTTCTAGAAATTAAATAAAAAAAAGAAAAATCTCGATGCTTAGGCTAACCCTAACTATGCACACGCATAATACAAAACTAACCAAATCAAAAATAAAAAAAACGCTGCTTCCCCTGTTTACGATTTCGATACCTCCACGCACGGCGCTTTGCAACGATGGATTTAATACCTAAATCCTGAGACAAGTCTGCAGGTATGCGGCTTCCGGCACCAAACGGAGGAGGGCAAGAACATGAATCGAATTTCGGATTTTACGTGGCTCAAATGATGAATATGGCGGATGGCTCACGCGTATATTGGATTTCAACGTTTGCATAAGAAATGACTACATCAAACCTTTTGGAAACGCGAGGCATGAACACGATTTATGCACAGATGCACAGTCGACGGCGGAGATGCTTCTGAGGATGCGGAAGGGCGAGCGGTCCGTGCTTTCAAACCACGTTGTATCGTTCCAAACCCTAAGCAATCCTACGTTGAATGGTTTCGATATGATTTGCTGTCCGGCGCAGAATACATCGAAGGGTACCCAAAAGGCTGCGTTCTTTGACGTTTTCACACCCTATGCCTGCGTGAATAAAATTCGTGCAGCAGCAAATTTTTGTTGATGCCTACGCCGAAACCGTCAACTATGTCAGAACTTTACGCTACTGCTTGAAACCAGCAACCAAAACAACAGAGATTTAACAAGACGCGTGGGTATTTTGATAGCTTGATCCCAATAGAACTGTTTAATCCGCAGTTTCACTTGAAGCTTTATTTCTGGATACAGTAACTGCGTTCTCCTTTATGCAGTAAATGCACAAATTCACTAGAGATGGAACGTTTTAAGTTGAAAAAGGTTCGCAGTCATTGCCATTCTTCAATTGCGTATGTAAAAAATCAGCCACACGCATGGAACAGTAATGTATACGTTCCTTTGATCAAAACTACACCGAAAAATGCTTGCAGCCGTCTCGGTGGCAGAAGGCTGGGCAGCCTTGAACTCCTTCAAAAAAAATGCTCTTGATGAAAACGCTGTAGCTGCAAACACAAGAAAACAAAAACCCTAATTTTAAATCTGTGTATAGAGCAAAAGTTGAAACCCCAAAATAGTTTAATTAATTTACAGATTTTGACCCCTTAACAGTCAGATTTAGCAATAAGAACATAAATATTATCGAAAACAACTTCAGATTTCACTGTGAAGAACTTCAGAAAATCTCTCATGCAAATTAGAAAAATAAACTGAATGATAGGCCCAGGATCAAATCCAACTGGGCTCAGCAAAAAATGCTTGCGGGAGTTGGCTGGTTCAGCCGAGAACTTCCCCAAACGCCCACCAATCTTCTTCAGTAAGGGTTTTCTGCACAGCTCAAAACAACCATCAGTAAAGAGGGCAAAAATGCTGCTAGATCTCAAAAAGTAATGGAGATACCTGCCATTACTTCAGAAACCCTAACACCATTCAAACCCTAGCAAGTGAACAAGATACCTGTGCTCACAATACTCTACAATAAGCTATTATTAATGGCTGAAAAATAAAATATGCAGAAACTAAATTAGCTCACAGCGCTTCCAGAGAGTAACACCAGCTAGATTTGGACCCCAAAGTCTTCTTTTATTAACCAGAAACAGATTACAAGAGAGCTTCTTCAGTACAAGACTCACAGATCCAATAATCTGAAATGACCCCCTAAGACCCTATTTAAAGGAAAAAATCCCAACGGCTAGTTCGAATGATCCATGTCAAAATGATCTCGACCGTCGATGAGGATCAAGACATCTCTTAATCTCATCCGTCGAAATTGTTAACTTATTATTAAAAAATAATATTTTGCATGCATTCACTCAAAATATTATTATTTTATTATTTAGGTTTTTTGCTTTATTTTATAATTTTTTATTTATTTCATTTTATAATTTTATAATTTTTATTTATTTTATAATTTTATAATTTTATTTATTTTCTTAAATGGATCATCGAACTAAGCCTTTGAAAACATCACCTAGGACTTAGGACTTATGAGGGGATTTAAAACATTTTCCAACCCTCAAGACACATTACATCATGACTTTTACAATTTACATCTTAAGGGGGAAAACCCCTTTATCATAGACCCTCATAAATCACCCAGTTTCTGTGACAACTATAATCTAGCAGATTAACACACTAGGATTCTCCTAAAGTTCTAATAACAAAATGCATCCCGGCTTTGGGGTCAGGCTGAAGGAAAACTCTGCCGATCATAGATCGGTGAGACGAAAAACCTTCCGGGACGTAGATTATCATTAGAAAGTTAGGTCCACCTAGGCAATTTTACATAAACGACTCATATCTGCTAAGATTATTTACAATTCATACATGCAGACTGGGTTTACAATTAAAATGATCAAGCTGCTGATGACTGCAGGCTGGCACGGACACGTCGTTCAGGTGCTACCCCTTTCTGCCAAGAAAAGAGGGGGTGTACCGCAGGGGTAGTTGACCGGTAGTGGTCAACAAGTCCAAAGTCTTGAGTTCCCTTCAAGTACTTTAGAACTCTTTTTGCAGCAGACCAATGTTCCTCACAAGGCTTTTGCATAAACCTGGGGAGAATTCCAACAACAAATGAAATGTTCGATTTGGTGGAAGTCAGGTAGTTGAGACTTCCTACAAGCTATCTATACTTTGTTCCATCCTCAAATTCTTTTCCTTCAATGGATGTGAGCTTCAAGTTCTATTCCATTGGAGTAGTCAAAGGATTGCACTCAGCCATGCCGAACTTGTTCAACAGATCTCCAATGTACTTCTGAGAGAGAAATATAAACTTCGGATTTGAGTTACTTCAATATCAAGATGGTATTGAACATAACCCAAGTCAGTGATTTCAAAATGTTTCCTTTAATTCCTTCTTTATGGATGCAATCTAGCTCTCATTGTTCCTTGTCATCAAAAGATCATTTACATGCACCACAAGATATACAACTGTTTTGCCAACTTTCTTGCCAAACAATGTTGCATCATCAAGATCATAATGTTTGAAGTTGAGTTTCAGAAGATGCTCAATTGACTTTTCATACCAGGCTCGCGGTGCTTGCTTGATGCCTTACAAGGATTTCACAAGCTTGCATACTTTGTGTTCTTGGCCCTTCACAACAGATCCTTCAGATCTCCATTCAAGAAAGTAGTTTTTACATCCATTTGATGGACTTTCGTACCGTTCTGAGCTGCCATGGCAAAGAGTGTACAAATGGTAGCCCATTTCGTTGTGGGGGAAAAACTCTCCTCATAATCGACCCCTTCCTTCTGTGCAAAACCTTTTGCCACATGCCTGGCTTTGTGCTTTTCAAGTGAGCCATCAACTTTATACTTGTTCTTGTAGACCCACTTGCAGGCAATTGGTTTGGTTCCCAATGGAGGATCAACCAGCGTCCAAGTGCCATTCTTTATCAAGGCATCATACTTGTTTTGCACCGCTTCTTTCCATTCATCATGAGAAGCGACTTCTTTGCAGGAAGTTGGTTCAAACTCTGTAGACAAATTTGTTGAAGTTTCTAAATTTACTTAGTTTAGAAACCCTTCATGCACTTTTTCTGATTTATTCCTACCTACTTGTTAATTTTCCTTTAACAAGTTATTTGCAAAGTAAATACTGAAAATAAACACCAGTGCATGCTCAACATATTACAGATCAGCAACTAAAAGTAACAATAACAAACACACCACATGACACCATTATTTTTGGACCAATGTCCCCAGAAAAACTCAATGCGGGAAAACCGGTGTAGCTATTTGAGGCTTTTCTTATTAAGCAATAATAGAGTACAATCTAAGTGCCAAAACTAGCCTACCCAACAGAGAATTTCCTTAGCAGTTATACCTCACAATTTGAGAGAGATCTCATGGCTGAAACCCCGAAAAATCCTTTCGGCAGATCCTTAGCACAAAACTACTCCTGCAACCCTAGTGTCTGCGCAATCTGGATTGCTTCAGCCCCTCTCTGTCTCACGTTGGCCCTGTGTCAGTCTTTCTAGGCCTGTGTCAGCCCCAGGAGGCCCTGTGTCAGCTCTGGGAGCCTCTGTGTTAGCTACGCTGGCCCCTCTAGTGCTCTGCATAGCACTTAGCTGCTTGTGCGTGGCCCTGCGTGAGCCCTTACTAGCTCTGCGTTACCCTCCTTGGCTGCTGTGCTACTCTCTCGGCACAATCTCTGCCTTCTCTGTTTCTTTGTACTCAATGCCCCTCAGTTGCTCTCCCGATCACTGATTGTATCTCTCTTAGCAAACCGTGCTCTAGAGAATAGAATGACTGATCATCTAGTGTACTCTCCAAGTGACCCTTAAGCCTCCTCTTATACTTTTCCTGTTGACATCTCAACAGCTGAGATTAAGTCCCTAATCAATGGCTAAGATTAGATATGGCTTGATCCCTGTCTTTTGGACCATTCTAACACAGATTCATATTAATACACATTAATATTTTATTTTCCCTAAGTTTAGACTTAGGGACTCCACTAAAAATATTAATTATTTTAATATCTCCTGATCTGTTTAGAATCTACCCAAACCCTTTCTGGGTTTGGGAGATCTCATGTGCCTCAACCTCTCTACCAAATTTCGTGGCTAGAGCACATCCAATGCTACCCCAAATCAACACTCCCTCTTAGCAAGGACTGTGTTCTAGCAATACTCCTCATTGAGTATTACTCTGATCATCCGGCAACGGTACCTGTGCTGATGCAAGGCCTTCCTGCCCAATATCCTCTGCACTGTTGCCTCCTGTACTGTTGCCCATGGTTCTACCACTGCCACTGCTGCATCTGTACGACAGCTCCCTCTGCATCTATGCTGCTGCTGGTCCTTTCTCCCAGCATTGCATCGCACTGCACCTCCTCTCATCATGCTGCATCGTGCTGTCCACTGCTGCACTGCAACTCAGTCACTGAGAAGTAAGTAACTGATATCCCAACTGACCTCCCTGTTGGGCTAGAGACAGCCACTGATGCTAAAGCTCCCTCTGTCGCTGACAAGTGCTCCCTCTCTGACCTCTGCGCTACTGCAACAACTCTCTTGCATCTCACACCATTGCACACCTCCGTGTGCCATCCTCCACTGGTGCAACACTCCTATGCCTCTCTGTCTCACGTTGGCCCTGTGTCAGTCTTTCTAGGCCCGTGTCAGCCCCAGGAGGCCCTGTGTCAGGTCTGGGAGCCTCTGTGTTAGCTACGCTGGCCCCTCTAGTGCTCTGCATAGCACTTACTGCCTGTGCGTGGCCCTGCGTGAGCCCTTGCTAGCTCTGTGTTACCCTCCTTGGCTGCTGTGCGGCTCTCTCGGCACAATCTCTACCTTCTCTGTTTCTTTGTACTCAATGCCTCTCAGTTGCTCTCCCGATCACTGATTGTATCTCTCTTAGCAAACCGTGCTCTAGAGAATAGAATGACTGATCATCTAGTGTACTCTCCAAGTGACCCTTAAGCCTCCTCTTATACTTTTCCTGTTGACATCTCAACAGCTGAGATTAAGTCCCTAATCAATGGCTAAGATTAGATATGGCTTGATCCCTGTCTTTTGGACCATTCTAACACAGATTCATATTAATACACATTAATATTTTATTTTCCCTAAGTTTAGACTTAGGGACTCCACTAAAAATATTAATTATTTTAATATCTCCTGATCTGTTTAGAATCTACCCAAACCCTTTCTGGGTATGGGAGATCTCATGTGCCTCAACCTCTCTACCAAATTTCATGGCTAGAGCACATCCAATGCTACCCCAAATCAACACTCCCTCTTAGCAAGGACTGTGTTCTAGCAATACTCCTCATTGAGTATTACTCTGATCATCTGGCATCGGTACCTGTGCTGATGCTAGGCCTTCTTGCCCAACATCCTCTGCATTGCTGCCTCTTGTACTGTTGCCCATGGTTCTACCACTGCCACTGTTGCATCTGTACGGCAGCTCCCTCTGCATCTGTGCTGCTGCTGGTCCTTTCTCCCAGCATTGCATCTGCACTGCACCTCCTCTCATCATGCTGCATCGTGCTGCCCACTGCTGCACTGCAACTCAGTTACTGAGAAGTAAGTAACTGATCTCCCAACTGACCTCCCTGTTGGGCTAGAGAAACCCATTGATGCTAAAGCTCCCTCTGTCGCTGACAAGTGCTCCCTCTCCGACCTCTGCGTTGTTGCAACAACTCTCTTGCATCTCACACCATTGCACACCTCCGTGTACCATCCTCCACTGGTGCAACACTCCTATGCCTCTTGCACTGCTGCAGCTTGTTAGCTCTGCGTAATCTCGGGACTTCTGCACTGTATCTCTCTCTGTCGCTCCATCCGCATCCGTCTCCACCCACTCAGCCAGTCTTGCTACTCCTCCTCAGGGCTCTCGTAGGAAGGTCTAATCCAAGAGGCTGGGTACCTCAATGATCCTGCCCCTCATCGCCTGTAGTCCGCCTGACTACAGCTCGATGTCTCCCCACTTCCGCTCAAGTGGCGTGTGTGCACTCATGGCACAGTCATTGTCTGTCAAAACTTCCTTCTCTGCCCGTGCTGGTGCTGCCTTAGTCTCAGAAGACTCTCCCTTACTCTTCTTCCTTGGGCACTGGTTGCATAATGACCCATCTCCCCACAACGGAAGCACTTGATCTTGGAGAGATCTTTCTTCTTCCGCTTCTCCTGCTTTCCCTCAAATGTTAGGGCCACATGCTCCTCCTCCTACTGAACCTTGATCCCTTTGCTACTGCTACTTGTCTTTGACTGGCGTCTGATCTCTTCTTAGTGAAGAGCTGCCCACATCTCGTCCCAAGGTAGGAGAGTCCCTCTGTCCAGGATACTCTGGACAAACACTTTCTAATCTTCTAAGATAGCATTCAGGGTTGTCCTTACCATAAGCTCCTGATCCGATGTTGCTCCTTTAGTAGTCAACTGATCTCAGATCTCATTCAGTCCTCCCAGGAAGGAGTCAATCGTTTGACCCTTCTTCATCTGATACGACCTCATCTGGTTCTCGAGCAACGTTCTTCTCTACACATAATTATGCTGGTACAGGTTCTTGAGAGCCTCCCACATCTCAACTGTTGTTTCCTTCTCGGCTATATGTGGTACCACATGATCCTTGACCTCGTCAAGGACAATGAACTTGGCCCTCACCATCGCTTCTTCGTACTTGTCATTATCATTTCGGTCGACTGGGATAGCTATCGTCTTCAAGGCGAAGTTCTTGACACGATTCCTATCAAGCACTGATAAGACTCTAGCCTTCCAGACTACGAAGTTCGATGCTCCTTCTAGTCTAACCTAGTCTCTTACCCCATGTAGTGCCATGATGCTCCTCTACTTCCCTCCTGGAAGTCCTCTGTTCGACTCCTCTGAGTCTCTACTTTCTGTTTGGAAGTTCTCTTCTTGACTCCCTCTGAGTCTTGATTTCCCTCCTGGAAAACCTCCTGCCGCTTGTCGAGATGCGCCCTACTCTGATCGTCTTGTGCAACTGCACTACTGATCCAGGTTCCTCGGCTAGAAACCCTCGGTAACAACTCCTCTGGCCTTGCTCTGTCAGGTACTGTTCTAACTATAGTACCTCACCAACTCTACTCTGCAATATTCCTGCAGCCTTCTAGACTCCAGCAACCACCTCTTTGTGAAGTGCGTCAGCCCCTCTTTGCCCCACGCTGGCTCTGCGTCACCCCAGATGGGTCTGCGTCAGCACTGGGATGCCCTGTGTCAGCCCTTTAGCCCTCTGCGTCAGCAACGTTGGCCTCTCTGAGGCTCTACGCAGCTCCCGGCTTCTTCTGCATGGCTCTGGTTGGCTCTACGTCACACTTCTTAGCCTTTGTGCTGCTAGAAACAACTTCTGTCACCTTGGGACAACTTTTTTTTGCTGCTATTGCTCCGCTCGACCGATGTCTCTTAGTCCTCCTATGATCTGCAATCACCCTCTGATACCATGTTGAAGTTTCTAAATTTACTTAGTTTAGAAACCCGTCATGCACTTTTTCTGATTTATTCCTACATACTTGTTAATTTTCCTTTAACAAGTTATTTACAGAGTAAACACTGAAATTAAACATCAGTGCATGCTCAACATATTACAGATCAACAACTAAAAGAAACAAGAACAAACACACCATATGACACCATGATTTTTGGACCAATGTCCCCAGAAAAACCGAATGCGGGAAAACCAGTGCAACTATCTGAGGGTTTTCTTATTAAGCAATATTAAAGTACAATCTGGGTGCCGAAACTAGCCTACCCAACAAAGAATTTCCTTAGCAGCTATACCTCATAGTTTGATAGAAATCTCCTGGTTGAAATCGTAGAAAATCCTTCCGGAAGCTCCTCAGCACAAAATTGTTAGTGCAACCCCAACATCTGCCCAATCTGAACTGTGTCAGCCCCTCTCTGTCTCACGCTGGCCCTGCATCAGCTTTACTAGGCCTGCGTCAGTCCTAGGAGGCCCCGCGTTAGCTTTGGGAGCTTCTGCGTCAGCTGTGTTGGCCCCTTTGGTGCTCTGCGCAACACTTGGCTGCCTCTGTGTGGCCCTGCGTGAGCCCTTGTTGGCTCTGCGTCACCCCCCTTGGTTGTTGCACTGCTCTCGCAACATAATCTTTGCCTTCTCTATTTCTCTGTACTCAATGCCCCTCAGCTGCTCTCCTGATCACTGATTCTATCTCTCTTAGCAAACCCCGCTCTAGAGAATAGAATGACTGATCATCTGGTGTACTCTCGAAGTGACCCTCAAGCCTCCTCTTATACTTTTCCTATTGACATCTCAACGGCCGAGATTAAATCCCTAATCAACGGCTAAGATTAGATTTGGCTTGATCCATGTCTTTTGGACCATTCTAACACAGATTCATATTAATACACATTAATATTTTATTTTCCCTAAGTTTAGACTTAGGGACTCTATTAAAAATATTAATTATTTTAATATCTCCTGATCTGTTTAGAATCTGCCCAAACCCTTTCTGAGTATTGGAGATCTCATGTGCCCCAACCTCTCCACCAAATTTCGTGGCTAGAGCATATCCAATGCTACCCCAAATCAACAAATTTAGTTTTCAATCATAAGAAACATCCATATCAATAGGTGAATCAAATTGTCTACATCACCTCCATTTTGCCTAGTTGAATTTCTTGTTCCTATCTTTCTAACCTCATAAGGATGAACACTTTCAAGTGTCTTTGTCATCCATTTTGGAGGACCTTTCTAAGATGGCCCAGGTTGCTCAGTTGACGGAGTTGGGGCTGAGTTAAGATTTAGTCTCCCAATTATGTCAATCACATCACTCAAAGTATCATCAGTGGCTAGAGCTTCATGTGGGGGAGAGATTGCTTCGGGAGAAGATTTCACAGATTGATCCAGTACAGGAATCCCCCCTTCAAGCTGTGGAATATGATTATCAAATTCTTGAAACGACTTTGCATGTCCATATCTATCCAAGCGATCAAGCTTCCGCTCAACAACATTGTCAACTGTGGAAGATTCAAGAAAGATCACATCTCAAGATACAACAAACTTCTTATTAACTTCATCATAGAGACAGTATGCTTTGGAGGTGTTGTCGCACAGAATGTCTAGGCAGCGCGACAGCGGCTCAGATCGGGGGCTGTCACACTGATCCCCAATCTCTTCGTTTAAGCTGTCTCCCTACAACAGGCTAAGGGGGTAGACCCTATGGAAAAATGGAATGAAGAAGAACTAGTTGGGAACCAACCAGTTCGGGAGACACAGTGAGGCGATCAAGTACTTGATTAAGATTTAGCAAGACTTAGGATTTGATTAGATTTTAAACGATTGATACCAGTGCCTTATGGAGTCAACAATATTGCTAGGGAAATTAAGACCAAGTAATCGATTAGCAACTGCTGCTTAGATGAATGACTATCTTATATGAAATGCAGATCCTAAAACTAATGTGAGATGCAAAAATCTTGGTTAATTTTAGTTAAATGCCTATTTAAATGTGAATCCTTCAATCCTTTCTGTGTTGAGCCTGATTTCGTAGTAATTGGCAGAGAGAAGATAAGGAGAAGCACACTAAGGTGTGATTAACGATACCTCTCCTGAAATTCTAACATACCCGGTGCCTCTGACGCTGCAGAGAATTGTGGCTCCGACGACTGTAAGGTCACCGTTTCAAGTACTATTAAAACAGGCTTCTCAAGCAAAGATCGATAGATACCTATCTCTCTATCGACCAAGCTTATGCTTGGAAGTAAATTTTATCTATGCAAAGTTAAATTATATGCGAATGCACTAGATGATGGGATGAAGTTAGACTCGAGGATCAGAAAACACTTGTGCCGCAAAAGCTCTCAATTACCCAAATGAAATGTCTGCTTTATGGATGAATATTTAAAAAAACCCCTGAAGATATTACAATTAAGATACAAGCTTATTTCAAATCTTTCTGATACAATTATAGCTCAAAGAGAACAAAAAAGTTCTTTGCAATTAATATCAATGTCAACAGATGTTCACAAATACTCAGCTTAGGAAACAAAGATATGCAATCTATTATAATTCCACTAATTTCTTTTTTAACAATCGCTTGAAAATATTCGCAAAATGTCTAACATGTAACAAGCATTAAATAATTCAAGCAATCACGACCAATTTCGATAGATGCACAATGTTCTAGCAATTAAATTTCTAGAGATCCAAATACTTTAAGCAACCATGAAATTTAAATGCTAACCAATTTCGATCCTAGAATTAAAATATTTATGCTTAGTGACCCAAATCTAGGAAAATTTACCACTTTCCAATAGTTAATCTTTAGGTGCAAAAAATTTAAGCGCGTTTAACTATAGAGAAATGAAAAATGGTTAATACCACAAAAGATCTCTGTTTGATTTTACCTTTAGCACAAAAAGACGCCAAGAAGGAATTAAGAATTGACAAATTTGATTAGTCCTTACAAAAATTTTTCAAAGTGCTAAGTTTTATGAAACTAGACTTAATGTGGCAAATATTTTTTTTTTGTATGTGACCCAAAAATGAAAATGAAAATTACTTAATTAAATTTAAATTTAAAGTCACATAATTAAAAAATTTATGATTTTCTTAATTTTTTAAAATTTTAAGTTTTAGAATTTTTTAAATCAAAATCATAAAAATGAAAAATGTGAACTTAAATCTAACCAAAGGCCAAAATAAAATAAAAATGAATCGAATTATAAAAAAGAAGAACCAGCCTAAAACCTAACCATATACACTTAAACAAATGAAAAAGGAAATCGAAAGGTTTGATTTGTAGGTCTACGGCAGCGGGTTAGCCCAACGACAGTAGCGAGAGGAGGGATAGTAGAAACGAGGTAGCGGAAGGATGAGGAAACTTGCCATCAGAAGGGAGGACGCAGGTTCTGGAGGTTGCGACAGGAAGCTGCGTGTAGAGGAGAGGGGATGGTTGATGTGGGAAAGCAGAGAGGGAGCAGCGGGGAGAGCAAGCTGACAGTGATGAGAGAGATGCGCAGTGTTTGCAGGTTGTGGGCTTGTGTGGAGAGGTAGAAAAGAATGTTCAATGGACAAGTAGCGAGAGGACAACGATGTAGCAAGGGTTTCGAAGAGCAGCATGGGAGCTGTTTGTTATTGGTGATGCAGGTGTGGACTGCAGATAGAGACGATGTAGGGAGAAAGATGGAGCCGCGTACAAGATTGAGGAAAGGCAACGAAAGAAAGCTGCGTTGAGGGATGGATAGACGTAGAGATAGGACTACGAGGGTGATGGTGAGACTGAAAAGACTGTGGGTTAGGGAGTGAGGCAGCTGTAAGGGAAACAAGGGAAAGATGTAGAGTTGCAGCTATGGGCCTCTCCGAAAATTGAAATCGAAATTTCTTCAGCAAGACTGCAAAAGGCAATAGGCAAAAAACCTAGAAATTTCCCAACAAAATTTCTTTTTTAAATTTTCTTTCCAGAATTTACGAATTTTTTTTTTACAAAATTTGAAATCCTTCAGCTTGTAAAACCCTTATTAGATTTTTTCCAAATTTAAAATAAAAAATTTAAACCCTTGGACTGCAACAAATCTGGATATTATCCCTGCATAAAATGATTTTGAGCCCAGATCTTACCCTCCAGGGCCTAGATCTGGCTTTAAAATCAAACCTCTCCTTCAGATTTGCAACCTGTACCTGAAAAGAAAAACACTCAAAACCCGGATATACAAAAAATAAATAAAACCCCAGAAACGTAAGTCAGAAAAATTAAAAAAATTTACAAATCTATGCAAAAGAATAACAAAACTACCATATCTGGTGAGTGTGAGTCCAACTCTGCTTCCAGATCTGGTACTCTAAGGATCTTAAACAACCAGATTTATCAATTTAGCACCAAAAACAAATATATATATAAATTTAAAAAGAGGTGTTTCGTCCAAAAGCCTTCATGCATCACCAATAAAAATCTTATGATAAACCTAGGATCAAATCAAACTAGGCTCTTCAGAAAATACAAATCGGGAGTTGGCTAGTCCAACTGAAAACTTCCCCGAATGCCCAATGATTCTAAAAATCAAAACTTTCCTGCAAAACTCAATTCAACCATTAAAATAGAGCGAGAAAATGATAATAAAATTTCAGATAAATAGAGATACCTGCTATTATATTCAAAACTTAAATTATCATTTAAACCCCAGCGACTGAGCAAGATCCCTGTACTCAAATCACTCTTTAGAAAGCTATCATCAATGGCTAAAAAGAAATCTATGCATGAAAATGATCCATCTTATAGTATTTCCATGAAGAGTAACACCAGCGAAAATTAACCCCAAAGTCTTTCTTTATTAAAAAGACTAAGTCACCGGATTCGTCCTAAACCCCCCGCGAATCCCGAATCCGGCGAATCCGACACGATTCTATCCGAATTCGTGTCCAAATCACAGGACACGTCGTGTCCGTTTCGGACACATCGTGTCCAAGGGCGTGTCGTGAATTTCAAAAGCGTGTCGCAATTTTAGGACACGTGTCTGGTTTCCAAGACTCGCTAAGCTCAGCGCGGGAATGAAAAGGGCATGTTTGCTCATTAAAATTGTCATTTGGCAAGTGATTTGTGCTGTTGGAGCAAGGAGTAAAGCATTTTGGCAGCTTCATGATCAAGTCTAGGCCCTAGTATTGATATGCTATTCATGGTAATGTTAAATTCTTAAAGTAAAAGTGACATTCTCCTTAATCTTCATTTTCATCCTTTTACTTAAATTTTTAACATTACCATGAAATGACTCAGGATGTTTGAGAGTGGTTCCGGCCTCATTGGATTTCATATGGAGAAAGTAGAATTTTAGATTTCATTCAAAATCCAGCAGACTTATCAGTTTTTCAGGATTTTAGGATTGGGGGATTGCAATGTTTCCATTGAATTTTGTCATGTATTAGGGTATGGAACTCGTATTTAATCAAGAGCACCAAACCAAGAGCTTCTGAATATGTCGCTTCCGCTCTCGTTTTCGCTCTCGCTCCCTGCTTTCGCTCCCGCTCCCAAGTAACACTGTTCCTGATGATATGGGTCTGGACACCACTGTTGAGTTGGCATTGGCCAACATGGATCTCAATGATCCAGTGCTAGATCCTGTTAGATTTGATGACTTAGAGGGGTCAACCTCCATACCAGCAGATGCAGAGGTGACTATGGATACAGCGGAGTAGGAGGATGTAGAGGAGAGCAGTGGGGACCATGATGATGGGGACAGTGATGCTGATTCTGATGCTGATTGATGCCTTGAGGCTTGTATACCTGTAGTTGTTTTATATTTTCTATTTCTATTTGCCATTGACATTACACCAACACTACCTATGTAACACATTTTGATTTGATGACTTAATGAGAAAACTACAGTTGTCAGTGTGTTTATCTTACTATCTTGTAGTTGTAAGTTGTCTTTCAGTTATGAATTATGATTTAAATTTTTAATAGATTTATCATTTATGTGACCAGTACCACTGACATTTATTTGAATTTTGTATGTATTATGCATGCTAATAGCTATAGATGAAGATCTATGTTTGAAATCAATAAATTTGTATAATTAATTAAAATTTGTGTAAGAAATATGATAATATCTAATTTTTAATATATATGTATATTTTTTAAATATATATATATATATTTTTAATAAAATAATATATAACGTGTCCTAACGTGTCCTGTTCCGGGGGGTCAGCGTGTCCGAATCCGACACCACGAATCTCGAATCCTACGTATCCTGAATCCCCGTGTCAGGTGACTTAGTAAAAAGATTACAAAAGAGCTTTTCACTTAGCACACGACTCAAAGATTAGATGGATTAACTAACAAATGACCTCCTATATAAAGATAAATCTTCCAATGGCTAGTTCGAGTGATCCTTGTCAAAGCAATCTCGACCGTTGATGAGAATTAATTTTTTTTTTTTAATTTCATCCGTCGAAATATTAAATTCTTGAGGAAATTCAAAATTTTCAATTAAAAGCATTTTAATTAACTCAAAAATAAAATTTTTGAGTTAATTTCCTCAAAAATTTGACTTTGACTTAACCCCCGGGGATTAAAGGCTTAAAATTTAGCAAAATAATCAATTTATCTTAGTCCTGGGACCTTTTAAAATTTGAATTTTAAGGACCAACGAATTTTGCCTTTGGAAAATTTAAATTTATCTGGGACCTATAATTAATTAAATTTTCTGGCATAGGATTTTAATTAATTTTTGGCTAGAAAATTTAATTAATTAACCTATGAGAGGATAAATTATTTTTCCAACTCTCAATACACTTTACATCATAATTTTCATATCTTTTATATCAGAAGGGGGAAAACCCATCTGAAATAGACCCTCATAGACTACCCATTTCTGCGACACAAATATAATTCAGCAGACCAAACAATTTGTAATAAATAACCTAACCAAATAGTTATGATTATTCCCAAATCACTTTTACATAGACTCGATCTATAACACTAAGACTCACCTAAGATCCCAATGACAAAATTCACTCTGGATTTGGGGTAAGGCTGAAGGAAAACTCTACTGACCATCTAAGAATGGATCAGTGAGACAAAAAACCTCCTGGAATGTAAATCGTCACTAGAAAAATAGGTTTACCTAGGCAATTACATACATGACACAGATCTGTTGAGATTATTTACATCATATACATGCAGAATGGGTTTACATTATAAGATGATGATATCTGGACGGCACGAACACATCGATCAGGCGCTATCCCTTTTGCAAGAAAAGGGGGTGTACTACTATGGGTCGTTGCAACATAGTGGTCAACAAGAGGTATTTGAATATCCCAAGAAAATACACGTAGGACTACTTGCATCAAGTTTGTTTCTTTGTTCCTTTGGTATCAAGGCATAACAAGTGGAACGAAAGATCCTGAGATGCTTTACCGAAGGAATGTGGCCATACCACATTTCATGAGTCTTGTTTCTAATAGCATTAGATGGACATATATTCTTTACATACATAGCACATAGAATTGCATCAGCCCAAAACATCAATTTTACATTCCTGAAAAATATCATGAAACGTACCATATTTAAGATTGTCCTATTCATTCTTTCAGCTACTCCGTTTTGTTGGGGATTATAAGGCACAATTGTTTGAAGTTTGATCCCATGCTAGCAAAGATAGTTTTAAAATTCATTTGAAGTGTATTCTTTTCTATTATCAATGCAAATAGATCCAATATAAGATTGTGCATCATTTTCAATCCATGCATGAAAGTTCTTGAATGTTTGAAAAGCATCACATTTGTTCTTCAATAAATAAACCCAACACATTCTGGTGTAGTCATCACTAAATGCCATCATATATTTATTTCCATTTGCATTGGGCCACATAAGTTGGAATGAATGAGTTCAAGTTTTTTATGTGCTTTGGAATGTGAATCATGAAAAATTGTTTTCTATGCTTTCCTAGAATACAAGCATCACATTCCTTAAGTTTTCTAGGAATTGTAGGCAAACCAGTAACACCATTTTTCTTCAATAAGCAAAGGTTGTCATAGTCCAAGTGTCCAAATATAGCATGCCATAAAAGACTTGATGGAAATGTACCTTCATCATAATGAGAATTGTATGAGAATTTTTGTGCACGAGTAGAGTTACCTTGCAGCTTGAGAAGTCTTTCTTCTATCCCCGTCATGACAAGTGAGTGATCTGATGCTTTTCTGACCTCAACCTTGCCGTCAAACATATGAATGGAGTGTCCTTGCTAGCGGATGTGGACCAAAGACAACAAGTTTTTCCTTAGTTGTGGGAGATATAAAGCATCGTGTAGAAGAAAGTCTGGAAGATTAGGCAATTTGAGCCTAATGGTGCCAAGCCTTGATGGCTTGAGTTTTGATTTGTCTACAAAATATACTGCTCTTTTAAAATTGTCAGTAAATTCTTCAAAAAATTCTCTTCTCAAAGTCATGTGGCAAGCTGCTCTTGAATCAAGCAACCAATCATTTTTCCAAGAAGCAAGTGAAGCATTAAACAAGTCTTCAGTTACTCCAATATTACAATGTACCACAACATAGTGAGTAGATTCAGGTGCTTTACCTTTCTCTTTGTCATGAGTTTTACCTTTGGCTTCATTTCTTTCCTACTCAATATTGTCCCAAGGCAACTTACATGTAGATGCATCATGTCCATCTCTATTTGAGGTATGCAATGAAGATCAGACTTTTCTCCTTGAAATTGTCTGCCCCCCTGCATCTAAAATTTATTTTTCCTCTTCCTCTTCGGCCACCTCTTCCTCTAGAAGAGTCTTGAGCATGATTCTTCTCTCTATGTGCAAGACACACAACTTCTTCAGAAGACTGAGGAGTTGTCTTCTTCCCAAAAGCCTTCTTCTCAAGGGAGTCAAAGGTAATCTCCTTGAGGTTTCCACTTTCTTGCAATGACTCAAGATAATTTGAATAAGTTAGTGATAGTGCCTTGACATAAGCTATGAGAGGAATGTCTATTTGAACACCAGTGGTTTTGATATCATGCATAATAGATCTTACTTCTGATGCTAAAGCAAGAGGGTCATTATTTTTCATTTCAAGACTGAACAATTTAATCATTAATTGGACAACTTCAAGTTCAGAGTGTGAGTCATAGAGTTCATTCAACTGCTTTAAGGCTTCAAAAGCATTTGAAAATGGTGAAATATAGTGAATCACCTCTTCATTTATAGATGTTGCAATCAAGGCATAGGCCTTGTTGTTTTTGTTTTCCCAAATGGCGATCTCTTTATCTGAGGTGGGCTTTGCAGGTTCATCATCTCCTTCTCCTACACAAACTCCTTTCCACAACTCATTGCAAATGAGAGTGTGTTTTATCTTCCGCGACCATTCAGGATAGTTCTCTTTCCTAGAGAGGACTACTTCGACAATTGATATTAGTGAATTTATCTTAAAAATGTACTCTGCTACCAATATATAAAAAATTGCACTTCTAGTGGTAAAAAAATGCAGTTCTGGTGTAAAATTGCAATCTGATATATATAGGACAGCGATATTATTTGTGTAGTTGTTATATGGGGGAGGATATATATGGGAGAGGGAGTATATAGGGGAGGAAGTATTTAGGGAAGGGTGTATATGGGGGAGGGGTCAACAATTGAATGAGAGTCTTGTGTAGTATTGATTTCCTATTCAAAGGAGAAGAGATCGAGATTGTCAGCGCCTATACATATTTGGGAGTTCAGTTTTCAGGACCTCGATTCAGCCTGCGGCCAGCCCTTCAGCCTCGGATCAACAAAGGGTATGGCTCCCTAGCCCTTCTGGAGAGACAGTGTTTCCGGCACCATTTCCAGGACATCTCGTCCAAAATGTGCATCATGGATACTTTGGTTCGGCCCACAGTGCTTTATGGCTCAGAAATTTGGGGCCCCTCTCTCCTAGAATCAGATTGGGCTTCAGTGGAACGTGTCCAGACTCTCCTTCTACGCCGTTTTATTAGGTGCAAGCAGACAGTTCCCCAGCACATCCTTCTAGCCGAGTTCGGGGCTCAACCTTTCCGCCTAGAGGTGATATTCAGGCTAGTGTCACTCCTGCACAGACTCCGTGGCCTGGCAGAAGTGAGGGAGGGTCGTGACAGATACCCATATTTAGCATATTGCTCCTCGGAGAACATCGCCCGTTTACAGACAGGCCGATCCAAATGTTGGTACACCGGTGTGACAGAGATTCTGGAGGCTTCAGGAATCCAGATTGAGCGTCTCCCTCCTTTTCAATACTCTCTGAATGCTCCAGGCCACCTCCTTCCCAATCAGCAAGAGCTGAATAAAATCATTAAGGAAGATATTTACAAACGTTACATTCAGATTACATGGACCAACCCTCCCAATGGGTTGCGCCCTAAAATGGCCTTTTACGCGGAACATTGCTTGGAGATCAAGGATGGGCTCATCATCAGACCCCAATACACGTTCCAGCATTGGATGCATGCCCTTAGAATCCCCCTCGGGCAGCTCAGAGTCGGATCTCACAGACTCCGGGTGGAAACAGACCACCACACTGATAGAGCAGATAGGATCTGCCAGCTTTGTCACTTACAGGAGATAGAGACAGAGACACATTTCATCTTCGGATGCCCTGCATACTACGAGATCCGGGGCCGTTTCCATTGTCTCTTCAGGTCTTCTCAGACCCTGTCCAGCTTCCTCAGATATGTTGACCAGAGATGCCTAGCACTTTATCTCCAGGAGGCCTTCAGATTCCGGGCCCGCTTTCTTCAGCCACCAGCCAGACCGGACACCACACAAAAGATCACGGACTTCTTTAGAGCACTACCCTCAGCGCGAGGCACCAAAAGAATCATAGACCGACCCACAGACACTGAAACCAGATCAGTACGGTCCCGGGGGGGCCGACCCACCAGACTGCGCCAGCGCTCCAGGATCAGTTCCACCCCTGTGAGGCGTTTCAGAACTTCTAGGAGACATCAACGACAGCCCAGTATGCCCACAAGATAGCAGACTTTGACGAGCTTCTCTCAGTTTTCTTCTCTCGACCTCGGATGTTAGGAGTAGGGGTTAGACAGGGTCCCCGCCCCCCCTCTTCTTCTTCCTCTTCTCCTTCGCTGCTTCATCGTAGCGCTTTGTTCCGAAGCTTCTTGACTCTTCATTTACTTTTAGATGTATTTCTTGCTTTTAAATAGAAATGTTAAAGGGGACCGTTTGGTCCACCGACTTGCATAATGTAATCTTTTGTAACCGACAGTTCCATTGACCTATTATGGTCATTTGTTGGACATTAATAAAATTATCTTATCTTATCTTATCTTATCTTCCAGAGTCATCGCATTCATGTTTGTAGGAATCGACGTTTCGAACCAACCTCTGTGGTTCATCATCAGGAATAGATCCATAAGAGAATAATTCAGAACTCATTAGGTTTAAATAACGTTAGGGTTGGTAAGGTGAGATTTGACTTCTTATTTGCAATCAATGATCTGAATTGTTCTAATAATCAAATTTCTCTTAATTTCTCCCTCCTGTATAGGTTGAAAATTAATGATTTGAGGCTTCTGTGATCTGTATTTTGTGTAGTAGTGTCTTCCAGAGTCATCGCAATATGGGGGAGAGCTCAACGATTGAATGAGAGTCTTGTGTAGTATTGTCTTCCAGAGTCGATCTGAATGAGAGTCGACAACATTATATTGGTGGAGCGTGTAACATAATACACAGCGTACAAAACCGATGGAGAAAACGATATGATGAAGCCGGTATGGCAGCGTGGTATGTTATAAAAAGCCAGGAGCGGATTCACATATGGAAGGGGGGTGTATGGACTGTGGAGTCAACTATGGAGCGCAATGTGTAGGCCGTCGACTCTGCATGGGAGGATCCGAGGTACGCAAGTGAGGCGTAGGGCATCCACTGTGCATGGGAGGAGCTGAGGCGCCGCAGCTGAGGTATGCAAGTTAGGTCGGTGAGGCCGAGGCTCGAGGGAGAGGACCTGTAAAAGCTTGAGTGGTATAATATATACAACATTTGTGGAGGCAGTGCGTAGTTGGGAGAGAGGCATGTGTAGGTGAGAAGTGTTATGCAGCATATGGACTAGAGTGGTGAACTGTATTAACAACTAGCGTATGGAGGAGTTGAGAGGCGGTGTGGTGCTGCTGTATTACCAAACGCATACCAAAACCACATCACAGTTAAAAAAAATCACGTCGGGTTCACCAAACGCATACCATTCATGCATTCAATAAAACTAATGCAGAGGACAGAGAGCATGCCAGACTGTAGAAATGGCATAAGGGAGTTACAAGGGCAGGAAAACTAAAAAATGTAGTTGGCTCTAGTACCATGTCAGGCCAATATGTAACTCCACAATGCAAATTGTGATTTTGCATTAAGATTTTTCTTGGATATATTCATGGAGGGAGAGACTCTTGGGCTTCATCTCCTAGTGTCTCTTCATATTCCTATTCTCCTTATTTACTATTTACACTGTTTTACATATATTCACCCAATCCCAATGATTAGGTGTCAACAAGTTCCTTGAGCTTGTTCTTAGTGCTTTCCAGACTTTGAGTTCTCTTCAACCTAAATACTTCTTGTAGTCATAGATACCTCAGATCATTGGAAGATTTCCATAGGCAGCTATTTTGAGATCCTTTTCCTCAACAAGTTGTAGACTGAATGTGTTACTTCACTGTATGCAGATATCATTGCTTCAATCTTATCACTACTTCAGCATTTAGTGCTTCAACACATCAATGAGCCCGAAATCTTCTTTATGATTGTGACAGTGACTTCTTCCATTTCTGAAGTTGTTTTGACTTACAAACTTAATTCCTTAAGATAATCCGAATTATTCTATTGTCCGAATTTCTTCACTGTGATGAATTTGAACTTCACACTGTACTTACTTCTGAGATATCACTGAAGTAAAACCTTTTGAGCAATATATATCTCTTCTAGATTGTGAATTCATCGATCCTTATTCTTTGAAGGTTGATCCAAATTTCTTCATTGTGATACTACTGTAATATTACCAGATCTCCTTACTGTAATATATCACTGAGAGTCTCATTGTAGTGCGAGTTCTGTGGTCACTGAAAACATATCGAGATTATTATCATTGCACTGAGATCTTGTCACAGTGGTAGCATTGAAACCATCTTCTGCAATATATATATAGCGAAGTCATATTTTCATCAAATGTGCCTTCACCGAAATGAAATGCTTAGAACCCATTCTTGAAAGGACCAAACTGTCTCACTGTAGTAGTATCGAAACTTCCTCTTTGAGATGGCACCGAAACTTCCGTTCTTTGGTAGCACTAAAATATCACCGTGTTGTCACCTTGAGGGATCTTGATTTAATTGTCATGATCTTTAAGACACATGCAAACAAAACTTCTTACTGAGGGAGCTTCAAAGATGTAAAAACTGCTCTTCAAACTGCGTTTGACCTTGACCATAGCTTCGATACCATGTTGGAAATCCATAAGGGTGGCAATTAAACGTTTTCCCTTATTATGACATTAACTTGTGATGTTCTCATTATTAGTATTAGATCTTTTAATTATATTTTTTTTCATCGAGATTAATGCCAAGCAACAAATAGATGAGAACACAAGATGTAGGCACACTGCTAGCGCAAAACACCCCTCGAGGGGAAAACCCAGTCACAAATTCTTCCTTTAGTAGATTCAAACGATGAGATGACCAAGACCCTTACAATCTAAACCAAGACATCCTGCATCCATCAAGTCAACCTTGTCATGCTTCAGTTCCATGGCTCCTGTAGCTGTCAGTCTTCCTCACACTTGTCTTTGAAGAGATCACCTCTGCAACCAATATGAGCTCCTTTATCCACTGTGATAGCATCATTATAATAGTACCGAGATAATGTGAAAGCATCAATGTAATAGCACTGAATTGAAGTCATTGTAATAGCACTAAGATGATGTGAGAGCACCGAGTTAAGGTCACTATGATAGCACCGAATTGAATTCACTGTAATATGAGTTTATCTCTGTAATGACAACAGGCCTCTCCTTCTAAAGTGGCACCAAACTGAAGTCATCATATTGTGATATCCGAACTTATTACCTGAATTATGTCTCTAAAATTATATCCGAACTTTGATTACCGAAAGAGACTCTTTAAAAAAATGTGAGCTCTATTCTGTCCTTTTGAGCGAAGACCCTACACACATATATATAGTTGTTTGTCCATCTTTAATGAGCCGACATGAATATATGAAGAGTTGTGTCAATGAATTAAGCCGACATGTGATCTTTTGAGGGAGGCCGACTTCATGAGGGTTCTTTCAATAACAAGGAGACTTCGATGGATGGAGGAGTCTTTACAAATTGACTTTGACAATAACCTAAAGCCTACAATGGAGGCTTGACCTATACATTTGACCCAAGCATGAAACCCATGCTTTAACAAGTCAATTTCAATAATAATAAAAATTATTTTTGCTTTTCTCTTGACAAATATATTACATTTTGACTTCAAGTACAATCATGAAGACCGAACCGAGTTACATTTTCCAACACGGCCAACCTAGAAATATTGTTGCACTTTGGCTCCAAATCCTCCATCAAATGGCCAAACATTCTCTGCAAAAATATTCCCAGAATTATGTGTGGAATTCCTGCCCCACTCCTGCTCAAAATCTTGCTCCAACTCCTGTGTTGCAATTATGCCTAGAAAGTACCTTGCGTAGGCCCTAGAAGTGACATATTTGGCCTTCTCATTTGCAACAATCTCTAGCTCTGCAAATCACCCAAGTGACTTGTTCTCCCTCAAGGAAAATCTCTGCAATTTCTTCAAGTGCTGCTCCCTCGGAATCCCCTCTTCCAAGCTCTATGAATTTCTGCCTCTGCATCCTCTAGGAAACACGCACTAGATGAAGCAAGTGGTGAGATGGCTCGTAATAGCTAGAAAATTGACCCTCCAATCAACTCCAAATTCTCTCCTAGGGTGACACTCTCAGTTCACCGAAAGAGAGTTGGGATTTTCCACTTGGAAATCCTTGTGCTAAGCAACACTAGTTGACTTGGCTAAACAACTCAAGCAAACTCTAAGTCTGAAAATGCACAATCAAGGAACCCCAAAAATGAGTTCTCCTCTCCTATTTATAATTGTTGCCCTTCTCCTCCTTGTGGGCCCACTAGTTCGAACTCCCCTTTTTGCCTCCCTTCTCTTGTGGTTCAAATTTCTCCAAGGGGTTCGATTTCCCTTTTGGGTGGCCCCCACAACCCACCAACATTTTAATTTTCATTTCTCCTAAGTTGGCCTTTTTCCGCTTTTTCAAAATTAATTTATGCCTCCATACCCCTTTTCCCTAAGTTCAAATGCCAAAAGATTTATCAATTGCCAAAATTGCAAAATTGCGAGTTCTCCTTAGAAAAAATATTTGTTGGGATCATGACACTGAGTTACTACTGAAATGAAGGCTGAAAATTTTCTGCTCAGAGGTGTGCTCAAGGTGGATGTACGTGGGTCAAAACTTTGTTCAAATATGATCCAAGAACCCACGAAAAACCCATAAAAGTATGACAAGAAACCCAATGAGACCCTCATCTTCCTTACTTAATCTGCTCCTGGCTCATGAGTTGTGAAACTTTTCTATCTTGCCTCATATTGAATGTGTTCTTTTTATGCTTGACTGAGTTGGATGGAATGAGGAGCCACGACTTATATCTATACAAATTTGTCCTCTCATGAAACATGTCTCTTGGCAATGGGACTGACCTGTCAAGGGCTAAATTAGGTCTTTTTGTTCCTTAAAGAATGTTTCTCTTTGATGAAGGGGAGTTAAAAGGCAAGTAAATACTCATTGGAAAGATCTTGGAGTCTCCTTTCAGCCTATCTGTTTTTTATCTTTATCAAGGCACCCTTTGACATCAATAACAAATTCTTTCAACACAGGTACCATATAGAATGCTTCAAATGCCATGTCTATGGATATATAGCTTGTGATTGCAGATACATGATGGAATCTTCCATGAAGGAGACCTCTAATATCAGGTACAAGAAAGTTTGGAGAAGAAAACAAAAGCAAGATGATCAGGAAAATGTAGAAATCCTGGTGGTCGTGCTCTCACGATTTCTAAAGTAGCAAAGCCATGATGAATCCACAAGTACTATGGAAGATATCTCAGTTCAGGATGATCCGGTTGTAGAGTTGGTTTATACATTGTTCTGAATAATCCAACATTAAGATTTCCTGTCCTATAAATATTTAAGAGGGGCAGTCTAAGTAGCAGTGGTTGCAAAGTTGAAGATCTATCCTTCAGATGGCAAATGTGAAGAAGTCGCCAGAACTGTAATCAGCATTGTGTGGTGTAGCACTTTTGGAAGGAAAAGTCATGGACAAGCTGTCAAGAAGGACTCGCTGTCTCTATCATAGAGGTAAATATTTTCAATAATGCATATTGACAGGTGCAATCAGTTGTGATAAGCTATGAGAGGCATAGCATGTCAGGGGGAGAGAAGCAGTCAAAGGGAAGAAAGGTATATTGCAAGAACACAGAGGGAGATATTTCGTCAGAGGGAGTATTCCTTTGCCATTGATGTCAAAGGGGGAGAAAAATCAGGAAAGTAAGATCGGAAACATGGAGACAGCCAGAGCATTAATCGCAGTGGGAGTATGTGTGTTTCCATCAATGACAACACCATTCAACACATCCATCCAAAAAAGAGAAGAAATAGTTTATTTCAAATTAGTTTCACACATAGATCCATTTATATCCACCATGCTTACATAGAAATGATTTCAATTTAACAAAATATAATATAATGTAACCATGGGATAAACATGAGATTTTTTAAATCCATTATTTTTATTTCATTGTTCATATTCAAGACCAGCTTTATCTTCATCAAATTCCTAGTAAAATAATTTTCTAGTTTTTAAGTTAAATTTATAATTTTTACAAGAAAAATATTATCAATCATTTTCACAAAGTATTGACAATAATAAAACTAGAACATAAACATTCTTTGATACCAGAAGCATTT
This sequence comes from Pinus tabuliformis, assembly GCA_031772625.1. Taxonomy (NCBI): domain Eukaryota; kingdom Viridiplantae; phylum Streptophyta; class Pinopsida; order Pinales; family Pinaceae; genus Pinus; species Pinus tabuliformis. The sequence goes on from CM062816.1 coordinate 2,101,357,074, forward strand.
ACGTTATCTATTTTTTTTTAAATACATTAATAGCTATCTATTATTTCAAATTCTCTCTACTACTGAGATTTACAATCTTTCATGAGAAGTGTTTTTTGGAAGAAGGGTATCTTAATCATCATTTAGAATCCCAGATATTTGATTATATTTGAAATGCTTGCAAAAATATGTGTAGAGAAAAGCTATTATGAGGTTGGCCTTTTATCTATGAATCTGCTCAGGTATTTCCAGTGCATTGGTATTTTACGTCAGCTCTTCCACGATCAATGTTGGCGGCATTCCCACTATGCTTTGTAAGTTTTTCTGTTATGCTCTTACTTTTTTGTCTCGTCATACTTATATTGATAAATCATAAATTTCTCATCAGAAAATCAAGATAATGGAAATGGATGAAACTTGGGACATTTCATATCATTGTGAACAATCTGGATTGGGTTTTTATGTCGGTTAATGTTCATAACGCATGACATTAGTTATGATCTCCAGTTATTACTTGTAACCTCTCTCAGTTTGCAAATGGATAATTTTGTATTTAGCTTGTGTGAAATGTTATCTTTGGATATAATTGAAAATTTTCTCATGCCAATTTTTCAATTGAAATCAAAATATAAATATGGTATTCTTACATTTTTGTCATGTCATCGTTCTATTACTAAATAAATAAATAAAATATCCTATCAGACCATAAAGATAATGGAAATGGATGAAACTTAGAAGTGTGGAAAAAGTCTGCAAAAAATCGCGATTTAATCCTCAAAACGCAATTTTTTGAACTAAACGATTTAATCCCCCGACTTTTTGGCGACTTTTTTACAAACGAAAAAATCGTGATTTTTTCGTTATACTCCCGATTTAATTGGGAGTTGACCCAAAAAGTCGACCTCCCTTCCCAGGCCACGGATAAAGAGGCCGCAAAGGTGAAAAAACTGTAAATTGAAGCTTCCATCCATGCATTTTCAAGTTATTGCATTGTATTGTTTGTCATACTTCTTGTGAGCATAGCAGTCTCATTTGTAATATGTTAGTTTTGAGGTTAGGATATGATTTTGTTTTCCAAGGAAAAACAAATCTTTATACTTCATATTTCTAGTTAGAAAACAAAGTATACATTGGCTAAGCCTCCAGGGTTTCAGTGATCCAGACTCTAACAGTCACTGCCCCTTCAAAAGATTACAAAAGTACCAAAAGGACATGCATACAATAGTCTTCCGTAGAAAGAACCCCACACCATCAAAAACATTGTTATAGTTGTTGAATGCTTCCAGAAGAAACAACAAAGAGGAGGTCATGAAGATCAAACAGCAACAACTTGTCCAAAAAAACAAAACCAGTGCCTCAAAAAAGAACCCATTTTTCAGACAGGAACAAAGTACCTGTGAAATCTTGTGACAGCAAAGATCCTTCCTGCAATGAGAGCAAGTTTTGAAAGGGAATCTTCTTTAGTGGTGAACTCCCTGTAAATGTGGGGAAAGGTTATGTATCAGAAGTGGATTTTACCTCAAAGAGTTTTTGAATAATAGATGCCAAGGCTAGGTTAGTATTCTGACATCTACTACTTTCTCAGAAAATAAGCAGCTTGGAGTCACCAAGCATTAATTTTCACATCTACTGTGATACTCACTGTTAATTTTCATTGGACCTACCACCTGACACCTTATTACCCAAGCAGATTACAATCTACTGAATAAATGCATGCCTTATTTATTAATACATTTAGCAAAAGCAAAAATTAAAAGGGGAAGAGGATTTCAGTGACTGATTACTTGATGACTTTTAGATGACTCATGATATACATTTATTATATTTTTTGTTGATATTTTGACTCTTGAGAGTTGAGACTCAGACAGGTCTCAAAATCCAGGAGTTGATTCACTATTTTGATATGCGATGTAGCACTAGACTTCATATATATATTATATATTAGCTTTCTTTACATGTTTATGTGGAAATGCATTTATTTGATGTTGTGGATACTCTAGATGTTAAAAAAAATATTAAAAAATGAATAATTTTGTGTTTTTTTAATTTTGCCGACTTTTTCAAAAAACTCCTAACTTTGACAAATTTTTCAACTTTTGGACCCTTGCTGAATTAATCCCGACTTCGACTTTTTCCACATTGCTTAGAACATTTCATATCATTGTGAGCAATCTAGATTTTGCCTTTTTGTTGGTTAATGTTCCTAATGCATGAAATTAGTTATTATCTCTAGTTATTAGTTTTAACCTCTCTCTGTTCACAAATGGATAATTTTGTATTTAGGTTGTGTGAAACAATGTTGCGAACATTGACATCGTGATAAAATCTGCGAGGGTCCGAAAAAAAAGAAAAAATCGTACAAATCGGGAAAAAATTGGTAAACATTGACAAAACTAAAAAAATACAAAAGTATTAATCTTTTTTTAGTTTTTTTTAGTGTCTAAAGCATCCACAACATAAAGTAAATGCATTGACACATAAACATGAAAAGAAAGCTAATATATAAGATGTATAAGATGTCTAGTGCTACATCATACATGACAGTGAATCGTGTCCATAATCCTGAGCCCTGATTCAGCCTCAAAATATCAACAAAAAATATAATAAATGTATCTCATATCATGAATCATGTAAAATGAAATGAATCACTAAGTTCATTCTAACTTTTAAATAATGGTTTCCTCTGCCCCTTTTGCGAGAAAATGTAATGGATTTTCCTCTAGATGAAGAAGGCCCTTGAGCTAGCATTGGACTTTGATGTCCTCTAGAAGAAGTAGGACAAAGTGGATTACGTCCTCTACTGGTGACCATGGTAGTTGGTGTCACCTCCTCCTCCCATTGCTCCTCCTCCTCCTCTACTACCTCTCTCTCCTCTGTAAAGGCTACCTCCTCCATTGTCTCCTCCTCTAACCAATCAGGGGCCTATTCCATGACAGCCCTCTCAGCCTCAATCCTCCATGCAGTGGTTGTATCAATCACATCCAATGTGATGGCCTCCATATCAGGTGTCTTTTGAAGTTGCCTCACCCACAATCGTAGATTGTGGTAGAAGTAGATCATGTTGTTAAGGCATTGGGACCCTGTTAAAATTGGCAACTAGGGCCAAACTCCACATGGGTCATCTTATTTATGACATTTAATATTTTTCTTGGATTCCTTTCTCCGAGAGGTGTACGATTGATCTAAAGAACATCCGATTCTGACATGTACAAATGAAGTTATGAATTTATTTTGATTATGGTCAAATTGTCAAGGTTTGCCAGCAAACTTATGTAGGCTCAGAAGCCTAATAGTCACGTCTATTCATCCTCAACGTTGCATATAAATAGAAGGTGACTTAGCCTCATTTGGACACACTCATCTTAACACGTCTCTCTCTCTCTCCACACGTCCGAAATTTCAGGAGTCCGAATTTCTGAACAGTTTGACCAAACGTTGTGTTGACCACTACGCAGTACACCCCCTTTTCTTCGCAAAAGGGATAGCGCTTGATCAACGTTTCCATGCCATTCGACAGTAATCGTCGACCTGATCATGTTATGTTGTAAACCCAGTCTGCATGTGTAAATTGTAAATAATCTTAGCAGAGTTGAGTCATGTATGTAAATTGCCTAGGTGGACCTAATTTTCTAGTGATAATCTACGTTCCAGAAGGTTTTTTGTCTCATCGATCCATGATCGGCAGAGTTTTTCTTCAACCTAACCCCAAAGCCAGAATGAATTTTGTCATTAGAATCTTAGGGGAATCCTAGTGTGTTGATCTGTTAGATTATATTTGGTCGCAGAACTGGGTGGTCCATGAGGGTCTATGTCAAATGGGTTTTCCCCCTTGAGATGTAAAATTGTAAAAGTCATGATGTAAAATGTCTTGAGGGTTAGAAAATGTTTTAATCCCTTCATAAGTCCTAAGTCCTAAGTCTTAGGTCCTCAGTAATTTTTTCCAAAGGTTAAGTTCGAGGATCCATTTAAAAAAAAAAATTAAAAAAATAATAAAAAATAAAATAAAATAAAATTTAAAAAATAAAATAAAATTTAAAAAATAAAATAAAATAATAAAATAATAATAAGTCAAATTTTTGAGTAAATAAATGCAGAATTTTAATTGTTTAATATATTAAAATGCATTTAAAAATTCGACGGATGAGATTAAAAGAAATCTTGATCCTCATCAACGGTTGAGATTAGTTTGACATGGATCACTCGAACTAGCCGTTGGGAATTTTTCATTTAAATAGGGTGCTAGGGGTCATTTGAGATCAGATTGGATCTGAGAGTCTGGTGCTAAAGAAAGCTCTCTTGTAGTCATTTTTGTGCAATAAAGAAAGACTTTGGGGTTAAAAATCTTGCTGGTGTTACTATTCTGGGAATGCTGTAAGATGTTTTATTTTTCTGCATAATTTTATTTTCAGCTATTGACTTTAGCTTGATGAAGATTGATTTCAGGCACAGCGATCTTGTCTGATTTTTGGGGTTTGAATGGTAGTTTAGATTCTGAAATATAATGGCAGGTATTTCCATTTGATCTGGATTTCACTATTGTTTTCTCCCTCTATGTTAATGGTTGATTTTAACCTGTGTAGGAAATCTTAGTTTTGACTTTACCGGGTGTTAGAGGAAGTTCTCGGCTGAACCAGCCAACCCTTGGATTGTGTTTTCTGAAAGAGCCCAGCTAGTTTTAATCCCGGGCTTATCATCTGAAAATTTTTTTTATGAGTGCATGCAGGGTTTTCTGAAGTATCTCACATTAAAATTAAATTCTGATAATATGACTGTGATTATTGACAAATCTGGTTGCTTAAGAGTCGAAAATCTGTAAATGTTGTAATTATTTAGCTGATTTAGGGTTTCAGTTTTGTTTCTGGCACATTTTACTTCTGGGTTTTCTGTTTCTTTTTTCCATTACAGGTTGCAGGTACAGGTTTTGAGAAAAAATTCAGAGCTTCCATCAGACAAATCTGAATGCAGGGTGATTTAAAATTTACTGGAGAATCTAGAGGGTTTTCTGATCCATCTTTCTGCTGCTGCCATTGCTCCAAACGTTTAGCTTGCCCCACGCAGTCACTTTCTGCTCCATTCTGGACCTACACACAGCCAGATCCGCATCTATCCATGCAGCTCCATCAAACCCTTCTGCGTCCTTATTTTTCCACGTGTTCTCTTTTTGCCGTCTCTCCTTTCTGCCAGTCCTCTCTCCCTCCTCATGTTGATCCTCCCTCAACACTGCTATCAAACCCATCAAACCTGCAAATTGCATTCAAGACTCTCCATTCTGCCTGCAGTAACAGCATTTCTTCCCACGTACATCCAAATCCATCACGCTGTATCTTCTTGCCTTCATCGCAGCTGTAAACCAGTGTTCTCCCCACACGCCTAACCCGCTGCCACAACCACGTTCTTCCTCCACACAGTCTCAATCCTCATCACCTGTCCAAAAAAAATAAAAAAAGAAACGTGTGAGTTCCTCTTTGCTACTGCCATCACCAATCGTTCTTTGAACCTGCACATCAAACGACAAGTAAAAAAAAAAAGGTCAAAGATTTGTTTTGCGTGGATTGGCATGATCAGGTTCTGAGGTTAGCATATCATTTTTTATCGATTTTCAGATCTGCAAAACGCATCACAAGCTCCAGTACAAAACCCGCAGACCCTCACCTGCAGCCTATTTCGCCAGCAAATGCAGCAAACACAGTCCTTCCATGCTCAAGTTTCTCTGCGTGCCGTCAAGCATCATTCCTGCAGCCACACATTTACGATTTTCATTTCACCACGTATGTTTGGTTAGGGTTAGTGTTTATTTTTCGATTTTGATTTATTTATTTTTATATAGCTCTAAAGTTTGCAGCGAAGGTTAGTTGTATGCACTCATTTGTATATCCGTCAAATTTCATTTTTGACCTTAGGTTTTGCGGCTGAAGTTTTTCATTTTCATTTTAGTTTAGTTTTGTGCGTGTAATTCTATGTACTTTAATTTTAGTTTCAAAATTAAATTTTTGTTGTAGTTTAGTTTCTTTTGATTTTGACCTAAACCAAAAATCTCCACAAAAAAAAAATTACAATATCAAAGAAATCATAAAAATTAAAAAATTAAAAAGGGGCATAAAAAGTTTTAATCTTTTGTTTTGTTTAGAACTAGATTAGATTTTGATTTTGTTAAGTTAGATCTGAGTTTTCTTTAGAATTAGATATTTTAATATATTTTAATTTTCATCTAGTTTAGAATTAGTTTTATTTCATTTAAAAATACAAAGAATAAAAAAATAAAAAATAAAAAAAATCATAAAAATAAAAAGATTTATGAACTTTCCTTTTTGTTCTATTTAGTTTTCATTTAACTTAGCATTCATATTTTGTTTCATATATATTAGATGTTAGTTTAGTTTAGATTAGCTTTAGGTTTTATTTAGATTTTATATTTAGTTAGTTGTTTGAAATTTTGACACTAAAAAAAAAAAAATCATAAAAAGTTGATCTTTAGGCCTCTTTTCGAGTTTTTGTTTAGAATTTTAGATATTAGTTTTGTTTTATCTTAATGTTATAATTTTATTTAAAAATAAAAAATAAAAAATAAAAAATCATAAAATTTTTCTTCATATTTTGTTTAGATTTATTTGATTTTAGGATTAAATTTTAATAATTTTAAGTTTTATTTAGTTTAGTTTAATTTAGAATAGTTTTAAGTTTTATTTATTTTAGTTTTATTAAGATTTTAGTTTGTTTTATTCTTGGAAAATAAAAAAAATAAAAATATTTAAAAATATAAAAATTAAAAAATATTTTGAAAAAGCTTAATAAAAAAATTGAAAATTCATTTTTTGTGGTCCATTTTTCTATAGCTAAACGCACTTAAAATGTTTATTTACAAGTTGGCTATATGAAAGTGGTAGCTGGTCAGCATTTAAATTTTATGATCATTTAAAGCATTTAATTTTTCTTGAAGTTTAATTGTTGGATCATCGTTAAGGCGTTGTGCATTTGTTGAAAATCTTACATCATTTGGGTTATTTGATGATAAATGATTGTTTTACATGGTTTATACTTCTGCAACATCTAATAAATAATCATTTAATCATTAACCACATAAGGCACTGGTACATTAATTCCTAAAATCAATCAGGTGCTAAATCGCCTTGTTGTGTCTCCCAACCCAACTATCCACAGTTGGTCATCTATTGTCCCATAGGGTCTACCCCCCTTAGCCGCGGGAGACAGGCTTAAACGGAGAGATTGGGGATCAAGGTGATAGCCCCCGGTCTGAGCGTTGTCGTGACAATCTGTGCGACAACACGTTGATTGTTGACCAGTGTTGACTATAGCTAGGGCTGACTGCAGGTGGGTTGTTTGACCAGACTTTGACTAGGCTGAATTTGATTGTTCTGAGGGTTGTTTTATCTTCCTGTTTAGACACTGAAGTTGACCGATTCGCTGAGGGTCAAATCTGCCATGTTGATCAGCGTTGACTTTTTTGGTTAGGGCTCTTTTGCTGCTGTTATAAATTATCAGATTTGTAAATTGTACTCTCTCTCTACTAAACTATTGAAGACTAAAAGAAGATTTGATCAAAGGTTTACCCACATTGGGGTTTGTCCTTGGCTGGTGCCACATCTTGTGTCCTCTTGTCTTGGTTTGTCTTCTACTATTTATGTTTTTGTTCTATCTGCATTTTACTATCATGTTGATGTGATTGCTAATCTGAATATTGATACTGGGCTAATAAACAAATTGAAGTAAAATTGCTCTAAAGCATAGAACATACCATTGTTGCCTAAAATTAACATGGTATCAGGGCTGAGGTGAAGACAAAGCCAATGCTATGGGCAACACGATGCAGCATGATGAGAGGGGATGCAGTGCAGACACAGTAGTGGCAGTGGCAGGGCCATGGGAAGTAGCACGGATGCAGAGGGAGCTATTGTACAGATGCAGCAGTGGCAGTGGCAGAGCCATGAGTGGCAATACGAGATGTAGCAGTACAGATGATTAGCAGCAGGCCTAGCATCAGGGACCAATGTCGAATGATCAGAGAATACTCAGTAAGGGGTATTGCTAGAGCACAATCCTCGCTAAGAGGGAGTGTTGATTTGGGGTAGCATCGGATGTGCTCTAGCCACAAAATTTGGTGGAGAGGCTAAGGCACATGAGATCTCCAATACCTAGAAAGGGTTTGGGCAGATTTTAAACAGTTTGGGAGATATTAAATTTTTAAAATAATTAATATTTTTAATGGAGTCCCTAAGTCTAAACTTTGGGAAATTAAAATATTAATGTGAATTAATATAAAATTGTGTTAAAATGGTCCAAAAGTCATGGATCAAGCCAGATCTAATTTTAGCCGTTCATTAGGGACTTAATCTTGGCTGTTGATTTGTCAACGAGAAAAGTATAAGAGGAGGCTTGAGGGTCATTTGGAGAACACACCAAAAGATCAAGATTTCGACTTTCTGGGGCTGGGTTCGCTGAGAAATTTGAGAGAGTGATCTGGAATTGCAACTGAGGGGCAGTGAATACAGAAGTAGAGTGGCAAAGATAGTGCCGGGAGGATCAGTGCAGCAGTCGGGAAAGCTGATGCAGAGGGTAGAAGCCGGAACTACTGGGAACAACTGGAACTGTCGGGAACTGCCGGAATAGCGAAAAAAGCTGACACAGAGGGTAGAAGCCGAAACTGTCAGGAAAGCTGACGCAGAGCGTAGAAGTCGGAACTGTCAGGGACAGTTGGAACTGCCAGGAAAGATGTTGCAGAGGGCAGAAGAGGCTGACGCAGCCCTTAGACGCTGACGCTGGGGTTTTTCGTCGGGCAGATTGGAGCTGAGGAGTCGTCAGAGTGTTTATCCGGGGTTTCAGCTGGAGCATCTGTCTCCGAAGGAGAGGTACTACTGCCGAGATTTTTCTCTGTTGGGTGAGCTGGTTTTGGCACCCAAATTGTATTCTGAAATTGCTTAATAAATCAAACCCTCAGATAGCTACACCAATTTTTCCGCATTGGGTTTTTCTGGGGACATTAGTCCAAAAATAATGGTGTCATTTGTGTGCTTGTTTCTGTTTCCTTCAGTTAATGATCTGTAATGTGTTGAGCATGTACTTGTGTTTATTTTCAGTATTTACATGGTAAATAACTTGTTAATCAATCAAAACAAGTAGGAAGGAAATGGAGGGTTTCTAACTGTTAAACTTAGAAACTTCAACAAGTACAAGGAGTTAACGAACAAAATTCAGTTGATCTATTGCAACCAATTAAAGTGTGCAGGCCTATTACGCTTGAAACATTTTTTTTGTGTGTGATTCGTTTGGAGCAAATTTGAGCTTGAAATACATCAGAATTTCAGCCTATTTTTCTGTGAAGAATTTCGGCCTTCCCTGTGATAACTGAACCTGAAATTTTGGCCCTAACAGGCCTATAAATTCGTTTTTTTTTTAAGCTCAGACCTGAGATTTCTCTCTACATTTTAGACCTGAATTGGAGACACATTTGTTGCAGATTTGTGAGAAAGTATTTGACTGATCTTTGGACCTGTAATTTCATTAGACCAAAGCTCTTGTGAAGCAATAAAATCAAGTTTTGTCATTTGTATTTACACTCATTTGCAGAAGTACTGAAGACATTTCAGACCTACTGCAATACCTATTTGCAGACCTGTTATAGCAGCCCTGTGGAGACTATTTCAACCCTGAAGGTAGTCTTTGTTGCACAGTATGCAAACTTGTGGGTAGTATTTTTTTGTGCTGATTTCTAGCAGCATCGGATGTGCTCTAAGTCTCAAAATTTGTAGGGAGGCTTATACATATGCATTCTCCGATAGCCAGAAATCGTTTTGGGAAATTCCACTTGGAGACAGTTCTTAATTAATTATTTTTAATGGGACCCTAAGTCTAAACTTAGGAAATTAAAATAATTAATGGGTATTAATCTAAATTGCTATGGTTGTAACTTCTAGGAGGCGGAGATCAAGTCAATATGATTCTAGCCATTGATTAGAATCGAATTTGGGCCATTGATTGATCAATGAGAGGATTATAAGAGAAGGCTTGATGGGCACTTGGAGAACACACACAGAGAGTTCAGAAGATCAAATTTCTGAAGTAGAGCAGTTGTCGATGAGAGGGCCATGACTGTTGTCCAAAATTTACAAAACCAAGAAAATGGAGAAATGAACTTTCCAACACACCTTGCTGTCCCAAAAGTTCAGTCTGTGTGAAATTTCACATTGTTGTCCCAAAATATCAATTTGTTGTCCAAACTGAGTTTGCTGTCCAAAAATTCAGTTTGTTGTCCAAACCACTATTTGTTGTCCCAAACTACTGTCTGTTGTTCAAACTGCAATTTTCAGCCTGTAGCTCTGATACCATGTTGAAATTTGATGACTAAAAAGTTTCTTGCAATCCCAACCCAATTTTAATTTCACCTTATCACTCCCATTCAGTTAAATGCCCTTTCCCATAAACATACATTCAACATATAGAATTTTGGAAATGAAATTTTCAGATTAAAACACATGGGACTGTCAACACATGTTGAAAATAAATATGGACATAAACAGACCAGCAACACACATAAAAATACATAGATTTTTGGTCAACTTAGACCCAGGCAAAACCCCTTCAATCTTCTCCGAGACAAACTTGTTTAAGAGCTCTTCAAATTTATTTGTCTTTCAAGTTTAGGAAAAATACATTTGTAGACAAAACAAAACAGCAAAATACAACTTATCTCTTTAGCCCAAAACTCCTTGAAAACTGTACCCACTTTGCCTCGATTTTCGTGCCCACTTGAAGCTGAAAATATGTATTTGATGGACACCTAATCCTCTAAGGGTTGGTGTGGAAGTTGAATAGTCTAAGGAAGTCCAAGAGACCTTGGAATATGAAACCAAAGGTCATGTGAATGTACTATAAATGTATATCATTGTCAATAATAAACACACTCATATTTATCATTTACACTTTGTGTTTGCCATGTAAGTGTCTTAACATGGTATCAGAGCAGGCCATTTCCTATCCTGCTCCAATCTGAGTTATGTCGTTTGCTCAACGTGTCAGATCTACCATTTCTGCTTGAGTGTTTTCACTTTCCTAACTACCTAACGCGCCTGACAACCTGAAACATTGAAGGTTGTTCGTTGCATCCAGAACAATTTGAATGGACCCACTCTTCAACAGTCTACATGGAGAATGAAACGCTTGTGCACTGAGCGTGGAAACTGAGCGGTATGTCTATGAATGTCAGTTTTATATATTAATGTTACATGTTGGTGTTATGACTACTGTGGTTTTTTAATATAACGCACAATATTATACCACTGTTGGAGCTCCCAGCGATGAACAAACTCACGACCTTCACTGTGGTGGCACCGCTTGGACCTGCACATCTAATGCTTTAACTCCCTAGTTATTGAAGCACGACTTGTTGTGAGTAGAATGTCGTTGAAGCTTTGGATTAGAGTGTTGTGAAATCCCTCCCCGGGGAAGGTTGAATGATTGGATTTATTATGTGCATTGGAGTCTTGGATAATGTAGTTGTTATTGTGTATATAAGCAATGAACGTGTGTTGGTCAACTTATTAAATGTTGGAGGGCTGGCGTTGTAATCAATTTAATACTATTGAGAGTTTGCATAGAGAGAAGCATAGTTGTGCATGTCCTTGCCTTACTCTAGACTGTAACATCCCTATCTTCTTGTATATGGACTATCCCTCTGCCCAACAACTATTTCGCTGGTGTAAAAGAAAACGTTCCCTGCTCTTACAGAAACTCATCATGCAAGGTTTCATTCATTACTGTCTGTAATTGTTCCCTGATAGTGTCGAATTCCTGTCGAGATATCTATTGGCAGAAACTGGTAAGGAAGGAACAATCAACCTGAATTTGCTCAGAACCATTGCGGATAAATATTTTTGAAAAATAAAAAAAAATTTGTGTTGTGCAAGTTGGAAATACTCTATTAGGAGTGACATGCATATACGGATACGGACTGTATGGATTTTTTTTTTTAATTTCTCAAGAACGTCTCTTGAACGATGTGCAGCTCACAACATTAAATGATGTTCATATTGTACCTTCTGTTGTCTTCAATGCCTTGATTTCCATGCCCAACTTTGCCTAGAAATCACTCCTTTTGTGTGCTGCAACAAATTTCTCCTTCAGAACTTTTCTCTGTTGGAAATAATACTGAGAGGGGGGGTGAATCAATATTATCTATCAATTTAATAAATCTTCCTTATTTGATCTTTGAATTATTTTTGCATGTCAGTACCATAAAATAATGAGCATGAACAAAGAAAACAGATAGTCACACCAAAGAACACAAGATGTAAGGTGGAAACCCAATGAGGGTGAAAACCACCTGCTGCAATATGTCTCTATCTTCTTTCAAATTAGAAACTCCTTTTACAATGATTTTGTACTGGTGCAGTCCTTTACCAGTACGCAGGCTGCAACCTGCAGAGAGCTACAACTCTCTCTCGTTTTCCAGTCTTCTCCTGGAAGGGAGCTACAACCCCCTACTTCTTTTCATAAAGCATCAAATGATCATCAAGTACATAACAGTTACGGTCCACTACAGTTATCAGATCAGTAATAACAGAACTAACCCAGAACACCTTATCAACAGAGAAATTCAATCAACAGAACATCTTAAGACAGAGACGCAGTTTTCCCTTCTGTGTCCTGCGACCAGACGCAGTTAACCTTCTGCTCCCCTGCGTCCACACGCAGAGATCCTTCTGCTGTGCTGCGTGCCCACGCACTGTTCCTTCAACTGCACTGCGTCCTGTTGCTGCAGGGACGCACCCAGAAACACTGTCACGCCGCGTTCTTTTGCTGCAGGGACGCACCCAGAAATACTATCGCGCCGCGTCTTTTTGCTCAGAGACGCACCTGATCCTTATTATGCTCCGCGTCCCCACGCAGTGCGCCTGTTACTGTACTGCGTCCTAGACGCACCTGAATCTTGCTCTGCCCTGCGTCCACACGCAGGTCTCTTCTTACTGCACTGCGTCCCGGCGCACTTGCCTTTCACTGAACCTGCGTACCTTCGGGTATGAATGATTTTAAGACTTTAAGAGTAACCCAAACAGTCAGATCTACAGATCTGATCGTGCGCCAAAGAGATCTCAGTCTTTCAGAAGATTCGCCTTTTTAGATCTAGACCAGATCTAGCCTCCTAAGATATTCAACCAAAGACATATCCAAACCAAATGATCTCCTTTGCTTTATATAGGCAAGCTCCTCCTCAAATCATGGAACAATACCACGAGCCGACACCATAGTAACACAATACCGTCGGCTAGATACCAAGAGTAAAACACAAGAAACCCCCACGTGTGCTTTTCTCTGCCTTAAAATGTGTGCACTGGGTGGACGCACCTCCTGAACGGCTGGCCTGCGTCTCTGGACGCGGCTTCTGCATGGTGTACCTGCGGGTACGCATCTTCTGAACTGATTTCCTGCGTCCTTCTTTATTTTCAATAAAAAGAGAGCCTTGCCATGGGAGTTGCCATCAAGTACAACATCTGTAACATATATAGCCATTCCTGAAACATAATGCCAACAATCTCCCCCTTTGGACTTGATGGCAACCTCACAAACTTTGCTTCATTCTCCCCCTTTGACATCAAGGGCAAAGGGTATGCTCCCCCTAAGATCATGTTCCCCCTGAACCAGATCTGCAACAAAGAACCATGAACCTCAATGAAAGAGATAGAGACATATTGCAGCTATTTCCAAGATCTCCTTCTGACCATCCTCCATAATGCCAACAATGCATTATGTGCTCCCCCTGAACCTGTACCATCAATCAGAAAAGGTTCAACAATAAGATGATGCATCAACAACCCCCAGCTTTTGCCTGAGGTATTCAAAAGTGTCCCTGGGCAATGGTTTGGTGAGAATATCAGCAACTTGTTCCTTAGAAGGAACATACTCCAACTTGACCTTCTGTTCAAGCACTTGTTCCCGGAGAAAATGATACTTGATTGGTATGTGCTTGGTTTTTGAATGCATAATCAGATTCTTTGAGATGCTGATTGCACTTGTGTTATCACATAAGATGGGGATAGGTGGTGTACAAGTGATTTGAAAATCCTGCAAAGTCTGCATCATCCAAAGGAGTTGGGTGCAACAAGATGCAGCAGCAACATATTCTACTTCAGCTGTAGACAAGGCAATCGAACTCTGTTTCTTGCTGAACCAAGATACCAGTCTGGAACCCATAAAGAATGCACCACCACTTGTGCTTTTCCTGTCATCCACGCTTCCGGCCCAATCTGCATCTGTATAAGCATGAAGTGTAAGATCTGTATCTCTAGGATACCATAAGCCATAATTTTGAGTCCCTTGAAGATATTTGAAAATTCTCTTCACTGCCTGTAGATGAGTCTCCTTCGGATTTGCCTGAAATCTTCCAACTATTCCAACTGCATGCATGATATCCGGTCGGGTACCTGTCAAATAAAGTAAACTTCCAATCATAGATCTGTAGGTTGGTTGATGTACTGCTGCATATTCATCATTTGCACTGAGGCTACATCCTGTGACCATGGGTGTACATACTGGTTTTGCATCTTCCATACCATATTTCTTCAAAATCTGTTTGAGATACTTGGTTTGAGATAAAAAGATTCCTCCTTCTTTTTGTTGGATTTGCAAACCAAGAAAATATGTCGGTTCTCCTAGTAAAGACATTTCAAATTCTTTTTGCATGACCGAGGCAAAGCTTTGACTCATAGCTTCTTCATTGCTCCCAAAAATAATGTCATCTACATACACAACAAGTATAAGCATCAATCAGGCCACCGGTTTTTGATGGGACAAACTTCAATTATTGGAAGGTAAGAGTTACTGCATATCTTCAATCTCTTGGTACAGAAGTTTGGGACATTGTAGAAACAGGCTATGCTTTTCCTTCAGCTACTCCTACAGATCCAGCTGAGAAAAAGAAGTATGAAACAAATGCAAAAGCAGTCAGTACTCTGTTAGGATGTATATCCCAAACGGAATTCATGAAGGTAATGCACTACAAATCCGCAAAAGAAATATAGGACAAAATTGTCACAAGCTATGAAGGAGATGAACAGGTAAAGCGTGCTAAACTTCAAACTCTCAGGATTCAGTATGAGACTCTCAAGATGTATAATGATGAAAGTGTGGCTAACTATTTTCTTCGGGTAGATGAGATTGTTAATTGTATGAAAAATTTGGGTGAAGAAATAAGAGAGGCTATAGTGGTTGAAAAGGTTCTAAGATCTTTGTCTCCCAAGTTTGAATCTAAAGTATCTGCTATAGAAGAAAAGGAAAATCTACGAATTCTTACTATGTCTCAGCTACATGGAATTCTAACTGCTTATGAAATGAGAAAGGGAGGTCCTTCAGACAGAAGAGAAGCTGTTTTCAAGGCATCAGGCAAAGGAGATTATTATGAAGCAAGCCACGTCCCAGAAGAAGAGGAAGAAGAATCAAATTTTGTCAGAAATCTTCAAAGGGGTTCTGGAAGGTTCAGAGGTAAGTTACCTTTTAAATGCTTTGCTTGTGGAAGCGTAGGTCATTATGCTGCAAAATGCCCTTATAAGGATAAAGGAAAGGAACCTGCTAGATGGAACAAGAAACAGAACGCAAATAAGAAAAGCTACTACACTCATGAAGATAGTGATGGTCTATCAAACAGTGATGAAGATGAACAAGGTAATGAATATAAGTTGTTAATGGCATTTGAAGATGATGATTATATGGATGCTGTAGATGTGGATAACCTTTATGATGAAATTACTAGACCCAAGAGATGTATAGAAGAAAAGAACATGATCATTGATACTCTACAATTTCAAATTGATGAAAAGGAAAAACATCTTGAAAAATTAGAAGGTGAAATTGTTGGTCTTAGAAAAGAGATTGAGAAAACAAAAGCTATTAATCTCAAGTTTGTCAAAGGATCTGAAACTTTGGATGAGATTATCAATGTGCAGCGATCTCCTCTAAACAAGACAGGTCTGGGCTATAATGGAGAAACTTCTCAAGCATCCACCTCAAAAAGTTATCTTGATGCAGCAAGAAGAAATGAGCAAAAGCAAAATGAAGATCATCAGGTAAAGCAGGGACGAATTACAAACAGAAACTATCAGGGGCAATCCATCTTAAGGGTGAACAAAAGCTACAACCAGCCACAGGTAAAATCTTCTCAATTTGGTTCAAGAATGGATGACAATAGAAATTACAATCATTTGGCCGGTAGATTTGATAACCGCAGAAGTTTCTTCAATGGACAATGCTTTTCTTGCCATAACTTTGGTCACAAAGTAGCTCAATGTGTTGCATATAAAACAATCATGACTAGGGAAGCTCAAAAACGAAGAAGTATGACAGGGATTACAAAAAGGACCTATAACAACTTTTCGGTTCTTGAAAATGAAGTTGAATGTTCTATTTGCAATAACTTTGGTCATGAAGACTCTGAATGCAGGAGCAGGTTCCAGCAGAAAAAGGAACAAGCCTCAAGCACCAAAACATGGAGAATAAAGGAACCTCAAACAGAAAGATGTGGGATAGCATTTTATGCAGAGGGACAGGAAAATCTATGGTACATTGACAGTGGATGTTCGAAGCATATGACAGGTGATAAAGAAAAACTTGAATCTTATTCTGCTCTAGAAAAGGGAAAGAAAGTCTCTTTTGGAAATGATACTCCTGCGACTATAAAAGGAAAAGGCATTGCTCAGTTAAAAGAAAAGGTCAAGGCTGGAAATGTTTTGTATGTTGATGGATTGAAGCATAATCTTCTAAGTGTCAGTCAGATGTGTGATCAAAGAACCGAGGTTATATTCAGATCGAATGGATGTCTTGTTCGTGATCTTGATACAGGTAAAACAGTGCTCAAAGGCAAAAGAACTCCAAATAATCTGTACATATTTGAAGAAGGACAACAACAATGCTATCTGAGCAAGGATGAAGAGCACTGGTTATGGCATCGAAGGTTGGGACATCTAAGCTTCTCACAAATAAGGAAAGCATGCAAATATCAGGCAGTTCGCGATCTTCCAGATATTAAAATTCCTGACAACACCATATGCAAATCATGTTAGTTTGGAAAACAAACCAGAACTAACTTTCCAGAGAAAGAAGGATCAGCTAGCATGCCTCTTGAGCTAGTACATACAGATACATGCGGTCCCTTCAGAAAAAGGACACCTCGAGGAGAAGAATACTTGATATTATTCATTGACGATTTCTCCAGGTTTGTCTGGTTAGGACTTATGAAGCACAAAGATGAAGCATTCGAAAAATTCAAATCCTTCAAAGCCTTGGTTGAAAATGAATCAGGTCACAAAATTAAGTGCCTCAGATCCGACAGAGGTGGGGAATTTACTTCAAATGAATTTTTCGATTTCTGTGATGAACATGGGATAAGGAGAGAATTCTCTACAGCTAGAACTCCTCAGCAAAATGGAGTTGTGGCAAGAATGAACAGAACAATCCAACAAATGGCTCGTGCTATGCTTGATGAATCAGGAACTCCCGCAACTTTCTGGGGTGAAGCTGCACATGCTGCGGTTGTTATTCTCAACAAAACAAATGTCCGGGCGAACAACACTCAAACTCCTCATGAGCTTTGGAGTGGTAGGACTCCTTCGGTAAAGCACTTCAAAATCTTTGGGAGCAAATGCTATATCAAGAATACTGATGAGCAGCTTGGCAAACTTGAACCTAGGGCAGATGAAGGCATTCTTCTTGGTTACTCTCCATATAGCAAAGCATACAAGTGCTACAATAAAAGACTTGGCAGAATTGTTGACAGTATTGATGTAGTGGTTGATGAGAAGGGATACATTCCTAGGCAAGTACATCATGAAGACATAGAAGAAGATGAAGGCTACCCTCAAAGACAGAATGATGAAGAAGAAGAACCTCAAGCAGAACCTCAAGAAGAACCAGAGGAGCAGACAAGAATAGAAGAGAAAACCCCATCCAGATATGTTCAGAAGAATCATCCAGAATCTCAGATTGTAGGGCAGAAAGAAGCAGGTGTACAAACAAGAAGAACAGTTGCAGAAGCCTCAAGCTATTTGGCATTACTCTCCTCTACTGAACCACAAAATGTGAAAGAAGCATGCAAATATGAATGTTGGGTGAAAGCAATGGATGAAGAACTTGAGCAAATCGAAAAGAACAACACTTGGGAGCTGGTTCCTAGACCAAAGGATAAGAATGTAATCGGAACAAAATGGGTCTTCAAAAATAAATTGAATGAAAATGGAGAAGTAATTAGAAACAAAGCCAGACTTGTTTGTAAAGGGTATGCGCAGCAAGAAGGAATAGACTTTGAAGAAACCTTTGCTCCTGTTGCAAGACTTGAGGCCATCCGAATGTTCCTTGCTCTCTCAAGTTTTCAAAACTTCAAAGTATTTCAAATGGACGTGAAATCAGCCTTTCTGAATGGAGACTTGGAAGAAGAAGTGTACATTGAACAGCCAGATGGGTTCATTCTTGGAAATGATCCAAATCTTGTATGCAGATTGAAAAAGGCTCTCTATGGTCTCAAACAAGCTCCAAGGGCTTGGTACTACCGTTTGGACAAATATCTTCATCAACAAGGTTTTTCAAAAGGATCAGCAGATAGCAATCTTTATATAAAAGTTGAAAATGACAAATTGCTAATACTTGTTGTGTATGTAGATGACATTATTTTTGGGAGCAATGAAGAAGCTATGAGTCAAAGCTTTGCCTCGGTCATGCAGAAAGAATTTGAAATGTCTTTACTAGGAGAACTGACATATTTTCTTGGTTTGCAAATCCAACAAAAAGAAGGAGGAATCTTTTTATCTCAAACCAGTGTTACTTGGGAGCGGGAGCGGGAGCGGGGAGCGGGAGCGGAAGCGGGAGCGGGAGCGACCATTTTCAGAAGCTCCCGGTTTGGGAGCGAATCCCGGAGCGATTTTTTAAAAATATATATATTTTTTATATTTTTTAATTTTTGATACATATATGTCAACAAAAACATGTAGAATGATGAAATAGACATAAAAAACATAAAAAAACATAAATTGATCATTGAACCATATCACATCAATCATCTAGAAATTATAATCGTCATCAACCTTAGTAAAATAATAAATTAAAATAACATTCAATTCAATAACATTTATCATCATTGATCACCAAAGTAACAAGTTGTACTTGTAAGCCAAGTTTAACCATTACAAGAAGTAATATCGAAGATATTTCTAAGTCCTAACTTCTAACTGTTAACATGATATGAAATGTTAAAAATTTATAAAATGAAACATGAATAATGAGATGAAATGAAACAACTTTAGTCTTTCACAAAGCATCATATTCATAATTCACAATCATTACCAATGAGTTATAATTGCCAAGGCCCAACTTCAAACTTCAAATTTTCATTGTCACAGTGATATAATGTTTACAAAAAATATCATAATGATATGAAAGAGTCAAGAGTCAAGAGTCAAGGACTCAAAACTCAACAGTTATGAAAACTAAAGTCTAATAGAAACTAAAAAAGACAAGTAAACTGTAAATCTACAAGTGGCCCTTGCCACGAGAGTCTCCAGGAGTATAAGTAGGTCTTGGCGGTCTTCTAGGAGTCTCCTGCCCAGACCGACGACCAGAACTAGAGCCTCCACGCGAGGGTGTCGATGGAGGTGGCGACAGCAATGGAACAAGACTCGGGCCCCGAGAACTGCTACTGGATGGTGGAGGTGGAGGTGGCATGGCTGCTGCAGCTGCTTCAGCTTCATCCCGTACAAGCTCATCTTCTAGTTCTTCCATATGTACAATGCCATCCTCTAAATTGTCGTCCTCAGGGTGATTGTCCCAAATTTTATATGTGGGATCTTCATTAGCCCGATCACAGTAATGGCTCAACAACCTCAAATTGTAGTGCACATAAACCAAGCTTTCTGCTCGGTTTTCGTTGAGCCTGTTTCTTTTCACATTATGTATATAACTGTAGGTGCTCCAACACCTCTCTGCAGAAGAAGAATTTACAACCTGTGCAAGAACTTTCAATGCCAATTTTCGCAAAAGTCCGTCGCCGCCATATGTTTCCCACCATGTGAGAGAATCAAATTTATCTTTGTCGTCCATTGCATGGAAGTTACCATACAAACCACTGCCAGTGAAGTATCTGCCTATTTCAAGGCGCACAGCTGCACATTCCTCCCTGTCAGGCACCAACTTTTCTAATGCATCCAGATATCCTTTAGTTACCTCTCGATCTAAATGGGGTTTGGTCCTAACACCACCCCCTGCTGCAGGTTTGCCCAACCAAGAATCTGAGTAGTATTTTGGCGTAAGGATATACGCCAAGCAATGTAGTGGAAGGTTAAGCCTTTTCCACCGTTCACACACACAATCGTGAATCAGATTGTACAAGTCGGGATCTCTGTTATTAACAATGTCTTTTATTTCCCCCAACATGGTATCCATTTGCTCATACACCTCGCCAATCACTGGTTTGTCTGTATCTGCAAACCGAATCATGTTATAAATTGGCTTGGTGAAATCCAATACCTGTCTCACAGCTGTCCAAAACTGCCCATCAAGAGCGGCCTCCTCCACCGTTTCAAAACCTGCAATGTCAGCTACATTTGTAGCCCTTTCCTTTAACACCTGCCAATTTGGACTTGATACCATGCTAGCTAAACCCTCTCTTACCTTCAAAAGGCGCCTGAAGGTGAGGTAATAGCTACCAAATCTAGTCCTCGCAATCTTCAGCAACTCCAATCTCGAGTGACTGCGGAAAAGGCCATGGGTATTGCTATGATTTGTAATAAATTTTATCATTTTTTTTCCTCTCTTGTACAAATCCCCAATCCATTGGTATTGTTCATTTTTGTTTTTGACAATATCATGCAACAGAAGGTTCAATGTGTGAACCAAACATCCAGACCAAAATATGTTCGGGTATCTATCCTCAATAATTGCTCCCGCTGCCTTACAATTAGGAGCATTATCAGTGATGACTTGGATGACATTGTATGGGCCAATACGCTCAATTGTTTCAAGCAATGCTTCTGCAATGTTGATAGCGGTCTTGAACTTGTCTGAGTAATCATGTGCAGCTAGAAAAATGGGACCACTTCGGGACACAGCAAGAACACTTATCAATGGCTTGCCTTTTACATTTGTCCATCCATCAGATACAATGGACACCCCATTGTCAGTCCAAGAACTTGTCATTTTATTCAAAGAATGTGATATTTTTGCTTTTTCATGATCAAGGCCAACTGTTCTTGCCTTGTCATACCCAGGGCTCTTGTATCCTTTAGGGGCATCATTTATGGCAGAAACCATTTCGTGCCAATAAGGTGAGCGTAGAACATTGAATGGTATCCCATTTGCATAGAGGAACCTGTAAATTTTTGAATCCACATCATTCCTACACCCCTCATCAAGGAAATCTGATATGGTTCTACGGCGTAAAGATGATGACCCTGAGCCTCCATGTCCATATCCACTGCCTTGGGAGGATGCTGAAGGAGTTCTTTGTGAGCTTTCAAAGAAACCCCTTGATCTTTTTGCTTTGTATTGGGCGTCCTCCTCTTCCTTTATGTATTTGGCTCTATCTGCTGTTGACACTGCGTCGCAAGTTCTGATTCCTATTTGTTTCTCTCCATCCCATGCCCTTTTCCCGCAAAGGTGTCTTCTCAAACGGGTGTATGAGCCTGTGAAATCAGTGTTGCAATGGGGGCAATGAAATTTAGTGGTTCCACCCCCTCTCCCTGTTTCAGGCCTCTGAACATATTTCCACAATGGAGTTTGGTCTTGTTTAGTTTTTTGACCCTCATGTTCACCCTCCACATCCTCCTCACTGGGGTTTTCACCTATTTGACTTCCTCCGGCTTCTTCATCCACCTCTTCAGTTTCAGGCCCCCTCCGTTTCCTACTCTCCACCACCATAATAACCAGAAAGGGGACCAGGAAGAGGAAAATGCCAATAAAAATGCTCAGGTCCATCGTGTTTGATGTTTGTAGGGTTTGAGTCTTGAATCTGCAAATTAATTTAGTTTATTGGGATTAATTCATTTAATTTATTAATTTAATTTAAATTAATGATCTTTAAACTCAAACAGGTAAATGAAACTAACCAAATTAACTACCTAACCAGCTAAACTAACTAAATGATTAAGTTACTTACCTCTGCAAGCTTGCTCCTCGCTCCTTGGCACTTGCTCCTCGCTCCTCAGCTCTGGCTCCTTGCTCCTCAGCTCTTGCTCCTTGCTCCTTTGCTCTCAAACTCAAGCTCAATCTCATTGAAATGATTTTGTTTTGGCCCATTGGGCTTATAAACCCAAAAAAATTAGTTTAATTTTTTGTTTTTTTCGGGTCCGCGGAATTTTTTTCCGCCGAATCGCTCCCGGAATTTTAAAATTCGCTCCCGGAGCGTTTTTTAATGCCCGGGAGCGATCAGGGAGCGATCGCTCCCGGGCATTAAAAAGCGCTCCGGGAGCGCGGGAGCGATCGCTCCCTGAAGTGCTCCCTCACAGACCAGGGAGCGCAAATTTTTTTACGGGAGCGCGCTCCCGACCCGCTCCCGCCCGGAGCGCGCTTCGGGAGCGGGTTCGAAGGGGGGGGGCCGCTCCCCCGCATCACTGTCTCAAACCAAGTATCTCAAACAGATTTTGAAGAAATATGGTATGGAAGATGCAAAACCAGTATGTACACCCATGGTCACAGGATGTAGCCTCAGTGCAAATGATGAATCTGCAGCAGTACATCAACCAACCTACAGATCTATGATTGGAAGTTTACTTTATTTGACAGGTACCCGACCGGATATCATGCATGCAGTTGGAATAGTTGGAAGATTTCAGGCAAATCCGAAGGAGACTCATCTACAGGCAGTGAAGAGAATTTTCAAATATCTTCAAGGGACTCAAAATTATGGCTTATGGTATCCTAGAGATACAGATCTTACACTTCATGCTTATACAGATGCAGATTGGGCCGGAAGCATGGATGACAGGAAAAGCACAAGTGGTGGTGCATTCTTTATGGGTTCCAGACTAGTATCTTGGTTCAGCAAGAAACAAAGTTCGATTGCCTTGTCTACAGCTGAAGCGGAATATGTTGCTGCTGCATCTTGTTGCACCCAACTCCTTTGGATGATGCAGACTTTGCAGGATTTTCAAATCACTTGTACACCACCTATCCCCATCTTATGTGATAACACAAGTGCAATCATCATCTCAAAGAATCCGGTTATGCATTCAAAAACCAAGCACATACCAATCAAGTATCATTTTCTCCGGGAACAAGTGCTTGAACAGAAGGTCAAGTTGGAGTATGTTCCTTCTAAGGAACAAGTTGCTGATATTCTCACCAAACCATTGCCCAGGGACACTTTTGAATACCTCAGGCAAAAGCTGGGGGTTGTTGATGCATCATCTTATTGTTGAACCTTTTCTGATTGATGGTACAGGTTCAGGGGGAGCACATAATGCATTGTTGGCATTATGGAGGATGGTCAGAAGGAGATCTTGGAAATAGCTGCAATATGTCTCTATCTCTTTCATTGAGGATTATGGTTCTTTGTTGCAGATCTGGTTCAGGGGGAACATGATCTTAGGGGGAGCATACCCTTTGCCCTTGATGTCAAAGGGGGAGAATGAAGCAAAGTTTGTGAGGTTGCCATCAAGTCCAAAGGGGGAGATTGTTGGCATTATGTTTCAGGAATGGCTATATATGTTACAGATGTTGTACTTGATGGCAACTCCCATGGCAAGGCTCTCTTTTTATTGAAAATAAAGAAGGACGCAGGAAATCAGTTCAAAAGATGCGTACCCGCAGGTACACCATGCAGAAGCCGCGTCCAGAGACGCAGGCCAGCCGTTCAGGAGGTGCGTCCACCCAGTGCACACATTTTAAGGCAGATAAAAGCACACGTGGGGGTTTCTTGTGTTTTACTCTTGGTATCTAGCCGACGGTATTGTGTTACTATGGTGTCGGCTCGTGGTATTGTTCCATGATTTGAGGAGGAGCTTGCCTATATAAAGCAAAGGAGATCATTTGGTTTGAGTATGTCTTTGGTTGAATATCTTATGAGGCTAGATCTGGTCTAGATCTAAAAAGGCGAATCTTCTGAAAGACTGAGATCTCTTTGGCGCATGATCAGATCTGTAGATCTGACCGTTTGGGTTACTCTTAAAGTCTTAAAATCATTCATACCCGAAGGTACGCAGGTTCAGTGAAAGGCAAGTGCGCCGGGACGCAGTGCAGTAAGAAGAGACCTGCGTGTGGACGCAGGGCAGAGCAAGATTCAGGTGCGTCTGGGACGCAGTACAGTAACAGGCGCACTGCGTGGGGACGCGGAGCATAATAAGGATCAGGTGCGTCTCTGAGCAAAAAGACGCGGCGCGATAGTATTTCTGAGTGCGTCCCTGCAGCAAAGGAGGTGCAATACTTGTTGCAATAGCTCTTAGCCTCCTTTCTCCAATCTGCTCATGAAAAATGAATGCAGTTTTTCTTTTCTTTTCCCCTTTTGTTTCCTTAAATGACTTTTGGGAAAACCTAAGATCTAATGTCTCAGATTCATTTAGATCAAGGGATAAGAATAAATGTGCATTTAATTCTCACTTTCTATTTTTTAACTGACCCATTAAATAAAGTACCCACATTGTACGTTATGTCTAAAGTCACTTTTTACTTTATAATTTAACATTGACTTTACCACTTATAAAGTCACTTTCACTTTATAAACTCACACTTAGGAAAATAATTTTGGGTCCACTTTGTCCCCTATGGTCCCACAACTTATTGAAGATAATTTCACAAAGACCATTTGAAAACCAAGTTTTCACAAGGGTTTCCTGGACTAGGTACCTCCTTGACAAGTCTTATTCGCAAACCTTAGCCCTTGAAATTCCCTTGGCCCTTCTTAGAGGGCCTTACACCTTGCTTCTCAAGCAAGCGAACCATACAATTGAGTCTCTCTTGTGAATAGGCCTTAGAAATCACTCCTTATCTCTTCATTGATTCATCCATCTAGTGATTCCCTTTACACCGAGTCTTCTCCCATCGGTGAAAGTCCGTAAAGACTAGGGAGCCTTAGCTAAGGTGACAGTGGGTTATTGCTCCATTGTTTCCCTTAACGTAGTAGTTACCCTTTAGGATCCCCTCCTAGGACCCCTGTTAGTTTGAGCAGTAACAATCTAGACTTTGGTCAAAGAGGCTTAGAAACACTAAAACTCCAAAACTCAGAAAAATTTCAAGAGAAAACACCTAGAGATGCCTCAATTAAGTTAATTAGTCAATAATTAAATATTTCCCAAGTTTAACTTAGGAAAAGTGATTAATTAACAGGAATTAACTGAGAAAGGTTAGATTTCTCTAGAAACTCACATGGATCGACTCAGAGACGATCTTAGTCATTGATGAGGATTTAATCATGGTCGTTGTTGAGGCAATGAGAGACTATAAGAGGAGGTCGATGGGGTTGGAGATAGATACACTTTGAGGTTGAGTTCTTTGGCAGAAATCAAGCTTCCCAGTTGCAGTGATTCTGCTGAGAAGAATTCGAGCCAGAGAGGGGACGCAGAGACAGTGAATCTGGAGGAAGGTTTCCAATTCCACAGAGGCAGTGAGAGGAGGTCGAGCTTATTCTCTAGGAGGTTGCTTAGAGCCTTATAGAGGCAATTCGATTTGGCTGAGAGGAAGGTTGTTTCAGGTATTGAAGGCTGGAAGATTTCCAGAAGGTTTGGCCAGGGACTTCCAACAATCGCTACAGGCAGAATGATTGACTCAAAGATAGTTCCAGAGGAGTGTGAGATTGGCCTGCGCAATAGGCTGATGTAGGGGTTCTCCAGAACAGACTTTTGTGGCCAATTTGGGCTAGGATTGCTTGCAGTGGAGGGTAATATTCCCTTAGTAATTTTTCTAGTATTTCTATCAAATTGGATTGCTAGATTAAGCATCCAAATTGTACTTAGAATTTCTGCTGCATAATAATAATAAAACCCTCATCTGCTGCACTAGTTTTCCCACAATGGGTTTTTCAGGGGACAACTGTCCAAAAATAACTGCCATATTTTTGTGTGTGGTCTATATTTCTCAATTTCCAACATTTTATTTTCTGTAGTGTTTGATTGTGAAGAAATTGCGATGTGATTAATTCATTATTTTGTCGTAAGAAAATAAACTGCATAATTTACTATGTTAGAAGAATTAATTCCAGTTGCATTTCAAGGAAAATTTCATAGCCATTTGATGATCACTCTCTTTCCCACATAATTTCTCCTAGAATTTTGGTCCCTTCTTCTTGGACAACTAGGCTAGGGCATAGAGCGAAGTTCATTAGAGAGGGAGTCGGTGGATTTCAAGAGCATAATCCTTAAGCTTATGGTTTTATATACAAGACTTCAAAGTTTGGGAATCATCTCGCGAGTTTTCAGCAATAAAAATTGTTGCCCTATGTGTTCCCTAGAAGGGAAACCCTAGATTGCATTGCTTTGATTATGAGACTTCTTAGTGTGAAAATTCCTGAATCTAACACATCAGAAACTCCTACTGCAATTACTGGTTTACAATCTCCTACTTGTTCTTTACATTAACAAGTTATTTAATTGCATAAACATCGAAGTAAACACTATTGCAGCCTTCAAAAATATACAGATCATGCACTGAAATAAACTGAGACAATAACACAAGGGACACCGTTATTTTTGGACAATCGTCCCCGGAAAAACCCAATTCAGGAAAACCGATGCAACATATAGAGGGTTTGTATTATTAAGCAGATTTCGTGAATACAACTAGGGTGCCAGAAATGGCTCACCCAACAGAGAATATCCTCGGCAGTAGTACCTCTATCTGTAGACATATATTACAGAAAATCACCAATCGAATGATTGAACCCCATAGCAACTCAGATTGTTCCCTATGCTAGACAGCGAAAGCTGCTCCAAGCACTGCTCAGGAACTGCGTCACACTATCCCGGCTTAGAATCTACTGATCTGCTCCCAGTCTGTGTCACAGAATCTCCCCAACGTCAGCGTTTGAAGCCCTCTACGACTTATGCGTCAACCTCTATGACTTCTGCATCAACCTCTATAGCCCTCTGCGTCAGCTCCTATGGCCTATGCATCAGCCCTTCTAAGGCCTGCGTTGTCTCTCCTGGCACTGCACTGCCTCTCTGCTATGTATTCTTCGACCTCTTGCCGAACTGCCCCTCACTGCAACTGATCACTTGCTTGATTTCCTTAGCAAACCTCACCCCATAAAATCGAACTGATTGATCTCTCTTGGTATGTCTCTAACTAACCCCCAAGCCTCCTCTTATACTTTTCCTGTTGACGATTCAACAGCTGAGATTAAGTCCCTAATCAACGGCTAATATTAGATTTGGCTTGATCCTCGTCTCGTAGAACTTTCTCACCCATTTTATATTAATACACATTAATATTTTAATTTTCCTAAGTTTAGACTTAGGGACTTCATTAAAAATATTAATTATTTTAATATCTCTTCATCCATGTGGAATTTCTCCAAACCATTTCTGGGTCTTGGAGATCTCATGTGCCTTAGCCTCTCCACCAAATTTCATGGCTAGAGCACATCCGATGCTACCGAAAATCAACACTCCCTCTTAGCGAGGAATGTACTCTAGTAATGCTTCACCATAGAAGCATCACACTGATCCTCCGCATCGGTCCTTTGTGTTGATGCTTGGCCTGTTACCCCACATCCACTACATTACTGCTTCCTGTACTATTGCCCATGACACTACCATTGCCACAACTACATATGTACTGCAGCTCCCTCTCAACATGCTGCATCATGTTGTCCATAACATTGCCATTACTAACTATTGCACTGCAACTCAGTTTCTGAGAAGTAAGTAATTGACTTTATCCAAACACTGACATCCTGGTCAGCTTGGAAGCCTTGTGATGTTGAAGCTCCCTCTATTGCTATCCTGTACTCCCTCTACTGCCACTGCGTTGCTACAGAATTCTGCACTCTAGCACTACCTTGTCGCTCCATCACACCTTGTTCCACCCAACATCTGTCATCATGCTACTGTCTTTAAGGGCTCCTATAGCCGAATGTGATCCAAGAGTTTGGACACCTCAAGGATCTTGCCCTCCTTTCGTAGTCCTCTCGACTACAACTCAATGTCTCCCCACCTCTTCTCTAGAGGCGCATGAGCACTCATGGCACAATCATCATTAGTCTCAACATCCTTTTCCGCCTTTACTGGAGCAGCCTTTGAGTCAGAAGATTCTCCCTTGCCTTTCTTCCTGGGGCACTGAGAGGTATAATGTCCCAGCTCCCCACAGTTGAAGCACTTGACCTTGGAGATGTCTTTCTTCTTCCTCTTTTGTACCCCTTGTTGTCCCTCTGATGCAAGTGTTGCATCCTCCTCCTCCTCCTTTATTTGAACTCCCTTACTACTACTCCCTGCCTTGGACAATCTCATGAGCTCTTCCTGTCGAAGAGCTGCTCACATCTCCTCCCAACTGGGGAGAGTCGCTCTGCCCAAAATGCTTTGGAAAAATGTCTCCCACTTCTCTGAGATTGCATTCAGGGCAGTCCTGACCATGAACTTTGGATCCAGTGTAGACCCCACGGAAGTAAGCTGGTCGCGAATCCCTTGCAACCTGAGAAGGAAGGGATCTATCTCCTCCCCTTTCTGCATTTGGTACGACCTTAGTTGATTCTCCAATAATTCTGTTGCACGGAAGAGCCCTGTTATAAGGTGGTCAGGGTCTCCCACATCGCCCTTGTTGTTGTCTTCTCAGCAATATGTGGTATTACATGATCCTTCACCCCTCTAGGATCGTGCATTCACCTTCGCCTGGGCCTCCTCATACTTCTCATTTGCATTGGGGTCAATTGGGACAACTACTGTTTTCAAGGCATAGTCCTTGATGTGATGTTTATCCAGAATTGCCAGGATCCTGGCCTTCCAGATGACAAAATTGGAAGCCTCGTCCAATCTATCATGACCCTTCAATCCGTTCACTGCCATCTCTGCTCCTATTCTCTAGACTCCCTTTGAGTCCTGATTTCCCTCTCGAAAATTCTCCGACCAATTGTCGAATCACTCCTCTCCAATCCTCCTCTGCCGGTGCAACCCGGATCTAGATTTCTTGGCTAGAAATATGTCGAGGTAGTGCTTCCCTCTACCTTGGTTCAGTCTCCTTAGACACTATTCTGCACCGACAGAAACAGTGTCCCACCAGGTCCACAAATCAAAATCTGCATAGCTCCCTTAGCCCTGGCAACTCGAAGAATCTGAGCCCTTCATGCTCTATGCAATCTCTGCGTGGGCTGAATCTACTCTTCCCGACCAACTGCGTCAATCCTTCCTAGCTCAGAAGGATGACGTAGCACTGCGTGAGCCTGATCTGCCCTCTTCTGCCTCTGCATTAGCCCTGATGGCTGACGTAGCTACTGCGTGGCCTCCTCCCAGCCTCCTCCCAGCTACTGCGTCTTCCTCTCTCGGCTCAGAAAGCTGATGCAAGCACTGTGTGAGCCTCTACGTCAGACTCTCTGCACTGCATCACTCCTCCTCTTGCCTCTTCAGCTCTGGAACAACGCTGTCTCTCAGGACAATTGCTTCTCTGCTGCAAATTCTCAAATTTCTCGATTGGTGTCTTCAGTCGCCTATGATCTGCAATCGCTCTGATACCATGTGAAAATTCCTGAATCTAACTCATTAGAAACCCCTACTACAATTACTAGTTTACAATCTCCTACTTGTTCTTTACATTAACAAGTTATTTAATTGCATAAACATCGAAGTAAACATTATTGCGACCTTCAAAAATATACAGATCATGCACTAAAATAAACTAAGACAATAACACAAGGGACACCGTTATTTTTGGACAATCGTCCTCGGAAAAACTCAATTCAAGAAAACTGGTTCAGCATATAGAGGGTTTGCATTATTAAGTAGATTTTGTGAATACAACTAAGGTGCCAGAAATGGCTCACCCAACAAAGAATATCCTCAGCAATGGTACCTCTATCCAGAGACAGATATTCCGGCAAATGAACAACCGATGATCAGACCCCACAGCGGCTCCGGCTGTTTCCTATGCTGGATAGCAAAAGCTGCTCCATGCACTGCTCAGGAACGGTGCCACCCTATCCTGGCTCAGAATCTGTTGATTTGCTCCCAATCTGCCTCACAGAATCTCCCCAGTGTTGCCTCTGAAGCCCTCTACGACTTCTACGTTAGCCTCTATGGCCCTTTGCGTCCTTTGCGTCAGCTCCTACAGCCTCTGCATCAGTGCTTCTAGGGCCTGTGTTGTCTCTCCCAGCACTGCATTGCCTCTCTACTATGTATTCTTCGACCTCCTAGCAAACTGCCCCTCACTGCAACTGATCACTTGCTTGATTTCCTCAGCAAACCTTGCCCTAGAAAATTGAACTCACTGATCTCTCTTGGTGTGTCTCCAATTGACCATCAAGCCTCCTCTTATACTTTTCCTATTGATGATTCAATGACCGAGATTAAGTCGCTAATCAATGGCTAAGATTAGATTTGGCTTGATCCTCGTCTCTTAGAACTTTCTCACCCATTTTATATTAATACACATTAATATTTTAATTTTTCGAAGTTTAGACTTAGGAACTTCATTTAAAATATTAATTATTTTAATATCTCTTCATCTAGGTGGAATTTCTACAAACGATTTCTGAGTCTTGGAAATCTCATGTGCCTTAGCCTCTCCACCAAATTTTATGGCTAGAGCACATTTGATGCTACCAAAAATCAACACTTAGAGGGTTGTATGAGCTTAGTATTCATAGGAATAAATCTTAAGAAGCCCTTTCCCTCCTTTCCTTGACCTTAGAAGCACTTCTTCACACGATTATTCATAAAGCCCTAGGTCTTGTGCAAGTTTCTTCTAGGTCTCTTAGAAGATGCATGTTAAAATTGGCAACTAGGGCCAAACTCCATGTGGGTCATCTTATTTATGGCAGCTGATATTTTTCTTGGATTCCTCTCTTCGAGAGGTGTAGGATTGTTCTAAAGATCATCTGAGTCCAACATGTATTTATGGAGATATGAATTTATTTTTATTGTTGACAATTTGTCGAGGTCGGCTAGCAACCAAATTACCTCAACTTATCCTCAACGTTGCATTATAAATAGAGGTGACCTCAGGTCATTTGTGACACACAATCTCTCAATGATCTCTCTCCACTCATTTGGGTTTGGTAGAAAGAGAGGTCAAGAGGGAGACCTAGCTGTAGTTGAAGATGGTGCACTTATATGTTGTCCTAAAGGAGATCAAGCCACAGTCATGGAGGAGACTTATACGCTGTCCTAAAGGAGATCAAGCCACAGTCATGGAGGAAACTTATACGGTGTCCTAAAGGAGATCAAGCCACAGTCATGGAGGAGACTTATACACAATCCAAGGGAAGGATCTAGCCACAGTCATTTGAAGCCCTAGCTGCAGTCATCTGAAGCCTAGCCGCAGTCATGAAGCCCTACAGCAGTCTTGTGAGGAGGTCTGGCCGCAGTTAAAAAGGAGACCTATTAGCTGTCAAGAGGAGCACCAATACGCAGTATAAAGAATCCTTTAATCTGCTGTCTAAAGGTGGCCCTAATCCGCTGACTAAAGGAGGCCCTAACTGCAGTTAAGAAAGGCCTAATATGCAGTCAAGGGAGACATCTAAAATGCAGTCAGGGAGAGACCCTATCGCAGCTAATTGAAGCCTGTTGACAGCATGAAGAAGGCTAGATGGACAGCGTGGAAATCTTTGTGTGTTGTAGGTCACAGCATGGCAAATAAGGAAGCCTTAAGGCTTGAATTAAAGGGATGTTAGCAAGGCTGGAAGTTACAATCATAAGGAGAAGTCTGCCTTCAAGACAGCATAGGGCAGAATAGGTTATGCACTTGGGTGCTGCTGAGAGTAGACAGCTAGGCTGAGATCTTCAGGAAGAAAATGCTGCCATTTCAATGTCATTTGGGCAGGAGCTACAGCTAGCTGTTGTGCTAGGCCATAGGCCTTAGCACACAACTCTAGGTTGAGTTAAGGGTTGTCAAGGGTGGACAGCACCTTTAGAAGGCAGTGTAGCATGAGAGAAGGATATCCAAGGTATACTATAGTCCTAAAAAGACTTGTCTCCTGGCTGCGTGGTGGAACTACTGCTACAGAATTTGCCATAACCTATAATGCAGCAAACCTCAGTGCTAATATGTTGCAGCAAGGGCTACTAGATTGATGAACTCAAAGGATATGCTACAGTACTCTTAATGACTGATTGAAGACTGTCATGAGAATTCAGGGCTGCATCTTTGAACTGTCATCATTAACAGAATGATAGAATTTCTACAGCTGTCATAAATATCAGTTTTGTATATTTGTACTATCTCTCTCTGCTGAACTATTGAAGAATATAAGAAGAATTGATCAAGGATTTCCCCACATTGGGGTTTGTCCCTGGCTGGTACCACATCTTGTGTCCTCTTATCTTGGCTGGTCTTCCACTGTTTATGTTTATGTTCTATCTGCATTTTACTATCATGCTGATGTGATTGCTAATCTGGATATTGATAGTGAGCTAATAAGAAAACTGAAGTAAATTGCTCTAAGCATAGAACATACCAAAATTTAACATGGTATCAGAGGTGAGGTGAAGACAAAACCCAAGCAAGAGTGAAAGTGCAATCACTGAAGACAGTTGGACAATGTCAAATGCCCAATGGGTTCCTCATCCCACTTCTCGGCTAAAGACAAGCTCCGTGAAAAGTCTAACTATCACAGATGGAAGATGTCTCTTGATTTGACATTAGAAGAACAATAAGTGCTAGATTATGTGAAGGGTAAAATTCCTGAGCCTCCATCAAATGCACCGGATGCTAAAAGAACAAGTACACCAAGGGTGAAGTCAAAGCGAAGAAGATTATCAGAGATTCCATTGACAAGCGTCTGGTTGCTTACATCTCCGATCTAAACACCTCCAAGGAGATCTACGACAGATTGGTAAGCATGTTCAAGGTTAGTGATGTAAATCAAATTTTGGTCCTCAAAATAAGTTGAAGGATATTAAGAAGGGCAAGGATAAGGATATTCAATCCTACTTCTTAAGGATCACCGAAATCAAGAATGATTTTCTATCGATTGGAGAAGTCATTTTTGACAGGGAACTTACTATTACTACCCTTGGAGGGCTCCCACCCGAGTGGTGTATATTTAGAACCACTATTCTCAACAATGATCGAAGGAATGACCGATACAATGGCAAAGGAAAAAGGAATGTAGGACATCAAGGAAATGGTCGACCCTCCAAGAAAGCCAGGAACTCCAGGTATGAAGAATCAAATGTTGTTTCTGATAAGCAAAAGGAGTATTATCTTATATCAACCCTCTCCACTACCTCTCCTCTAAACACTTTGGGAAATTGGCTTATTGATAGTGGTGCTTCAAGGCATTTTACCGGATACAAGGAAGCACTCTCTAATCTAATAGAGAAGGAAACAAACTTGAAGATTATTCTTGTAGACAATGCCACCTATCCCGTAAAGGGTGTAGGGAATGTTACTCTTTAATTGGATCAGGGTAACTCGATTCATTTACAAGAAGTTCTTTATGTACCTGATCTCAAGAAGCACTTGGTGTCCATTTCGGCAATGGAAGACAAAAGTTACAAGGTGGCATTCATCAATGGAAAGGTATGTGTTTGGAAAAGAAATTTAAAGATGCTTTTACTCTTGGGTTCAAGGCTGACACTTTGTATCAAGTTGCAGGAAGTCCATTGGGGACTGTGTATTGTGATACATCTCTTCAATCTGAACTATGGCACTAGAGGTCTTCCCATCTTCATTGTAAGACCTACCCAATGTGAAACAGATGGTGACAGGGATGTTTGAGTTCAAAGAAGAGCATGAAGGTATATGTTCGGGATGTACCAAGGGAAAACATTCAAGTAATAGCAAGACCATAGATGTGGAACAACTCGAGGGGCTTGAGGTTCATGATCAGGAATCTCATATAAGCAAGATGAAGAAAGCTCTCTATAGTTTGAAGCAAGCACCCCGGACTTGGTATGAGAGGATCGATAGCTATCTGATGAAGTTGGGATTCACTAGGAGTGAAGCCGATCCGAACCTTTACCTTAAGGTTGATGATGATAGATCTCTCATACTAGTGCTTTATATGAATGACCTCTTTCTGACAGGTGCAGACCCTCTCATTTACAAACGTAAGAGGTAGTTGGATTCCAAATTTGGAATGTTGAACTGCAAGCCTGTGACTACCCTAACGGAGCTTAACTTTAAGAATTTATGCAGTACTGCTGCCGGACCTGAATTGGGAAATGCCTATGAGTTTCGTCAACTCATAGTAGCATTGTTGTTCTTAGTGAACTCCTGTATGGATATATGTTTTGCAGTTAGCATGTTGAGCCAACATATGGCTGAGCCTCATCACTCACATGGGATTGGTGCCAAGAATCTTTTGAGATATCTTCGGCGCACAATCACTCAGGGACTGAGATTCACTACCGGAGTTGCTTCATGGTTACTCTGATGCTAACTGGGCAGGCAGTATGGTGTATTGCAAAAGAACTTTTGAGTGTTGTTTGTCTTTGGGTTCTGCTTTGATATCCTGGATGAGTAGGAAGCAGAAGTCGGTTGCTTTGAGCACCACTGAGGCCGGATGCATAGCTGCGAGTAGGGCCTTGTGTGAAGCTTTTTGGTTGAGGAAACTGTTCAGTGAGTTGTTTGGACATGTGCTGGATACCACAGTGATCCTCTGTGACAACCAAATTGGGATTCAATTATCGAAGAGTCTCGTGTTTCATGATCACTCCAAGCACATAGACATCAGGTACCACTTTATCCGGTATATGGTACAACGAGGAGCAATAAGGCTCCATCACATTGGGACTGATGTGTAGGTCATCGATATTTTGACGAAGCCCCAGGGAAAGGTCAAATGCTTGACTTTCCGAGAATAACTAGGAGTCATGGAGAGATCCTCTCCTGAGGGTCCTGTATGATATGGATATTGAACTCTGGGAGCTCTAGGGGGCTTGGGGTACTTCTTGGAGCGATGAGCAACCATAGGGTGAGTGGTTCAGCCTTCCCCTAGGGGTTTTCAATGTAGGCAGGATGAGTGGTTCATCCTTCTCCTGCTAAGACACAATCATAGGGTGAGTAGTCCAACCTTCCCCTAGTGATTTGTTGTGTACAGGGTGAGTGGTTCAGCCTTACCCTAGGATAACCCATGGTGACATGTAGGTAGGATGCGTGGTTCATCCTTCTCCTGTTGAGACATCCTACCCATGCAGTCTGGGACTCATGAGAAGTAACTCTCATCTAGCCAATGAGTAGGGAAATGAGGATAGGGACCATAGTACTACCGATGGATGCATCGTGTACTACCGTACTCTCTATGATAGGATGATATTGATTTGGGATCAATTGGAACTGACTTCGGGTCAGTAAGAGTGGTATGAGACACTCTCTTTATTTGGAATTGATTTCGGATCAGTAAGAGTGGTATGAGACACTCTTTATTTGGAACTGATTTCGGATCAGTAAGAGTGGTATGAGACACTCTTTATTTGGAACTAATTTCGGATCAGTAAGAGTGATATGAGACACTCTCTTTGGGGACTGACTTTGGGTCAGTAGAGAATGGTATGATACATTCTCGATCATTTCTTCTTCTTCATAGAATAGAGTAGTGCAGGGCACTGCATTGATGGCGGAGATAGTACAAACTGGCAGATGGATTAGCAGATGGAGTTCTCTCAACTAGAGGGAGTGTTAAAATTGGCAACTAGGGCCAAACTCCATGTGGGTCATCTTATTTATGGGAGCTGATATTTTTCTTGGATTCCTTTCTTCGAGAGGTGTAGGATTGATCTAAAGATCATCCGATTCTAACATGTATTTATGGAGATATGAATTTATTTGTATTATTGACAATTTGTCAAGGTCGGCCAGCAACCAAATTACCCCAACTTATCCTGAACGTTGCATTATAAATAGAGGTGACCTCAAGTCATTTGTGACACACAATCTCTCATGATCTCTCTCCACTCGTTTGGGTTTGGTGGCAAGAGAAGTCAAGAGGGAGACCTAGCTGCAGTTGAAGAAGGTGCACTTATATGTTGTCCTAAAGGAGATCAAGCCGTAGTCATGGAGGAGACTTATACGCTGTCCTAAAGGAGATCAAGCCATAGTCATGGAGGAGACTTATACGCAGTCCAAGGGAAGGATCTAGCCGCAGTCATCTAAAGCCCTAGCCACAGTGATCTGAAGCCCTAGCCACAGTCATCTAAACCCTAGCCACAATCATGAAGCCCTAGACGCAGTCATGAAGCCCTAGCAGTAGTCTTGTGAGGAGGTCTGGCCGCAGTTAAAAATGAGACCTATTCGCTGTCAAGAGGAGCACCATACGTAGTATAAAGAAGCCCTTAATCTGTTGTCTAAAGTTGGCTCTAATCCGCTGATTAAAGGAGGCCCTAATTGCAGTTAAGAAAGCCCTAATACGCAGTCAAGGGAGACATCTAAAATGTAGTCAAGGAGAGACCATATCGCAGCTAATTGAAGCCTGTTGACAACGTGAAGAAGGCTAGATGGACAGCGTGGAAATCTTTGTGTGTTGTAGGTGACAGCATGGCAAATAAGGTAGCCTCAAGGCTTGAATTGAAGGGTTGTTAGCAAGGCTAGAAGTTACAGTCATAAGGAGAAGCATTGCATTGGAGAAGTCTACCTTCAAGACAGCATAGGGTAGAATAGGTTATGCGCTTGGGTGCTGCTAAGAGTAGACAGCTAGGCTAAGATCTTTAGGAAGAAAATGCTACCATTTCAATATAATTTGGGCTGGAGCTACAGCTAGATGTTGTGCTAGGCCACAGGCCTTAGCACACAGCTATAGGTTGAGTTAAGGGTTGTCAAGGGTGGACAACACTTTTAGAAGGCAGTGTAGCATGAGAGAAGGATCTCCAAGGTATACTATAGTCCTAAGAAGAGTTGTCTCCTGACTGTGTGGTGGAACTACTGCTACAGGATTTGCCATAACCTATAATGCAGCAAACCTCAGTGCTAATATGTTGCAACAAGGGCTACTAGATTGATGAACTTAAAGGATATGCTACAATACTCTTAATGACTGATTGAAGACTATCATGAGAATTCAGGGCTGCATCTTTGAACTGTCATCATTAGCAGAATGATAGACTTTCTACTGCTATCATAAATATCAGTTTTGTATATTTGTACTCTCTCTCACTGCTGAACTATTGGAGAATATAAGAAGAATTGAACAAGGGTTTCCCCACATTTGGGTTTGTCCCTGGATAGTGCCACATCTTGTTAAGTTTAGGTATGTTCTATGCTAGAGAAATTTATTTAAATTGTTATAGTTAGCAATCACATCAGCATTAAAGTAAACTGCAGATAGAACATAAATATAATTCGCAGAAGACAAGCCAAGACAAGAGGACACAAGATGTGGTGCTAGCCAGGGACAAACCCCACAATGTGGGGAAACCCTTGATCAATTCTTCTTTTATGTTCTTCAAAGTTCAGCAAAGAAATTGAGAGAGATAGTACATTTACAATAGAAGTCAACACTTTGACTTTTGATATCTATAAAGATCAGTTGAAGACTTGTTGCTTCCACTGATTCTCTAAGGTGACTTCTTCACCTATCATAGTGTTGCATCTCGTCCATTTGTTGCACCTTACCATGTAGCACCATCATGCATCATCATGCTGCTCATGATCACTATGTTGCCCATACATCATGCTGTCCATGATCTCATACATCACGCTACCCATGCATCATGTTGTCCACGATCTCATACATCATGTTGCCCATGATCTCATCTATCATGATGCTGCCCATGCTCATGCATCATTATGTTGCTCATGCTCATGATCTCATTCATCATGATGCTTCCCATGTTCATGATCTCATTCATCATCATGCTGCCCATGCTTATATCATCATGCATCATTATACTGCCCATGCTCATATCATCATGCTAGTCATAATGTTGCCCATACATCATGCTGCTCATGATCTCATGCATCATTATGCCCATACATCATGTTGCCCTTGCTATCCCTCTATATATAAGCCTTAGCTGCTTGCTATGGCTTGCAGCCTAGCAAAGTAGCTAGGCTATAGTTCCAGAATCCTCCACGCAGTCCCATTATTTGCTGCATATAGGGTTTGTTGTGTGAATCAAGGTTGCATATTAGGTTTGAACAACATATGATCCTGTTGACTGCATATAAGAGGAGTCCATGACTATGTATGGATATGACCAATGTATGAGTGTCCAGCGTATCACTGTCTATATGACCAACGTTCTTCATAACCATGTTGGACTGCAATTATCACGTTATGTCTTCATTACTTACTGCGGATGACAACATATTTATATTGCATATATGACTGCGTTCCATCCATGCTGTGTTCCTTCCCTTACTGCGGCTGACAGCATATATATATATTGCGTATATGACTGCATTCCATCCACATTGTGTTCCTTTCCTTACTGCGGCTGACTACGTATATATATATATATTGTGTATGTCACTGCGTGGCCATGATGTGCATGATAGCGTACATATATTGTTGCGTATATACTAGTATTTCCTCCACGCTGTATTCCTTCCCTTATATCATATTATTGCATATATGACTGCGTTCCATCCACGCTGTGTTCCTTTCCTTACTGCAGATGACTGCGTATATATATATATATATATATATATATATATATATATATATATATATATATATATATATATATATATATATATATATTGCGTATATGACTGCGTGGCCATGCTATGCATGACAGCGTATATATATTGTTGTGTCTATACTGGACCCTGGTATTTCCATCCACGCTGTATTCCTTCCCTTATATCGTATGAATGTTTGTGCATATATTGCTAGGGCATCATCCACGTATAAGCTAGGGCATCATCCAATGTATCTTCTTGTGTGTCTCTCCTTCACCAAAAACCCAAGACGTGGTGAGGAGGAGATCACATGAAGAGTGTGTGTAAATGACTTCAAGTCCACACTTATTTATACTAAAAACGTAGATGATGAATAGACACGTCTATTGGGCTTCTGAGCGTACGTAAGATGTTGGCCGACTTAACAATTTGTCCATAACATAAATAAATTCATAACTTCATAAATACTTATCGGAATCAGATGATCTTTAGATCAATCCTATACCTCTCGATGAGAGGGATCCAATAAAAATATCAACTACCATAAATAAGATGACCCACATGGAGTTTGCCCCTAGTTGCCAATTTAACACTCCCTCTCAACTAGGGAGAACTCCATCCGTTGATCCATATGTCTGACTGTACTATCTCTACCATCAGTGCCCTGCACTGCTCTGCTCAGCTCTACTGGCTCTGCTCTGCTCAGCTCTACTGGCTCTGCTCTGCTCTGCTGGCTCTGTTCTGCTCTGCTCAGCTCTATTGGCTCTTTTGGCTCTTTTGGCTCTACTCTGCTTTGCTCAGCTCTGTTGGCTCTGCTCTGCTCTGCTCAGCTCTGCTGGCTTTGCTAGCGCTGCTCTGCTCAACCTAGCTCTACTGAAATATGAAGAAGAAGAATTGATCGAGAATGTCTCATACCATTCTCCACTGACCCGAAGTCAGTTTCAGAGTGCGTACCATTGGTCCCAGACCAGTCTCAATCTACCCAAAGTCAGCATCATAGTGGGTACCGCTCCTACCACTGGTCCCAGACCAGTATCATTAGTCTCAGAGTGTGTACCACTGGTCCTAGACCAGTCTCAATCGACCTGAAGTCAGCGTCATAGTATGTACCACTCTCACTGGTCCCAGACCAGTCCTACACTGACCAGAAGTCAGTCTCAGAGTATGTACCACTGCTCCCAGACCAGTCTCAACTGACCTGAAGTCAGCGTCATAGTAGGTACAACTCCTACAACTGGTCCCAGACCAGTATCATTGATCCTAGATCAATGAAGGTCATCCTAGCATAGGGAGTACGATAGATACAACGATGCATCCATTGGTACTACTATGGTCCCTATCCTCATTTCCCTGCTCATTGATCAGATGAGAGGTACTTCCTATGAGTCCCACACTGCATGGGTAGGATGCCTCGATAGGAGAACTTAATCAATCCTGTCCTCACAGGAGAACTAATCATCTTGCTACATAATCGCCATGGAGAACACATCATCCAGGCCTCACAGGAGAGCTAATCATCCTACTACATAATCGCCATGGAGAACACATCATCCAGACCTCACAGGAGAACTAATCATCCTGCTACATAATCGTCATGGAGAACACATCATCTAGACCTCACAGGGGAACTAATCATCCTGCTACATAATCGTCATGGAGAACACATCATCCAGACCTCATAGGAGAACTAATCATCTTGCTACATAGTGGTATCCAAATAGCTCACTGAAGAGCTTTCATAACCAGATTGCTTCTTAGGTAGCCATGCTAGCGACAATATACTCTGCCTCGGCAGTGCTCAAAGCCATCGACTTCTGCTTCTTGCTTATCCAAGATATCGAAGCAGATCCCAAGGAGAACTAGCACTGAGAAGTGCTCTAGTGATCCTCCACACTGCCTACCCACTCAGCATTTGAAATATTCCAGGCAGTGTATCTCAAGCCATGAGAGATTGTTCCTTGAAGATATCTCAGAAGATTCTAGGCACCAACCTAGTGAAGCTCAACCAAATATGAGCTCACCATACTAACTGCAAAACATATGTCCGGACGGAGGTTCACCAAGAACATCAACGCGAATGAGTTTATGAAACTCAGAGGTATTTCCCAAATCTGGTCCGACATCACTACCATATAACTTCTGAAAGTTAAGATCCTCGAGGTAGTCACAAGCTTGCAGTTTATCTTTCCACATTCGAAATCCAACTCCCTCTGTCTTCTACAAATGAGAGGGTTTGCACCTGTCAGACATAGGTGCCGGTATGAGAGGTTTGTCATCCACAACCTTTGGATGGTTTGGATCGATTTCACTCCTAGTGAATCTCAGCTTCATCAGACAGCTGTTGATCCTCTCATACTGTGCCCAAGGTGTTTTGCTTCAAGCCATAGAGGGCTTTCTACCACCTGCATACATGAGATTCCCGATCATGAATCTCAAACTCCTCATGTTGTTCCAAACCTGTGGACCTGTGGCATGAGGGGAATGGTCCCCTTTTAAGATTTTCCTTTGGTACATCTCAAACATGTACCTTCATGCTCTTTTTGAATTTAGGCATCCCTGTCACCATTTGACTCACAGACCTCCAGTGCTGTGTCAATGGACATGGTCCCTAGTGGACTTCCTGCAACTTGATACAACCCTGAACTCAAAAACATTTGAGAAAAATCTATTTTCAAACACATACCTTTCCATTGATGAGTGCCACCCTGAACCTTTGACTTCCATTGCTGAAATGGACACTAGGTTCTTCTTGCGGTTAGGTACATAAAAGAGATTCTGTAAATGAATCAAGTTACCGTCATTCAATTGAGGGGTAACATTCCCTACACCCTTTCTGGGATAGTTGGTATCAGCTCCAAGTATAATCCCATGATTATTTATCCGATGAAGTGCCTAGGGTTCCTTGCTTTCTTTGAAGAGTCGACCATTTCTCCTTGATGAACTGTATTACCTGTCATTCCCTTGACCCTGGAATGATTTGTTTATCTTCATCAAGAGAAGTGTCTTTGCCATTCAGACACTCCTTCTCATAATGGCTGAACTTATTGTAACCAAGGCATCTGTCTTTCCTTCCACCCTTAGATCTGAACTTCCCAATGAAGTGATCTTTACGTAGGCCATCAGAACCTTCTACTGCGCCATTCTGATAACATTCTTTGCTTCGACTTCACCCTGGGTGAATTATGAGGAACCCATTGATCCTTTTGTCTTGTCCTAATTGTTTTTGGTGATTGCTCTTTCACTCTTGCTTGGGCATTGTCTACACCTCCGCTCCGATACCATGTTAATTATAAGTATGTTCTATGCTAGAGAAATTTATTTAAATTTTCACAGTTAGCAATCACATCAGCATTAAAGTAAACTGCAGATAGAACATAAGTATAATTCGCAGAAGACAAGCCAAGACAAGAGGACACGAGATGTGGTGCTAGCCAGGGACAAACTCGACAATGTGGGGAAACCCTTGATCAATTCTTCTTTTATGTTCTTCAAAGTTCAGTAGAGAAAGTGAGAGAGATAGTACATTTACAATAGAAGTCAACACTTTGACTTTTGATATCTACAGAGATCAGTTGAAGACATATTGCTTCAACTGATTCTCTAAGGTGACTTCCTCACCTATCATAGTGCTGCATCTCGTCCATTTGCTGCACCTTACCGTGTAGCACCATCATGCTGCTCATGATCACTATGCTCATTGCTGCCCATACATCATGCTGTCCATGATCTCATACATCATGCTGCCCATGCATCATGTTGCCCATGATCTCATCTATCATAATGCTGCCCATACTCATGCATCATTATGCTGCTCATGCTCATGATCTCATTCATCATGATGCTACCCATGTTCATGATCTCATTCATCATCATGTTGCCCATGCTTATATCATCATGCATCATTATGTTGCCCATGCATCATGTTGTCCATGATCTCATACATCATGCTGCCTATGCATCATGTAGCCCATGATCTCATCTATCATGATACT
This sequence comes from Pinus tabuliformis, assembly GCA_031772625.1. Classification (NCBI taxonomy): domain Eukaryota; kingdom Viridiplantae; phylum Streptophyta; class Pinopsida; order Pinales; family Pinaceae; genus Pinus; species Pinus tabuliformis. Next base: position 2,101,399,727 of record CM062816.1, read on the forward strand.
GCCCATGCTCATGCATCATTATGCTGCTCATGCTCATGATTTCATTCATCATGATGCTGCCCATGTTCATGATCTCATTCATCATCATGCTGCCCATGCTTATATCATCATGCATCATTATATTGCCCATGCTCATACCATCATGCTGCTCATGATCTCATACATCATTATGCCCATACATCATGATGCCCTTGCTATCCTTCTTTATATCAGCCTTAGCTGCTTACTATGGCTTGCAGCCTAGCAAAGCAGCTAGGCTATAGTTCCAGAATCCTCCACGCAGTCCCATTATTTGCTGTGTGAATCAGGGCTGCGTATTAGGTTTGAACAACGTATGATCTTGTTAACTGCGTATAACAAGAGTCCATGATTGTGTATGGATATGACCAGCATATAAGTGTCCAGCGTATCACTGTCTATATGACCAGCGTTCTTCATAACCATGATGGACTGCAGTTATCACGTTATGTCTTCATTACTTACTGCGGCTGACAACATATATATATTGCATATATGACTGCGTTCCATCCATGTTGTGTTCCTTCCCTTACTGCAGCTGACAGCGTATATGACTGCGTTCCATCCACGCTGTGTTCCTTTCCTTACTGCGGTTGAATGCGTATCTATATATATATATATATATATATATATATATATATATATATATATATATATATATATATATAGAGAGAGAGAGAGAGAGAGAGAGAGAGAGATATTGCGTATATGACTGCGTGGCCATGCTGTGCATGACAACGTATATATATTGTTGCGTATATACTAGTATTTCCATCCACGCTGTATTCTTTCCCTTATATCGTATGAATGATTGTGCATATATTGCTAGGGCATCATCCACATATAAGCTAGGGCATCATCCAATGTATCTTCTTGTGTGTCTCTCCTTCACCAAAAACCCAAGACGTGGTGAGGAGGAGATCACATGAAGAGTGTGTGTAAATGACTTCAAGTCCACACTTATTTATACTAAAAACGTAGATGATGAATAGACACGTCTATTGGGCTTCTGAGCCTACGTAAGATGCTGGCCGACTTAACAATTTGTCCATAACATAAATAAATTCATAACTTCATAAATACTTATCAGAATTGGATGATCTTTAGATCAATCCTATACCTCTCGATGAGACGGATCCAATAAAAATATCAGTTGCCATAAATAAGATGACACACATGGATTTGGCCCTAATTGCCAATTTTTGTGTCCTCTTGTCTTGGCTTGTCTTCTAATGTTTATGTTTATGTTCTATCTGTATTTTACTATCATGCTGATGTGCATCTGGATATTGATATTGAGCTAATAAGAAAATTGAAGTAAATCGCTCTAAGCATAGAACATACCAAAATTTAACAATGCGAAATACCTTTCAAAGCCTCTTATCATCACATTGTATCTCCCTTGAGAGGTCCTACCTCATCACCTAATACCATAAACCCTAGAACATCAATCAAAGGTGATCATATATAAAGGTGAAAGTCTATAAAGAGCAAGGGATTTTGACTGTGGTGATAGTGGGTCATAGTTCCATTGTTATCACTTGGTCTAGCTCTTTGTCCTATAGGGTTTCCCTCCCTAGGGCCTGCTAGATTGTGTTGTAATAGGAGGTTCAGTGGATCAGAAAAGCACCTCAGGGTGTTGCTTCAGTGTTGGATTAAGGGTTGTCTCTTGGTGCAATAGGAGGCAGAAGCTCGTGGTACTGAGTTTTGCAGACGAAAAATACATGGCAGCAAGCGTGGCCACATGCGAAACTATTTGGCTTCGAAAGTTACTAGTGGGATTGTTTGGTTAATTGTTAGATTCAACCAGTATCTGTTGTGATAATTAGAGTTGCATCATTCTGTTTGAGAATCTAGTCTTTCATGATAAATCAAAGCATATCGACATCCGATACCACTTCATCAAAGATTGTGTACAGTGTGGATTAGTTCGGCTACAATATGTTCCCATAGATCAACAAATTGCGGATATTCTCACGAAGGCCCTGGATAAGGCAAAGTTTGTCTACTTCAGGGATAAGATGGGAGTAGTCGAGATCACCTTCCTCACTAAGAGGGAGTGTTAGTTTTTGGTGGCAGCGAAAATGTTTTCTAGTCTCTATTGTGTTTATGAGGCTAAGGAACACATTTTCTCCAATAACCAAAAAATTATACATAAGAATGTCTTAATTAGATTAATTATTTTCCCAAGTCTAACTGAGGAAAATTGGTTATTTAAATCGGATTAATTGAAGTAAATCTATTTCGCTCTAAAGACTTCCAGAAAAGTCACTTGATGGAGGCAGGATGATGTTAGCCATCGATTGTGATTAGATCATGGTCGTTGATTGCCCAACGAGAGATTATAAGAGCAAGTCGATGGGGCTTTGGAGAACACACATAGATACTCAGTGAGTGCGATTGGTAGTGATAGCAAGGGCACAGAGGGAGACACCAGCAGTGGGGTTTCAACAGAGAGTTTGGGAAGAGAATTTCTGGAGAAATTCTCCACAGATTTTCCAGCCATTCCGAGGAGGAAAGGAGGTCAAATTATTTTGCAAGAGGGAGGCTGATTTAGCTAGTGCACATTTCCAATTTACACAATGCAAGTTACACAGGCTATAGTTCAATTTCCAGTGCTAGAGTTAACTACTGGAGGAAGTGCAAGTGGCCTCAATGTGTTTCAATAGGCATTGTAATTGTCGGAACAAAGTTCCAGAGGCTAAAAGAATTTCCTAGAGCCAACAATGCGCATTTCCAGTCACTAGTGTGAGCAGCAGGAGGTGTGAATAAGCAGAGGGAGGCCAAATTAATTTTGCAAAAGGGAACTTGTATTTCTAGTTGATTTTTCCAGCAGAGAAAATTGTTTTCCAGAGCTTTGCTAGTGAGAGGCAAGCCGTTGTTGTAATTCTCAAATTACTGAAGATTTATTAATAATATAAACTCTCATTTGCAGAACTAGTATTCCCCAAATTGGGGTTTTTCCAGGGACAATTTGTCCAAAAACACCGTTGTCAATAAATTTTGTGTGTGTGTATTAATTCTCAGTTCCTGTATTTATTTGTGAAGATTGCAGTAGTGAATTAATCATTATTTGTGAAGATTGCAGTAGTGAATTAATCAACCTGTTGAAGCATGGCATTGATGGGGCTCTCAAAGAGTTATCTCTATAGTTATTTCTAGCATTATGAAGGCTGATGGCGGCATTCTATTTGCAGCCCTTTTCCCCTTAATTATTCACAGAAAAGCCCTCTTTAAAGTGTTGTTCTTTATCTCCATTTTGCCCAAGATATGGTAAGCACCAGTCTTGGGGTTTCCATGACCCTAATTGTTCTCAAACCATTCATATTTTCACCACTCTATAACTACTTGTTTCTATAAGGTTTACTCTTTAAACATTACCTGGAACCTCTGCTCCATGGCCGCAGTAATCCTACTTAGGGATAACCCCCTTGTATTGGAGTAGAGCCAACCTAAGGGGAGAGGAAGAGCTATTGAGGTGGAAGTGGGTAGCCTTGCTAAGTTACAGAAAGAAAGTACTTAGTGTTTGCAACTTTACACTTTGTAGGTGCTGGATTTTGTTATAGAAATATGTATGAAGAACGCTGCTGTTGGAAAAATGACAACTCTAGGAAGTCAAAGGAAACGCTGCTGTTGGAAAAATGACAACTCTAGGAAGTCAGAATTCCTTTGAATCACCTGAATCACTTCAAATCTGTTTTTCCCCCTCACCTGCACAATATTAGAGTGTTTTCCTGTAGCTGGAAGTGAAAAGTAAAGAATGGAAAGTTGCTTTCTCTAACTTTGTTTTGGTCCTCTGCATGTCTGACACCTCGAGGATTACTAGGGAACTCGTCAGACACAAGCTTGACACATATCATGTTTAATTATGTGTCAAACTTGTGTCCAATGTGTGAGATATGGAGATGTAGTTGCTAGGGTACATGTCATGTTTCCTAGCTGCTGGATTACAGGATACATCGAATAGTGTTTGTTGTATTGGGATGGTATCTGATATGCAGGTGGGTATTTGCACAAATAAGATGCTTTTCCATTCACCTGCCGTTATTACTAACTCATCAGAACCATGTGACTTATTCTTCCCGGGTACTTGATGTTTGCTTCAGGGATTGGCCTTGCATCAACAGCATTAGTCTTGGTCTTGGAATGGGATTGTTACTCTGTATTAAATCTTTTTCCATTCCTTGTTGCACCTGGTTCTGGCTAAACTTCTAAAGTATGTATGCTAGAAAAAGACATGTATTCAGGGAATTGGATTCATCCTTCTATCAACAGGCTTGGAAACTGTTTATGTAGATCTGTTATTCATTCCATTTTCTGACAAAGTTTGATGTTTTACATCGGAAATGAGATAACTTGTAACAATTGTGGTACCTTTGTTGCTAATGACAGCTAGGTGTAATCCTTGAGAGAAGGATACGAGAGTACATGTTACCTGTCTTTGCTTTTATTGTACTTTACTCCAAACTTCCACACAAGGTATGTCTAACCCAAGTCAAAAATGTTTTCCTTGGTGTTTAGTTCAAATTTAAGTTGTGAAATACCTTTTCATGTGAAATATTTGCATATGATATGATTGGTTTCCTTGTTTTTAAATGGTTCAGGAGCTCCGGTTTATAATTTTGGCAATGCCCTTGCTCAACCTCTCTGCAGCGATTGCAGCTACAAGAATGTATACTTCGCGTTTCTTTTGAAAATAAATCAATTTACGTGTCCCAAAGCCATCTTAATAATTCTATAGAGCAATGGAGTCTTGCCTTTCCCTTTGCTTGGATATGCCTTCTGGAAGTTTTATTAGTTTTACAGATACTGTGTTCCAGTAATTACAAGCTTCAATATTTCTACTGAATATTGAAATTGAATTTGGGCTGCCTCTATTGCAAATATTAAACATAATGGACATTGGAGAATATTGAATTGCATTCTCATTTCTAGAGTTGAAAATTTCACTTTTTTCCTTATTCTGACATATTCACTGTGAGCAAATATGGTGTATGCTTCCAGTTTAGAAGTTTCTTCATGAGGAATATATTTAGGAATTAAGAACTGCATGAGCAGGATATAAACAGACTTAGATGAGTTCAAATGTTTTGTTTTGCAGTTACAACAATAGGAAGAAAGCAATCTGGAAGTGGGCATACATTGGCATGATATGCTCGCTCTTTGCAAGGTTGGAAACCTGATTAATCCTCTGATTATGATATATGTAAGCTTTAACTTGAAAAAAAAAATTTGCATTTTCAGGATTCTGACATATTGTTTGACTGGGCACTTCAGTTTAGGGTTCTCTGCAATAATGAGTGCTGCATCATATGCAAACTATCCGGCTGGCTATGCACTAGATGCTCTGCATCATAAAGGTAAGAGGTCATCGGCATGTTTGATGTGATAAGAAACCTGACAATGTTAGAGATACAGATGTCAATCTTTGAACCAGTTCCTATGGAACACAATTTATTCACCAGATCACCTTTGTGTGCTTCATTGAAATTTCATTGATACTTTGTTTGCCTATCTTAAGAAATCTTCTCTTGTAACCCGATTATATGGCAAAATTTATACTCATGAGAGCACAGGTGCAAATCTTTTAATAGGGTTCATCAGGACATGGTAACTTGTTAGTTAAAATCTTAATGGTGTAACTTGTTAGTCAGTTACAAGTCTTGTCAGCCTATTCAACATGCTTATGAAATATGCCAATTCTGCTCATTTGTTCGAAACTCGGTCAAATCTTGTCAAATGCACAAAGACTCAACAAGTTTTACCAAAACCTGACGTTTGTTTAAGGTTTGATGTGTTTGACCAATTTTCATTGGTTCATTGTTGAATTTTGTGAGTTTTACACACACAAGTATGGACAGGAATACACATAAGAATGAGAAAGGGTGGATTCATACTTGTTTTGTTAGAGAATGCAATATCTCATTACATAGTAGTGGAAGAGCACATTAAGTAACTCATTCTTATATCACTTTGTTTAGTAATACTTTATTATATGCATAAGTTGTTATCAGTATATCTAAGTTCTAAACATGGCCATTATTTCTAACACTCTCCCATAATGGTCATTTTACATGCTTGTTCAAATACAAAAAGCTAAAAGTATTAGAAAAACAAGCTTTTTGTAGTCACAAGATAAGATCTTCAAAATAGTGATTAGAAGGGAACTATATCTGGTGTGCTTGATGAAGTAAAATTCTGTCACCATCCTTTTAACCATTGACTCACTAACTGGATGGCAGCCAATGCTGTTAATTTTTTAATAGATCTGATTTATTTTCCTAGAAATTTATTTTATAGCTAAAAAATGTTTCACCCAGTAAATTGTTTTTCTGATAACTGCTGAAAATAAATACATTGTATTTTAACTTTAAATGAAAATTTGCAGTGGAAAATAAATGGTAATCAATCACATAACACAGCATAAAATGAATCCCAACAAATTCTCTTTGACTTTCTATTACTCAAGAAAATTAGGGCCTCCTTGTTGGAATCATGATTGCCATTACGCCAAAACCCGTAGCTGTTAGTAAACAAACACATCACCAGAGTTAACAGATCCTCCAAAGGCAGTGAAGAACATGTCGCAAAACACACAGAGAGCACTAGATTATCCAATGCCCAACAATCTCCCCCACAGTGCGAGTTGGGGGTGTTTTGAACTCAAGACCTTTGGCTCTGATACCAATTGTTGGAATATTCACCAATACAGAGAAGAGGCGTGAATCAGTATTGGACACTTTTTAACAATTTTAATCATATCATGTAAACATTAAACAGTTAACAACACCATTCAACAATGCACAACGTCAAAGACAGTACACAAGATATTTCTAGGTGGAAACCCTTATGAGAGAAAAACCACCGAACACTTTTAATATAAGTTCTAAGGATTAAATCAACAAGAAGCTCCAAGTTTCGAGATTCTCCAGCAACAACTAGAAGGAGGCTCCAACCTGTTGATTTTTGTAGCATTTGGGAGGTATTCTTGCATGCCAAGGAGCCTTTGAAATTAGCAAAAAGAAGATATTAAATATGAAAAATAATTAGTATTATTTCTAGCCTTCATGTAGGCCCCAAAAGTCAAGTCAGACCCACCTTTTGAATGGGTGTGACCCTTGGTCAAACCCATGTTTTTGACTAGTATAAATAAGACAATTCGACCTCCACACTTGGAAGAATTCGAATATCACACAAGAACAACAACATCTCTGATCCACATGTGCGAAGTCAATAGAAAGGAGGAATGCGAAGTTTGACCAAATCTGATGTTGCCATTGACCAAAGTTGATCGAGTTCATTCTTGCACATTTTCACTGAGTTTATAGGCTAACTATTGGAGTGAATATTTTGGACATCCTTGACTAAATGTTGACCAAATTTATGGACTGAAATATGGATGTTGACCGAATTTGTTTGACTAGGGTTGACCGTAGGTCAGCTGGGACAGTTTGACCAAATTCACTGTATGTTTTTCCACGACATTGGAGTCTAGGTTAGGGTCTTAGAATCAGAGACATTAACAATTCAAATAACACAACAAACTACTTTGCACAGCGGAATATAAACAATAGTAAATCAACACATGCACAAAAACAAACAATTTTGTACAATTTTTAACAACCCAACTTTTTTATAGCAACAAGCTATAATACAACTGTCTAGGGCTCCCGTACCAGGGATAATGGCCCTGATACATCCACTGATACAAGAATACAAACTAGGGCTTCTTTTCAACAACTATGACAACCAAACTGCCCTGAACAAAATACACTGGTTGTCTAGCTGAGGTAGTGACAATCACAACTCTTTGATTGTACCTTGAACACAATTGTTGGTCCTTTTGCTCCCAATCTGCAGCCCTGCCTCTATCAATGGTCCTGCTCCTTTAGGTCACTAAACTCAGCTTATAAATATACCCCTTTGTTGATCATTCGTCCATCAATGTATCAACACATAGGGTTCTCTATTGAGTTTTCACAACTTTGTTTGTGAACAACTCTAGACTGCCCACTGTTGCTCCTCATCTCCTTTGGGACTTCTTCCCTCTAATGCCTTCCTACACTGCTCTAATGAAGACAAACTTTGGGTCGAAGGGCTGCCACCTATCATTGCAAGATGTCGTTTTCCAACAATGAATTTGGGTTGAATCACTTAGCTATCCTTGTTGAGAAATCTAAAGGGCTATGATTAGAGTGATTTCTCTTTACTTTATAACTGCTTGTGATGTATTTTTACTTTAAGTTACTTATTAGCTTCTTTACTTATATTATGTTTGTATATCATCAAACAACTACCAAAAAAAGAAGAACAAGGACACAAAATATAGGTTGCAAGTCAGGGCCAAAACCTCTCCACTTGAGAGGAAAGCCTGCAAATCTCCTTTTCCTTATAGATTCTTCAATTGGCGAATTCCAAAACCTTTAGACCAAGACCAATACCCTCCAAGACCAAGTCCAACCTTTTTGGATGATGTGCTTTCCTTGTCTAAGTCAAACCCAGTCAAATCTCTTCCGGTAGCACAATTTCGACCTCCATTTGCAGAATTTCAGCCTCCTTTGCAGACTTGAAATTTTCAGCCCTCCTGCAGTTGTTGGTGCCACACGTGTGAGCTTCTTTTAGCCTCCCAGGGCTTCCTTAGACCTCGCTTTGCTTTCTTTGACTTCTGGAGCTTGAGGATGGCTTCTTGTGACCTTTGCTTGACCTTCTTGCCTTCTCTTCTTCAAGATCGAACTTGTAGAGGAAAACCCTAGATTTGTTGCAGAAACCCTAGCCTTCCTTAACACGTGTGAGAGAGAGATAGCCAAAAACCAAGTCTTCTTTGTTCTCTTCCTTCTTCATTGCCTTCTTCTTCTTCTACCTTTACTTGAATGAGAGAGAGATGAATGTGCTACAAGGAGGTCGAGTTTCCTCCTTTATATAGGCTTCTCAAAGGTGGATGTGGCTCCTCAAATTAGGCCGACTTGCCAGCTGCCAGACTGACTTGATCTTGGAGGGTAGTTTGACACTTTTAAGGACAAAAATATTTTTTTTACAAGTTACAATGTGGCCGAAGGGGTCCTCAACTTATGACAATGACTCTTTTGACTTCTCAACCTAGGACAAACCCTTGAAGCACTCAATGGGTGTTTGACCTATAAAATAAAAGACCTTGAGCAAGAAATCCATGCTCCAAAAACAATAATAATAATTTTCTTTCATTTTACAATTTACAAGAATCAAAAGTACATTTCATATTTATGAAGACCGAAACTAGTTACACATTTTTCAACATTCCCTCTTAGCTAGGGAGGTATTCATAAATGGTACGTGGACATTCTCAATCTGAAGAGATCTCATAAGCATCATATTGGTAACCCATATGTTTAGCATCATATCAACCAACATTGTCATATAGCGAGGCCTTGACTAACAACTCTATCTGTCCACAAGATCAGAGCAAAATGCTTGGCAAAACCAATGATTTATATACACCATCATCATTGTCTCTTAGGGTAGATATCCCACCTGGGTGTTCACAGAGTATGACCTTCTTTGGATTATTCTTATCTTGGATAGCTAGTCCTCAAAGAATATCGGTCCACGACTACTCTTATCTTGGATGACCTACCTCATCCTCAAAGAGTATCGGATGCCAGATGCTTACCCAATCCTCCATTTTGTCTTTCAAAGTGAAGACAAGAATGATGTGCCTATCTCTCCCTCTCAACTAGTGAGGATACATCAACCAAACCAAGCTTGTCTCTCAAATACACAAGCTTCTTATTAGGAAGAGATTTTGTCAATATGTCAACTACTTGTTCATCGGTGGAGATATATTGTAGTTGTAACACGCCATCTTGTACTAGCTTCCGAATATAGTGATACTTGTTGTTGATATGCTTTGTCTTTCCATGAAACACTGGGTCTTTAAACAATCGTATGCAACTGGTGTTATCACAATGTATCATTGTAGGGTCCATAGGTCCTTCAAATAGGTCGAATAGAAGCTTCCTTAACTAGACTGCTTCTCTGCTTACTTCACAGGCTGCAATATACTCAGCCTCAACACTACTATAAGTCGTTGAATCTTGCTTTCTACTCATCCATGAGATCATGGAGGGTCCCAAACTAAAACATCTTCGTGTAGTGATCCTTCCATCTTGCTCATTGCCTCCTGAGTCAGAATCTACACATCCAATCAAGTGACATCATTCCTCCTATCATATTTCAAGAACTAGTGATGGTTCCTTGCAGATATCTCAATATATGTTTTGTTGTTATCCAATGATCATGTTTTGACTCCACTTGGAATTAACTAAGAACATTTACTACAAAACATGTATGGTCGAGTATTCACCAAGTACATCAGTGAACCAATCAATTATCTATACTTGGAAGGATCCACAAGGCTCAATTTCGAACTCCTTAGTCTTTTCAAATTTTTGATCATCGGGGTTGTCATTGGTTTGCAATCTATCATGTCAAACCTCTTCAACATCTTGATCACATACTTTCCTTGCCCTAGATAAATCTCTTCGGGTCCTTGCCAGACTTACAGTCCCAAATAATAGTGCATCAGCGCTAGATCCTTCATGTCAAATTTTGTTGCTAGTTGCTTCTTACATTCTTCAATTCAACCTTCTACACCTGTCAAGAGAAGATCATCCACATATAGAAGAATGATTATCGGTTCTCCCTTCACAACCTTAATATAAAGGTTAGGATCAATAGAACTCTTTGTGAAGCCTAATCTCTGAAAGTATGCATCCATCCTAGCATACCATGCCCTTGGTGCTTGCTTGAGGCCATATAGTGCCTTCTTTAATCTGAAAACATATACATTTCTTTCCTTGACTTCAAATCCCAAGGTTTGTTCTATATAGACTTCCTCATCAATTGTGCCATTTACGAATGTGGTCTTCACATCCATTTGGTGGATGTGCTAAACACACATGGGCAGCAATAGAATATGAAAGATAAAACATGAGAGTACATCTTTTATTAACAACTGATATACATTTATAGTACATTGTTTGATCGTTGGGTTTCACATCCCAAGGTCTCTTGGACTTCTTTTTGTCTATTCAGCTTCCACACTAACCCATTGAGGATTAGGTGTCCAAAATTCCCCCCTTAATCTGAACGGTTATGTATGAGTCCAAGAAGAGAGTTGTAATACAAAATGTGCAAAAATGCATGACAGCACTAGGCTGAATGTGCTCTCTAAAATGTTGGTATAAAGGGTGGTGGTTTAAGGATGACCACCAACACTGGAATGCTTAGTGCAATTCCCAGAACTCTTCCAAAACTAGCAAGACGCTGAAGTCTTCTGCTAGAGGAAGTGTTCCTATTGTTTTGAAGAGGGAAACCTTCAACCAATAAAGGGAGGTCTCACCCCGCATAAAAGGGAGAACTTCAACCTGAAAAGGGAAGTCTCAACCTATGATGGTTTAAGGATGACCAACAACTCTGGAATGCTTAATGCAATTCCTGGAGCTCTTCCAAAATTGCCAAGAAGATGAAATCTTCTGCTAGAGGAAGTGTTCTCAATTTTGTTCTTGGAATTCTTCCGAAACTGGCAAGAAGCTGAAGTCTTCTGCTAGAGGAAGTGTCCCAAATTACCAACTGAAGGCATGTTCACGGGCATCTTTGTCTCTGGATACAACTCTGAAACTGGTGTGGCAGGTTGTGGCTCAGGCTCGCTTGATGTGAATTTGAAGCTTGTAGATGACAATCATTTCCCCCCCCCTGTCAGATACAAGGTGAGATGATGGAGAAAACTCAACTACAAGATTATTCAATACTCTGGAACAAGTTCTGACATGTGATTGAAATATTTTCTTGGCTGTTGATGCCCATTGCCAAGAAGCGATACATCCAAGATGAATCTTTGTTCTTGCAGGACGTTTATTTCTGAAGCATTTGTGTGAAGAATGGGTGGTTTTATGACAGTGCTTACATGGATGAAGATCAAAACAATGATCTTTCAAATGGCCAACTCGGTCACAGTGTTGGCATTTCACAATCTGTTGTTGTTGCTGTGGAAGAGGAGTAGAATCTGGAACAGCTAGAAATGGACTGTCATGAAGAGCAGGTGAACTGTCATGAATGAATCCAGCTGTTAACGCTTGAAATTTCACCTCAGGCTGAGAAAGGTAAACTCCAAGGCAACATCAAACCACTTAGCCTCGTAGCTAGCCCTACGGGGTAGGAGAGGGCTCTCTCCGGTCTATCTCAATAAAGATCTTCAATGGGCGAGATGACCAATAGGAAAACACTGATTTTAGGCTAGTAAACTGATCAAGAGGTTTAAATTTGGGATTTTTAAAGTTTTGGTGGAAAATTGGGGAATGGCAATTTCGGGTGCGGGGATTGGACACAGTTTTCGCAGGGGGTTCTTTGGGGCGAGGTAGGAAACAGTATTGATGCCTTTGATAGAGATGGATGGATGAGAATGACTGGTGAGGAGTTAAGGAGAGCAAGCAATAACCTTGAATTCCCCTTAAACAGTTGAAAACATTGATATTAAGCAAACTTAAAAGCAGAGCATGACAGTCATGAATTCTACTTTAACACTTCATTTGCCTAATTTGCAGAAGGAAAAGTAAGGAAATGATTCACATAACACACTTACAAGTACAAAGAGAAACACACCATCAATACATGTGACCACAAGAATCCCAAAAAGGACTGCAAAACCCTGGTCTTCCTTTGCCAAAAATTGCAGAGATACAGTGAATAATACAATAAGAGCTTCTCCCTCAAGAGTCCAACCATGAAAATGAGCAAGAGAGTACATAATATAGATCATCTAACATCTTTCCCTGCCTCTAGGGGTTGAGCTCACTATCCTAGGAGCTGTTTCAACCAATTCTAAACTAAGCACTGAAAACTAGGCAGTCAAAACAACTTGCTTCTATAAGCTAGGAAACCAATTCATTCATTTAATTTTCACCTATCTCATGAATGAATCTTCTAGAAGAGATACATAAGTGTAAAAGTGTCATAAAATTACATCATTTACAACAAGGAGGATAAAAATCAATTCCAAAAAGTCAAACATAGTCAAAACTGCGTTTTGCTGAGCTGTAGGCTAAAATCCTGAGCAATTTGCCTGATGGGTCGCGCGCCATTCTTGAACGGGTCGCGCGCCTTTGAGAGCACTTTTGGGGCACTTCCAGGTGTCCAAATGGGGCAAGAGTAGGCTTGTTGGAAAGGTCTGGATGTCTACTTTCCAACCCAAGTGGAATTTCTGAATTTGGTGGTCATTTACTCCTCCAAAATTGCAATCTCCCAAGACTGCTTTCTGTGTGTCAAAAATGTGGCAAAAAGTCATTTTTTGCTTGTTTTTTGACTTTCTGGAGGCCCAAAACTTCATAAAATCTCTTGGCAATGGGTGAGCATGTGTAACTTTTCATGACAAATCCAGAAATGCTGAGTTTTCCAGGAACGGAGTAGCCAAATGAAAGGGTCGCGCGGGGGGTGAGACCCGTTGAGGGGACAAAACCTGTTTTTTGCTTGAAAAGACCAGAAATGACCCAAAATGCTCAAAATTTCTTGGAATTTGTGCTGGGGCTGAGCTATTTAGTGCCATGCTCCTTCAAGGAAGCCTCGACCAAGATGTGGAGGGGGTCGGACCTTTTTCTTCGTTTTTGTGCTTTGGCCAACCGCCTTTGGAGCACTTTCATCTTCGCTTTGCACACGTGCATCCGTGCCCAATAATGATTCTTCATGTTTCTAAGCAATTTCTTATCTTGGTTGGCCTTGGCCAACAGCTTCTCCAAATGAGCATTGAGCCGGATAAGCATAGACTCTCGCTCAACAGGTACTAAATCACCGGGTCTTCTTCGATTCAAGTTGCGGTCACTACGAATCCTCCACAACTCATCAAGAGTTTGCTCATCCTCCAACTGCTTGTTGCGCTGCTCTAAATAGGTGATCGTCCACTGTGCCCTCTCTAACTTCTGCTGCAACAAGCGGTTCTCGGCCTCCTTTTGCTGAATGACCTCATGAAGCTCCGTGGTAGGAGAGCGGGTATCAAGATCAATGATATCAATGTCGGGATCACCGGTCATTCCCTCCTCGATCATGGGCTGCTTGCCCCTTTGTGCTGCCTGTGCTGCTGAAGAAGGCGAGGCCCCTTCCACCTGATGTGGAGATAGCACTCGCTGAGCTGATGAAGAAGGCGAGACCCCTTCCACCTGCTGTGGAGAAAATACTCGCCGAGCTGCTGCAAATAAGGCCCTTTGGCCTCTCTGATAAGTGACCAATGGAGAAGAGCTAACATATCTAGTCACGGGGGTGTCATGCTGCTGTGATGGTCCTCCCTCCTCGTGAACAACCTCAGGATGTGGTGGTGGTGGTGCTGTGAAAAGCTCACGAGAGATAAACTCCTCCCATGGGATGCCCTGCTGAGCCAACTGATGTATGACCACAAGCTGAATCAAACCATAATGATAGAGGCTCCTATACTGCTGTGCTGGGCTCTTCCTCTGCATCAAGGGCACCATCCTCTCAATGTTCCGGCACAAGAAAACAGGGATGTTCATCATCCGTACCCGTGTGAAATGCATCAACAGGCGAATATGGTACGAATATACCTGTGAAAATCTGTCCTCACAGGTGAAATAGAGCATGATAAGCTTCATCATGGGGGCATACTCACTCCTCAGAAATCTGAAGGGAAATACACCCGTCAAGTGTCTCATGAATGCAGGTCTAATGAAAGGCTCATACTGAACACTGTCCAACATCTTGCGCTTATTCCACACCTCTCCGACATTAGGTATCCCTATGGCTTGAGCAATCATCTCGGGTGTCAATGTAAAATCCACCCCGGCAAGGTTCACATGTCCATCATGCAAATGCAAAACAAATAAGCGAGCCAACTCCCTGTGATGCTGAATCTGAGAGATCCTCTCGCAAAACTCATAGCAAGACATATAACGGAAGCATGATATTGCCATTGGACAAGCCTACAAATCGGTCAAAGAGGTGGGCTCCTCTCTCCTATGATGACCGCCCTTTCCACCCTTGTGAGGCCTCCTCTGTACCTCAAACTCTGAAGCTGACACATGGTCATCACTTTGCGCATAATTGGTTTCGGTTTCTGACATTGTTTTAGGAGCAAAGTGGCTGAAATACACTGCTGTTTCTGCTTTGTAAACTGCTGATTAGAATGCTGTTTCAAGGGGACAAGGAGCACGAGGGAAATGTTAGGGGAGGGATACTTTAAAGGGAAAACGGGAATAATAATAAAACATGGAGTTTAGGGGAAGAATTATTGCATATACATCATTATACAATTTGATTTACAAGGACATTATGAGAGGTAGGGTTAGGGTGTAATTTTTTGATTTCTTGGGAAGAGGGGTAGGGTTTAATTTCTTGATTTCTTGGGAAGAGGGGTAGGGTTTAGGGCTCTTCACATATTTGGAAGGGAAATTTACATAGAATGATAAGGAATATGAAATGGGAGATGGGAAAAAAAAAATGAGAACAATGGGATACCTCAAAACAGCATATAAAACCCTAGCAATTTGACAACTTCAAACCAAAAGCACAATGGTGACTTTCACTTGCAAATGGAGACTTTTACAAATACAATCTTGACCTTCTTGAACTATAGCAAGCAATAATTTTTTATGATGGAGGGCCTACCTTGCAAAATTTGGCAATTTATGGTTCCTTGGCAAGTTTGCTGGCGGTTTTGGCAGAGAGAGTGCTGATGGGTCGCGCGCCTCACCCAACGGGTCGCGCGCGTTATAACTTAACACTGGCACAGGGCGCCTGACGGGTCGCGCGCCTGGTTCAACGGGTTGCGCGCCTTCCCAACTCACACAATTTGCTCAAACTCTCTTGGAAACAATTGCTCTATCACTTGAATGCACAATGAGGCTTGATGGAGGGAGATTAGGGCTTTTATAGCCTTGTTTGAATTAATTTCATGTCATAACCCACTTTATAATGTTTTTCCATGACACTTTATAAACTTGACTTTTTTGGTTTCCTTTTGTCCTGAAATTGATTGATTTGATGCTTTTCTTTGATAATTTTTGCAGGGATAGCATCTGAGGGATCTTGACAAGGGAGCCAGGGTTACATGCTTTCCTTTGAATCATTTTGAATTTTTACAATTTTTACAAAATTTTGAGAAATGACCTTGGCTTTAAAAACAGGGTTTTTAAATCCAAGGTGAAAATTAACTGTACAAGATGAAATTTTTCGAAGAAACACTTTGAAAATCATCCCTCTGGCTTGCTGGGCACTTATTGACCTTCAGAGACGTGACCTTGAAAACAAACTGGACCTAAACCCTAGACCTAAGACTTTGACCTCAAGACAAGACAAACAACTTTGAAAAAGTTTAATGACTAAAACAACCTAATCCATCAGTGCCAAGAGGGGAATAAAATACCAGCTCCTCCATCAGGGTTATGGCATGCCTAATGGAATGCAAGACACTGATGAGACACCTACTTATGCAAATGCAAAGAGCTTTGATCGCTGATGGAGGGCTACTAGACCGACTCTAACACCAGCACTCTGAAACTAAATGGGCTTTGAGTAGTCTGGAATATGAAAGGACAAGTCCTTGTCATATCCAAGACCAGTTCTATGCTTGTTGTGGACAAGCTGTTCCCAAGGTCCGATGATGGGCTTGGGAAGTGTAGATTGAGTTTCTGCATCTGCATGTACAACTGCTGCTTTATTGGGTGCTAAATCTGAACGAACTTCAACAATATTGTCTTGCTGTTTATGGGAGTCTGTTTCATTGTTCTGAACAGAAATAGGTTCAGAATGATGACTCCTCTGTGTTAATTCTTCTTGTTGTAGCTGAGTTTCGAGCTGCAAAAATTCCATCTTCTCTTGTGCATTTTGTAGACAAACTTGAATGTCTGTGAGAGAAACTTTGCTGATTTTTAATGTATCATGAGTAGTAGACAATATGAGAGTTTTGAGGAACTCTAATACTTCATTGATTCTGGCCATTTTTTTTTAATGTCAGATTTACACCTTAAAAACTGATCACAACTACTACTCAATGCAGAAAAGTAATACCCACTCACAGTACACAGCAATATCCTTTATAAATGTCAGCAAATGATCAGTGTGCAACCAGCAAGCACCAATTAAATAAACAGTGTATCAATGCAGCAATTAATTAAGTCACGGTTTCATTGACCATAGAAACATAATTTTGACCAGTAAAAGAACCAACAAATCAGTCACCTCGATTAGACTGTTCCTCTGGCCTGTGAGGAATTTAGAAAAACGGAATCAGGCTGTAAAGATTGATGTCCAGGTTCTTCTTGGCAGTGAGAAGCGCCTTTGTGTTCAGATCTTTGAGCAACTAGGTTTTATTCAAGACACTTGCTTTGTTGAGACTGCAAAGGGTGCTATTTTGCAGCTTCTAAATTTTGCTGAGGCGATTGCAATAAGTCGCCGGTCTCCGGAAAGGCTCTTTAGGGTTCTGGATATATTTTTCTTTTAATACAAAGTTCAAACTTAAAAACATACTGAAGCATAAAATATAGAACACAATAAAACTTCCATGGCCCAATGGATAAGGCGCTGATCTACGAAACCAGAGATTCTGGTTTCAACAGAGTCAGTTCACGTTGGTCTGTTGAGAGATGAGATTCTGGGTTCGATCTGGTGGAGTTGCTTTTAAATATTGCTCCCTGTCGAGTGCGGGTCAAGAAGTTTTCTTCATTAAATTAGGGCTGCATGAAATATCAGCATCGGTTACAGAGAATTGAATCCAAAATCATTTTGAATATTGTTGCTAGTCGAGTACATGTCAAGTAGTTTTGCCGATTGAAATAACGGCAGTCAATTACAGAGGACTGAATCCCAAATCTTCCATTTTTCAAAGGATTTCAACTAGCATATGGAACATAGCTTTGGATTTATCTTCATCTTCTCTTCTTAACGTATGCTTTTCCTCATTATTAAAAGCTCCATGATTTAAAATATACCATTGTCTCTCATTCAACACGTAACATTTACGGCCAACATCATTTGAACATGGCCATCGCATACGGATTTCAAAGAACATAGTCAACACCCAAATCGAATATATCACCACTACACCATATTCATTCAATGCACTACAGGTTTCAAATTCAACACATTCAACTCGCATTCATCGAAGCAGCGTTCTTCGTTCCAGCGTGGAGGCAACCGATGCGCACCAGTCCAAAGCTCGCTTCCACTTGTTATCAGGTCTCAGAATATCAAATCCTTTGAACATGTTCAGTATACTTAAAACAACAACTGTATAACCAAGACTGTGATGATATACATTCCAGTACCTTCGAAACTTGTGCTCTTTCTTTGGCCTCAGGAGCAATGCAAAGACCTGCAATGTTCCGAATGCAAAAATTGCAATTCCGAGGCTTCGATGGCAGCTTTAAACAAATATGGGACAGCGTTCTCCTGCCCCGCCTAGCGTTCGGCTGCGGGCATGATAATGAAGGCGGAGGATTCACACAAGGGGGATTCCAAAACCAGCCCTCTGCTGTTCAGAGACTTGGCAGATTTACACGGTCGGGGCATCAAACCCACTTCCCTCCTTCGTAGCGATTCGCGGCCCACTTTTTATTATCTTCAGCGCGAGGGAATCAGCGTCCACAGCTCCTGGCTTGATCTTCCCCAAGGCACTTTCGATCTCAACGCAGATGGCAGTGGGGGAATTATCATCGATTTCGGAACGACCATAACCTTATATATACTCGTTACAGTGCCTAGCAAAATGAAGCTGCACGATGCGTATAGTACCTTGAAGAGCGCTGTTCAAGAAATTATTCAAACAGACTTCAATGGCAACGTTCAAGAATAGGCAGAACAGGAAGAAAGCGATTGACACCTCTTCTTCAGCCGTTGCTGCGTAGAGACGTTGAGTAGGGTAGCTGGTATTCGATGGGAATACCAAGCATTACCCATTATCACGCAGAGAGCAGATTATTACGACTGAGAAAATTTATAATGGCAGAGAGATAACTAGATGAAACAGCTTGGTGTATGTAAGTAGCAGACCTGATAGACAGAGGTGGCAGCTAATGGCAGACAACGGTTATGGCAGAGAGCCCACAGAGCGCAGGAAGGAATATGGCACAGAATGAGGAATAAAATGCTCAATTTTGTCAAGCAGATAGGGCATTAATTAATGCTATCAAGAAGGTTGTTGGACTGGCAAAATTTGACCAATTTAGAGGCATATTTGACAGGTGTGGAAAAGAACTCAGTGAGATTCATGCTGAGAGGTCAGATCCATAGGTGTGTGGCAAGGAAAATGGACAGATACCCTGTGAAATCTATTTAGTAATGAAATAGGTATGTATGCACACAGTCAAATGCTCTATAAGGTGGCAATTCTGATAAATTTTGATTAGGAGAAAGGCAGAATTGACATGTATATAGAGACCACAAAACAAGTGGCTCAAATTGGAGCAGGACCAACAATCACCCACTTTGATACCATGTTAAACACACATGGGCAACAATAGAATATGAAAGATAAAACATGAGAGTACATCTTTTATTAACAACTGATATACATTTATAGTACATTGTTTGATCGTTGGGTTTCACATCCCAAGGTCTCTTGGACTTCTTTTTGTCTATTCGGCTTCCACACTAACCGATTGAGGATTAGGTGTCCAACAGTTCCATCCCATCAATGTTTCCAAAGAGACTAATGAATGTATAGTTGCATACCTTGCGGTTGGAGCAAATGTCCCTTCATAGTCGATGCCTTCTTGTTGAGAGAAGCCCCTAGCCACAAATATTTCCTTATACTTATCAATACTTCCATCTACTGCATGTTTGATCTTGTAGATCCATTTGGAAGTTACCACAGATTTGTCTTCAGGCCTAGGTACGATCTCCTGAACTCCATTCTTCATTGTAGATTGATATTCTTCATTCATGGCATCGTTCCATTCTTGATGATTGACAGCTTCTTCAAAATTGGATGGCTCTTCTTCTATTAGTTTTGTCATATTGGCTGCATACCTAGAATATCGTTCGGGCTTCTTTCTTTCCCTAAATGTGCCTTAAGCTACTCCATGACCTTTTGCATCAAGTAGTGTAGACTTCAAACAGTTGGGTCTCTTTCTAGTTTTGGGGATAAGCACAAGTTGTATAGGTTCACTGGGACCTTCATCTTCATGATTTGATTCTTCTTCTTCCCTAGTAACTTCTTCAAATACTGGAAGTTCTTCATCATCAGAGTCCATAGGGAGATCCTTTGATTTCTTGAATGCAATACTTTCGTCAAATATCACATCTCAACTGACTTCTATTCGATGTCCTTCCTTTATGTAGATCTTATAGGCCTTAGAAGAGTTATTGTAGCCAACGAATGTTCCCTTCATGCCTAATGGATCCAACTTCTTTCTTTTGTCCTTAGGTATATGAATATAGATAGGACAACCAAAATTCAAAGATGATCTATGGTTGGTTTCTTCCAAGTGAATACTTCTTCAGGATTCTGTTATCTAGTGACCTGTGGGGACTTCGATTTTGAATGTATAGAACTATCTTCGTAGCTTCACCCCACAAAAGCTTTGGTAAATCTTGATCATGTAACATTGTTTTTACACTTTCTTCAATGGATCTATTCTTTTGTTTTGCAATTCCATTTTGTTCAGAATTATATGGGACTATCGACTCCCTCTTAATCCCAGACTCCTCCATTATCAGATCTTAATATCTTGATTCTTCTTTCTGTAAGTTTCTCTACTTCAGCTTTGAATTCTTGAAATTTGGTAAATACTTCATCCTTGGATTTCATTAAGTAAACCCAAGTTTTCCTTGAATGATCATCTATAAATGTGACATAATATAGGTGAGCTCCAAGAGATTTAGGAGTCATAGGACTACGGACATCAAAATGAATAAGATCCAAGATTTCTTTTTGACCGTGAAGGACTGCTTCCAAATGGTCTCTTGGTCTTCTTACCCAATGGACATCCCTTACATACTCCTACGGGATCTTCTTTTGAGTTCGGGGATTCCATCTACTATTGAACTTAGAGTTGGAAGGATCTTGAAATGGAGATTACCAAATCTTCTATGCCAAAGTTCACATTAGTTGATTTCAATGTGAACCAAAGTTTGAGCAAGAGGAGATAGCAACTTGTAAAGTCTTCCTTCACGAATCCCAATTACTCTAGCATTTTCTATCCTGAGTTTTTACCCCATACTACAACTTTTCCATCAATGAGAGCCACTCTATCACCTTTATCTTCTAGACTTGAAATGGAAAGTAAGTTCTTATGCAAACCTAGAATGAATAGAATGTTGTTGAGATGAATATTGCCTCCATTCTCCAGCTCTATTGAGGTTGATCCAATTCCTCTCACAAGATAGCTCTTATTATCACCAAGCTCTATAGAGTAACAAGACTTTCCTTTTGACAATGTTTTGAGTTGCTAGTGATGACCAGTCATGTGCCTTGATGCACCATTGTCAATCACCCAAATGCTTTCATCTTGAAATGTACTAGTGAGTGCTGAGAAGAGTCCTTCGTCCTTTGTCTTGGTCAATTCCTTCCTAGGAGTAAATAGGAGATTTCATTCTTCTTTGATGCCCTTCTTGAGATGACTTGCTATTGTTGACCACTTCTTTAGGAACTTCTTCAATGTTGTAGAGATCTTCATAATGCCCTTAGCCAACCTTAGCTCTAATTCCATATTGAGAAATCTAGAGGGCTATGATTAGAGTGATTTCTCTTTACTTGATAACTCCTTGTGATGTATTTTTACTTTAAGTTACTTATTAGCTTCTTTACTTATTATTATATGTATATACCATCAAACAACTACCAAAATAAGAATAAGAACACCTAATATAGGCTGCAAACTAGGGCCAAAACCTCTCCACTTGAGAGGAAAACCCGAAAATCTCTTCTCTTCCTTATAGATTCTTCAATTGATGAATTCCAAAACCTTTAGACCAAGACCAATACCCTCCAAGACCAAGTCCAACCTTTCTGGATGCTATGTTGCAGGAAATGTGGTATAGAGGTCTGTTTCCGTATGGAAACGGGTACGAAACGCGGAAACACTTTTGGTACAGCCGTGAAACACGTTTTTGGCCATACTGGCCACGTTTCCATTTCGGGAAACGTGGCAGTATGGCCGGAAACGTGTTTCAGGGCCGTACGACCCACGTTTCCTCATTAACTTGTGTTTTTTTTAATTTTTTTTTTTTTAAATTTACTTTTAGGGTATGTTAGTGACTTTTTGTTGCTTCTAGATGCGTGTCTAAAGTTATAAAAGTGAATTTTTGCCTTAGTGTTGATATGCAGTTCATCAGGAAGTTTGAGGGATATGCAGTTTATAGTAATGTTAAATTCTTAAAGTAAAAGTGATATTCTCCTTTCATCCTTTTACTTAAATTTTTAACATTACCATGAAATGACTCAGGATGTTTGAGAGTGGTTTCGACCTCATTGGATTTCATATGGAGAAAGTAGAATTTTAGATCTCACTCAAAATCCAGCAGACTTATTTGTTTTTCAGGATTTCAGGATTGGAGGGATTGCAATGTTTCCATTGGATTTTATCATGTACTAGGGTATGGAACTTGTATTTAATCAAGAGAACCAAGCCCTCTATGCATGGGAAACTCCCAATAATCAAGATCATGTAGGGTACTAGGGTATGAAACGTGTATTTAATCAAGAGCACTAAGGTTGTTCGACTATGTAGGAGGAGACTCCCAATACAACAATGGTCCTTCTAAAAAATGGGATGTGGATGCAAAAAATCTTGACTTGGATCTCTCTCTTGCAGCCTTATAGTCTTTATTGTACTTGCAGCCTCATATATTAATATAAATAAAGGCTGATTTTGAGATTTGAATATATAATAAAGGTTGCTTTTGGATATTCCGATATTTTTATTTTCATTATGTGATCATTCATGAGTAAATGTGATGTAAATTAAATCTTAATGTTTAAGTGTAATAAATTATAATGTATCATTTATGCTTTATGATTGCACATATATATATTTAAATATTTTTAATATCTATATATATATATATATATATATATATATATCTCTATATATATATATATATTCGCGTTTCCCCGTTTCCAAAATTTGGGGAGGTCGCGTTTCGTATCGCTTCCCGTTTCGGAAACTCGTACCCGTTTCCCTGTTTCGTGCAACTTAGTCTGGATGATGTGCTTTCCTTGTCTAAGTCAAACCCAGTCAAATCTCTTCCAGTAGCTCAATTTCGACCTCTAGCTGCATAGTTTTGGCCTTCACTGCAGCCCTGAAATTTTCGGCCCTCCTACAGTTGTTGTTGCCACACGTGTGAGCTTCTTTTAGCCTCCCAAGGCTTCCTTAGAACTTCACTTGGCTTTCTATGACTTCTGGAGCTTGAGGATGGCTTCTTGTGACCTTTGCTTGACCTTCTTTCCTTCTCTTCTTCAAGATCAAACTTTTAGAGGAAATCCCTAGATCTGTTGTAGAAACCCTAGCCTTCCTTCGCACGTGAGAGAGAGATAGCCCAAAACCAAGTCTTCTTTGTCCTCTTCCTTCTTTGTTGCTCCTCCTTTATATAGGCTTCTCAAAGGTGGATGTGGCTCCTCAAATTAGGCCGACTCGCTAGCTGCCAGGCCGACTTGATCTTGGAGGGTATTTTGACACTTTTAAGGACAAAATTAATTTCCTTTACAAGTTACAATGTGCCCAAAGGGTTATTCAACTTACGACAATGACCCTTTTGACTTCTTGACCTAGGAAAAACCCTAGAAGCTCTCAATGGGTGCTTGACCTATAAAATAAAAGACCTTGAGCATGAAATTGATGCTCCAAAAACAAAAAAATTAATTTTCTTTCATTTTACAATTTACAAGAATCAAAAGTTCATTTCATATTTATGAAGACCGAACCTAGTTACACGTTTTTCCACAGTTCTTTGTCCTTCAAGGTGTCAGTACTAGAGCCTTCAACCTTCACCCTCCTTACAATTGTCAATGTCCTTCTTGGTAACTGATCTAGGGCTACTTTGAGCACCTATTCGCCCTCCAATGACCTTAAGATGCCCAACAAATCTGTCCTACACTAGGACCTTCTATCCACTAGCAACAAGACAACTTATACACATCAATAACATACCTCTAGACTTGTGAATATTGTTGTAGCTTCACAGTTTGGTTAAAGCATCCAACAGTCTTGTTTATCCCTTCCTTCTTGTTCCAATAGTCCTCCAAAAGTTGCGACCTTCCTCAACCTTTATTCTACTCCCATTCATTGCTCCTTTAGGGTTGTCTACTCCTAGTTTTAGGCCTTTCAACCCCTCCACCAGTGGGTGACACCCATAAGAGAAATTTTTTTTGCTAGGTTTGTCTTCAGCTGGCATCCAGCAACCCCTTACAGCCACCAGATAGCTCGATGTGCCACCTTTATCCGGTACTTGAGCTAGCTATTATGTGCCCTCGCCAATATGTTATGATCGTATGTTTGAAGGTGGGCCTTCCAACCCTGAAGGTATGGCTTTCATTATGTAGTTGGGTACTTTTGCTTACTTATCATAAACACTAGGCATGGATTTGTGGGGGGATTTGGCAGAAAGCATTGTCTTGTTCTGTACTCTTGTCCTCTTGTCCAGCTTGGTGGTTAATCTTGTCTTCTAGTCCCATGGGATCTCTTTAACTAGCTACTAGCTTTAGGAATGACACTACATGGGAAAACTCGAGTTTGGTTGCGTGGTCCCACTTCCTAACACCACATACATCACTCCCCTCAACTCATTATAACCCCTTTCACATATTTCCCATCTGGGTCCACATTTATCCATTGGGTCCACAAGGGGTTAGTCTCCCCCTCCCATTTTCCACACTTTGAGTTGGGCCTAGAATAATGCCCCGGAGGTTGATGCAACTAAAAAATAAGTAAAAAGCATAATTTGGCCACTCTCAACAGGAAATGTACGTATTGAGCACTATGTGTCAACAACCCATAGCAGTACACCCCCTTTTTCGCAAAAGGGATAACGCTTGATCGATGTGTTTCTGCCACCCAGCTATCATCATCAGCATGAGGATCATCCTGTATTGTAAACCCAGTCTACATGTGTATAATGTAAATAATCTCAGCAGATCCGTGTCGTGTATGGAATCACCTAGGTAAACCTACCTTTCTAGTGACAATCTACATTCCGGGAGGTGTTTTGTCTCACCGATCCATTCTCGGATGGCTGGCAGAGTTTTCCTTCAGCCTTACCCCAAAGCCGGAATGGATTTTTTCACTAGGATCTTAAGGGAGGCCTAGTGTTCTAGATCGAGTCTATGTAAAAGTGATTTGGGAATAATTCTAACAATTTGGTTAGGTTATTTTATTACAAATTGATTGATCTGCTAGATTATATTTGTGTCGCAGAACTTGGTAGTCTGTGAGGGTCCTTTTCAGATGGGTTTTCCCCCTTGTGATGTAAAAAATGTGAAAATCATGATGTAAAGTGTCCTGAGGGTTGGAAAAATAATTTATCCTCTCATAGGTTAATTAATTAAATTTTCTGGCCAAAATTAATTAAAATCCTAAGCCAGAAATTTGATTAATTCTAGGTTCCAAGTGAATTTAAACTTTTCAAGGGGAAATTCGTGGGTCCTTTAAAAAATTAAATTTGAAGAGGTCCAGGAACTAAGGTTAATTGATTATTTTGCTAAATTTTATGTCTTTGGTCCCTGGGGTTAAGTCAAAGTCAAAATTTTGAGGAAATTAATTCAAAAATTTAATTTTTGAATTAATTAAAATGCATTTAATTGAAAAATTCGAAATTTCCTCAATATTTAAAATTTCGACGGATGAGATTAAAAGAAATTTTGATCTTCATCAACGGTCGAGATTGCTTTGACAAGGATCACTCGAACTAGCCGTTGGAAGATTTATCTTTAAATAGGAGGTCATTTGTCAGTCAATGTCATCCGATCTCTGGATCGTGTACTAAGCTCTCAAACTATCTTGTATACGTTTTTGAATTAATGCAAAAGTCTTTGGTGTTTCAACGTGCTGTAGTGTTCCACTTCATGAATTTATGGTAACATTGTTTTAATTTCTGCTTAATATTATGTGAAAACTATCAATCAATAGGTCTCTTAAAATAATCTGAATATAGGTACCTTATTCAGTTTGTTGGATCTAGGGTAACATTTTTAATTTTGATTGAAGTAGCAGGTATCTCTATTTCTTCAGAATTTTATTGTTGTTCTATTTTTCTACTTGATTTGATGGTTGATCTAGTGTTTGCAGAAGATCTCTTAGGTTCTCATTGAGCATTTGGGGATAGTTCTCGGTTGGACCAGCCAACTCTCAACACATATTTTCTGAAGAGCCTACTTCATATAAGCCTCAGGATTTATCTAACGATAATTTTTTTCTGCAGGGTGTTTTTGGGCTAGTACCTCTCTAAAATTTCAAAATCTTTTAAATATTTTGTGGAAATTTTGATAGATCTGGCTATTAAGAGCCTTAGATTATCAGATCTGGGAGCGGAGTTGGACTCATACTCCTTAGATCTGATAGATCTGTATATTATTTGTATATATCTGTAAATTATTTGTATAGATCTGTTTTTTACTTGTGTAAATCTGAAATTTTGTAACATAATTTTGAATTTTAACACTTGGGTTTTTTGAGATTTTCTCTATTTTGTACATATTGGGTATTGGGGTTTTCTCTTTTCACTTGCGCAGAAATAGATCTAAGAAATTAGCCAAGAAAATCTTCAGATTTGAGCTAGATCTAAACCTTGAAGGGGAAGATCTGGGCTCAAAGACTGTTTGCAGGAATAGATCTGAGAAATCAGCCAAGTAAATCTTCAGATCTGAGCTAGATCTAGACCCTGGAGGGCAAGATCTAGGCTCAAAGATTGTTTGTAGGAATAGATCTGAGAAATCAGCCAAGTAAATCTTTAGATCTGAGATTTTTCAAGCAGATCTGGGGGTTTTGAGACAGATCTAGGCCCTGGAGGGCAATATCTTATCCCAAATCTTTTTACAAGGCCAGCCATTAAAGATTTTGCAATAAATCTGAAGATCTAAAGCAAAATAATTTTTTTTCAGAACAAGGGTTTCAAGTTTTGGGGCTCCTAAGCCCAGATCTGCCTTCTCCTAGCCCAATGCTAGTTCTATTGGGCCTAGTGCTAGCTCTCATTGGCCCTAGATTCCCTTGCTCCATTTCTGATTTGAATATTTGATTTTCTGAAGCTAATCATTGGTGGGTTTTTGCAGAAAATTTGGTAAAAATTTGTGTTTCAGATATTGAAATTTTTTTGGCAACTTGGGCAAGTGATCTTCAAGGCCTAGGGCCTAAGGGTTTGATCTCTAAACCATCTTTTTCCTCACTGTTTGCTACAGTAGTCATATACCTTTCTAATAGTGGTGAAAAACACATCTAGGTGGCTTGAAATTAACTAAAAAATTGCTAAATAAATTAGTAAGTCATTTATGTTTGATGTGTATCAAGAATTTGGCCTAGATCTACATTTTGGATCATTGTTATCTCTGAATAATTATGTTTCTGAAGTCTGAAATATAATAGTGGAAAAATTTCATGTGGGTTAGCCTAAAATCAGTTCCTAAGTTGTCTAATATATTAAGGAATTAATTTCTTGAGTTGGGCATTCACCATTAGGCTTATTTCATGTTCTAATTGCTGGCTGTAATAAGTATATCAGATTTGATATAATTCTGGAAATCACATCATAACAAATTGAAAATTTTTTATAATTCATGTGGTCAAGTTTGGAAAAATTTCGGTAAATTTTTGGCATAAAGATATCATTGATAGTTCACTGTTTTCATTGTCATATTGTTGTTGTCATAAAGTTTTTCTTACTATTGTCCTAAAAATTAATTTCTGAAAATTAAGTACTCTGTCATGGAATTGATGCATATCCTTTGTTTCATAAACTGAGTATTTTTTGAGCATCTGTTGATATTAATTGCGTAGAAGTTTTTGTTCTTTTTGAGCTATAACTATATCAGAAATATTTGAAATAAGCTTGTGTTCTAATTGTAATATCTTCAAGGGTTTAATTTTGAGTCTTCATTTAACAAAGCGAACATTTCACTTGGGTGTTGGAAGTTTCTGCGACATAAGCATCTTTTCATCCTTGAATCTAACTTCATCTCATCTTTTCATCATCTGGTGCATTTGCATATAAGTTAGTTTTGTATAAATAAAATTTACTTCCAAGCATAAGCTTGGTCAATAGAGAGATAGGTATCCATCCATCTTTGCTTGAGTAGCCTGATTTTAATAGTACTTAAAACGGTGACCTTGCAGTCGTCAGAGCCACAGCTCTCTGTAGCGCCGGAGGCACTGGGTATGTTAGAGTTTCTGGAGAGGTATCGTTAATCACACCTTAGTGTGTTTCACCTTATCTTCTTTCTGCCAATTACTACGAAATCAGGCTCAATATAGAAAAGATCGAAGAGTTAAAACTTAAATAAGCATTTAACTAAAATTAACCAAGATTCTTGCATCTCACATTAGTTTTAGGGTCTGCATTTCATATAAGATAGTCATTCATCTAAGCAACAGTTGTTAATCGATTACTTGGTCTTCATTTCCTTAGCAAGATCGTTGACTCCATAAGGCACTAGTATCAATCATTTAAAATCTAATCAAATCCTATAAGTCTTGCTAAATCTTAATCAAGTACTTGATCGCTTCACTGTGTCTCCCGAACTGGTTGGTTCCCAACGAGTTCTTCATTCCATTTTTCCATAGGGTCCACCCCCCTTTGCCTGTTGTAGGGAGACAACTTAAACAGAGAGATTGGGAATCAGGGTGACAGCGCCCGACCTGAGCCGTTGTCACGGTGCCTAGACATTCTGTGCGATAACAGTACCATAAAATGCAAAAGATGGTCGGGACATAAAAATTTAGCACTTGGGCAAAAGACGAACATGATCTATACCCCTATCATTATGGCCATCACCCTGGTTCTGAGGGCCCCTTATGTGAGCCCCTACATCATTAAGGAACCCATGATTGTTCCAACCCCTCGTGGGCGACGAATTTCCCAACCTTAAGGGGGTGTTCACTGCGATATCATTCACATCATGCTCTCATTCCCTAAAGCCCCAAGCAATTATGAAAAGAAAAGAAAGGGAAAAAGGCATATGAAGGGTGGAAAATAAAGGTCAGGGTAACTCATGTACCACGATGGCTCCCTCTTACATCTATACACTCATGTGTGGGCTTCCCCCATTATAGCTACCCTTGTACCATGGCATATGGATTGGAGCCTTCCCTATTGCCCCATTCTATTCCATCATTATTTCATATGACACCTGCCATCTAATGGATGTACCGTGGACTTGCCATTCCCTCAAAGGTTGAAACCATTTAATAGGGTCCTTGATTGACCTCCATCCTGAACCTAGGGACACTTGTATGTTCTAAAGCCCATTATGGGAGGGCATGCCACTATGAATTGCCCACTTGGTTCCATGATTTGTAAGCTCATTTGCTCAGTTGCATTGATGAATTGTTGTTCTGGAAGGTGAGGAGACACATTGGATCTTATACAGAATTGGCAGGTAGGTCTTCATCTTGGGGTTTGGTCTCCCTATATGGGATCCAAGCCCTCCATAGGGTCATGATGGCACTTGTAGGGTGAGCATTGAGAGCCATGGGACTCCACCATAGTAGAGAGCAGATAGCCACACCATGGAATCCCTCAGCACCACCTACTGCTTGCTCGTCTCTCAGTTATTCGACGATGATGATGCACTTGGACCACATTGCCCAACTGGCTACACACTTGCACCACACACTTGGCAGTTAATCTAGGGCCTGGATGGGGTTTTGTCTCACCTAGGGAGAGAAAAGAGGGCTTGCATCATTGTTCTAACCCTTATAGATGGAGGACAATCTTGTTTGATTCAGTTGGAGGCCCATGAGACCATTCTTTATGCCCCCGCATCCACTTGGGAGCACCACAGGTTATTTGCTTGAACATTAAGGGGCCACTCCCTTCATCGTTGTTATTGGAGCCCTTCTATTCATTATGATGGCAAATGAGGGACTTGATTTGGCCTTTCAACGACCCTATTAGCTATTGTTCTATCATTTCAGCCCTCTTGAGAGGTTGGTCATCTTTTGGAGCTATTTGTTGGGATTTGTTGATTTGGGGTAGCATCGGATGTGCTCTAGGCCTCAAATTTTGCAAGGAGCCTTGGGCACATGTATTCCAAAGAACCCAGAAAGCATGTTGAGAAATTCCACCGAGAGACAATTTTATTAAAATAATTAATATTTTTTAATGGGACCCTAAGTCTAAACTTAGGAATTAAAAATATTAATGGGTATTAATCTAATTGTGGGTGTAACTTCTAGAAGAAGACAAGGATCAAGCTAAAATGATCTTAGCCATTGATTAGCTTTTAATCTGGGTTGTTGAATGTCAACGAGAAGATTAATTAAGGGAGCTTGAGGGTCATTTGGAAAACACACCAAGAGATCAAGAGATCGAATTTCTAAAGTGAGAAGTTCTCAGGAGGAAATTATGATCGAGGATATTTCTTGCAGTTGAGGGGTAGGGATAACATCCGGAGAGAGATTTTTCTCAACCGAAGAATCATCAGTAGAGAGAGGCAGAGAGTGATCCAGCAGCTCTCACGCAGAGGTTGACGCAGGGCCACGCAGAGGGTGAGAGGGAGTCTGAAATTTTGCAGCAGGGTCAGTTTCAAAAGCCGGGAGTCGGGGTGTGAGACCGGGAGGATGAGAGCAGTGACTCTGGGCAGCAAATCAATCAGCTGGTTGGGTGACGCAGTGTCTAGAGGGGTTGACCCAAGGACTGCATGAGGACTGCACAGAGGTGGCGCAAGGCCTACTAGAGGCACTTCATCCAGTGTCCAAATCAGCCGGGATTTTTCTCAGTGATTGTGTGAGGTAATATCACAAATCTTTCTGCCAGTATTTCTCTCTTTGTAACTGAATAACCCGAGAGGTATTCAGAATTTGCTACTACATAATAATAAAACCCTCAGATTTGTTGCACCAATTTTCCTACATTGGGTTTTTCCGGGGACATTTTTCTAAAAACAACAGTGTCATTTGTGTTGTATTTTCTTTCTTGCTCAGTGTTTTGTTTCCACATAATTTTTAATTAAGTGAAGGCTGCAATAGTATTTACTTCAAGATTTACCATAGAACACAGTAAATAACTTGTATGGATTAACAAGGAGAAGTAACATCAATTTGTTGCAGTAGGAATTCCCGTGTTTAAAGAATTTCATGGGCTTGTCATCAAAGTAATGTTATTTTGCACATTATTTTATTATAGGGGCATCATTAGGCTAAATGAGGCCATTCGAATTCCTCAAAGGCTCATATAAATACAATAGAGCCTCATTGTAACATTCATCATCACTTGGATTTGGATTTGTCTCTCAAAAAGATTTCAGACCTACAATTTGGATGAGCTTTGGAGCTTTAAATGAATTTTGATGTTTGGATTAATTTCAGACTACTTGGAGCTTCTATTTGCATGTTGGATGGATGGATATACTCTCTCTTTTCCTTGTAAGTGCTTTATGATGCTTATTTATGTCATAATAAATGTCTAATGCATGGAATCCTCTCTTGTTATAATTGGATATGTCCTAATTAATGTGAAGTTGCTTATATCATTGAAAATTGTTAGGATTTTGCATGTGTTACTCATTTGACAAAGATTGAGTGAATGTTCCTAGGGGAATAATTTTATAATTAAGTCCTTGAAACTCCATCTTCACATCATATTGGAAGTATAAAATTCTTGAGGGTTTTCTTTTGACATCTTCTATTGAGATAGTGAGGTCACTCAAGGTCTCCTTGAAGCATCAAAGTTACGTTAATCAAGGTCATTTGACTCCATTTCTCCCAAAAAGTAAGGCATTGATCCATAATTCTTTGTTGATCACTCCCAAAACCTTTTTTGTCTTTTCTTTGATTTCTGCCCTAGCCCTAATAGACTCCTAGGGCCTATTGGGAAATGCATTGGGTTGGTTCAAATCAAGTGCTAGTTGGTCCATAGCTGCGTTGGGGTCTCCTCTAGGTCTCCACAAAATTTCAAGCTATTCCCACAGTTGGATTTGGAGAAACCCTAAGCCCTAGCTCCAACACCATTTTCATCCTAGGTTGCTTGGTTAGTGGATTTCAAAGGGTTATCCCTTGCCCAAATGCTCAAGGAAGTTCATCTTTAAGTGACCCTTCTTCTCATCCTTGTTTGACCTAGAGCCATTGTTGGGCTATCATCCTAAACGTAGGTCTTGCTTGGATTCCCTAGGTTTCTCTCTTGCGGTCCCAACTCATTACAAATCATCATTTCACGTTACCCTAAGAGAGGTCCTTTTCCTTTTCTAGGAAGCCTTGATCTAGGCATAGCCCTTCTGTTGAATACCCTTTCACCTAGGTCTAGGCCTCCTACCAATAAGCCTTTCTTGGAGAGTCGTCCTTTTGCTTCTAAAACAAGTAACCTATTATTTGAGCCTCTCTTTTGAATGGGTTTTTGGAAATCACACCATATTTGATCATTGACTCCATCTTTCCTCCATACTGGGACTCCTCCCATCGGTGAAAGTCCGTAAAGAGCAGGGAACATCGACTGAGGTGACAGTGGGTCCTTGTCCCACTATTGCCACTTAGTCTAGTAGAAAGCCCTTCAAAACCCCTCTTACGACCCCGACTAGATTGAGCGGTAACACAACCTATAACAAAGAGAATGATGCCACCAAAAACATGCACAAACAACCCAGAAACGTGCTCCTCCTACTCAGCTCTACTCCTAGTCTTTGCAGTCCTCGAGAGAGTCAGATAAAGAACAAAACTAGTTCTCCTTTCCTTTTCCTGAGTTGCTCTAGATCGACGGCCAAGTTCAGATGTGTATCACATGAAATGTTGTTCCTTAGATGTGTCATTAGCCTCAAGGCCACCATTTATTTATATGCTTCTTTTGGTCTCCAATGAACTATCCATGAGGACTTAATCTATCTCATCTGACTTGACTTTTTTGTGCAAGCCCATCTAGCACATAAATAAATTTATATCTCACATTGTAGGCCTTCTCTCTTGGTGTTCTTTGTAGCCCCTAACTCCTTTTAGGGTCCTCTACAATCTTCAAGGTTACATCATCAAAACTCCTAGTGGGTTCACACCCACAAGCTTGGGTGCAAACCCCACTCCTTCGATTCTAAGCCACAAAGCAGTTTTGTGGTGCCCATTCCTCCAAAACCCCAAATCCTAGGACCCTAAGGCTTGGAGTACCTCCCAAGCTACAAATCTCAACACTATGAGGAAGCTGAAGGGCCAAAACTTGGTCTCCTTTGAATATTGTTGACCAGAAGCAGAACATACTAGAGGGGAGTTATGATGCTCGAATATGTTCCTATTGATGAGCACGTTCCTGATAATGTTAACAAAGTCATTGTCCCAGGTGGAGTTTCCATATTTTAGAGAACAACTTGGAGTTGTTGAGAACCCCTCTTTGAGAGAGAGGGAGCATTGATTGTACAACATCATATGACCTTATGTTGTGATTGGGAGACCTATGGATTGGTCGGGAAGATTATCACTACCTTAGATCAATTGGCTGGGAGGCCAATGAGTCTAGTTGGGGAGCTTGGTTTTGAGGCATAGAGTGATCCCTTAGGTTTTTACCGAGAGACTAATTTGGTCAGGGACACTAATATTGTGATATCTCCCTTAGTTAGTGACCATGAGACATATGGATTGGTTTGGGAGATTGATCTCGAGTTTCCTCCCTTAGACTATGGGTTGGGAGACCTATGGATTGGTCAAGGAGATGTATCTTGTGCATATGATTGGTTTGGCCTCATTGATTGATCCCACTGGTCAATAGGGCATTGACCTGGATGCCATGGGGTTGTGGCTTTTGGGATGTGTTGGATGTTGTGTATTTTTCCTTATGATCAGATTGATGATCTCTTCCTTAGGTTGTGGGTCAGAAGTTCTATGGATTGGTTGGGGAGATTGATCTTGATAGAGAGAGAGACTTGTGCTTATGATCTCTCCCTTAGGCTGTGGGCCAAGAGACCTGTGGATTGGTCAGGGAGATTGATCTTGAGAGAGAATGAAAAGTACCTCCCTAGCTAAGAGGGAGTGTTGAAAAATTGGGTAGCTATGGTTGGTATTTTCATTGGAAAATCATGGAGAAAAGTTCAAATTTTGACATTTGACCAAGTGGTTGGTATTTTCATTGGAAAATCATGGAGAAGAGTTCATATTTTGACATTTGACCAAGTCGGCCTATTGATGCACAAGTCGGCCCCACATGCGAAAAAGCCACCTCCTAACTCACATATAAATAAGACATTGTTGGAGCTTATTTGGCACACATCACATCCGTCATTCAATCTGAAAATCACAGAGATACATCCACATGTGCGAAGGAGTCAAAGGAGGTTTCTGTATCTGTGTTAACCAGCGTGTATTCTTCTATTTGACCAATGTTGACTTGGGCTAGATCGCTTATGCTGACGAAGACTTTGATTGATCTGAGAAGGCCGAGTTTGATTGACGTTTGTTTTCTCTAGTGGACTGTTTTTTTGTTTTGTTTCTAGACATTGACCACAGGTTGACCGCATGTCAACTCTGCCCCTTTGGTCGAGGATTGTAGGTGACTGTTTGACTGAGGTTGACCAAATTTCAACCGATTTGGCCCTATTGTTGCAAACTTGACTTTGACTGAAGTTGGCAATTTTTCTCTCTTTGTTGACTGGTTTGACTTGGTATTTGTTGAGGTCAGATTCAGAATCTTGTTGGAATATTTTGATGTATTATTGATGGTCTGAATTCTCTCTCTCATAAGGAAAGATTGGTTGGGTTTTCCCCTTGTGGGATTTTCCTTGATTGTGAGCCTAATTTTTGGTGTCTCTTGTCTCTTGTTTACTGTGATCTTTGTTGCTCTATTGTAGAAAGTGAATGGTTGAAGTTTTTCATGTGTAACTACTTAATGATTGTAATGCTATAAGGAGACTAATTGTATCATTGGAAGTAGTTACAAATTTTGAAAAATTATACTAGTCTTGATTGGGTTATATTTTTCAATAATTGTGATTTCTTTCAGCTGAAAGGAGTTTGGGTTTGTTTGGTTGTGTAATTTAAATTCCCAAAGGTTATTTGTGGCTTGATTCATTGTGCCATTAGCCAAAATCTATGACCAACCCAGTGCATCGACTTGCTACTCCTCCAATTATCCACAATGTGTGGCATCTACGACCATCGAGCCGAGTCCTCGACCAATGCACCAATTTTTTCTACCCAGGCCAGTTGCCTCTCCTCAATTTAGCCCCAACAGCAAGATACTTGTGGCACTTCCACATGTGATTCTCGGAAAATTTTCACTTTTGATATTAAAGACGGAAACCATACTCAGCCACAAAGCTAAACTGCAGAGTTTTCATGAGTTTTAATGTTCATTAAGTTTGCATCTCTGATCAAAACTTGAGATTGATAATCAACAACCACATTATTTATTGTAGATTGATGCGATCATCTGAAGCATTGATTTCATGGTTATTATCTGAAGCATGCATCTCATTCTAAAGTAAATTGATGGAATTTCAACTATTAAAATGGTGAATCCTTTTCTATCAAATATCGCAATATGATTATTTGCTCTTTTGAGATTTGAGTCATTAAGAATTTAATCTTGGGTTTCATCTTATAAGTCGCATTTCGAGATCATTTTGATGCTTACAAATTCATTTCCTAAACATAGTTGCAAGCAACGTTGCATGAAACAGGGACAAAATAGGGACGTTTTTTGGAAGCAGTGATGCGGAAGTGTCATTTCCCAAAAATCTAGGAAGCGAATCGTCTCAAAAGCATCTACTATATATATATTGCATTTATATTTAAAAATAACATCCCAAATACCAAATTAGTTGGAGAAGACATGAAAACATGCATATTTTTACATAAATCAAGATACATATGGCATCTTTGATTCCATTGTACATCAATTATTAATTATTCGAGCACCAACCATCTAGATTCTAGTAATTACAAACATACATCAAATTTTTAAGCATATTATAAAACGTAAAACATTTAGAAGATAAAATAATCAAGCATTCAAGTAACTCATCTAGGAAGCGAGCAATTGTCAATATTAGTCATGTCCAAAATTCAAATAATAATGTTTACAAATAGGCCACTTGGCCACCAAGACTCAAGTACACACTGAACTAGAAAGAGTATGACAAAAAAGTTCAAATTCTCAACAACCCTACAAGTCTAATCTATGAAAAAAGTAGTAAATTGTGAATATATCTACTAATCTATCCTCCATCCACCACAAACAGTACGTGGCGGTGGGCCTCCACGTGGTGGCAATGAAGAAGATGGTGGTTGTGGAAGTTGTGGCACTGAAATTGATGAAGAAGCCCCTGCTTTTGCTGTTGAAGCATGGACCCTGGGAACCAAGGTACCAAATGCGAGTGGCATCTCAACACGATCATCGTCATCCTGGATAAAAGCATCCTCTAATTGCTCTAATCGCAACACTTCGTCCTCCAAATTGGGTTCCTCTGGATTTTTGTCCCAAACCTTAAGGTCTTTATTATTCTTTGCATCATCACAGTAATGGGACAACAATCGCAAGTTGTAGTGAACATAAACCAAGCTCTCTACCCGATCTAAATTTAACTTGTTCCTTAACATTGTGGATGAAAGAATAAGAGCTCCAACGCAATGTTGCACGAAGCGGGGGCGAAGCGGAAGCGTTTTTTGGAAGCGAAGTGTCATTTTCCAAAAATCTAGGAAGCAAAGCGTCTGCTATATATATATATATTTTTTTTTTTCATTTATACTCAAAACAAACATCCCAAATAGCAAATTAATTGTAGAAGACATGAAAAAATGCATATTTTTGCATAAATCAAGATAGATATAACATCCATTGTACATTAATGATTAATTATTCGAGTATCAACCATTTAGATGCATCAACCATCTAGAATGTAGATTCTTCTCCTCTTGTCTAGCCTTTGCCTCTACCTCGATTGTCTAGGGATATTAGTCAACATTGCCCAATTTTGATCAAACTACCTAATTCAAGACTTAACATATGGTAGAAAAAGCTTAACATGCTTGATCGATGATTTTGACTTGATTGAAAGGTAATTTTTTGCTAAGGGCGTGTCGCGTGACAAAGGAGTTCAACAATTAACACCACCAACACTAGGGTACATATAGGGCTTGGTGCTCTTGATTAAATGCTAATCGCATACCTTCATACTTGATATAATCTAATGAAATGCCACAATCCCATTGATCCTGAATTCCTGGAAACTATTAAGTCTGCTGAATTTTGAATAGGATATGAAATTCTATTTTCTCCATATGAAGTCCAATGAGGCTGGAACCACTCTCAAACATCCTGAGTCATTTCATGGTAATGTTAAAAATTTAAGTAAAAGGATGAAAATGAAAAATAAAAGAGAATGTCACTTTTACTTTAAGAATTTAACATTACCATGAGGGAGCATCTGCTATATTTATATTTTTTTTTGCCTTCATTCATCACCCTAACCCAAGGTGGACCTACCCCCAACAAGCAAACTCACCTAAAATTAAAAAAAAAATTGAAAAATAAAAACGATTTTCTAAACGCTTTTCCGGAAGCGTATGCTTCCGAAGCCTGAAGTGCCGTACGAAGCGTGCTTCGGCGCTTCGGAAGCGGTGCTTCCGTACCATGCTTCCGAATTTCCAAGAAGCGGCAAAAAATTCGGAAGCGGCGCTTCCAAATTTCAGAAGTGTGCTTTCGGCCAAGCTTCCTAGGCGCTTCCGTACGGGACGCGCTTCGGGGCATGGAACCGTGGGAGGGCGGGGGGGCGCTTCGTGCAACATTGCTCCAACGCCTCTCTGCAGAAGAAGTGTTTACCACCAATGATAACACCCACAATGCCAGATTCTATAGAAGTGGAGTAGCACCTCCATGCACAGTCCACCACTCGAGAAGAAAAGTTCTTAAGATCTCTAATTGCATGCATGATCCCAAATGGCCCAGTGCTAAGAATATAGTTGCTCAATTGTTTCCATACCATGGCAGACTCCTCATTAGGGACTAATTTATCCAATGCTCTCATATAAGCCTCTAGATCCTCTAGATCTAGGTGTGGTTTTCTCCTGCTCCCCCCCAGTTGCTGGTGTTGAAAGCCATGATGGATGATAGTATTTAGGTGTCTGAACATATGCTAAGGCATGCAATGGAATGTTTAGCATTTTTCCACTTCTTCATAAATATAGTTGTACAAGGTGATATCTCTAGGCTCAACAATGTCTTTAATCTGCCCTAGCATGTTATTTATTGTTGATTTGGGGTAGCATCAAATGTGCTCTAGCCACGAAATTTGGTGGAGAAGTTGAGGCACATGAGATGTCCAATACGCAGAAAAGGTTTGGGCAAATTCTAAACAAATCAGGAGATATTAAAATAATTAATATTTTTAATGGAGTCCTTAAGTTTAAACTTAGGGAAAATAAAATATTAATGTGTATTAATATGAATTTGTGTTAGAATGGTCCAAAAGACGTGGATCAAGCCAGATCTAATCTTAGTCGTTGATTAAGGACTTAATCTCGGTCGTTGAGATGTCAACAGGAAAAGTATAAGAGGAGGCTTGAGTGTCACTTGGAGAACACACCGGATGATCAGTGATTCTGTTCTCTAGAGCGGGGTTTACTAAGAGAGATAGAATTAGTGATCAGGAGAGAAGCTGAGAGGCATTGAGTACAGAGAAACAGAGAAGGTGGAGATTGTGTCGGGAGAGCAGTGCAGTAGCCAAGGAGGGTGACGCAGAGCCAGCAAGGGCTCACGAAGGGCCACGCAGAGGCAGCCAAGCGCTGCGCAGAGCACCAGAGGGGTAGCGCAGCTGACGCAGAGGCTCCGAGAGCTGACGCAGGGCCTCCTGGGGCTGACGCAGGGCCAGCGTGAGACAAAGAGGGGCTCACATAGTCCAGATTGGGCAGACATTGGGGTTGCCAAGCAGTTTTGTGCTGAGGAGATGCTGGAAGGATTTTCCAGGGTTTCAGCCAAGAGATTTCTCTCAAACTGTGAGGTATAACTGCTAAGGAAATTCTTTGTTGGGTAGGCCAATTATGGCACCTAGATTGTACTATGTTATTGATTAAAAAGAAAACCCTCAGATAGCTGCACCGGTTTTCCCCCATTGGGTTTTTCCGGGGACATTGGTCCAAAAATAATGGTGTCATGTGGTGTGTTTGTTCTCGTTTCTTTTAGTTGCTGATCTGTAATATGTTGAGCATGCATTGGTGTTTATTTTCAGTATTTACTTTGTAAATAACTTGTTAAAGAAAAATTAACAAGTAAGTAGAAATAAATCAGGAAAAATGCATGAAGGGTTTCTAAATTAAGTAAACTTAGAAACTTCAACATGGTATCGGAACGTGATTGCAGATCACAAGAGGACTAAAAGACATCAGCCGAGCGGAGCAATAGCAGCAAAAAACAGTTGTCCCGAGGTGACAGAAGTTGTTTCTAGCAGCGCAAAAGCCAAGGAAGTGTGACACAAAGCCAGCCAGAGCCACGTAGAACAAGCCGAGAACTACGCAGAGCCTTAGAGAGGCCAACGTTGCTGACGCAGAGAGCCAGAGGGTTGACGCAGGGCATCCCAGGGCTGACGCAAACCCATCCAGGGTGACGCAGAGGCAGCGTGAGGCAGAGAGGGGTTGATGCAGTTCACAGAGAGGCAGTTGCTGGGGTCTAGAAGGCTGTAGAAATTTTGAAAAATGAAGTTGGTGAGGTACTGTAGTCAGAACAGTACCTGACAGAGAAAGGCCAGAGGAGTTGTTACCGAGGGTTTCTAGTCGAGGAACCCGGATCAGCAATGCAGTTGCACAAGACGATCAGAGTAGGGGGCATCTCGACAAGTGGCAGAAGGATTTCCAGGAGTCTAGAAGAGAACTTCCAGACGGGAAGTAGAGACTCAAAGGAGTCGAACAGAGAACTTCTAGGAGGGAAGTAGAGGAGTGTCATGGCACTACACGGGGTAAGAAACCAAAATAGACTCGATGAAGCATCGAACTTCGCAGAGTGGAAGGCTAGAATCTTATCAGTGCTTGACAGGAATCGTGTCAAGAACTTCGCCTGGAAGGTTATAGCTATCCCAGTCGACCCCAATGATAACAACAAGTACGAAGAGCGATGGCAAGGGCCAAGTGCATTATCCTTGACGGGGTCAAGGATCATGTGGTACCACATATAGCCGAGAAGGAAACGACAGTTGAGATGTGGGAGGCTCTCAATAACTTGTACCAGCATACTTCTGTGCAAAGAAGAATGTTGCTCGAGAACCAAATGAGGTCGTATCAAATGAAGAAGGGTCAATCAATTAACACCTTCCTCGGAAGACTGAATGAGATCCGAGACTAGTTCACTGCTATAGGAGCGACACCGAATCAGGAGCTTATGGTGAGAACAACTCTGAATGTTGTCTCAAAAGATTGGGAAGTGTTTGTCCAAAGTATCATGGGCAGAGGGACTCTCCCACCATGGGACGAGATGTGGGCAGCTCTTCGCCAAGAAGAGATTAGACGGCAGTCGAAGACAGGTAGCAGCAGCAAAGGGATCATGGTCAAGCAGGAGGAGGAGGATGTGGTCCTAGCATCTGAGGGAAAGCAGGAGAAGCGGAAGAAGAAAGATCTCTCCAAGATCAAGTTCTTCCACTGTGGGCAGATGGGTCATTATGTGACCCAGTGCCAAGGAAGAAGAGTAAGGGAGAGTCTTCCGAGACTAAGGCAGCGCCAGCAAGGGCAAAGAAGGAAGTAGAGACAGATGTTGACTATGCCATGAGTGCACACGCACCACTTGAGCGGAAGTGGGGAGACATCGAGCTGTAGTCAAGCAGACTACAGGCGATGAGGGGCAGGATCCTCGAGGTACCCAGCCTCTTGGATTAGACCTTGCTATGGGAGCCCCGACAAGGAGTAGCAAGACTGCCTGAGTCGGGTAGAGATGGATGCGGATGGAGTAGCAGAGAGAGCTACAGTGTAGGAGTCCCGAGACAACACAGAGCTAGCAGGTTGCAGCAGTGTGAGAGGCACAGGAGTGTTGCACCAGTGCAGGACGACACAGAGAGGTTTGCAACGGTGCGAGATGCAAGGAGTTGTTGCAGCAGCGCAAAGGTCAGAGAGGGAGCACTTGTCAGCGGCAAAGGGAGCTTCAGCATCAGTGGGTGTCTCTAGCCCAATAAGGAGGTCAAATTGTGAGATCAGTTACTTACTTCTCAGTAATTGAGTTGCAGTGCAGCAGTGGGCAGCATGATGCAACATGATGAAAGGAGGTGCAGTGCAGATGTAGTGTTGGGAGAAAGGACCAGCAACAACACGGATGCAGAGGGAGTTGTCGTATAGATGCAGCAGTGGAAGTGGCAGAACCATGGGTAGCAGTATAGGATGCAGTAGTGCAGAGGATGTTAGGCAGGAAGGCTTAGCATCAGCACAGGTACCAATGTTGGATGATCAGAGTAATACTCAGTGAGGAGTATTGTTAGAGCACAATCCTCGCTAAGAGGGAGTGTTGATTTGGGGTAGCATCAGATGTGCTCTAGCCACGAAATTTGGTGGAGAGATTGGGGCACATGAGTTCGCCAATACCCAGAAAGGCTTTGGGCAGATTCTAAACAAATGAGGAGATATTAAAATAATTAATATTTTTAATGGAGTCCCTAAGTCTAAACATAGGGAAAATAAAATATTAATGTGTATTAATATGAATCTGTGTTAGAATGGTCCAAAAGACATGGATCAAACCAGATCTAATCTTAGCCATTGATTAATCACTTAATCTCGGCCATTGAGATGTCAACAGGAAAAGTATAAGAGGAGGCTTGAGGGTCGCTTGGAGAACACACCAGATGATTAGTCATTCTATTCTCTAGAGCGGGGTTTGCTAAGAGAGATAGAATCAGTGATTGAGAGAGTAGATGAGGGGTATTAAGTACAGAGAAACAGAGAAGGCAGAGATTGTGTCGGGAGAGTAGCGC
The DNA here is from genome assembly GCA_031772625.1 of Pinus tabuliformis. Lineage (NCBI taxonomy): Eukaryota > Viridiplantae > Streptophyta > Pinopsida > Pinales > Pinaceae > Pinus > Pinus tabuliformis. Next base: position 2,101,441,773 of record CM062816.1, read on the forward strand.
AGTAGCCAAGGAGGGTGACGCAGAACTAGCAAGGGCTCATGTAGGGCCACGCAGAGGCAGCCAAGTGCTGCGCAGAGCACCTAAAGGGCCAGTGTAGCTGACGCAGAGGCTCCCAAAGCTGACGCAGGCCAAGAAAGGCTGATGTGGGGCCAACGTGAGACAAAGAGGGGCTGACGCAGTCCAAATTGGGCAGATGTTGGGGTTGCAGGAGTAGTTTTGTGCTGGGGAGCTGCCAAAAGGATTTTCCAAGGTTTTAGCCAGGAAATTTCTCTCAAACTGTGAGGTATAGCTGCTAAGGAAATTCTTTGTTGGGTAGGCCAGTTACGGCACCGAGATTGTACTTTGATATTGCTTAATAAGAAAACCCTCAGATAGCTGCATCAGTTTTCCCGCATTGTGTTTTCCGGGAACATTGGTCCAAAAATAATGGTGTTATGTGGTGTGTTTGTTCTTGTTTCTTTTAGTTGTTGATCTGTAATATGTTGAGCATGCACTGGTGTTTATTTTTAGTATTTACTTTGTAAATAACTGGTTAAAGAAAAATTAACAAGTAGGTAGGAATAAATCAGGAAAAGTGCATGAAGGGTTTCTAAATTAAGTAAACTTAGAAACTTCAATATTTATTTGCTCATACACCTCCCCAATTATTGGCCAATCTGAATCTGCAAACTTGATCATGTAATAAATTGGTTTGGTGAATTGCAAAACATATTTAATCTGTGACCAAAATAACATGTCAAGAATAGTGTCATTGGCTACATTAGCTCCATCTTTATCAGTGTTAATTTCCTCCTATGATTCATAGGTCACCTTATTAGTTAAAGCTTGTCTCACCTTCAGTATCCGCCTAAAGGTGAGGTAATAACTTGCAAATCTTGTTTTTGCAAGTTTAAGCAACTACAACTTGGAATAAGTGCCATAAAAGTAGTTTACCCTTCTTTGCCCTGTGATAAATTTAATGAGTTGCTTCCCTCTCTTGTAAAGCTCATTAATCCATCCACATTCTTTATGCTTCACAATATCATGCATCAAAAGGTTCAATGTGTGCACCAAGCTCCCAGACCAAACGATGTGTGGATGAGTATGCTCAATAACTTTTCTTGTTGCCTTACAATTTGTTGCATTATCAGTGATCACTTGAACCACATTATTAGGACCAACATCTCTAATTGATTGCAATAGGAGATCTGCAATGTTTTGAGAAGTTGCACTAACGGAGGAGGAGTCATGACATGTAATAAATACTGCAACACTAGCAGAAACACCAAGAACATTTATCAAATGTTGGTTTCTAATATTTGTCCACCCATCTGATACAATGGATACCCCACAATCCATCCACTCATTTGTCAAAAGTGTCAAAGCTCATTGAACCTTTGCTTCTTCTCTTTCTAATAACATTGTTCTAGCTTTCTCATAGTTGGGGCTTTTGTATCCTTTTGGGGCTTCATTGATGGCCTTAATCATATCATGCCAATAGGGAGATCGTAGCACATTGAATGGTACACCACAAGCACATAGAAATCAGACTATCTTTCCATCCACATCATCCATGCCAGCAACATTAAGGAAATCCCCTATTGTTCTACCTCCAAAGGTTGCAGAAGTACTGTTGTAACTTTTTTCGACACCTTCAAAAGTTACAAAATTTTTTAAATCTGTCAATTTGTTCCCTAGCACAACTCTTAGGTATAAAGGTGCATATACTACTTCTTGGGTTTTTTTAATATTGAGTTCAATTTTTAAGTAAATTTAATTTTATAAAAAAATTATTTTTTATAAAAAAAATTATTTAAGTATTAATTTTGTGTAAAATTATTGGGTTCATAACCCATCTCTAATTCAAACTCATGTTATATATGCCTTTGAAGTCTACAAACTAATCAAAGTGACAAATCCAAGGATCGAAGCCAAGTCCACCTAGCATGCAAGATGCCAAAGACAAGGGAAGAGCTCACGAGAGGTGTTGTGTAAGTACTACACGTTGATTAAAGGTCAAAGGGTTGGCATATATGAACATAAATGCATCCCTCTATTTGACATGTGGGATATATATCCCATACCTACAAACTAACGACAAATGCAATTGATAAAGACCTGCAGTTTTCGATGGTGGAGATGAGCACCTGAAAATCAACAACTCCAGTTCAATTACAGACCCACAGGTGTGTTCAAAGTTTAACTTGGAGGGGGGTCCCGCAATAGTGGTTTTACAAAAACAACAATTGTCAACATGAAAGCTCTAAATGATTGCGGCACCCCCAACATTAAAACCAATTACCACCTAGACCGTCTCCCGCAATCCGCCTATGGATTTCAGGGACAACGCAAAGGCTTTACTGCCAGGTAATTTCTGGGAAGAACATCGATGAATTCTCCTATCACCATCCCCAGTTCAATGCAGAAGTGAAGAATCATATCATTTATATGAAATCCCGTTGAAATCAAGGCCCAAAGAATGATATAATTCAATGAAGGATTTCATTTCTAGAACAGTGTCAGAGTCTAATCTCAGAAGCAGGATGGGAAGTTGGTTGGTCGAATTGCAGAATTTAAGGTACAGGCAATACATGGGGTGGCTAATTATGATTGGCTTGGTAGGTTAACTATGATCGCTCTGGATCTAATAATTTCAAAACAATGAATTCACCATTATCAAAATCAAAATCTACCCCAGAATTGCCAAACAATGATACAAAATTGCCCACCAAGAATGGAGAGAGGAGTTACCCCCAGATTGTCATATGTTTAGTAGGTGGAGCGAGAAGGTTTAAGCTTACAGCTTCTCTACTGAAATATGTACTGAATAGGTATAACAATACAAATGTTTTCCTGTACGCTCTCTTTAACAGGATTCACACAAATTCCATTTTCTCAAGAATACAAACAGTCTCCTGCAATCGCTTCCTGCATACTTTCAATCACAAGGCATTATAACACATATGAATGCTCTGCTCAGGCAGTAGTTCTGCACATACCTCTAAATATCATCCTAGTATTCGTTTTTAAATTGGGAGTGCCAAGAATCACAATTGTTGCAGTTCTAACCAACCTCAACATGGTGTTTCTCTTGGTTGGATACCTTTACTTCTCCAGAGTATACAAGAGAACTTGGAATGATTGGTCTGATCATTCTTTCAAAGAATGGTGGCCTATCCTGAAATTTAACTACTGCAATTACGCCTACTATGGGTTTGTGCGAATTAGGAAACTGTCCTTCGACGACAGGCTGTGGGGTCCTAAGGAGTAGTGCTAGGCCCATAATTGGGGCCATAATTAATCTGACATCATTTTATTTTTTGGAAACTCCTATGGCTCTGGCCCTGGTCTTCTGGTTGAAGATTTGCTTCAGGATTTTATGGTATTTCTTAACCATACTTCCATCCCTCAAAAGAGATGGAATGATTTCTTTGCGACAATCATGAGAGCTCTATTTAAAGCTAGGCTAATTACAATTTGGACAGATGTATGTCATATTTTGGAACAAATATATGTCATCCTTGTATTACAGAAGCTAAGGAGTTTGAGTCATAATCAGACTTTGATTCGATTGTAAAAAAATTTGCAACCATCGACAATATAGCACTTGTAAATGTTGAAGGAATTGGAATGGCTAGTGTTCTTGGTATAGTGAGCACAAATTTTAGTTCAGTCAAAGATGTTAGTGTGAATGTTATTATGATATCACCGACAAGTAGTGAGCAATCTGGATGCTTTACAGTGATACGAAAGGAAGTTGGTGTTGCTGTAGAGGCTTTAAATAAGAGGTTTGAAGAAGCTCCACTGTATGTTTGAAATAAGCTCCTTTCCATCTTCAATTGTCGCCTTCTGTCATCTCTTGAATGTATATTGTTTTGGTTGTAGAAGTCTTTTACATGCATCTACATATTTGATTGATTACGTATTCAGTATGAATACTTAATTACCTAATTTCTCTTATTTTCCTCCACCAAACTCTTTAAGCTATGTTTTCTGCCAGAATTAGATGTTGGCACTCTGATTAAGTTTCAGCAAGAGGACTTTATTTCTGAGCAGAGATTAGATAATCATCAACAACCACCTATAACAAATCATAGATATGGCCATTGTGCTTCAATGGTTGTTGTCTAGTGACAGTGGACAACGTTAAAAAAAGGCCTTGTAACACTTGAGGGAGCCCCCTCTGGTTCAAGGGCCAACTTGAACCTAAAGACTGGTTGACTTGGTTTCTCAACGTAGTTTCACAACCAAGAAATGCCTTCGACAAGCAAGTACAACAAGTACCTTGAGGAGATGAGCTACCAAATCTAGAGGTTGCACTTGATTCAGACAGAGTTTTTTGTTTCTTGTTTTTTTGTTGTGCAACCTTCTCTATTTGGATGTATTTTCTTCTTTGTTCAGTTGAAATGTTTGTGCAAATTTGTATCCCCACGACACCCTTTTTCTTATCACTGTCAATCACCCCATAAAGATGCCTCCTCACACAGGGATATGAACCACTATATGGATTTCCTCCATGACAACCATGAGGGCACAAAAACTTGTAGCTTCCACCACCTTTTCTCCCTTCAAATTTGGTCACATAGTTCCACAAGGGTGTCAATGCAGCTTTCCCCTCTAGTGTTTCAGTGTTCTCTTCAAGTTCATCCCCTTCCTCTTCAAACTCTTGCTCCTCATCATATATTCGGTCACTCATATGGGGACCATTATCCTCTTGTTCTTCTTCCCTTCTATTCCTACTCCCCGTTGCCATCATGAAAACCAAAAGTGGAATGATACATAGAAGCCAAAAGAACACCATCTTGGAATATGAATATAGGTGGTGGACAACCTGCAATGAAATGAGCAAAAAGAAAGAATGGGAAAGAGTATGAGAGGGAGGAAAAAATGCAAAAACAATGACAAAAAAATGAGGGGGTTTGGGGTTTGCACTTACCTCTTTAGCTCTTATAGATGGAAGCCCTTCTTTTCTCCTCCAAGCTCCTCCTCCTTCACTACTCCTAGCTCCTCCTTCTTCACTCCTCCAAGCTCTCCTCAAGTCTTTCCTCTCTTCTCTTCTCTTCTCCAAGCTCTCCAAAAATACAAGAGTGACAAAATGAGAGGAGAAATAGACTTTTAATCCCTTCATTCTTTTCCCTAACCCAAGTTAAACCCACCCCCAACCACAATTAAAGAAAAATAAATAAATAAAAAATGAAATTTTGGGCCCACACAGCAGAACTATCCAGCAGCCCAAGGAAGTGGTCGCGATCTGCCCGGAGTCTGCCCCGATCCGCAGCGGATCCACTGGGTGATCTGACCTTGGAACTGCGTCTCAGGCATACAGAAACACGAATCGGGCCAGACAATTCCCACAAACCAAGAATCGTATTTTCTAGCCCAATCCGCGTTTTTAAATTTCTAGGATGCGGTTCTGGGGCGGAATCACCCAAGGATTCGTATGGCTTGTGAATTTGGATTTCAATCCAGGGGGGTTTCGTGGAACACTGGTTGCAAGTGAATGAAATAAAACCTAGATAACGAATCTTGGTATAAGCTTGGTGCATGATTGATTTGATTTGTTGGCATGATAAATTATGGTGAGGAAGACTTTGGATTAACTAATCTTGGTGCATAAATTTATTGCATTTCACGTGAGAAATTTATGATTTTACTTTATTTCCTTTCATGGTGGTTCTTTACATGGCGAATCAATGCATGTTAATGGTGCAATAACTTTGGGTGTGTGACTTTTGAACAATTTTTACATTCTCTGGATGATAAATAAGCCTCATTTTTGGTCTTGAGTGAATGACATTTGCACCTGTGCATGACTGCTCAATATTGATATATGGAACTTTGGTGATTTGAAATTTAATGCAGCCTTTGAGTACTCCTAAATTCTTGTGAAGGATCCTAAAATGGCATGGCCGCAATAACATGTTTATATCACATTCCAATGATTCAAACATTTAGTCTTCCTTGCTTTTTTTATATTCACCCATACCAACGACAAGTTTGAAATTGGGATTTAAAAATAGGGAAACCCCTCTTAGGTTAGAATCTCTAGCTTAGAAGTGGGGTAGGATTTCCAAGGTGACAGTAGGAATTTTTTCCTGTTTGTGCCCATACTTCTTCCCTTTGATAAGATCAGCCTTTGCTTTAGGGAGAACTTGTGAGATAACAGGGACTATGAGTTCCTTCTTGATCCCTGCCTCCCTACATAATTCTTGAAATTTATTGGAGGTATACTCACCCCCATAATCAGATCATAGTACATTAATCTTCTTTCGAGACTAGTTCCCCACAAGAGCTTTGAACTCTTGAAACCGATCAAAGATCTCACCCTTGGTGTTTAGGAAGTAGATCTGAGTCTTCTTGGAATTCTCATTTATGAATGTCACAAATTAGATCTTGTGATTGATTTCATTGTCACAGGACCACATATATTTGAACGCACTAAGTCTAATATCCCCTTGAACTTGGTCTAACTGTGAGGAAAGGTTGCCTTGACATGCTTGTCAAGCGCACACCCTTTGCACACTCCCTCTTGCTCCAACCTGAACTTCAAAAAACTTGTAACCATAGTTTTAAAACCAGTTTGTTCTAACTTAGATTTGGCCTGGTAAACCAAGCCAAACCACTGCCCAGGTCGGCTCAGTCAAAAAAACAGTCTAGCATCTAGTTCGATAACAAATCGGTCGGCTCGACCAAGCCAGCTTAAACCGGCAAGCCTGGGCGTCGAGAAAAAAGGGTGGCAAGGCAGAGTTGAAGTTGAGTTATTTTTTTGGTTTATTTTCCCTAATGCCTCTACCCCTCTCTTGAGCCCATAAAAGTGACCCAACCCGCTCACATTTCCTCACATCTATCTCATTGCATTTGTGTGAGCATTTGTGAGGAGTTTGTGAAGAGTTAGAGTTGGTTTTTGGAGCAGCAATGAGGAGGTTCTTGGGCAATCATTGGAGCAGCATTTTGGAGTAACATTGAGGAGGCTAGAGGTATTTATTTTTAAGTTCTCAAGTCTGCCCTTGTTTTTTTTTTTTTGCATATCTAGAAATTGAAAAGAATAATTTTTCTAGAATAAATGAACATTAAGAGTTTTTTTTTTTCTTTTCAATTTCAGACTTTTTTCCTTTCATTTCCAATTCCAAATTACAGAAAATGACTCCTAGAATGAAATATGTTGCTTGGGCTTATGTTGAGATGATTGACAATCAAATGTATAGCACAAATTTTGTCATAAAAGAATTAAGGGAGGTGGAGGTGGCATTCATAGGCTGAAACAACACTTGGCTGGTATTAGAGGCCAAATTGTCCTATGTGCAGCACCAACAGAACAAATTGGGGAAATTAGAAAGGAGTTGCTAGAAAATTTTGAGAAGTTTGAGGAAGAAAAAGCTAGGCAAAAAGAAATAAAGGATGAAATAGGGAGGAAGAGGAGTCTAAAACACATGATGGCTGCCAACCCCAATTTTGATTATGAGGGCTCTTCATCTATCCCTTGCATTGATGCATCCAACCCCTTTCGCTATGTTCCTCCCTCTTTGGAGTCTATTCAAGAAAAGGGTAAGGGTAAAATAAAAAAGAAGAGTGATATCAAAAGTTATTTCACACCCTCCTCTCCCTCCGACAGTGCACATGGTCCTCAAGCTAATAGAGGTCAAATCCAACCTACTTTAGATGACCATTGGAAGAAAGAATTCAGAGAAACTGTCTGTGATTACATAGCTAGATGGTGGTATGACGATGGTATCCCTTTCAATGTTGCCCGTTCACTATATTATGAACCTATGTCTGATGCCATATTTGTTGGTGGTAAGGACTTCAAAGGCTCTACTATGCATGAATTAAGGGGATCTCTTTTGCAAAAAGAGGTTATGTCCATTGAGGAATATTTGAAAGATTTCAAAAGCTCATGGGTGAAAACAGGATGTACCATCATGTCAAATGGATGAACTGATCAAAGGAACCATACCATTATAAATTTTGTTATCTTTTGCCCCCAAGGAACCATGTTTCTAAAATCAATTGATGCATCTGATAAGGTGAAAGATGCACACTTGTTTCAGCTTTTGAATCAAGTTGTTGAAGAGATGGGGGTGGCTAATGTTGTTCAGATCATCACAGATAATGCCTCTAGCTATGTTCTTGCTGGTAAAATGTTAGTGGAAAAACACAAAATCATCTTTTGGACCCCATATGCTGCATATTGCATAGACCTAATACTTGAGGATGTTGGTAAAATAGATTGGATCAAGAACACTATAGAGCATGCCAAAAGCATAACAAAGTATATCTACAATCACTCATGGATTTTGAAACTGATGAGGAAAATGTTAAAAAAATGGTATGTTCTATGCTTAGAGCAATTTACTTCAATTTCTTCTTATTAGCCCAATGTCAATTCTCAGTATAGCAATCACATTAACATATAAGTAAAATGTTGATAGAACATAAATAAAATCGATAGAAGACAAGCCAAGACAAGAGACACAAGATGTGGCGGCTAGCCAAGGACAAACCCCAATGCGGGGAAACCCTTTGATCAATTCTTCTATATTCTTCAATAATTCAGCACAGAGAGAGAGAGAGATAGTACAATATCACAAATCTGTGATTTTATATCAACAGCAATACAACACTGATCAAAAAGGTCAAAGTTGGTCAAATAGCTCACAATTTGACCTCAAGTCAACCTTGAAGAACTCGATCTTCAACAGCGAGCATAGGTAGCCCAGAACAGCCCTCGGCCAACAGTGAAACAACGGTCAACAAAAGTCACAGCCTATGGTCAGCCCTAACCAGTCAACATTGGTCAATGTTTGGTCAACGTTGGTCAACATATCACCCAAAACAGAAATGTGCAGTGAAGATCTGGTCAATGCAGGGTCAATGCACTACACAGCAGCTCAGTCAACAATCAGCAGCCCTGCACCTCGGTCAACGCAGACCTAAAATAGAAATACGTCCTCTTCCTTGCACGTGTGAGAGATCAGCTGCTCCTATGCTTGCCCAATCAGATTAGGAGAGAAAAGATGATGAGATGAGTGATGGTGAAATGAGACACGTCATCTCCTTCCTTTATATGCAATGTTTAGGTTTAGCTAGGGGTGTGCCACACACTTTAACTTGTTGGCCAACCTTGACAAATAGTTAAGAAATACAAATAAATTCATATCTCCATGAATACATGTCAGAATCGAATGATCGTTAGATCAATCCTACACCTCTCGACGAGAGGAATCCAAGAAAAATATCAGCTGCCATAAATAAGATGACCCACATGGAGTTTGGCCCTAGTTGCCAATTTTAACAGAAAAACATAGGGTGCAAGGATCTTGTTAGTCCTGCCATCACTGGATTTGCAACTCATTTTTTGACATTGCAATCTATGCTTTTCTAACATAGAAACTTGCAGAGAATGTTTTCTAGTGATGAATGGAATGGATGTCAATGGGCTCACAAACAAGATGGCAAAGATGTAAGAAAGAAGGTTAATGAAGACATATTTTGAGATTGTGAAAGTTGTGGAGCCACTAGTTAAGGTGTTGTGGTTAGTGGATGGGGAAAGATTGGCTATGGGTTTCATTTATGAGGCTATGGATTAGAAAAAGAGCAAATAAAGGCAGCATACAAGGATATAGTGGCTAAGTATGGGTTCACTTGGGAAATCATTAATCAAAGATGGAACAATCATTTTGGGTCCAAGGTATCATTATAAAGCCCTAATTGGAGAAGATTTGACTAGGGAGGTGAGAGATAGATTGATTGAGTGCCTTGAGTGCATGGTCCCTAATGAGAGTGAGCAGCTGGAGATACACCAACAAATCATTTGTTTCAGTAGAGCCATAGGTACCTTTGGCAAGAGCCTAGCAAGGATTGCAAGGAAAGCAGATGAGGCAGGTAAACAATTTCAATTTTCAAATTCTTATTTTGTTAAATTGTTTATAATTTGAAAGTTGGATATAATTTGTTGAACTAACTCATTTCATAACTATGTTTTTTGCAGCACAATGGTGGGAGGCATTTGGTATCCAGTGTCCTCAATTGCAGAAGTTTGCAATCTGTATTTTGAGTCAAACTTGCAGTGCTTCTAGGTGTGAGCGCAATTGGTCTATCTTTTAGAGGATTCACACGAAGAAAGAAACTGTTTAGAACAAAATGGTTAAATTATCTAGTCTTCGTGTAATACAACCTCTGACTAAGACACAACCAATTGCTAAACAAAAGACCTGATACAAATCCCATTGTGTTGGAATATATTGATCCATCCTTAGATTGGGTAGTGAAAACTCAATTGGCAGAGTTTGACTCTGATGAGGGTATTGGTGTTGATTTTGATTTGGAGATGGATCCATTACAAATTGTTCAGTTAAATGCAGATCCACTAGTACAAGCCCCAAGTCCTCCTACTGCAGGCACTTCCTCTACTTAGCCACGAGGCAGGCGCATAGCTCGTCTATCTCAACGTGCAGCTAGTGCTACTACTTCTACAGCTGCAGTTGGAGATCTTGATGAAGAGGAGGAGCCATGAGTTTCCCCGTTTGACCCTGATTCATAGTCTAAGCCATATATGTTGCCTTGTCTAGTTGTAGTGACTAGTGATGTTTTGTTGTAGAGGCCATTTACAACCTCCTTGGTTATGTGTTTTTGTTCTGATCTCTATATATTGCATGTATTGGACAATGCACTAGGTACCATTTTGATATAATAGATATATTCATGAGCATACTTTAATCATATGTTGTCTTCTCTCCATATTATAATGCTTTGAGTTTGGAAAGATGAATGAAAATCTTTAAAAATATGTTTTTTCATAAAAAAGAAAATATTTAATGTATTTTTTACAAAGATCGAATTATTGAAATCAACTAGGCTGAGTCGATACCGAGTCAGAGATGACCCTCGATCGGTTCCGAATCCAAGTTTGAGTTTTAAAACTATGCTTGTAACCATCCTTTGTATCCTAAGAAGAGCCTTGTAGTGTAGGATCGTAGGTGTTTCATCCTCCTATGCCAAAGCTCACTTTGGCTATTAGTTTCATGTGCAATAGCCTTCACCGGGGTCCTCTCAACAGATATAGGTTGTTCTCCTACTCCTAATTACTCGCATGTTGCTAGGACCAGATTCTTTTGGCCCAAAAACTACTCCTCCTAGCATGAAGCTAACCTTTTTTCCTTTGTCCTCCATGGTTGAAAATGATAGGAGACTCATTTCAAACCACAATACAGACATCACTTGGTTCACCTCCATTATACTCCCTGAGTCCATCTAAAATTCAATGTTCCCAATGCCCTCTATTGCATACTTAGTGTTGTCTCCAAGCTCCATATGTAGTTCTCTAGGCTCTTTGGCCATGTTGGTGAAAATATCTCGAAATCTGACGAGATGTTCCACTATCTACAAACCACACCCTTTTCATTACGGTGCCAGAAAGGCATGACACCAAGGAAAAGTTTGTGAAAATTCCTTAAACCATAATCCCTACTGCAGCAACTGATGATATTTCTCCTACTTGTTAGATTTACATGAACAAGTTATTTGCAGTTTTCTACGGCAAACATGGAAATACATACACTGGAGCCTACACCATTTAAAATAATATGCCAAAACAAGAAACTGAACAGTAGAGAGATACAACACAAATGACACAGTTGTTTTTGGACAAATGTCCACGGAAAAACCCAATGTAGGAAATGCAGTGCAGCAGATCTGAGGGTTTTATTATTAAGAAGAAGTTATTTCTGAATACAAACTCTGGATTCCTTGCTGGCAGTCCAGTACAGATAATATCACTCGGCAAAAGAAATTAGTGAGATTACCTCACTCTACACTGCAAGTTCCGGTTGATCTGGCAGCTAAACCAACGAGTTCCCGACTACTTCTGTGCCGCCCCTACGCAGTCACTGCGTGGGCCTGCGTCACAATCTCTAAGGCCCTGTGTCACCTCTTTGCTGGATCGATTTGCTCTCAGGCACTGACTTCAACCCTCCCAGCTCAGAACGTCAAACCCCCAACAAATCTCGAACTTCTGCGTGAAGGTTGTGTGTGTTAGTTTTTGGTAGCATTGGAAGTGTCCTAGCCTTGAAAATTGGTGGAGAGGATAAGGCACATGAGTTCTAAAGGACCCATAAATCGTTTGGTGAAATTTCACCTGGATTATATTTTATTAAAATAATTAATATTTTTAATGGGGTTCCTAAGCCTAAACTTAGTAAAATTTAAATATTAATGGGTATTAATTGAAATATGGGGGAGAATGATCTACAAGGCGGATCAAGTCAAGCTTTAATCTTAGTCATTGATTAGAGACTTAATCTCAGCCATTGAAGTCTCAACAGAAAAAATATAAGGAGGCTTGGGGTTCAGTTAGAAACACACAGAGATTCAGGAAATCGATTTTCTGAGGTGAGAAGTTCTTAGGAGGAAAATCGATTGGGGAGATCTTGCAGCAGAGGGGTAGTGAGATTCCAGGAGAAGGACTTTCCGAAGAATACAAGGCAGAGAAAGGACAAAAGACGTCCAGAGGAGGGCTGACACTAGCCTACGCAGTGTTGACGCAAAGGCAGCGCAGCCAGTGAGGGGAAGTCGAATTTTTGCAGAGGGAATTCGCAGTTCAAGTGTAGGAATTTACAGGGTAAGTTCCTTAGATAGAACACCAAAGGACACTGCTCACAAATAGATCACAGATTAGTACACTAGTATTCTTGACGTGGTTAAAACCATCAATAGGGAAAGTCCACGGCCTGAGCCAACTCGGCCACTTCAGGCAATTTATTAATGTAAAAAGAATAAAATTTACATAAGCTTCTCTCATGAACGGTCACCTTACAAATGACCCTCCATGTTCTTTAAATAGACATCATGGACCAATCGGGTGTTAAGCCACAGATCAAGTGTCGGTAATACCGAGGAGAGAATGCACCAATGGATCACTTCATGTCTAGAACATATCGTGACCGTCGAATTGTAAGTTACAAAAATTAAATAGTAAAGAAACACACTTTACCTAACCATACACTGGACAAAGTTATACTTAACTATTTGCTATGTGTCAGAATATCCTAACATCCCCCCTTAAGAACAACTTGGGATAGGATCAATGTTACTTGGGAGCGGGAGCGAAAGCGAAAACAGGAGCGGGAGCGACATTTTCAGAAGCTCTTGGTTTGGGAGCGAATCCCAAAGCAATTTTAAAAAAATATATATATATTTTATATATTTTTTAATTTTTGATACAGATATGTCAACAAAAACATGTAGAATGATGAATTAGATATAAAAAACATAAGAAAACATAGATTGATCATTGAACCATATCACATCAATCATCTAGAAGTTATAATCTTCATCAAACATGTCCACAAGTTAGTAACATACATATTACAACTGCAACATATTGAGTCTCGTGAATCATGATTCATCAAATTCAATCTTAAAGTTTCAACTTCAAGCTTTCAAAATTGAAAATTCAATATATAACATTTATCATCATTGATCACCAAAGTTGTACTTGTAAGCTAAGTTTAACCATTATAAGAAATAATATCTTAGATATTTCTAAGTTCTAAGTTCTAACTGTTAACATGAAATGAAATTGGATTTAAGACCTCTGTGGTTTATTATTTTCGACTTAGTTACCGGAGAATCCACAGTAAGAACCATTTTTTGCCAACGTTTCAAATCCCAACCGGGATCCATCATCAGGACAACTTGAATGCTGATGATGGATCCCGGTTGGGATTTGAAACGTTGGCAAAAAATGGTTCTTACTATGGATTCTCCGGTAACTAAGTCGAAAATGAAATGAAATGTTATAAAATGAAACTTGAATAATGAAATGAAATGAAACAACTTTAGTCTTTCACGAAGCATCATATTCATAATTCACAATCATTACCAATGATTTATAATTGCCAACTTCAAACTTTAAATTTTCATTGTCACAGTCATATATTGTTTACAAAAAATATCATTATGATATGAAAGAGTCAAGAGTCAAGAGTCAAGGACTCAAGACTCAACAGTTATGAAAACTAATAGAAACTAGAAAAGACAAGTAAACTGTAAATCTACATGTGGCCCTTGCCACGAGAGTCTCCAGGAGTATAAGCAGGTCATGGTGGTCTTTTAGGAATCTCCCGCACAGACCGACGACCAGAACTAGAAGGCACATGCCCTCCACGTGAGGGTGTAGATGGAGGTGGCGACAGCAAAGGAACAAGACTCGGAACTCGAGCACTGCTACTGGATGGTGGAGGTGGCATGGCTGCTGCAGCTGCTTCATCTTCATCCCTTATAAGTTCCTCTTCCAGTTCTTCAAGATGTATAGTGCCATCCTCCAAATTGTCTTCCTCTGGGTGGTTGTCCCAAATTTTATATGTGGGATCCTCATAAGCCCGATCACAGTAATGACTCAACAACCTCAAGTTGTAGTGCACATAAACCAAGCTTTCTGCCTGGTTTTCATTGAGTCTGTTTCTTTTCACATTATGTATGAAGCTGTAGGTGCTCCAACACCTCTCTGCAGAAGAAGTATTTACAACCTGTGATAGAACCTTTTTTGCCAATTTTGGAAAAAGTCCCTGGTCGCCATATGTTTCCCACCATGTGAGAGAACCAAATCTGTCTTTGTCTTCCATTGCATGGAAGTTACCAAACAAACCAGTGCCACTGAAGTATTTGTCTATTTCAAGGCGCACAGCTACACATTCCTCCTTGTCAGGTATCAACTTTTCTAATGCTTGCAAATATCCGCTAGTTACCTCTGCATCTAAATGGGGTTTGGTCCTGATCCCACCCCCTGGTGCAGATTGGCCCAACCAAGATGTAGAGTAGTATTTTGGCGTAAGGATATACGCCAAGCAATGTAGTGGAAGATTAAGTTTATTCCACCGTACACACACACAATCGTGAATCAGTTTGTACAAGTTGGGATCTCTGTTATGAACAGTATCTTTTATTTGTCCCAACATGGTATCCATCTGCTCATACACCTCGCCAATCACTGGTTTATCTGTATCTACAAACCAAATCATGTGATAAATGGGCTTGGTGAAATCCAATACTTGCCTCACACTTGTCCAAAACTGACCATCAAGAGCAGCCTCCTCCACCAATTCAAAACCTTGCCTGTCAGCTGCATTTGTAGCTATTTCCTTTAATACCTGCCAATGTGGACTTGATACCATGCTAGCCAATGACTCTCTTACCTTCAAAAGGCGCCTGAAGTTGAGGTAATAGCTACCAAATCTGTTCTTCGCAATCTTCAACAACTCCAATCTTGAGTGACTGCGGAAAAGGCCATGGGTATTGCTATGATTTGTAATAAATTTTATCATTTGTTTGCCTTACTTGTACAAATCACCAATCCATTTGTATTGTGCATTTTTTTTCTTGACAACATCATGCATCAAAAGGTTCAATGTGTGAACCAAACATCTAGACCAAAATATGTTGGGGTATTTATCCTCAATAATTGCTTCCGCTGTCTTACAATTAGGGGCATTATCAGTGATGACTTGGATGACATTGTATGGCCCAATACAGTCAATTGTTTCAAGTAATGCTTCTGCAATGTTGATGGCGGTCTTGAACTTGTCTGAGTAATCATATGCAATTAGAAAGATGGCACCACTAACAGACACAACAAGAACACTTATCAATGGCTTGCCTTTTACATTTGTCCATCCATCAGATACAATGGACACCCCATGGTCAATCCAAGAACTTGTCATTCTATTCAAAGAATGTGATATTTTTGCTTTTTCATGATCAAGTCCAACGGTTCTTGCCTTGTCATACCCAGGGCTTTTGTATCCTTTAGGGGTATCATTTATGGCAGAAACCATTTCATGCCAATAAGGTGAGCGAAGAACATTGAATGGTATCCCACATGCATAGAGAAACCTGTAAACCTTTGAATCCACATCATTCGTACACCCCTCATCAAGGAAATCTGATATGATTCTACGCCTTAAAGCTGGTGACCCTGTGCCTCCATATCCACTGCCTCGGGAGGATGCTGAAGGAGTTCTTTGTGCTTGTGATTGTGAGTTTGGTTCAAAGAAACCCCTTGATTTTTTAGATTTGTATTGGGCTTTCTCCTCTTCCCTTATGTATTTGGCTCTATCTGCTGCTGACACAGTTGCACAAGTTTTGATTCTTATTTGTTTATCTCCATCCCATGGCCTTTTCCCGTAGAGGTGTTTTCTGGAACGGGTGTATGAACCTGTGTAATTGTTGTTGCAATGGGGGCAATGAAATTTAGTGGTTCCACCCCCTTCCTTGCTTCAGGCATGTTAACATATTTCCACAATGGGGTTTGGTCTTGTTTAGTTTTTTGAGAGTCATGTTCACCCTCATCCAGCTCCTCCTCATCGGGGTTTTCATCAAATCCACTTTCTCCAGCTTCGTCATCCCCCTCTTCAATTTGCCCCTCCGTTTCCTACTCTCCAGCACCATAATAACCAGAAAAGGGACCAAGAAGAGGAAAATGCCAAGAAATATAGCCAGGTCCATGATGTTTGATATTTGTAGGCTTTTGAATCTGCAAAATTTAATGGGAATGGGAATGGGAATATGAATGAGAAAATTAATTTAATTTATTTAGATTAATTAATTTAATTTATTAATTTTATTTAGATTCATGATTTTTTTACTAAATAAATTAAACTAAACTAAATAAAACTAACTAAAATATACTAAATTACTACCTAACTAATGTTTAAAATACTAAATTACTAAGTTATTAACGTAACTAACCTCTTTGCAGGTTGCTCCTCAGCGCTTGCTCCTCACCTCTTTGCTCAATCTCCTTCGCTCTCCAGCTTCTCCTCAACTCATTCAAGTGACAATGATTTTTTTTGCCCCCAAGTCGTTTTAAAACTAAACTTTTTTTAAATGAATTTTTTTTCGCATCCGCGGTTTCTTTTCGCACGAATCGCTCCGAGCGTTGCGCGTGTCGCTCCCAGAGCGAAAATTAAATGCTCGGGAGCGATAGGGAGCAATCGCTCTCGAGATGTAATTTTCGCTTCGGGAGCGACGGGAGCGACGCTCCTGAACTCGCTCCCGATTTTGGCAAGGAGCGTAAATTTTTTTTATCGGGAGCGCGCAAGGGCGGGAGTGGCTCAAAGGGGGGGGGGGAGCGCTCCCCCGCAACTCTAGATAGGATTGAAGGATGTACAAAGATGACACAATAGGAGAAGGAAGGAGGCATTAGAGCTTATCCCCCCTTAGTGACAACTTCCTGAACTCCAACCATAAATCGAAGTTTAGTAAACTTCGCCTCTGTGAGAGCCTTTGTAAAGATGTCTGCAACTTGATCATTGGTTGAACAATATTGCACTTCAAGAACATGGTCATGAATGAGCTTTCTGATGAAGTGCATGTGTAGTTCAATGTGTTTGTTGCGCTGATGTTGGACTGGATCTTTGCATAGTTGAATGGCACTTTGATTATCACACCAAAGTGTAGTCAAATGTTGCTGTTGAAAACCAAACTCTGACAGGATCTGACGAAGCCACATGGCTTCCTTACTAGCTTCTACGGCGCCACAATGCTTTGCTTCTACTGAAGAAAGAGAAATGGCACTTTGTTTCTTGCAAGCCCATGTAATAGGTCCAGAAACAAGAGTGAAGACATAACCTACAGTAGACTTTCGATCATTAGGGTCACCAACCCAATCAAAATCAAGGAAACCAACCAATAAAGGAGATGCTTCTACACTGTAATGAATCCCAAACTAAACTGTACCTCAAACATAACGAAGTATTCTTTTAGTTGCTTTCCAATGACTTTCATGTGGGTTTTGCATAAACCGAGCAATAAGGCCAACAACAAAGGAAAGGTCACGACGGGTTTTGGGTCAGATACAAAAGTTCTCCAACGAGTTGATGGTATAAGGTAGCATCAACTTCAGGGGAAGTAAAAGTGACTGAAAGTTTGGTTCCAGACTGAAAGGGAGAAGGGGCTGGCTTACAATCTTCCATGTAAAAGTGGCGTAGAAGATCACAGGCATACTTGGACTGGTAAAGGGAAATACCTTCTTTGGATTGCAAGACTTGAAGTCCAAGAAAATAATGCAAGTTTCCTAAGTCTATCATTTCAAACTGCTTTTTAAGGCTAGATTTCAAATGGTTTATAAGGTTGGGATCACTACTAGTAGGGATAAGATCATCAACATAAAGAACAAGAATGATAAGAGACTTACCCACTTTCTTGGTGTAGACAGTATTGTCAGAATGACACCTAGAAAAGCCAGTATCTAAAAGAAAGCTATCCATTTTGGCATACCAAGCCCGAGGGGCTTGCTTGAGACCATAAAGGGATTTTTTAAGCCGACATACAAGGTTGGAGTCTGTTTGTATAAAGCCAGGAGGTTGTTCCATATAGATTTTTTCATGCATGTCCCCATGCAAGAAGACGAATTTGACATCCATCTAATGGACTTCCCATTTGAAAGAAGCAGCAAGGCGGATGGAGTTCATTTTGGCAACAGGGGAGAAGGTTTCAGTATAGTCAACTGTCAATGCCTTCAACTTGTGACAAACCCTTAGCAACAAGACAAGCTTTATGTTTATCAATTTTTCCATCTGGTCCAAACTTGGTTCTGTAAACCCATTTGCATCTAACAAGTTTTCGTCCCTTTGGAAGAGGAACAATGTCCCATGTATCATTTTCCAATAGTGAATGATATTCTTCATTCATAGTTGCGTCCCAATCTGGATGGCTTGAAGTTTCTACAAAGGTGTCAGGATCATAATTCGCTGAAGCTTGAGCCAATAAAGAAGAGGCTCTATCGAACTAAGAACGTATATGACGTTGATCTGTAGGATCACCTGCAAGAGCACCTATTGCATCCTGAGTAACACTGACCTATTTTTGAAGCTAAGGAGATAAAGATGTTGAAACTAAGTGTTCCAATGGAAAGATCTCGAAAAATTAGGTTGATTAAAAAAAACGGCTTCTAGATGAAGAAGTTATGGCTTCTTGAAGAAAAATTGTTGTAGATGCCGATGAACTACGTGAATGTTGGGAAGTGAATGATAATGTTATATTTAACCTCCCCCCCACACCCCCCCCCCTACAAACTTAATCTAATTAGCTCACTTTTTAAAAAATATTACTTTATGTGATCCACTTTTATAAATAAGTGAAAGTCACTTTTACAATGGTACTTTATATACTACCCACTAAATTGTAACTTAAATAAAAGATAAAGTGACTTCAGAATTATAAGTGACTCACTTTTTATAATGGGTGAAAACACTTCGACATAAAGTAACTTTAAAACATAAGTTACATGTGTTTTTTGAAAAAGTAAATCTAACAAAAAGAAAGACTTGAACCCAAGACCTCTATTCTCATAAAGTAACTTTGGACCAAGTGAGCTAGTTTAAAAGGTTAGTAATTTTTGGAAAGGAGGAAGGGCTTTTTTTTTCTCACTAAAGCTTTGGAGTGCGTGCATACTTGAAAAACATTTTTTTCCTGACAAAACAAAAAAAACCCACACAACCCAAAACGAACATGCAAAAGAAATTCAAGCCTTAACAGCTTAAACTTAGAATTGGCCGGAAACTAAATATTTTCCTTAATGTTTCTGATTTTTTGAGATCAAACTAAGATGCTGCGGAAAAGAGCATACGCATGAGAAAAATCTTTTCTTTATGTTTCTGGTTTGTCGAGATCGCACGAAGTTGTGGGGCAAAGAGCATACGCAGAAATGAAAGGTATAGATCCGACAATAAAATTTTTTATATAGGACTATAAATCGAAATTAACAGAGAGAGAAATAACTGTAATTGCAAATAAACACTGTATACCTCCAGATCTTAAAAATGACATAGCTAGGGCTACCAGAAACATTTTCACGTGAAACGAAAGGGGTTCCTCATTGGAACAAATGCTCCTAATACAATAAAGTAGTCCTTTCGACCCGAAAACAGTCAGAAATAGTAGATCTAGGAAACGAGAGTCGGATGCAGTTGTACCGCTTCGGATTTGGATCACCCATGGATATGGCCCTTGAATACCTCTGATACCATGTAGGAATTTACAAGTTAATTTCCTTAGATAGAACACCAAAGGACACCGCTCACAAATAGATCACAGATCAGTGCACCAATATTCTTGACGTGGTTAAAACCCTCAAACAGGGAAAGAGTCCACAGCCTGAGCCAACGCGGCCACTTCAGGTAATTTATTAATGTAAAAGAAATAAAATTTACATAAGCTTCTCTCATGAATGGTCACCTTACAAATGACTCTCCATGCTCTTTAAATAGAGATCATGGACCAATCGGGTGTTAAGCCACGGATCAAATGTCGGTAATACCAAGGAGAGAATGAACCGTCGGATCACTTCATGTCTAGAACATATCGTGACCATCAGATTGTAAGTTACAAAAAGTAGATAGTAAAGAAACACACTTTACCTAACCATACACTAGACCAAGTTATACTTAACTATTTGCTATGTGTCGGAATATCCTAACATCCCCCCTTAAGAACAACTTGGGATAGGATTGAAGGATGTACAAAGATGACAAAATAGGAGAAGGAAGGAGACATTAGAGCCTATCCTCCCTCAGTGACAACACCTGAACTCCAACCATAAATCAAAGTTTAGTAAACTTCGCCTCTGTGAGAGCCTTTGTAAAGATATCTGCAACTTGATTATTGGTTGAACAATATTTCACTTCAAGAACATGGTCATGAATGAGCTTTCTAATGAAGTGCATGTGTAGTTCGATGTGTTTGTTGCGCTGATGTTGGACTGGATCTTTGCATAGTTGAATGGCACTTTGATTATCACACCAAAGTGTAGTCGAATACTGCTGCTGAAAACCAAACTCTGACAGAATCTGACAAAGCCACAGAGCTTCCTTACTAGCTTCTACGGCGCCACGATGCTTTGCTTCTGCTGAAGAAAGAGAAATGGCACTTTGTTTCTTGCAAGCCCATGTAATAGGTCCAAAACCAAGAGTAAAGACATAACCTGCAGTAGACTTCCAATCATCAGGGTCACCAGCCCAATCGAAATCAGTGAAACCAACCAATAGAGGAGATGCTTCTACACTGTAATGAATCCCAAACTGAATTGTACCTCTAACATAACAAAGTATTATTTTAGTTGCTTTCCAATGACTTTCTTGTGGGTTTTGCATAAATCGAGCAATAAGGCCAACATCAAAGGAAAGGTCACGACGGGTATGTGTCAGATACAAAATTTTTCCAACGAGTTGATGATATAAGGTAGCATCAACTTTAGGGGAAGTACAAGTGACTGAAAGTTTGGCTCCAGACTGAAAGGGATAAGGGGTTGGCTTACAGTGTTCCATGTGAAAGTGACATAGAAGATCACAAGCATACTTGGACTGGGAAAGGGAAATACCTTCTTTGGATTGCAAGACTTGAAGTCCAAGAAAATAATGCAAGTGTCCTAAGTCTATCATTTCAAACTGCTTTTTAAGGCTAGATTTCACATTGTTTATAAGGTTGGGATCACTACCAGTAAGGATAAGATCATCAACATAAAGAACAAGAATGATAAGAGACTTACCCACTTTCTTGGTGTAGACAGTATTTTCATAATGACACCTAAAAAAGCCAGTATCTAAAAGAAAGCTATCCATTTTGGCATACCAAGCCCGAGAGGCTTGCTTGAGACCATAAAGGGATTTCTTAAGCCGACATACAAGGCTGGAGTCTGATTGTATAAAGCCAGGAGGTTGTTCCATATAGATTTCTTCACACATGTCCCCATGCAAAAAGGCGGATTTAACATACATCTGATGGACTTCCCGTTTGAAAGAGGCGGCAATGGAAAGAACAAGGCAGATAGAGTTCATTTTGGCAACAAGGGAGAAGGTTTCAATATAGTCATGCCTTCAACTTGTGAAAAACCCTTAGCAACAAGACGAGCTTTATGTTTATTAATTTTTCCATCTGGTCCAAACTTGGTTCTGTAAACCCATTTGCATCTAACAAGTTTTCGACTCTTTGCAAGAGGAACAAGGTCCCATGTATCATTTGCCAATAGTGAACGATATTATTCATTCATAGTTGCGTCCCAATTTGGATGGCATGAAATTTCTGTAAAGGTGTCAGGATCATAATTCGATGAAGCTTGAGCCAATAAAGAAGAGTCTTTATCAAACTAAGACGTGTACAACGTTGATCTGTAGGATCACCTGCAAGACCACCTACTGCATCCTGAATAGCACGGACCCATTTTGGAAGCTGGGGAGCTAAAGATGTTGAAACTAAGTGTTCCAATGGAAAGATCTTGAAAAATTAGGCCGATTAAAAAAAATGGCTCCGAAAACAGCTTCTGGATGAAGAAGTTATGGCTTTTTGAAGAAAAGTTGTTGAAGATGCCGAAGAACTATGTGAATGTTGGGAAGTGAATGATAATGTTATATTTAACCCCCCCACCCTTCCAAACTTAGTCTGATTAGCTCACTTTTTAAAAAAGATTACTTATGTGACCCACTTTTATAAATAAGTGAAAGTCACTTTTACAATGGTACTTTATGAACTACCCACTAAATTTTAACTTAAATAAAAGATAAAGTGACTTCAGAATTATAAGTGACTCACTTTTTATAATGGGTGAGAACACTTCTACATAAAGTAACTTTAAAACATAAGTTACATGTGCTTTTTGAAAATGTAACTTAACAAAAAGAAAGACTTGAACCCAAAACCTCTATTCTCATAAACTTTGGAGCAAGTGAGCTAGTTTAAAAAGTTAGTATTTTTTGGAAAGGAGGAAGTGCTTTTTTTTTTTTTTGGCTCACTGAAGCTTTGGAGTGCATGCTTACTTGAAAAACATTTTTTTGCCTGACAAAACAAAAAAACCACACAACCCAAAATGAGCATGCAAAAGAAATCCAAGCCTTAACGGCTTAAAATTAGAATTAGCCGGAAACTAAATATTTTCCTCAATGTTTCTGATTTTCCGAGATCAAACTAAGACGCAGCGAAAAAGAGCATACGCATGAGAAAAATCCTTTCTTTCTGTTTCTAGTTTGTTGAGATCGCACAGAGTCGCGGGGCGAAGAGCATACGCAGAAATAAAAGGTATAGATCCAGCAATAAAAAAAATTATAGAGGACTATAAACTGAAATAAACAGAGAGATAGATAACTGTAACTGCAAATAAAGACTGTATACCTCTAGATCTTAAAAATGACGTAGCTAGTGCTACCAGAAACCTTTTCGTGTGAAATGAAAGGGGTTCCTCACTGGAATAGATGCTCCTAACACAATAGAGTAGTCCTCTCAGTGCAAGTAGTCAGAAACAATAGATCTAGGAAACGACAGCCGAATGCAGTTGTACCGGCTTCGGATTTGGATCACCAATGGTTGCGGCTCTCGAATAGCTCTGATACCATGTAGGCATTTAGAGGGTAAGCTCCTTAGATAGAACACCAAAGGACACCGCTCACAAACAGATCACAAATCAGTACACCAGTATTATTGAC
Source organism: Pinus tabuliformis (assembly GCA_031772625.1). NCBI lineage: Eukaryota > Viridiplantae > Streptophyta > Pinopsida > Pinales > Pinaceae > Pinus > Pinus tabuliformis. Next base: position 2,101,465,220 of record CM062816.1, read on the forward strand.
GTGGTTAAATCTCTCAAAGAGGGAAACAGTGCACGGCCTAAGCCAACGCGGCCACTTCAAGCCGTTTATTAATGTAAAATAAATAAAATTTGCATAAGCTTCTCTCATGAACTGTCACCTTACAAATGACCCTCCATGCTCTCTAAATAGAGATCATGGACCAATCGGGTGTTAAGACATGGATCAAGTGTCGGTAATACCGAGGAGAGAATGAACCATCAGAGCACTTCATGCCTAGAACATATCGTGATTGTCGGATTGTAAGTTACAAAAGGTACATAGTAAAGAAACACACTTTACCTAACTATACACTAGACCAATTTATACTTAACTATTTCCTATGTGTCGGAATATCCTAACATCAAGTGCCAGAAGCCAAGGTGTGAGACTGGAGGCAAGGAAGTCGAATTCTCAGCCAGTAGGAGATCCAGAGCAGAAGGGCAGCGTAATACCTAGGAGGGGTGATGCAGAAGCTACCTAGGGTGACGCAGTTTGACGCAGAGGTCATTAAAAGTTGACACAGAGCCTCCCAGAGCTGAAGATCAGTGACTGATTCTCCTGTGACAGGGTGAGATTATTTCACCAGTATTTTGTCCAGTATTTTCTCTGTAAAGGATTGATAGTTGACCATCCTAGATTTGTATTTAGAATGTTCTCCTACATAATAATAAACCCTTAGAGCTACTGCACCGGTTTTTCTGCATTGGGTTTTTCTAGGAACTACTTTGTCCAAAAATAATTATGTCCTATGTATCTTGTTCTTTCCTCAATTTTCTATTTCATGAAATCAAATATTTAAAGTAGTGTAGGTTGCAAAAGTAATTTGCTTCGGTATTCAGAAGAATAACTTGATGAATGTAATTAAAATCAAGTAGGTGAAGTAGATTCAGATTTGCTGCAGTAGGGGTTCCTTAAGGATTAGGAATTTTCACACTGCGCTGCTCTGCGCGAGCCCTTCCTAGCTCTGCATCACCCTCTCTGGGCACTGCGCTGCCTTCCCTGCATGTTTCTCTACCTCTCCGTTGGGTATTCTTGGCTTTGGAGAAGATCCTCCAGCCAAAACTCTCTCTGCCCCTCTCTGCGTGATCACTACGAAATCACTGCACTGCTCTGTAGCTCAGCAATTCGATCTGACTGACAAGCTCTCTGTGTGTCTTCCAAATGGCCCTCAAGCCTCCTTAAATAATCTTCTCGTTGACATTCAACGACCCAGATTAGAAGCCAATCAATGGCTAAGATCATTTCTGCTTGATCCTCGTCTTCTTCTAGAAGTTACACCCACAGTTAGATTAATACCTATTAATTATTTTAATTTCTCAAGGCTAGACTTAGGGACCCATTAAAAATAATTAATTATTTTAATAAAACTGTCTCCAGGTGGAATTTCTCAAAACGCTTTTTCGGTTGTTTGGAATCCATGTGCCCAAGCCTCCCTGCAAAATTTGAGACTTTGAGCACATCCGATGCTACCATAAATCAACAAAGTTCTTCACAAACTTCTCATCCAGCTCATCCATTTGTGCTATGGTTGTTGTAGATGTTTGTCCCTTGCCCTTCTTCTTATTTGGACATTGTTCGACAGAGTGATTGAACTTACGACATGTAAAGCATTTTACTTTTCTCTTGTTTGTCTCCTTTTTATTTTGTGAAGATCCTCCTCCACCTTGGTTCTGCTTGGCCTTCCCTTTACCCTTCATGTTCCTTATCCCCACCACCACTCCTACGGTGTCCACCAATGTTTGAACTCTCCCAAATTTCTTTCTAGGTGAAGTCATCCAACAAATGATTCCAATTAGAAAGATATTGTCTAGCAAAGATTCCATCCACAAAGGTGGTTCATTGCATAGTGCAACCCTTCAGAGCTACCTTCACTAGTTCTGAATCACTGATTTGTTCTCTTATCGCTGATAGCTCATCAAAAGCCTATTGGATCTTGGTGAAATATGAGGTCACAGTCTCTGATTTGTTTATACAAATGTTGTTCAACTTCTCTTTTAGCACCATATTCTTGTTCTTATTTGTACTCTGATACAGACTGGTTAAGTCTTCCCACATTTTATGTGCTATGTCCTTCCTTGTTATGTGAGGAATTATATGATTCCTCACACGATCCAAAATAATACCCATCGCTACTTCAGATTGTGCTCGACTACTTGGGTTGGGTCAAAAGGAACCTTGATCTTTGTGTTTGCAAAATCCCACAAACCATTCGTTTTCAAAACAATAGTGATTTGTTCCTTCCATGAACTAAAATTAGCGGCCCCATCCAACCTGTCTTCATATCTCAAACTTATTGATGCCATTTCACAAATCGACCTTGGCCACAAAACCCTAGTTGCAAAATAAAAAATATTGCTACCGTAAAAGGGAAATAACTCACCGTTGTAAAATCCTTGTGATCTCAAATCTCTCCCTCAAAGTTTTTGAAGCTCTCATACCATGTTAAATGTCCAATACTAGTGTAGATTTATTTCTACCTCAACAATTTTATTCCCATAAAGTTATTAAATAAAATTCTGAACTGTTGTGAATTTAAAATCATTGGTATTTAAGCTCTAAAATAAAATATTTGCAATGGAAAATTAAAATCGGAGAGATTAATCATATCCTAATAGTTAGTATACATCCATAACAATTTTCCTTTATTAAAATCCTCGAGAAAATATGGGCCTAGACCCACAGAGAAAAATGTACTGCTAGAACCTTTAACTCAGCCCAATGAATTCAACCCTCTAGTAAATTGGCCTCCTGAAGAATTCGGCCCTGGAGTAACTCAACCTCCACTAACAGCAAATCGGCCCTCTCCGTTCTGCTCGTATGACTTTTGCACACTCAAGAAAAATCGGCCCATTTGATAAATCGACCTCTCCACAACTTAGCCTCCTTTGTGCTTTAGCTACCTCTTAGAAATACTCCCGAAATTTCCCTACACTGTTTCTCCCTTATCTTCAGAGTAGTTGAGCCTCTTGCTATTATAAAAAATTGTTTCCTCCACTTGTATCATGTATGTCTTCACCTCTCCCTTGGTTTCATTGAGCCAAATCCATAACCTTCATCTTCTAAGTGATTGACAATCGAGATTAGATCTTTCCTTAGTTGAGATCATATCTAAGTCATTAAAAAATTAAATTATTTATCACTAGTACTTTGGCTTAATAGTCCACAATAATAATTGACTTCAATTATTGTACTTTCCTAATTTATACTTAGGAAAGAAGTCATAAATCACTTACTCCACCAAGCAAGCACCTAAAGAGGCAATCAACGATCTTCTACATGCTCAGGAACCAAGCTCGTGTAGAGGATCTTCTGTGTTGGATGGTGTTGTCATTGATGTCAACCCATTGAGTTGATTGGGTTTTGAATTTGACCAAAAACACCAGTCATTGATGTCAAATGGTTAATGAACACTTATTAGTAATTGTTGAATTACATCAAGATGGCAGCTATACTGTTGGATGGTTAAAAACCCAAGTCTTAGGGTTTGGGTTCCCTGGACTAATGATGTACCCCGACTTTGTCGAGGGTTTTTGGTAAGACAAATCATTGAGTTTAGGTCGAAGATCTATGTCTTTAAATTCTCATTGAAAAGATGTTTCTGTTGGTATGTGGTACGCCCCGAGAGGCCTCCTAGTTTGAGAGATATTCACAATTGAAGTTGGTGACCCCATTTTTTGGGCTAAAACCCAAAGGGGTGGTGACTTGGCATAATTTTATTGGTTGTAGGCACAAACCTCACAGGATAGTAACGTAGCATAAACTATTAGTTGAATAATTTGGATGTTCTATTAAGGAAGCTCCTAGAACATTTGATGATGTGGCACCTTTACATTGGCCTAGATGGATTTTCTTCAAGGTTGTGCTTAGAATACACCTTAATCATTATTTGAAATTACAAAAGGCATTAGACTCCATCAAAACAATAAACTCCTATTTCCTTAGTCAAAAAGCTTCTAAGCAATCTTAGGTTTTAGTGAAAGAGTTTACTTGGAGGACCCTACAAATATATTTTAAAATTATAAATCAAAATTTTAAGGGTCTTTAGGCCTAAAAGACAAACGATACTCAAAACTCAATCTTATCTTAGGGCTTAAGAAACCATTCAATAGCATTTAAATAACAGTCATTAAGAATTTACTCAAGCCTAAATCCTCTCCAACATATAGCCTATGAAGCCTCTCCAAACAATGTTAAAACAGACCCAATACCTAAATGGCTTGCTTAGGAATAAAGACAACTATTTAAAATAATAAAATAATATTAATAAAGATAAAAAGAAAAGTGTGACTCTAACGTCTATCTCCTAAGAGCCCCTAACTAGCTTCACCACACACTATAAAAAGAGACTGCTATCCTCCAAAACATAACATCTCAACGAATCCTTTTATGCTTGACCTCTGAAATTACTTGACCTTCCTGAGGTAGATTAGCGAAATTTTATGAGGAAGAGAAGTGTGATTCCTGTGGTAAGGGCAGCGAAGATCTCTAAGGAAAATAAAGTGCAGATCTCTAAGGACAGCGAAGTTTTTTTTTTGGTAAGGATCTTGCCTTGTTATCTCTTGATCCTGTGTAGTTTAAGGTTAAAACTTTCCTTTGCTCCCCTTACAAAGTTGCAAGTTCTGTTCTTAATTTTATGGATCCGTTGGTCATGTTCTGGGCATAAACTTACTAGTCTAAAATCACTACAGTTGTGGAGCTCCTGTGAATCGTTACAGACCTTGATCACTTTATAAACATTCAAGATGGAGTCTTCAAGAAATCCATGACTTTTGTGGTGCAGTTCTGTTGTAACTGACTCTAGCATAAAATAATGTTAAGTCTACCCATATTCATATATGTGTGCGAGTCCTCCTTGTAAGCCGAAATCATTTAGGACCTACTCGGTGGGCATCTACAACACCTTTTTGCAAAAGTCAGATTTGAAGTCTCTTTGTTTAGACATTCATATCTATAGGAGCAATAATTTTGCAGTAGTATAAGTTTACTGTAACAATAGTTTAAGACTAAGGTTTTTGTCATTGTTGAAGCATAGTACACACATTGGTTATTGGGATGATGATGCAGTAAACTTTGACACACTGTATCAGTGATCTAATAATGTGTATGGACAGTGACATGTGTAAAGACACCGGTCCCCTTGTCAATATATGACGTTGATTCTTATCACAAGACAGTGGCAGTAAGCTCATATTAAATTGAACAATTTTAAGCATCATGCACTAAGCCAATGATTGATTCAACATCTTATTGAAAAACCTCTCATTGCAATTTTGAACCAAAACACAGACATACTTTATGTGATCTTACAAAGCAGTAAATGATATGACAGTAACTTAACATGACAAGGACACATAGATAACTGTGGTATATATATGGGCTTGTAAGTGACACTTAGTAACACAAATAACATAGCACTTATTTTATGTGACCTTGCAGTAATAGACTTAACCATGACTTGACATCTGATATTACATTGACAATGATGTATGCATCAAATTTGTGAACAGCAGTGCACATACACAGTGAACCTATCTACCCTACAGTGACATGACCTCGACATTTGACTATACTTAACTGAGATATCATATTTGACTAAGAATGATACATTGACATATTGACTGTGACACTTGTTCATCAATAACCTTTATTCTATCTTGACTTCAGTGAACTGAACTTTGAAGTTAGTAAACAGTGGTCCACTTACCTTGTTAAGATATTAAACTTGTTGCGTGAAAAACCTAAGTAATCTAACTACTGTGACCTTGGTTCCCTTAATAACCTGTAGTTTGACATAATCCTCATAATTGACACTTGACATACATTAAGTATTGTTGAAGTTATCAGTTAATTGGACAAGGAAATTGTTCAAGCAGTGCAAGGGTTTAGTTTGGTCCTAGGGTCTAGAGTTTTATCCTAAGGTGTTATGTCCTAGGGTTTCATTGAAGAAAAGGGTTGCATGTGCTTAGAGCAACACTTGGGTAAATTTGGACATAAAACAGATTGGAGACATCTAGGATTCAGTATAAGAAGCATATTATTTTGACATTGACTTGTAAACTTGTTAATTGACAAGACACTTGACAATGGTAAATAACTTGTCTGTAATAGCGTATTGACATGGGACAAGGGCAGCAATGTTTAGACCAGTGTTGATAATATCGGTATCGGGAAAATATCGGCGAGGGTCCGGAAAATATCTTATCGGAAATATCGGCGAAAATATTGGCAAAATATCGGCAAATATCGGCAAGCATAAAAAATGCATAATATATTCATTTTTTTCAGATTTCTAAACATATAAAGCAATAACAACATGAACTAAACACATTGGCACATAAATATGAAGAAGGCATTGATATATATGATGTCAAATAGAAATGATACATCAAACTTCAAAGGCGATACCAAATCCTGCTGATCCCTGATAATTGTCCAATCAAGGACTCAAACAAAATAACATCACATATCCTGCTGATCCCTGATAGTGATAATTGTCCAATCAAGGACTCAAACAAAACAACATCACATATATAAAACTTTAAAAGTATTTCATCATCATGAGTTATAAACTTATATGTAGCAAAAGTTGCAAAACAAATAAAACTAGCAGCTATCTATCTGAGACCATTGGCCTCTCCCTAGCAGCTTTCTTTCTGTCTTGTTCAGCAATTGCTTCACGAGCTTTTTGTATAACCTCTACACTAGAAACCATACAAGGCATCACATCTGCATCATATGCAGAGAGTTTAGCCAGATGGTATTTCAATCGTGTAATCCCTCCTGACATCTTGGTCCCACACAAGTTGCATGATATATATGCCTGATTTGCCCCACCAACAGCCTCCCCATACTCCCAAAATGGGTCCAAGGCTTTTGGCATATTTGACATTTGTAGTGAACTAATTCAAACCTAGGGCACAAAAAAAACAAAAAATTGGCATTAAATGAGTATAACTATACAGTGCCCAGCAAACACTCAAGAAACTATTTTAATTTTTAAAGCAACATCTTCATGTTCAGAATTTAAACAACAAAAGCAAGCATAAAAAATGCATAATATATTCATTTTTTTCATATTTTTAAACATATAAAGCAATAACAACATGAAATAAACACATTGGCACATAAATATGAAGAAAACACTGATATATATGATGTCAAATAGAAATGATATATCAAAGGCGATACCAAATCGTGCTAATCCCTGATAATTGTCCATTCAAGGACTCAAATGTGGAGAACCAATACAAAATAACATCACATATAATAATAAAAGTATCTCATCATCATGAGTTACATGTAGCATAACAAATAAAACTAGCAGCTATCTATCTACTGCCCTCTCCCCCTTTTACGGGAAAACATGATGGGCTGTTTGCCAGGCCTGCCCCTAGTAGTAGAAGGCCCTGACACTGCCTCTGCACCTAATGTCAAATAATGAGTGATAGGCATGGAGCTATGCTCTCCTATATCTATAGCAAATGGTGTTGATGCTGATGCTCCCGCAGTGTCCTTCTCCTCCTGCTCCTCCTCTAAGTGCTGCTGCTCCTCTGACTCCGAGTCCTCCTCTTGCTGCCCCTGCTCTAATGGATCATCTGCCACTGGCTCTAACCATGAAGGTGACTCCTCCAATATGGGCTCCTGAGACTCCACCCTCCACGGAGACAATACATCAATATTGTCTAAGGAAATGGCATCTGGATCCACTGGTGATTCTATTTTCCTCACTCGAAGTCGGATGTTGTAATGCACATACACCAAATCGTTGAGGCGTGCGAACTCCAACCTGTAAGAGTGTCAAAAAAAGTAATGAGTCTTGACTCTTGACTCTTGACACTTGAAGGTCATAAATTAAAAATTAAAAATTACAATAAGTGTAATTGCTCAACTGAAGGCTTGAGTTCAAAGTTATATCTGTTGCGCTTTTTGGCGTGTATTTTCTCAAATACACTCCAATTGCGCTCACACCCTGAAGAGCTACATGTTTGACTCAAGATTCGTATAGCCAAATTTTGCAAATTTGGTACCCTTGCACCATAGCTTCGCCACCAAAGATCTACAACAAAATAATGAAATAAAAAATTCAAAAACTTAAAAGTTAAAAGTTAAAAGTTAAAACATAATTAAATTCAAATTTCTAATTTCTAATGAGTGATGACTTGTCACTTATGTGGCATGAAGAGGTCCCTTTCCTTAATGGCATCATCAAAGCCAAATAGGCCAACACAATCCTGATAACTCTGTACCTCGCGCTTGATTTTGCTACGAAGCTCAGAATCAGGTACCATCCTCTGAATACAGGAATGGAGCCCTTCCATCACCTCGCCATCAAAACGAAATTTGCATTTGTATGCAAATGCAGGGTTGAGGAAGAGTGCTGCTGCATGAATGGGTCGATGAAGCATCCCTGTCCACCGACTATCGATCACATCCCATAACATCATCTGCCTATTAAGGCCAACAGAACCCTTGTCTGCATAATAGGAACGAATGGCCTCCTTGGCCCTATCCATGCCCTCATACAAATAAGGCATTGCAGGCTTCTCTCCATCCACCAATCTAAGAACCTTTACTATAGGTTCGCTAACTGCACATGCTTCTTGTACTCCACGCCAAAATGTCTCAGAGTACACCATTTTTTCAATGGCTCTCCCATCAGGTCTCCTGCTGTATCTACAAGCACGCCAATCATCAGACACAAACATTTGCTTCAACTCGAACTGACATCGAAGCAAAGACTGAAGAGTAATAAAGGTTGTGGCAAAACGTGTGATGGCAGGACGCCGCAACTCCTTGTTTCTAGTGAACCTCCTCATAAGGCTAAGAACAAAAGCATGGTTATAAATAAACTTGGGGATGCTCCTAGCCATATCAACTGCCTCCTTGATGAAGGAGAGTTTCCCCATATCCTCAAGCAACAAATCAAGACAATGCGCTGCACATGGAGTCCAGAACAATGTGGGATGCCTCTCCATAAGCCTTCTGCTGGCAGACACATAATTAGCTGCATTGTCTGTTACGACTTGCACCACATTCTGCACACCAATCTCCTGAATGAACCCATCTAACAACTCACATATTGTTGCTGCATCTTTGATATGTTCTGATGCATCCAACGATTTAATAAACATGGTACCTTTAGGACAATGTACCAAGAAATTTAGAAGGGTCCTACCCTTCCTATCTGTCCAACCATCAGACATCACTGTGCATCCAGTGACTTCCCATGTCTGTTTCAACTCCGCCAATCTAGAGTTGATGTCCTGTTTTTCTGCTTGAAGAATTGGCCCCCGCAACTCCTCATATGTGGCACTTTTGTACCCTGGGCCCACAACAGCAATAGCATCACACATTGGTTGCCAAAATGGATTGGTTTTTGTGATGCTGAGAGGTAAGTCGCTCCAAAAAATACACCTCCCCATGACTCTATCTGCTTCTTGCTTCTCCTTTTTTTTATAAAGCGATTTTATGCCAGGTTGTGCTCCAGCTCCTGTTCGTGGAACAAAAAATGATGACCTCGCATTCACACTAGCAGTAGTGCTAGCATGTGATGGTGTGCCAGTTGTGGAGCCCCTTCCACTAGGGCCAGTAGGGCCACTACCCTGAACATCAAAATCAGGAGAAGATATCCCAAAAGATCTACCTGCACGTTCAGCTTTGTTTCTTTCCGCCTCTTCCTTCTTTCTGTCCTTTTCTTCAATTGCCTCAAGAGCTTTTCGTATAAGCTCCGGACTAGAAACTTGACAAATGCCAACATCATGTCCAGTGAGTCTAGCAAGATGGTATTTCAGTCGTGTAACCCCACCTGTCATCTTGTCCCCACACAATTTGCATGAAAGATATGCACGATTTGTCCCACCATCAGGGATCCCATACTCCCAAAATGGGTCCAAGTTTTTTGGCATATTTGTATTTTGTAGTGGGCTAACTCAAAAGGAAACCTACAGCACCAAAAAAAATTTGGAATTAGTAACTTAATAACTTAATAAGTAATACGAATTTACGAAATTCCATGGGTGCAGGTCTCAATATCAAATCCTCATTCTTCAAAGACAAATGGACTAAACTTTAACAAAGTTCTACAAGAAAAATCCAAAGGTCTTGAAAGAAAATTAAATTTTTAATAGCCTAGCTTTTAAAAGTGTAAGAGCAATAACAATCACAAGCAAGGATAAACATCATGCACCCTGCAGCAGAGTAATAAATGCTGTATATCCTAACCTATACAGCATCTATTACTTTGATGTTGGTTACTTGTTGACCCTCAAAAGCAAAGGGATTAACTAAGGAGATAACACCTGGAAACATGATATGATAGTAAGGCAGCAGGCTATTGACATTGGACAAAGGACATAGACATCTGAATTTGATATTAGTACTAGTTTTAACTTTTGATTGACAAAGGAGATAAACACCTAGAAGCATCATATATTAGTACTTAGATTGAGGTTATAACTTATAAGGAAGGTGATTGACAAAGGAGAGAGACACTTGGAGGTGATATTAGACTTTAGTACTAGTTTGAGGTCACAAGCAAGGGGATTGACAAAAGTCAAACACCTGGAAGCTATCCCGATTCCCTGGTATCAGATTGAGGGAAGATAAGGCAATTCTTAAGCACAAGCAATAAGCTCTATGCAGATTTTCTGCTCAGAACCTTCATTTGACAGGCTGGGCATATGGATAATGGGACCATACACATTTGCAAGGTTCTGGGAAGGTATTCTATATGTGGCTTATTGCTTGCCCCAAAAAACACCATGCAGCCGTGTAATGATATGATATATCTGTTTAGAAATAGGCAGAACCATGTAAAGGTTCCAAGCTCCATGCATAGTTGTGCCCATTACGGCATTACCGATGAGTGATTGCAAGATGAGCGTTGCATTTTTCAACAATAATGTTGGGCATTAATACATTAACATTGGTGCTGGAAAAACATGTAACGCTGCCACCCTCACAATATCAACGCTACAATCTGCAATATCAATGCTACAATAACGGTGGGGCATTCACATAGTATAATGTTGGAGTATTTGTGTATGAGAGAGAAACATTACCAACGCTGGAGCATTACCAATACTGGAGCATTCGGTATGAGAGAGCCGCATTGATAATATATATTACCAACATTGATACCATTATCAATTATGAAGCAATAATAATATCGCATTACTTTAATATTTCAGTCAGAAATTCTGCAAGGAGGACGGGCTAATCTGATAGCATCCACTGAACATTAAGATAGCATACCTGTAAACCCTCCTTCGCAGCCAAAGTTCAAACCCTCCTTCGCAGCGTCTCCAGCTCTCACGAAAACGAAATGACGTGAACGGTGAAACAAAAAACCAAAAACCAAATTTATACAGCCCGCCGGCGATATTTACTATCGTCGCGCGATATTTTAGAAAATATCGCCGAAATCTCGCAAATCTCGCGCGAAATTCAAAACAGGCAAATATCGCGATTTTTTCGGGGCGATATTTCGGCTCGCCGAAAATATCGCGATATTTGCGAATATCGCCGATATTTCGGCGATATTATCAACACTGGTTTAGACATATGATGGTGGTTCTCTGTAGACAAAGCTTGAGAGCATTGGTAGCAGGTCATAGGGATGACCTGAGGCACCTTTGTTTGTGCCATCATTTGATAGCAGTGCAAGATGGTTGAGGCATTGTGTGCAACTTGATACAGTGCAGCAACATGATATATTGAGTCTTGATTTGTATTCATTCGTGAGAAGCCAACAGCTATGCAGTGATCTATGTGTGCAGTGACAGTGGTTGTACATTGATGACTATTCATTCATAAGCAGTGACATGTAGTGATAGTCAGTAGTTGTGCAGTGACTTGTAGTGACATTGATATACAGTGTGAAGTGACAGTGATGTGCAGTTGAACAGTGATAGCTTGATGTGTAGCATTGTGCAGTGATTAGTTCATGGGAACAGTGATCGTGTTGGAAATATTGAGAGGGGGGGTGAATCAGTATTTCTTTTTCCCACTATTGTTTTACCAATTAAAACATATATATTCAGAACACAATATGAACAGCAAGAATAAATGCTTTTATTAATATAACTGTGCAGTAATATAAATACAATATATAGATGGTCACAATCGGTTGCCAAGCTCCAACTTGGACTTTGGTGAGGCTCCAACCTCTAGAGCACCAACTCTATTTTGCCAAGACACCAATCTTGGACTTAAGAGCACCAACTCCCAAGGACTTCAATCCTTCCTGCTTTTGAGGCACTAACCCCAAGGACTCCAATCCAATTTCACTTCTGAGGCACCAGCCTCAAGGACTCCCATCCTTCTCACTTTTAAGGCTCCAACCCCAAGGACTCCAATCCTTCTGCTCTCAGAACTCTTCTTTGCTGAGTTCTTTCTATTTACAGCTTCACTGTAGTCTCCAAACTACAGTATCAATGACAACCATGTCTTCTTATGGATGAGTTTTCACAGCTCTGCACACTGCCCACGCATAGTCTCCAATAGCCTTTTCTGCTGCTGCTGCCTCTATAACCTCCGCTGCTTCTGCAACCTCTACAGCCTCTGCTGCTTTTACTACCTCACACTCTGGTTCTTCACCCCCACAGCAGCTCCAACAGTGTTCAACAGCCGCAGCAGTGTTCACTAGCAAATTCAAACAATGCTCCACCACCTCTGCTGCTTCTGCTACCTCATATTCTGGTTTGTTTGCAACAACCATCACACCATGTAGTCCTCTGTTTACTGTTTTATGCATACCTGTCTTTGTCCATTCGTTTCCTCTTTCTTGCTGGCTCTTCGGCTTCCTTCTCGCCTACTTCAGCTTCCTCACTTGTTGGCTTGTTTGTCGCTGTAGCTTCCTCTGTCCATTCGTTTTCACAGGACACGTTGAATCAATGAGCAAGGATCGAGTCATCCGTAGAGAACACAAGTTCAAAAACTTGTAACAACGCTGCTTTGCCAATGATTGTGGGCATACACAGGGATGGCATTTTTTAACGGACAACCACGTCCTTATCATAATCATAATCACCATGATTTGGTCTCCCGCACTATCGGGACTGTTCCTCACAGTATTTTCGCCTCCACACTATAGAATCAGAGCCACCCTTTTTATCGCCGCTTTTATGTCTATCGGAAGCCACCGCCCAACCATGTCCACACATACAATCAACACAAGCATTTCAATATATGTCTTAAGGCTTAAACCCATAGCCACATATAATATATGGGAAACATTATAAAACCCCTTTATAAAGATTTCGGTCACATATACATTACTACACAGGAACCCATGTAAATCCGCTCAAATGAACATTCGCGGATTTCAAATCTTATCCGCCCGCCTTTATAGTTATCGGCGGGTCCGGATTTCGGCGATCACAATAAATCCCTTTACTCCGACCTCCGATGAGGAGCGGACCCGATGCTCTTTTAGACTCCCTTCTATACTGGTTTCGGGTCCGATGTATATCGGCGCTCGCTTGTCGCTACCTCCGAAATGATACAAGTCCTCCGCGGACCCGATATGCTTTCTATTTTGCTTGATAAGAGTTTCGGCTCCGGATTTCGCTGATGCGATAAGGATTCTCTGCTCCGCGGACCCGATATGCTTTCTATTTTGCTTGATAAGAGTTTCGGCTCCGGATTTCGCTGATGCGATAAGGATTCTCTGCTCCGCGGACCCGATATGCTATGCACCACAGTTTATATTTTATCGCATCCGCCTCCGCCCAAAGGTAATTCGTCGGCGATCGGCGATCGCTCGTCACGGGTTATATCTGTGTGCATCTGCCAATACAAAACCGGACCCGATCTCCCTTTAGGCTGCTCTCTAATATGACTTCGGCTCCGGATATCGGAGCTCCCCACTTCGCAAGCAATTCTTTATCGGACCCGATCTCCCTTTAGGCTGCTCTCTAATATGACTTCGGCTCTGGATATCGGAGCTCTCCACTTCGCAGTCCCGAAAGGCTCCACTCCTCCGATCTCCCGATCGCCGATTAGATCGGGACCGTCGATCCGGATTAGTGATCGGACGGCTCACAGCTCATCGCACTATTCCCATGTCTCCTGGACCGTTGATCTAGAAGGCCAAATGGCTCCTGTGTATGCTCTCGTCGTTCTGATGGAAAGTCTGGGCATGTATATATTAGTAGTTCATTTGATCGCCATCAAATGAATTCTTATATGCTCCGATAGCTCCGATAGCTCTGTTTACTCCTCTGTTGCTCCGATGGCTGTGTCCTCCGCTCTTTCTCTATGCTCTTTTGATCGGTCTCTGTGTGCTCCTCTTCTTTGGCATATATATGTGACATATACATATATATGGCTCCTCTTGGTTCCTCTTGGTCCATCTGCTCTTCTCGGTCCGTCTCCTCTTGGCTCCTCTTGTTCCATCTGCTCCTCTCTGATATGCCTGTTTTGGCATATGTATATATGTATGTGGCTCCTCCTGCAGCTCCTTTTAGTCATGTCCAATGTGGCTCCTCTGGCTTCTCGTCTCCATCTACTCCTCTGGCTTGGCAGTGTCTTTCAAAGACCTCCTTGCATATAAGTCTGTTTCCGCATATATATATGATATATATATATATATGGCTCGGCTATACTGATGGCCTTTGCTCCTGTCTCTTCATGAATCTGCTCTGCATCCCCTTGGCTTCATGTCATCCTCTAGTATCCAGAATATTGCCATATTGACATCAATGACAACCTAGTTCAACAATCTCCCCCTTTGTTATTGATGGCAATATTCTTCTTCTCTCCCCCTTTGACATCAATGGCAAAGGAGTGCTCTGGGACTCCCCCTATCAAACTGCTTCTGTTCTTCATGAAGATAGAAGGATTGATGCTTTATCATCTTCATGTCTCAACACTGCTTTATCATGGCTTCAACAATGCTTCAAGATGCTCTACTTTAATGCTTTCATTCAGATTGCAAATGGCCATACACAGGTGTCCAAGTCCAGGCTTTCATGCTCAATCCATATTGATGTCTCCATAGGCAGAATTGAGAGACCTTCAGAGTTCGAATCAAGATAGAAACTGCTCCTGAGATTGTCTTTCTTCAGATCTGAGTTTATTTGTGTCTTTGTGCTTCCCCTTAAGTTACTGCCATCTAGTATTCAATCATCATTGCATTTAGACAAAAATGTGAGGAGTTGTGCCTTGCTGTTGCTATATTCCTTAAGTGATCTGTATCAGTTTCAGTTATGCTTGACTACACAACATTCTCCTTCCTATGAGCCATCTTTTCCTTGCGTTCTTGTACATATCTCTGCAGATTCAACTATCCAATCTGTGACTGCCTTTTGAATACAATTGCTGATCTGCATCCTTTTACAGTGCTTCAGTTTGTTATATGCTGCTAGCTGCTCTTACTTCAAACTCCATTCCAGATGTATCTATTTGTTTGAAGACTGCCTCTATCAGTGTCCAGAATTTATCTGTTCTCACATTAAATTCTTGAGTTAAGACATAAACTTCTGTGATAATAGCACCATGGTTGTTTGCCCTATTTCTTTAACAACAGTCCAAAGAATGGTTACAGGATCATATGCTTCAATGGAATGCTCCTGAGACATGATCTTCATCAAAGAATGACTGTTAATATAGCTCAATAAGGATTTCATAGGGACCCTTTCACTAATAGCTTCAGCAATAATGAACAAGAATTACATGCTCCCCCTAACTGTATGCATCACCTCTTTTGGGCAGAGTCTTCTCATAAAATGCTTAGATTGGCTAGAGAGCTTAAGGGACTTTCGGACTGTATTTCCTTCCTTCTCCATACTTGTGTAACTTTCTTCTTTTGCATGGTTCTAGCTTCTGTAAGAGCCCATGTTAATTTAGAATCACATGCCATGTGACCAATGTTATGACACTTGAAGCATTCTACATTGTTCATGAATAAGAACTCATGATTTCTTCCTGTAAACTTATTTCTTGGAGGTTGTCGGAGACTATAGCATCTATTTCTGTGAGATGGTTGGGGACCATAACATCTATCTTTATGATATACTTTACAGTCTTTTGCCATATGACCAAAGTTTGAACAGGAATAACAATAACCAAAAAATGAACTTTGGTACCTGGGAGATGGAGGTTTCTTTGATGTACTTCTGAAGCCTTGCTGCCTTGAGATCCTTTGATGATAACCATTGCCTCTCGCATCTTTGTCATCATCTATATTTCTTCTTGGAGCGGGTTTTCTTCTTGGAGCAGGATTTCTTCTATTGTAGCCTTGATTTTTCTCCTTGCCTTTGCTGGAGCTGGGAGCATCACCATTTCTTTCTGGCTTCTTCACATCTCTTTTGTTTAAAGCATGTTCATTCTTGTTTGAGGATTCACCTAAATATCCGAGACCTGATTTATCAGATGGACATCTGTGATAGCTGAGCATGTCATCCAAGGCCTGAGAGCTCTTCATGATTTTGTTCATCCCTTCAACCTTTTTCCTGAGGAGGACAATCTCTTCTTCCAATCTTTCACACTCATTATTCTTCTTTGCAAGTTGTTCCTCAGTTTCTTCCTTGCTACGAGTAGCTTCAGCTGCTACTATTTTAAGGGAGATGATATCTGACTTCATTTTGAAGATTTCTTCATTTTTTGCTTGACTGCACTCCATTCTCTTCTCAGCTCCTTGTGCCTGTTTCCTGGCTTCTTGTAATTGAGACTTAAGGGAGGAGACCTCTACCTTGTACTGACCAATCTCTTCTTCAAGTTTGTTCACGCTCTTGTGCCTTAGTTCAAGTTGACTTGACAAGGTATCTTCCCGCTTCTTTGCTTTATGATATTCCTTCTTAAGCTTGGCAAGCTCTTCATCCCTTTCTTGTACTTGAAGCTTGATGAGATCAACTTTCTTCCTTGTTTGATCTTGGTCACCAACTGGAGCTATCTTCTTAAGTGCCTCATTTTCTTTTTTCAAATTATTATTCTCTTCCATGACAGTCATAAGTTGAGCAAGGAGTTCTTCTACGAAGTCTTTTTCATTGTCTTCATCTTTTTGGTCTGCTACAATCTTGATGTCATCATTCTTATTTTCAGCTTCTATGATGGGTTCTGGATTTCCTTCTAGATTTCCATTATCTTCTTGATTGATGTTCATGGTCAATGCTCCTTTTGAGTGAAGGTCATGAAGTTTGTCCCATATACCCTTTGCTAATGAACATTTTCCTAGATTGTTCTTTACAGAATCAGGTAGCCCATTCAAGATTGCCTTTACTGCTTTTGCATTGTACTCCTTGGATTTTTCATCCATACTGCTATCATCAATCACAGATTTCCAGATTTCAAAGCCTTGAGTCTGTAAGAAATTCCTCATTCTTACTTCCCATATATTAAAGTTCCCATGGAGCCTTGGAGCCTCCTCAAATTCATTGTCTTCTATTTTAGTAGTAGAGGGAGACACATCCTTAGGAGGATTGGAGACTTTCTTCCTTGACCTCGCCATTTGTGTTCTAAGAGTCAACCTTCAAGCTGTTAAGCTTTGAATGAAGGAACTTGGCTCTGATACCAATTGTTGGAAACACTGAGAGGGGGGTGAATCAGTATTTCTTTTTCCCACTATTGTTTTACCAGTTAAAACATATATATTCAGAACACAATATGAACAGCAAGAATAAATGCTTTTATTAATATAACTGTGCAGTAATATAAATACAATATATAGATGGTCACAATCGGTTGCCAAGCTCCAACTTGGACTTTGGTGAGACTCCAACCTCCAGAGCACCAACTCTATTTTCCCAAGACACCAATCTTGGACTTAAGAGCACCAACTCCCAAGGACTTCAATCCTTCCTGCTTTTGAGGCACTAACCCCAAGGACTCCAATCCAATCTCACTTCTGAGGCACCAACCTCAAGGACTCCCATCCTTCTCACTTTTAAGGCTCCAACCCCAAGGACTCCAATCCTTCTGCGCTCAGAACTCTTCTCTGCTGAGTTCTGTCTATTTACAGCTTCACTGTAGTCTCTAAACTACAGTATCAATGACAACCATGTCTTCTTATGGATGAGTTTTCACAGCTCTGCACACTGCCCACGCATAGTCTCCAATAGCCTTTTCTGTTGCTGCTGCCTCTATGACCTCTGCTACTTCTGCAGCCTCTACAGCCTCTGCTGCTTTTACTACCTCACACTCTGGTTCTTCACCCCCACAACAGCTCCAACAGTGTTCAACAGCCGCAGCAGTGTTCACTAGCAAATTCAAACAATGCTCCACCACCTCTGCTGCTTCTGCTACCTCATATTCTGGTTTGTTTGCAACAACCATCACACCATGTAGTCCTCTGTTTACTGTTTTATGCATACCTGTCTTTGTCCATTCGTTTCCTCTTTCTTGCTGGCTCTTCGGCTTCCTTCTCGCCTGCTTCAGCTTCCTCACTTGTTGGCTTGTTTGTCGCTGTAGCTTCCTCTGTCCATTCGTTTTCACAGGACACGTTGAATCAATGAGCAAGGATCGAGTCATCCATAGAGAACACAAGTTCAAAAACTTGTAACAGCGCTGCTTTGCCAATGATTGTGGGCATACACAGGGATGGCATTTTTTAACGGACAGCCACGTCCTTATCATAATCATAATCGCCATGATTTGGTCTCCCACACTATCGGGACTGTTCCTCACAGTATTTTTGCCTCCACACTATAGAATCAGAGCCACCCTTTTTATCGCCGCTTTTATGTCTATCGGAAGCCACCGCCCAACCGTGTCCACACATACAATCAACACAAGCATTTCAATATATGTCTTAAGGCTTAAACCCACAGCCACATATAATATATGGGAAACATTATAAAACCCCTTTATAAAGATTTCGGTCACATATACATTACTACACAGGAACCCATGTAAATCCGCTCAAATGAACATTCGCGGATTTCAAATCTTATCCGCCCGCCTTTATAGTTATCGGCGGGTCCGGATTTCGGCGATCACAATAAATCCCTTTACTCCGACCTCCGATGAGGAGCGGACCCGATGCTCTTTTAGACTCCCTTCTATACTGGTTTCGGGTCCGATGTATATCGGCGCTCGCTTGTCGCTACCTCCGAAATGATACAAGTCCTCTGCGGACCCGATATGCTTTCTATTTTGCTTGATAAGAGTTTCGGCTCCGGATTTTGCTGATGTGATAAGGATTCTCTGCTCCGCAGACCCGATATGCTTTCTATTTTGCTTGATAAGAGTTTCGGCTCCAGATTTCGCTGATGCGATAAGGATTCTCTGCTCCGCGGACCCGATATGCTATGCACCACAGTTTATATTTTATCGCATCCGCCTCCGCCCAAAGGTAATTCGTCGGCGATCGGCGATCGCTCGTCGCGGGTTATATCTGTGTGCATCCGCCGATACAAAACCGGACCCGATCTCCCTTTAGGCTGCTCTCTAATATGACTTCGGCTCCGGATATCGGAGCTCCCCACTTCGCAAGCAATTCTTTATCGGACCCGATCTCCCTTTAGGCTGCTCTCTAATATGACTTCGGCTTTGGATATCGGAGCTCTCCACTTCGCAGTCCCGAAAGGCTCCACTCCTCCGATCTCCCGATCGCCGATTAGATCGGGACCGTCGATCCGGATTAGTGATCGGACGGCTCACAGCTCATCGCACTATTCCCATGTCTCCTGGACCGTTGATCTGGAAGGTCAAATGGCTCCTGTGTATGCTCTCGTCGTTCTGATGGAAAGTTTGGGCATGTATATATTAGTAGTTCATTTGATCGCCATCAAATGAATTCCTATATGCTCCGATAGCTCCGATAGCTCTGTTTACTCCTCTGTTGCTCCGATGGCTGTGTCCTCCGCTCTTTCTCTATGCTCTTTTGATCGGTCTCTATGTGCTCCTTTTCTTTGGCATATATATGTGACATATACATATATATGGCTCCTCTTGGTTCCTCTTGGTCCATCTGCTCTTCTCGGTCTGTCTCCTCTTGGCTCCTCTTGTTCCATCTACTCCTCTCTGATATGCCTGTTTTGGCATATGTATATATGTATGTGGCTCCTCCTGCAGCTCCTTTTAGTCATGTCCAATGTGGCTCCTCTGGCTTCTCGTCTCCATCTACTCCTCTGGCTTAGCAGTGTCTTTCAAAGACCTCCTTGCATATAAGTCTGTTTCCGCATATATATATGATATATATATATATATATATGGCTCGGCTATACTGATGGCCTTTGCTCCTGTCTCTTCATGAATCTGCTCGGCATCCCCTTGGCTTCATGTCATCCTCTAGTATCCAGAATATTGCCATATTGACATCAATGACAACCTAGTTCAACAGATCGACAGCTACCAAGATTCAACATTTATTCTACATCTTTCTTACAACTATTCTACATTGATTCAAAGTACAAGGAATCCAATCTAAAAATTGTGAAACGTGGTCTTCTGGCTTGTCAAGGCAGGTGATTGGAGTCACCTTCAGGTTGTGGCCTGAGAACACTTCAGGGTGGCAGGGTGGTGCTAGGGCAAGTTGTGGCTTGCACAGGGTGTTGTGACGTCCATTTAGTTGTGGCTGATAAACTAACAGGGCAACGAAGCATCCTTTCCGACCGCAGCTAGTAAAGGGAGTGTTGGGGCACTCATCAGGTTGTGGCCTGATCTACAGGGCGTTGGGGTGCCCTTCTAATTGCAGCAAGATATTAGGCTTTAGTAGTGTCCTATAGGTTGTGGCCTGTGAATTAGGGGGTTGACGCCTCCCTCAATTGTAGCTGAAATCTTGATGTACTCAATTTTGTTTTAATAGCGAAAAGATAATTACTAAAGAAGCGTTCGGTGGTTTTTGACCCGAAGGGGTTTTTCCACCTAAAAATTTGTGTCCTTTGTTTTATCTTTCTGCATTGTTGTATGGTGTTGTCTATTGTTGATTATTGTTTATGATCATCTGAAGAAGAACAATAATAATAACTGAAAATTAACTAATGCTCTGAAAAAAGATTAAAAAGTGTTAATTGCTAAGAAATATTAATTCACCCCCCTCTCAATATTTCCAACATTCTGAAGCTACCAAGAACTTCAACACTGGAAGAAATCAACAAAATCAGTTGAAATACATACTTGTGTGGGGTGCTTCTAATGTAGTTACCCCTTGGGGGCCAAGAAGCTCATTTAAGACAAATGCATACAAATGACATAGATCAAAAAACAATGATTTAACAATTAAATGGCATTCCATCTAGAGTGACATCAGAAGCAACTCAATATTGCATTGTTATCACACCCTTCAAACTTCATTAGTTGCAAGTCTAATTACAACTGTCAACTCCCTCACATTGTTTAGTGAGATCCTCACTATTTGTATATTTAATAAAATAATGATATAATTATCAGTTACAAAATCAATCACAATATGTATCTTCTTACATAGATATGTTATCCTCTCATGACCTAATGTGATATCCCCATTAAATAAAACTCTGCTAAGCAATTATCAATTTTTGCATTTTTGACATTTTGATGTTGTGAACTTAGGAAAAGTGGGTTGAGTAGACCCCCACTTGATTTTTGGAGAAAGAGGAGGCTATGCACATTAGAGAAAAGAGAATAATTATTTTGTTGGTGGAATGGGCCACATAGAGGGAAATTCCACCCCTTTGAGGAATTCGCACTAGAGGAGAGAAGTAAGAGAGAAGGTGGTTCGAATTAGCGGAATTGGGGGCCCGCTAAGGGAGAAGGGACCAACATCTATAAATATCACGAGGAAGTATCATTTTGGGATCTTTTGTCTATCACTCTACAAAAATCGCACTCTCTTGCTATTGAGCACAAGAAGAGAAGTGCTACTTAGCACAGGAATTCCAAGTAGAAATTCCACCCCTATTTCGGAGGACTTTGAGTGCCTCCCTAGTAAGGGAAATTGGAGTCTAATTCAGGGCTTCACTTGAGCATTTTGCAGAGATTTCATCCAGTTTTGCGTGTTCCCTTAGGCACAAAAGACAGTTTCTAGTGGTTGATTGGAGCAGCTTCCTTTGATTGGAGATTCCGGGCATTTGCAAGTGTTTTTCCTTGGGTAGAAGGCAGAGATTGGCACCATTTCACAGGGTTGAAATATCTTACTGGGTCGAATTCTTCTATTTATGGGCTTGCGCAGGGGAATGTAGCTATAGAGATTGTTGGATTTTGGGCCCAGAGAAGTGAGCTATTTCTGGGAGGGATTTTGCAGTGATTTCATAGGCATTTTAGCGGAAGATTTGTGCCATCTTCAACAATGTCTCTCTTAAAGTGCACAGAGCTGGGCAGACTGGGAAATTCGCACTTTGTTATGAACATAAATTATGTAAAAATAGATAATAAATAATAATCATAATAATATAAATATAATAATAAATAATAAGTAAATTAACTAATGGTTAGTTAGTTAATAATGAAAAGGCATGTCTTAGAGACATGCCTGTTCATGAAAGGGTACTTACTTGGCTATATATACATGACCCTCATTCTCATTTGTAATCATTCTACATCAATTCTTTTATTCTTCGTACATTTAATATATAATATTAGTATCCTCAATGGATATCTTCATATTCAAAGTCTTATGGAGTATTTAACGAGAAGAACAAACTTTGTTCGCTTCATTATGTAACGACCACTAGTCTTCCTCTGGGTGGTTGTCCCAAATTTTATATGTGGGATCCTCATAAGCCCGATCACAGTTATGACTCAACAACCTCAAGTTGTAGTGCACATAAACCAAGCTTTCTGCCCGGTTTTCATTGAGTCTGTTTCTTTTCACATTATGTATGAAGCTGTACGTGCTCCAACACCTCTCTGCAGAAGAAGTATTTACAACCTGTGATAGAACCTTTTTTGCCAATTTTGGCAAAAGTCCCTGGCCGCCATATGTTTCCCACCATGTGAGAGAACCAAATCTGTCTTTGTCTTCCATTGCATGGAAGTTACCAAACAAACCAGTGCCACTGAAGTATTTGTCTATTTCAAGGCGCACAGCTACACATTCCTCCTTGTCAGGTATCAACTTTTCTAATGCTTGCAAATATCCGCTAGTTACCTCTGCATCTAAATGGGGTTTGGTCCTGATCCCACCCCCTGGTGCAGATTGGCCCAACCAAGATGTAGAGTAGTATTTTGGCGTAAGGATATACGCCAAGCAATGTAGTGGAAGATTAAGTTTATTCCACCGTACACACACACAATCGTGAATCAGTTTGTACAAGTCGGGATCTCTGTTATGAACAGTATCTTTTATTTGTCCCAACATGGTATCCATCTGCTCATACACCTCGCCAATCACTGGTTTATCTGTATCTACAAACCAAATCATGTGATAAATGGGCTTGGTGAAATCCAATACTTGCCTCACACTTGTCCAAAACTGACCATCAAGAGCAGCCTCCTCCACCAATTCAAAACCTTGCCTGTCAGCTGCATTTGTAGCTATTTCCTTTAATACCTGCCAATGTGGACTTGATACCATGCTAGCCAATGACTCTCTTACCTTCAAAAGGCGCCTGAAGTTGAGGTAATAGCTACCAAATCTGTTCTTCGCAATCTTCAACAACTCCAATCTTGAGTGACTGCGGAAAAGGCCATGGGTATTGCTATGATTTGTAATAAATTTTATCATTTGTTTGCCTTACTTGTACAAATCACCAATCCATTTGTATTGTGCATTTTTTTTCTTGACAACATCATGCATCAAAAGGTTCAATGTGTGAACCAAACATCTAGACCAAAATATGTTGGGGTATTTATCCTCAATAATTGCTTCCGCTGTCTTACAATTAGGGGCATTATCAGTGATGACTTGGATGACATTGTATGGCCCAATACAGTCAATTGTTTCAAGTAATGCTTCTGCAATGTTGATGGCGGTCTTGAACTTGTCTGAGTAATCATATGCAATTAGAAAGATGGCACCACTAACAGACACAACAAGAACACTTATCAATGGCTTGCCTTTTACATTTGTCCATCCATCAGATACAATGGACACCCCATGGTCAATCCAAGAACTTGTCATTCTATTCAAAGAATGTGATATTTTTGCTTTTTCATGATCAAGTCCAACGGTTCTTGCCTTGTCATACCCAGGGCTTTTGTATCCTTTAGGGGTATCATTTATGGCAGAAACCATTTCATGCCAATAAGGTGAGCGAAGAACATTGAATGGTATCCCACATGCATAGAGAAACCTGTAAACCTTTCAATCCACATCATTCGTACACCCCTCATCAAGGAAATCTGATATGATTCTACGCCTTAAAGCTGGTGACCCTGTGCCTCCATATCCACTGCCTCGGGAGGATGCTGAAGGAGTTCTTTGTGCTTGTGATTGTGAGTTTGGTTCAAAGAAACCCCTTGATTTTTTAGATTTGTATTGGGCTTTCTCCTCTTCCCTTATGTATTTGGCTCTATCTGCTGCTGACACAGTTGCACAAGTTTTGATTCTTATTTGTTTATCTCCATCCCATGGCCTTTTCCCGTAGAGGTGTTTTCTGGAACGGGTGTATGAACCTGTGTAATTGTTGTTGCAATGGGGGCAATGAAATTTAGTGGTTCCACCCCCTTCCCTGCTTCAGGCATGTTAACATATTTCCACAATGGGGTTTGGTCTTGTTTAGTTTTTTGAGAGTCATGTTCACCCTCATCCAGCTCCTCCTCATCGGGGTTTTCATCAAATCCACTTTCTTCAGCTTCGTCAACCCCCTCTTCAATTTGCCCCTCCGTTTCCTACTCTCCAGCACCATAATAACCAGAAAAGGGACCAAGAAGAGGAAAATGCCAAGAAATATAGCCAGGTCCATGATGTTTGATATTTGTAGGCTTTTGAATCTGCAAAATTTAATGGGAATGGGAATGGGAATATGAATGAGAAAATTAATTTAATTTATTTAGATTAATTAATTTAATTTATTAATTTTATTTAGATTCATGATTTTTTTACTAAATAAATTAAACTAAACTAAATTAAACTAACTAAACTATACTAAATTACTACCTAACTAAGGTTTAAAATACTAAATTACTAAGTTACTAACGTAACTAACCTCTTTGCAGGTTGCTCCTCGGCGCTTGCTCCTCACCTATTATGTAAAAATAGATAATAAATAATAATCATAATAATATAAATATAATAATAAATAATAAGTAAATTAACTAATGGTTAGTTAGTTAATAATGAAAAGGCATGTCTTAGAGACATGCCTGTTCATGAAAGGGTACTTACTTGGCTATATATACATGACCCTCATTCTCATTTGTAATCATTCTACATCAATTCTTTTATTCTTCGTACATTTAATATATAATATTAGTATCCTCAATGGATATCTTCATATTCAAAGTCTTATGGAGTATTTAACGAGAAGAACAAACTTTGTTCGCTTCATTATGTAACGACCACTAGTCGTATACGCAGTGGAAATATTAAAATACTTTGTAGACAAAGACATCCATTGTAGGATAATAATTATAATTGTCTGTAGTTTTTTGTGGTGTGGTTTTTGTGATTCTGGGCTCGGATATTCCACAGTATGCATTTTTATGTTG
This sequence comes from Pinus tabuliformis, assembly GCA_031772625.1. Classification (NCBI taxonomy): domain Eukaryota; kingdom Viridiplantae; phylum Streptophyta; class Pinopsida; order Pinales; family Pinaceae; genus Pinus; species Pinus tabuliformis. The sequence continues at coordinate 2,101,490,729 of CM062816.1, forward strand.
TCTACGTTTCGAGTCTAGAACAAGACTCATCCTCAGTATAGTAATTGTAATTATATATTGTATAAAAGAATTGATATAGGATAATTACGAATGAGAATGAGGGTCTTGTATATATAGCTAGGTATGTACCCTTTCATGAACAGGCATATCTCTAAGACATGCATTTTCAATATTAACTAACTAACCATTAGTTAATTTACTTATTATTTATTATCTATTTTTACATAATTTATGTTCATAACATTGCCTTCTCCTTCAAAAAGTTTTGTCCTCAAAGTTTATTGATGAAGCATCGGATCTTTTATGTCGTTCGGAATATCTTCTTGTTTTTGAGTTTTTATCTTTGTTGATACAATACGATATGATGTTATGAGCGATAGACAGAATTGTCGTACTGAAAACAGATCAGACCATCCTAAATTAATCTCTTGGGGAATCTTCTGATCCTTGGAGATGTGTGGTTAGTAGTTATCATATGACCGGATTGAGCTCACTTCATTATCCTTCAGAACATAAGTTTGTTTATGTTCTGCGTGATATAGATTTTTAAATTGATTAAGGTGTCTACTCTTGTGATTTGGATGTAGATAAGGATTTTTTCTTGTTTGAACTTCCTTAAATGTTTTTATGGAAGTTTCCTGATTTCCTTCAAGAATTGTTGTTGTTGACTTGACCACTGAATGCTCATTTGGGGTGTCCTCTGTTTGAACAACAGCCTCTGAGTACGCTTTTACTTCAATAGGGTTTGGATTTGCCGGAACTATGAGATTAGTGGTATTGATGTTTGTTTCTTCAGTTTGGATTGCTACATCTGGAGATTTTGATGCTTCCTTTGCGACAAGTTCTTTGAACCTATTTGTTAATGATTTCCTTTTGTCCTTAAGTTTTTTAATTTGTTTGAGCAAATTTTGATTATAATTTTTGAGATGTAAGCATTCCTCATTCTCTGAGTCAACTTTATTTTGGCCTTCACGCTTCTCATCTTTTAAACACTTGATTTGTTATACTAATGTTTGGTTAAGGCTCTTTAAACATAAATTTTCTTATTCTTGTTCTAATAAATTCTCCTTGAGTTCCTTCTTTGATGCTTTAGCTTTCTTGACTTGATCAAGTAGTTTTTGTAGGTGATCTTTGAGGCACGAAATTTCTTTGTCTTTGCTGCAAATGACTTCTTAAAGCTCTTATTTCTTCTTTGATAGTTTTTTTGTTATCTTGAAACATCAAGTTTGATATATCTTTAACGTCTTCTAATGAAGACTTTATTGATTTTGATTTACTTGTTATGTCTCGAAACCTGACCATCTTCCCTTTATAAGGAAACATCAAAACTTGTTTCTCTATGTTTAACATGAATGTACCCAACTCCTTAAACCATGGTTGACCGAGTATGATGTCAGTCTTTTTATCCATATTTACAACATGAAATTGAGATATGTGCTCATAATGACCTATTGTCACTTGTAGATCACTAATTTTATATTCTTTTTGGTCAAAAATATCATTCTTTACACCAATGCTTAGCTCTGGAACTAATAGCTGTTAAAATTGGAAACTAGGGCCAAGCTCCATGTGGGTCATCTTATCTATGGCATCTGATATTTTTCTTGGATCCCTCTCATCGAGAGGTGTAGGATTGATCTATAGATCATCCGATTCCGATAAGTATTCATAGAGTTATGAATTTATTTGTGTTATAAGACAATTCGTCAAGGTCGGCCAGCAACCAAATAAACCCCACATGTGCTCAACATTTTAGTATAAAAGGAGATGACTTGAGAGTCATTTCACACACACTACTCTCTTGTTTTCTCTCCACTTGTCTTGGGTTTTAGTGTGAGAAAAATCTAGGAGGGAGAAGCCCTAGACGTTGGAGGAAAGGAGGCTGCCCTAGCCGCAACAAAGAAGACAGGCCAGCGAAGCTATGGAAGGGATCTATGTTGACCTAAAGGAGCTCATGGAAGAAGTTTAATGCAGCTATAGAGGAGGCCTTAACAAGCCCTAGCCGCAATCCTAAAGCAGCCCTAACGTTGTCCTAAATTTGCGCTAACCGCAGGTCTGCCCAGCCCTAACCACAGGTTTGTTCAAGCCCTAGACGCAAGTCTATTGAGGTGTCTTGGGTGCAAGAAAGGGCAGTGTATGATGCTACAAGAAGAGGCCAAGGCAGCGAGGGAGTTAAGGTCTAGTCCAAGGCTAACCGAGTTGTTGTTAGAGGGTCAAGGAGTTGAGCTTGGAGGTCAAGTTGAAGAAGGGTGATCACAATTTTATTTGGGGAGCGAAAAGGTAAGGGAAGCGTATTTTGAGTGGGTTGTAGGTGACAGCGTGGGACTATGGTAGGCCGCAGTCCTAACCACCTCAAAACAGGGACAGCGTGGAGAGGTTGAAGGCTCAAACATGCCCAAAACAGTAGCGTGCTAGGGGAAGTGTCTCATGAGGGTGTGTGGCAGTTTTCCAGAGGGTTGTTCAAGGACAGTGTGAGGAGTTTAGGGCTTCCCTAGTGCCCTAACTAGAACAGTCACGAACAACATTATATAAATTGATTGGAGCAACGTTTGTATGGTGTGTTGGCAGTTAGATACATGGGACAGCAAGGTCACTTGGTGGAGAAAGCAAATGGTACAGCAAGGCTATGTTACTTGGTGGAGAAAGCAATAGGACAACAAGCTATGACATGGTACAACATGCCAAATGGGACAGGTAGGCAATGGTGCTTAGTACAGCATGGAAAGTGGGACAGCTACAATGGTGTTTGTTGGAGCATGGTAAAGGGGATAGCTAGGCAATGGTGCTTGCTGCACCAAACATTGGGACAGCATGTGTGACAGCAAGGTACAACAATACTAAACAATGGGACAGCGTGTGTGGCCGCAGGTACAACAGTGCTAAACATTGGGACAAGCAGTGTGACAACATGGCGTAGCAATGGCACATGGGACAACAAGTACATGATGCAGTACAATGATGGGTACAGTCATGATTAGTGAAGCAGGATGAGATGCAGCATGGTGATGATGGGTGCAGCATGATGATGAGGAGTAGCACAATGATAGGTGCAGCATGGTGATGGAGTCACCTGGGAGAATCAGTTGAAGCAGCATGTCTTCAAATGAGTTCAGCTACCTCATGTATCATCTACTTAGAGATGATCTATGCTCTTATTTAGATAAGTCAAAGTGTTGACTTCTGTTGTAAATGTATTATCTCTATCTCTCTCTCTCTTTGTGCTGAACTATTGAAGAACATATAAGAAGAACTGATCAAGGGTTTCCCCACATTGGGGTTTGTCTCTGGCTAGCACCACATCTTGTGTCCTCTTGTCTTGGCTTGTCTTCTATGATTTATGTTTATGTTCTATCTGTAATTTACTATTATGCTGATGTGATTGCTAATTTGGAAAAGTTATTGAGCTAACTGTGAAAATTGAAATAAATTTCTCTAAGCATAGAACATACCTAAACTTAACATGATATCGGAGTTGAGGTGAAAACAAAGCCTAAGCAAGAGTGAAAGAGCAATCACCGAAGACAATTGGGAAAGGACAAAAGGCTCAATGGGTTCCTCATCCCTCTTCAAATTCACCAAGGGTGAAGCCGAAGCAGAGAACATTATCAGAATGGCGCAGCAGAAGCTTCTGATGGCCTACCTAAAGATCACTTCAGTGGGAAGTCCAGATCTAAGAGTGGAAGAAAAGGAAAATGCCTTGTTTGTAATAAGTTCAGCGATTATGCGAAGGAGTATCCGAATGGTAGGAACCCCAGATATAAAGAATCAAATGTTGTCTTTGGTAAGATAAAGCAGCATTATCTTATATTGACCCTCTCCTCTAGACTCTTTGGGAATCTGGCTTATTGATTGTAGTGCTTCAAAGCACTTCATTGGATAGAATGGTGCTCTCTCCAATTTGGTAGAGATGGAAACAATCGTGGGATTATACTTGGAGTCAATACCACCTATCTCGGAAAGGGTGTAGGGAATGTTACCCCTCAATTGAATGAGAGTAACTCAATTCATTTACGAGAATCTCTTTATGTACCTGATCACAAGAAGAACCTGGTGTCCATTTCAGAAAAGGAAGTCAAGGGTTTCAGGGTGGCATTCATCGATGGAAAGGTACGTGTTTGAAAATGATGAAGTTTCTAAGTTTACTTAGTTAGAAACCCTCCATGCACTCTATCTAATTTATTCCTACCTACTTGTTATTTTCCTTAACAAGTTATTTACAATGTAAACACTAAAAATAAACACTAGTGGATGCTCAACATATTACAGATCAGCAACTAAAAAGAAACAGAAACAAACACACCATATGACACCACTTTGTTGGACTAATGTCCCCGGAAAAACCCAATGTTGGAAAATCGGTGCAGCTATCTGAGGATTTTCTTATTAAGCAATATCAAAGTACAAGTTGGGTGCTGAAAATGGCCTACCCAACAAAGAATTTCCTTAGCAGTAATACCTCTCTGTTTCTGACAAATCTACTAGCTGAAACCTCAGATAATCCTTCCGGTAGCTACTCAGCGCCAATCTGCCATAGAAACCCCAGCATCTACCCAATCTGGATTTCGTCAGCTTCTCCTAGCCCAGCACTGGCCCTGCATCAGCCTATCTTGGCCTGCGTTAGCCCCAGGAGGCCCTATTCAGCTCTTTGAGACTTTGTGTTAGCTGCGCTGGCCTCTCTGGTGCTCTGCAGAGCACTTAGCTGCCTTTGCGTAGCCCTGCGTGAACACTGGCTACTCTTGCGTCACTCTTTGGCTGCTCTGCTACTCTCCTGGCACTATCTCTGCCTCTCAGTCTCTCTGTACTCAATGCCCCTCAGCTGCTCTCCAATCACTGATTCTATCTCTCTTAGCAAACCCCTCTCTAGAGAATAGAATGACTGATCACTCTGGTGTATTCTCCAAGTGACCCTCAAGCCTCCACTTATACTTTTCCTATTGGCATCTCAACGACCGAGATTAAGTCCCTACTCAATGGCTAAGATTAGATTTGGCTTGATCCATGTCTTTTGGACCATTCTAGCACAGATTCACATTAATACACATTAATATTTTATTTTCCCTAAGTTTAGACTTAGGGACTCCATTAAAAATATTAATTATTTTAATATCTCCTGATCTATTTAGAATCTACCCAAACACTTTCTGGGTATTGGTGATCTCATGTGCCCCAACCTCTCCACCAAATTTCGTGGCTAGAGCACATCCGATGCTACCCCAAATCAACACTCCCTCTTAGCAAGGACCGTGCTCTAGCAATACTCCTTATTGAGTATTACTCTGATCATCCGGCATCGATACCTTGATGCTAGGCCTTCCTGCCCAACATCCTCTGCACTGCTGCATCCTATATTGCTAACCATGGTTCTACCACTGCCACTACTGCATCTGTACGACAACGCCCTCTGCATCCTTGCTGTTGTTGGTCCTTTCTCCCAGCACTGCATTCGCACGCACCTCCTCTCATCATGTTGCATCATGCTGCGTGCTGCTGCACTACAACTCAGTTACTGAGAAGTAAGTAACTGATCTCCCAACTGACCTCCTTGTTGGGCTAGAGACACCCACTGATGTTGAAGCTCCCTCTGCCGCTGACAAGTGCTCCCTCTCTGACTCTACGCTGCTGCAACAACTCCCTGCATCTCACACTGTTGCACACCTCTCTATGCCTTCCTGCACTGGTGCAACACTTCTATGCCTCTTGCACTGCTGCAGCCTGCTAGCTCTGCGTTGTCTTGGGACTGTTGCACTGTAGCTCTCTCTGCCGCTCCATCTACATCTGTCTCTACCCACTCAGCCAGTCCTGCTACTCCTCGACAGGGCTCCCGTAGCAAGGTCTAATCCAAGAGGCTGAGTACCTCGAGGATCCTGCCTCTCATTGCCTGTAGTCCACTTGACTACAGCTCGATGTCTCCCCACTTCCGCTCAAGTGGCGCGTGTGCACTCATGGCACAGTTAGCATTTGTCGAAACTTCCTTCTCTGCCCATGTTGGCGCTGCCTTAGTCTCGAAAGACTCTCCTTGACTCTTCTTCCTTGGACACTGGGTCGCATAATGACCCAGCTCCCCACAGTGGAAGCACTTGATCTTGGAGAGATCCTCCTTCTTCCGCTTTTCCTTCTTTCCCTCAAATGCTAGGGCCACGTCTTCCTCCTCCTACTTGACTTTCATCCCCTTGCTGCTGCTACCCGTCTTCAACTGCCATCTAATCTCTTCCTGGTGGAGAGCTGCCCACATCTCATCCCAAGGTGGAAGTGCCCCTCTGCCCAGTACACTCTGGACAAATACTTCCCAGTCTTTTGAGACAGCATTCAGGGTTGTCCTCACCATTAGCTCCTGATCCGGTGTCGCCCCTATAGCAGTCAACTGATCTCGGATCTCATTCAGTCCTCCGAGGAAGGTGTCAATTGATTGTCCCTTCATTTGATACAACCTCATCTGATTCTCAAGCAGCATTCTTCTCTGCAAAAAAGTATGTTGGTACAGCTTTTTGAGAGCCTCCCACATCTGAAATGTTGTTTCCTTCTCGACTATGTGTGGTACTACATAATCCTTGACCCTGTCAAGGATAATGCTCTTGGCCCTTGCCATCGCCTCCTCGTACCTATCATTATCACTGGGGTCAACGGGGATAGCTATTACCTTCAAGGCAAAGTTCTTGACACGATTCCTGTCAAGTACGGATAAGATTCTGGCCTTCCAAACTACGAAGTTTGATGCTCCTTCCAGTCTATCCTGGTCCCTTACTCTGTGTAGTGCCATGATACTCCTCTACTTCCCTCCTGGAAGTTATCTATTCGACTCCTCTAAGTCTCTACTTCTCGTCTAGAAGTTCTCCTCTGGACTCCCTCTGAGTCCCGATTTCCCTCCTGGAAATCTTTCTGCCGCTTGTCAAGATGCCCCCTACTCTGATCGTCTTGTGCAACCGCACCACTGATCCGGGTTCCTCAGCTAGAATCCCTCAGTAGCAACCCCTCTGGCCTTGCTCTGTCAGGTACCGTTCTGACTACTGTACCTCACCAGCTCCACTTTGCAATATTCCTGCAGCCTTCTAAACCCCAGCAACTGTCTATCTGTGGACTGCGTCAGCCCCTCTCTGCCTCATGGTGGCCCTGCGTTAGCCCTAGGAGGCCCTGCGTCAACCCTCTGGCCCTCTGTGTCAGCGACGCTAGCCTCTCTTAGGCTCTGCGTAGCTCTCGGCTACCTCTACCTGACCCTGGCTAGCTCTGCGTCACACTCCTTGGCTTCTGCGCTACTAGAAACAGCTTTTGTCACTCGGGACAGTTGTTTTCTACTGTTATTTCTCCCCTCATCTCATGTCTTTTAGTCCTCCTGTGATCTGCAATCATCCTTTGATACCATGTTGAAGTTTCTAAGTTTACTTAGTTAGAAACCCTCCATGCACTTTATCTGATTTATTCCTACCTACTTGTTATTTTCCTTAACAGGTTATCTACAATGTAAATACTGAAAATAAACACTAGTGCATACTCAACATATTATAGATCAGCGACTAAAAATAAATAGAAACAAACACACCATGTAACACCATTATTTTTGGACTAATGTCCTCGGAAAAACCCAATGTGGGGAAACCAGTGCAGCTATCTGAGGGTTTTCTCATTAAGCAATATCAGAGTACAATCTGGGTGTTGAAACTGGCCTACCCAACAGAGAATTTCCTTAGCAGTAATACCTCTCCGTTTCTGACAAATCTACTGGCTGAAACCCCAGATAATCCTTTCGGTAGCTACTCAGCACCAATCTGCCCCAGAAACCCCAGCGTCTACCCAATCTGGACTGCGTCAGCCTCTCCTAGCCTAACGATGGCCCTGTGTCAGCCCTAGGAGGCCTTGCGTCAACTAAGCTGGCCTCTCTAGTGCTCTGCGCAGCACTTAGCTGCCTCTGCATGGCCCTGCGTGAGCATTGGCTGCTCCTGCGTCACTCTCTCTGGCTGCTTTGCTGCTCTCCTGACACTATCTCTGCCTCTTTGTCTCTTTGTACTCAATGCCCCTCAGCTGCTCTCCGATCACTGATTCTATCTCTCTTAGCAAACCCCGCTCTAGAGAATAGAATGACTGACCACTCTGGTCTATTCTCCAGGTGACCCTTAAGCCTCCTCTTATACTTTTCCTATTGACATCTCAACGGCCAAGATTAAGTCCCTAATCAACGGCTAAGGTTAGATCTGGCTTGGTCCATGTCTTTTGGACCATTCTAACACATATTCATATTAATAGACATTAATATTTTATTTTCCCTTAAGTTTAGACTTAGGGACTCCATTAAAAATATTAATTATTTTAATATCTCCTGATCTGTTTAGAATCTGCCCAAACCCTTTCTAGGTATTGTAGATCTCATGTGCCCCAACCTCTCCACCAAATTTTGTGGCTAGAGCACATCCGATGCTACCCTAAATCAACAGAAAATGGAATTTTTCAAAGATGCTTTTACTCATGGGTTTAGGGTTGGCAGTTTGTATCAAGCTGCAGGATGGTCCATTGGGGACCATGTCAGTTGTCACATCTTATCTATAGCACCGGAGGTTTACTTATCATGGGGCCCTACCCGATGTGAGTCAGATGGTGACAGGGATGCCTGAATTCCAGAATAGCATGAAGGTACATGTCTGAGATGTACCGAAGGAAATTCTTACAAGGGGACCATTCCCCTCATGTAGCAGGTCCACAGGTTTGGAATAACCCGAGGGGTTTGAGCAGTGTTGCGGGGGAGCGCCCCCCCCCCCGAACCCGCTCCCGAAGCGCGCTCCGGGCCGGAGCGGGTCGGGAGCGCGCTCCCGTAAAAAAATTTGCGCTCCCTGGTCTGTGAGGGAGCGCTTCAGGGAGCGATCGCTCCCGCGCTCCCGGAGCGCTTTTTAATGCCCGGGAGCGATCGGGGAGCGATCGCTCCCGGGCATTAAAAAACGCTCCGGGAGCGAATTTTAAAGAACCAGGAGCGGTTCGGCGGAAAAAAATTCCGCCGGACCCGAAAAAACAAAAAAATTTAACTAATTTTTTTTGGTTTATAAGCCCAATGGGCCAAAAAAAAATCATTTCAATGAGATTGAGCTTGAGCTTGAGAGCTGAGGAAGAGCAAAGGAGCAAGGAGCAAGGAGCAAGGAGCCAGAGCTGAGGAGCGAGGAGCAAGTGCCAAGGAGCGAGGAGGAAACTTGCAGAGGTAAGTAACTTAATCATTTAGTTAGTTTAGCTGGTTAGGTAGTTAATTTGGTTAGTTTCATTTACCTGTTTGAGTTTAAAGATCATTAATTTAAATTAAATTAATAAATTAAATGAATTAATCCCAATAAACTAAATTAATTTGCAGATTCAAGACTCAAACCCTACAAACATCAAACACGATGGACCTGAGGATTTTTATTGGCATTTTCCTCTTCCTGGTCCCCTTTCTGGTTATTATGGTGGTGGAGAGTAGGAAACGGAGGGGGTCTGAAACTGAAGAGGTGGATGAAGAAGCCGGAGGAAGTCAAATGGGTGAAAACCCCAGTGAGGAGGATGTGGAGGAGGGTGAACATGAGGGTCAAAAAACTAAACAAGACCAAACTCCATTGTGGAAATATGTTCACAGGGCTGAAACAGGGAGAGGGGGTGGAACCACTAAATTTCATTGCCCCCATTGCAACACTGACTACACAGGCTCATACACCCGTGCTAGAAGACACCTCTGCGGGAAAAGGCCATGGGATGGAGAGAAACAAATAGGAATCAAAACTTGTGACAAGGTGTCAACAGCAGATAGAGCCAAATACATAAAGGAAGAGGAGGACGCCCAATACAGAGCAAAAAGATCAAGGGGTTTCTTTGAACCAAGCTCACAAAGAACTCCTTCAGCATCCTCCCAAGGCAGTGGATATGGACATGGAGGCACAGGGTCATCATCTTTACGCCGTAGAACCATATCAGATTTCCTTGATGAGGGGTGTAGGAATGATGTGGATTCAAAAGTTTACAGGTTCCTCTATGCATGTGGGATACCATTCAATGTTCTACGCTCACCTTATTGGCACGAAATGGTTTCTGCCATAAATGATGCCCCTAAAGGATACAAGAGCCCTGGGTATGACAAGGCAAGAACTGTTGGCCTTGATCATGAAAAAGCAAAAATATCACATTCTTCGAATAAAATGACAAGTTCTTGGACTGACAATGGGGTGTCCATTGTATCTGATGGATGGACAAATGTAAAAGGCAAGCCATTGATAAGTGTTCTTGCCGTGTCTGTTAGTGGTCCCATCTTTCTAGCTGCACATGATTACTCAGACAAGTTCAAGACCGCTATCAACATTGCAGAAGCATTGCTTGAAACAATTGAGCGTATTGGCCCATACAATGTCATCCAAGTCATCACTGATAATGCTCCTAATTGTAAGGCAGCGGGAGCAATTATTGAGGATAAATACCCGAACATATTTTGGTCTGGATGTTTGGTTCACACATTGAACCTTCTGTTGTATGATATTGTCAAAAACAAAAATGAACAATACCAATGGATTGGTGATTTGTACAAGAAAGGAAAAAAAATGATCAAGTTTATTACAAATCATAGCAATACCCATGGCCTTTTCTGCAATCACTCGAGATTGGAGTTGCTGAAGATTGCGAGGACTAGATTTGGTAGCTATTACCTCACCTTCAGGCGCCTTTTGAAGGTAAGAGAGGCATTAGCTAGCATGGTATCAAGTCCACATTGGCAGGTGTTAAAGGAAAGGGCTACAAATGTAGCTGACATTGCAGGTTTTGAAACGGTGGAGGAGGCCGCTCTTGATGGGCAGTGTTGACCACTACTGGTCAACTACCCATGCAGTACACCTCCTTCCTGTTGGCAGAGAAGGATAGCTCCTGAGCGACATGTCCGTGCCAGCCTACAGTCATCGACAGCTTGATCATTTTTATGTAAACCCAGTCTGCATGTTTGAAATGTAAATAATCTAAGCAGATCAGAGTCATGTATGTAAAATTGCCTAGGTGGACCTAACTTTCTAATGACGATCTGCGTCCCGGGAGGTTTTTAGTCTCACCAATCCATGGATCGGCAGAGTTTTCCTTCAAACCCAACCCCAAAGCCGGGATGCATTTCGTTATTAGGACTTTAGGAGAATCCTAGCGTGTTACTCTGCTAGATTATAGTTGTGTCGCAGATCTGGGTGGTCTATGAGGGTCTATGTTAAAGTGGATTCATCCCTTTGAGATGTAAATTGTAAAAATTTGTAAAAAAATCATGATGAAATGTGTCTTGAGGGTTGAAAATGTTGTAAATCCCCTCATGAGTCCTAGGTTCTAGGTGCTAGGTGATGATTCCAACGGCTGGGTTTGATGATCCGTCTTAAAATAAATTTAAAATTTTTTTTTAATGAATAAAAATAATAAATTCATAAAAATAATTAAAAAATAATAAAAAAAAAAAAAAAAATAATAATAAATAAAAAAGCATAAAGCAAAAACCCTAAGCAATAAAATAATAATATTTTTGTGGATCACCCAAAACTAGCCGTTGGGATCATTTCCTTTATGTAGGGTCTTAGGAGGTCATTTTCATTTTCGGATCTGATCTGTGAGTCTGTACTGAAAGCTCTCTTGTAAACTGATTTCTGATTAATAAAAAAGACTTTGGGGTTTCAAACTGGCTGGTGTTACTCTCTGGAACTGTTGTGAGGTGTTTGAATTTCTGCATATTTCAGTTTTTCAACAGTTAAAATAGCTGATTTTTTCAGAGCATTGTGAGCACAGGTATCTTGCTCACGTGCTAGGGTCTGAATGCTGTAGGGTTTCTGGAAAATGGCAGGTATCTCCATTTTCTTCTGAAATCTAGCAGCATCTCTTGCCCTTGTTTGCTGATGTTTTCTTGAGGTGTGCAGGAAACTTTAGGGTGAAGGTTATTTGTGGGCGTTTGGGGAAGTTCTGGGCTGAACCAGCCGACTCCCACAGGCTGTTCTGTGCAGAGCCCAGCTGATTGTGCCCCGGGTTAATCTGTTAAAGTTTATTTCATGTTTTACATTGAGAAATTTTCCCTCTGATTCATAGTAAAGTTCAAATTTTCTGATATTCCAGAATATTAACTGCAATCATTGTCAAATCAGGCTGTCCAGAGCTGTAGTATTTTGTGATTTTTTTGGGTAAATTTTGAAGGGTTTACTGTAAAATTTTGTGGATATCTGCCAGAGTTCTTTTCCTGCAGGGTATCTGTCATCAGGTGATGTTGCAGTTCAATTTTAGTGACCAGGTCGTGGGTTAAGCGTGTTATTTCCGACTGCTGCTGAAAACACATTGTGCCAAAGTGAGAGTCAAGCTTGAAAAGGTGCGTTCTGCAATGCTTCAAGTCATCCCAGGTATTTACAAAACCCCTGCTGTCCTTTTAAAACTGCAAGCACAACACTGAGGAACGACAGAGAAATTCTTTTTTTTAAATACAATGGAAGCATGACTGCATATATAACTTAGGTTGTCGATTTGGATATTTTGTGATTTGATTTCTGGCAAACGTAGTGAGTAATTTCATCAAGCCAGGCAAGCCATGCTCAGATGAGTTTCAAATGATTTTCGTTTATGCTATCGAAATCTTCATGTATGCACAGTAGCAGCCGCCGTTTTGCTGTTCGTCATTCCCTTTGTTGCTGCATCCATTTGGCTTTCTCATTTCATCTGCACGTTGAGCTGTAGTCGGGCCTGCCCTATTATTTCGCTGTCTTCTCCTTTGCTGCTCACGTTTTCCATACATAAACCGTGTCTATTCCTCCACCGATTGAGCTTTGATGCCATTTCCTGTGCCTGGACGCCTTCTTTTCAACTGCGCGAGCCATTTCTTTTGCCTCACCACAGTGATTTCGGGTTGCTGTTTTGTTAACCTTGTCGAGCCATCACACAGATCCCTGTTATCGCTGCCATTTTATGCTTGCTGAGTCTCACGGTGCCTGCGTTCATCATTCTTGTCCTGTGCATATATCAAAAGGGTCACGCGTTCAGCTGTTAGACGGTCATTTCTCCCCTGCAAACACCCCCGCCGTCAGCATCAAAACCCCTGCACCTCCATCGAGCCTTGTCTTCGTTCGACCTGCACAAATAAACAAAATCCCTTTGCGGCTTGTTTTCCTTCGATTTGCATGCGTGGGTCACGATTTTTGTTTGTGTGTCCAGCGTTTGTATTTCTTTTTTTTTAATTTGGATAGCGTATAGTGGTATTGTAATTAGATTTTAATTCTAGTTTAGGTTTATTAACATTTAGTTTATTTAAAATTTTTCATATAGTTTTAATTTTTTAGGTTTATGGTGCTGTAGTTTAGTTAATGCTTTAGTTGTTCTTTTTTTTAAAATATATAAAAAAAAAAAAAAAAAAAAAAAAAATTTCTTTTGGCAGATTAGATTTTAATTAGATTTCTAGATTTTAGTTTTATTTAAAAAAAAAAAAAAAAAAAAATATTTGGAAAATCATTTTGTCATCTTCATTTGCTTATCATTGCCTATCTTTCACGTCGAGATCTGAACACAAAGCAAATATCTGGTTTCACTGTTGTTAAAGCAATTTATCTCTCTTAGTTTGCTGGATATCGTTACTTGAAGAGCGTTGTGGTTTTACTAGATAGCTAAAGCGCCGCTCTCTTTATCGTAAGTGATTATTGTTCATGGTCTTACATTTTATATATCATCTAACAAGAAATCGCTTTGAAGGCACTGGTCTGCTAAGTCAAATTATCTTAGTGTTTGCCACATCGTGTCTCCGCCCAACTAGTCGATAGTTGGTCTCCTCCCCTCGTAGGGTCTACCCCCCTTAGCCTCAGGAGACAGGCTTAAACGGAGAGACCGGGGATCAGAGTGACAGCCCCCGGTCTGAGCGTTGTCGTGCCAGTTTGCGCGACAACATTTTTTGGCGCCGTTGCCGGGGATAGAGTTTTTCTGTCCTTGGTCCTTGTTTTTCAAGCTCTGCTGTGCTTAACTTCTTGTTCAAGTGGCGACTCCACTTCCATTATTATCTGCGAGAGTGTACACTAGAAGACATCCAGGCAGTCTGTGCAACCCCACTCTGGATCCTTAAAAGGTTTACAGGGTGCGATCACACAAACTCGCTTCTCGTGCACTCCTTACAAATCTTGGACAAGAAGCCCTTTCTGACGTTCATCTGCTCTTTAGGGGTCAAGTTAGGCGCAACACCATGAGTCTGTTGGGTCCTTGTGATTTCTCTAACATTCCTGGAGCCCCCAATGATATTCCATCTGTTGGGATAGACAAATTGCCTAGCTTTCATGGAGATAATGCCATTACTGTTAATTCCCATTTGCGAGATTTCAACATATGGATGGCTAAGTACGCTAGATCTCCTGATTTTGATCATGAGGATGTCAGGATGACCCTTTTTATCTTGACTCTAGGAGGTGATGCTCATGACTGGTTTACAGAAAAACCTCCTAATTCTTTTGACTCTTTACAATCAATCATTAATTCATTTAGAGAAAAATATGGAGATAAAAGAGAGGGACGACATCTTGTAAGAGCTCTTACTCTGATGAGAAAGAGAGAAGACGAAACTGTTGAGGAATTTAATAGAAGGTTTAATAGCATTATTAAAGAACTACCTCAAGATTATAAACCTTCAGATAAAACTCTCCAAGATTTTTATATTGATGCCTTTGGTCCTGAGCCATCTTATGAGTTAAGGCGTGCTAAACTTACTGATTATCGAGCTTGCCAAACCTTAGCTGTAGAACTTGAGAAGGACAAGGCAGCTTCTGGGAAGTCTGAAATCCCAGGTTATGACAGGGCTGCTACAAAACTGAAGGAAACTAAGGGAAAAGCAGCCCAAGAGCCTGAAAATGAACTTGTTCTCAAATTGCTTCAGAAAATTGAAACCATGGAAATCAATCATAACAAGGAGATAAACACTTTGCAGAATAGGTTAATTCAAATGGAAAGAGCGCAACCGCAAAATTTTCAGCCTCGAAATAATAATAACAGAAATAGTAACTGGCAAAGAAAGGGTCAAACTAGTGAGCAGAGGCCCCCTAATCCGCTTACCAATCTGGTGGATGATGCTCCTCCCTACTGTCGTGCTTGTGCTGATTTTCACGAAGAGTCCTCTTGTCCCATTATCAGAAGACTTCTCGATAATGGAATGCTTGGGACAGGTGAGCAAATAAACGTAGTAGGGAGCAAGTTCCCTTTGCCCATGAATGATTGGATAGAGGTTAAGGAAAGGAGCTATGATGTTGTGAATCCTCAATCCGCTTTTAGCATAAATAACCTTGAAGACGAAGATGACATTTTGGCTAGGTTATATGGTGAGAAACCTTCTCCTGAGAAAATTCTGGAAATTGCTAGAGATAAGGGTTTGACATACCAGAGAAGGGATAAGGATCAGAGCGGGAATCAAATTCCTCCTCGAACTTTAAACCCTGGTATAAATTCGGGAATAGATGTCGATTTGGGGAGTTGGTTTAATAATGCTAAAATCTGGGTTCCCGTCTCTGAGATCGCTAAGATCCCTTCCCAAAGAGACAAATTACTAAAAGCAATTCAGGGTCCTCAAGTCAACGCTTCTCAACAGAAGATTCGTGAGGTTGACTATCATGATGCTCCTATTTATCTGCAAAGCGTAGATGCTGATAACAAGGATCATCAACCCTTCTTTATCACCTTATTAGTCAATGGGTATAAATTGAATAACTGCATGTTGGATTCAGGCGCATCTGCTTGTGTTATGACTAAAAGGGTTATGGAACAGCTTAACTTAAGAGTTTCCAGACCCTACTATAATATATGCGCCATGGATTCTAAGAAGATCGAGGTACATGGTTTAATCAAGGATTTGCAAGTTCATCTTTCGGTCTACCCAGACATCATGGTTGTTATGGATATTGTTGTCGTTGATGTACCTGATGCTTGGGGTATGCTGTTATCTAGGAAGTGGGCCTCTGATCTAGGGGGAAGCATTCAGATGAATTGGTCATATGCTATGATTCCTTCTCCTAGCGGTGACGGTTTTGTTAGACTGAATAGAGAGCCTGAGAGGAAATTTCATGTTGAAAATCCTAAAAAGCCTCATAACGAGATAATTAAAGAAAAATCTGACATCGGGAACTATGCTATCATGTCCAATTTCATAATTCCTCCCGATGATGAGATTAAAGATCTTAAGGATGAAGTCTGGTATATGTATTTCGATGGTGCGTTCTCTAGTCATGGTAAGGGTGCTGGGATTGTGCTTAAGTCTCCCCTTGGTCACGTATTCAAGTTTGCCTATCGTCTAGAATTTGAAGCAACCAACAATGTCGCTGAGTATGAAGCCATATTGTTGGGCCTTGAATTGGCCAAAGCTTTGAAGATTAAATTGCTTAACATAAAGGGGGATTCCGATCTGGTTATCATGCAGCTTAAGAACAAATTCACATGTAGAAATCAGAGATTAAGAAACTATCGAAATGCTGTGTGGGATACTATGGAGCACTTCGATGCCCTTAACCTTGAAGCAATTCCTAGAGAGCTAAATAGTTCGGCAGATGAACTTGCCGTAGCTGCTAGCACTTTCCAGTTGTCTGATGAGTTAATCAACGATAAAATTAAAATGGAGATAATATTCAGACCATCTGTCCCAGACAACTCAGAGCATTGGCAAGTTTTTAATGATGAAAAGCAAGTCGTTCGTTTTCTCAATAGTTTAGACGAGTTTGAGGATTTCCGGCTAGTTTCTGGCGAGGATGGGTCTTTAGATCAAGGACATATCATAAATCCCACTCCCAGAAATGTAGTTGCCTTAGAGCAATATTTTGATCGGCATGATGCCACGAAGCTGAGAGAAGAAGACAAGTTGGACCCAGGCGAGTACCTTGAAGTTAACATTGGTACTTTTGAAAGTCCGAAAATGGTTAAAATCGGTAAAGGTACTAGTCTGGAGGAAAGGAAAAAGTTAATTGGTTTACTTCGTGAATATCGAGATGTTTTGGCTTTTTCCTATGATGAGTTGAAGGGCTACAGGGAAGATATTATGGAGCATACTATTCCCTTAAAGGACGAAAATGCTAAACCTTTTCGGCAGAAACTTAGGCAGATTAATCCTAAGTTAGCCCCCCTGGTCCAAAAAGAACTTGCGAAGATGCTTGCAGCAGGAATCATCGCTCAAACTAGGCATTCGACATGGTGTTCGAATTTGGTGATTGTCAGGAAGAAGAATGGTACAATAAGACTTTGTGTCGATTTTAGAAACCTTAATCTAGCGTGCAAAAAGGATAATTACCCTTTGCCAAAAATGGAAACGTTGTTGCAAAGAGTAACTGGGTCTGGGATGATGTCATTGCTAGACGGTTTTTCGGGGTATAATCAAGTTTGGGTTAAAAAGGAAGATCGACACAAGACCACGTTCACAACACCATGGGGCACTTTTGAATACATCAGAATGCCATTTGGGTTAACAAACGCTGGGGCTACTTTCCAGAGGGCCATGGATTATGCCTTCAAAGGATTAATCGGGAAAATTATCGAAATTTACCAAGACGATCTTACTGTTTTCTCTAAAGATGGTATCAGCCATATAGATCATCTTAGGAAAGTTTTCGATAGATGCAGAGAATATGGAATCTCTTTGAATCCGGCTAAATCTGTCTTTGGGGTAACTGAAGGGAAACTTCTGGGTCATATCATTTCTAAGGAGGGAGTCAAGGTCGATCCTGAACGTGTTGAAGCAATTCAAAAGATTCCTCTCCCGCACAACCTCAAGTCCCTTCAGTCTTTCCTTGGAAAGATAAATTTTATTAGAAGATTTATCCCGAATTATGCGGAAATAGCTAAGCCCATTCAAAGTCTTCTGAAGAAGGATGTGAAATTTGTCTGGCAAGAAGAGGGCAAAAGGGCTTTCCAAGAAATCAAGTCTGCTATCGCGAAGGCTCCTGTCCTTGTTAGTCCTGATTACTCCAAAGATTTCATGATTTTTTCTTTCGCTTCTGAGGATACCATTGCCGGTGTCTTACTTCAAAAGAATAGAGAGGGTCACGAGCAGCCTATCGCTTTCATGAGTAGAGCGCTTCAAAACTCCGAATTGAAGTACAATACCATGGAAAAGCAGGCTTATGCCCTGGTTAAGTCTCTTAAGCATTTTAAAACTTATGTGGGTTATTCTAAGATCATTGCTTTCGTCCCACATTCTGCTGTTAAGGACATATTAACTCAAACTGATTGCTTAGGGACTCGTGCTAGGTGGGTTACTAAGATACAGGAGTATGATTTAGAGATTAGACCCACTAAGCTGATCAAAGGCCAAGGTTTAGCTCAAATGTTAGCTGAAAGTAATGAAAAGACTCTTGGTCTGTTTTGCCTTGACGATCTTTCTTCACCAGAATTAAGAAGGTTAGCTGAGCATGAATGGTATAAGGACATAGTTTACTATTTGACAAATCTTGCGTGTCCTAACCATTTAGTCGCTCATAAGAGAAGGGCTCTTAGACTAAAGGCCACTAAGTATTGCCTTATGAAGGATGGCCTTGGATGGAGAAATCCTGAGGGCATAGTGCTTAGGTGTGTTGACGATATTGAGTCCAAAGGATTAATCTCCGAATTTCATTCAGGATTTTGTGGTGGTCATTATGCCGCTAGAACTACTGCCCACAAAATCCTGAGAGCTGGCTATTATTGGCCTTCGATTTTTTCTGATGTGCACAAGTATGTTAGAACGTGTCAAGCCTGTCAACTGTTCACTGGGAAACAGAAACTTGCTGCCCTTCCTCTACAACCGGTTATTGTAGAGGCACCTTTTCAGCATTGGGGTCTGGACTTCATAGGGAAGTTCCATGAAAATTCTAGCAATGGCTACTCTTGGATTTTGACTGCTACTGATTATTTCACTAAATGGGTCGAAGCCATTCCTGCTAAGAATGCCACTGAAAAGGTGATTATGGATTTCATTGAGAATAATATCATTACTAGATTTGGTGTCCCCGCTAAGATCACTACTGACAATGCCAAGGCTTTCAGTTCTTCAGAGTTTACATCTTTTTGTTTCAAATATGGCATTGTCTTATCTCATTCGTCGAATTACTATCCTCAGGGTAATGGTTTGGCTGAATCAAGTAATAAAAATCTCATAACCATTATCAAGAAAATAGTAGGAGATAACAAGAAGTCTTGGGACAGCAAAATCAAGTATGCTTTGTGGGCAGACAGAATTACTAAGAAGAAATCCACTGGTAAATCTCCCTTTGAATTGGTTTATGGCTTGGATGTTACCTTACCTGTGCACCTAAAATTGCCAGCCTATCAGCTTCTCCAAAATTTTTCCACTGATAAAGATGTTGTTCAGAATAGGATAGATCAGATTGTGGAGTTAGATGAGACTCGTCGGACAGCTTTTGAAACTATATGCAAAAATCAATCTAATATTAAGAAAAGCTTTGATAAATGCTCTAGATCTAGATCTTTGCAGGTTGGAGATATGGTTTTACTTTGGGATCGCAAAAATGAAAAACCAGGAAAGCATAAAAAGTTTGACAGCTTGTGGTTGGGACCGTACATCATTAGAGACATAGCTGGACCAAACTCATTCCACTTGAGCAGATTGGATGGTGAACCACTTCATCTACCAGCGAACGGCCAAATGCTCAAGCTGTTCTTCAGAGATGATATCTGATGCCATGGGGCATCTTTTGTATTGTATTTCTATCCCTACTCCTTGTCTTTTCAGCATTTTATTTCTGTTTTTAGGATTAGATTTACTTTTCATGTTATTAGTTAGTCAATAAATGAAGAGCTTTTATTTTCCTGTACTTAATGCATATGATGATTTGGGAATGGACGCTACTTATTTTTATTTTGTGTGTTGTATGGATGCAGATTCTGGATTCTCACATTCCTACCAGTGCAGCAACGTGTCCCCAAGTAGAGCCAGATGTTGACCACTACTGGTCAACTACCCATGCAGTACACCTCCTTCCTGTTGGCAGAGAAGGATAGCTCCTGAGCGACATGTCCGTGCCAGCCTACAGTCATCGACAGCTTGATCATTTTTATGTAAACCCAGTCTGCATGTTTGAAATGTAAATAATCTAAGCAGATCAGAGTCATGTATGTAAAATTGCCTAGGTGGACCTAACTTTCTAATGACGATCTGCGTCCCGGGAGGTTTTTAGTCTCACCGATCCATGGATCGGCAGAGTTTTCCTTCAAACCCAACCCCAAAGCCGGGATGCATTTCGTTATTAGGACTTTAGGAGAATCCTAGCGTGTTACTCTGCTAGATTATAGTTGTGTCGCAGATCTGGGTGGTCTATGAGGGTCTATGTTAAAGTGGATTCATCCCTTTGAGATGTAAATTGTAAAAATTTGTAAAAAAATCATGATGAAATGTGTCTTGAGGGTTGAAAATGTTGTAAATCCCCTCATGAGTCCTAGGTTCTAGGTGCTAGGTGATGATTCCAACGGCTGGGTTTGATGATCCGTCTTAAAATAAATTTAAAATTTTTTTTTTAATGAATAAAAATAATAAATTCATAAAAATAATTAAAAAATAATAAAAAAAAAAAAAAATAATAATAAATAAAAAAGCATAAAGCAAAAACCCTAAGCAATAAAATAATAATATTTTTGTGGATCACCCAAAACTAGCCGTTGGGATCATTTCCTTTATGTAGGGTCTTAGGAGGTCATTTTCATTTTCGGATCTGATCTGTGAGTCTGTACTGAAAGTTCTCTTGTAAACTGATTTCTGATTAATAAAAAAGACTTTGGGGTTTCAAACTGGCTGGTGTTACTCTCTGGAACTGCTGTGAGGTGTTTGAATTTCTGCATATTTCAGTTTTTCAACAGTTAAAATAGCTGATTTTTTCAGAGCATTGTGAGCACAGGTATCTTGCTCACGTGCTAGGGTCTGAATGCTGTAGGGTTTCTGGAAAATGGCAGGTATCTCCATTTTCTTCTGAAATCTAGCAGCATCTCTTGCCCTTGTTTGCTGATGTTTTCTTGAGGTGTGCAGGAAACTTTAGGGTGAAGGTTATTTGTGGGCGTTTGGGGAAGTTCTGGGCTGAACCAGCCGACTCCCACAGGCTGTTCTGTGCAGAGCCCAGCTGATTGTGCCCCGGGTTAATCTGTTAAAGTTTATTTCATGTTTTACATTTGAGAAATTTTCCCTCTGATTCATAGTAAAGTTCAAATTTTCTGATATTCCAGAATATTAACTGCAATCATTGTCAAATCAGGCTGTCCAGAGCTGTAGTATTTTGTGATTTTTTTGGATAAATTTTCAAGGGTTTACTGTAAAATTTTGTGGATATCTGCCAGAGTCCTTTTCCTGCAGGGTATTTGTCATCAGGTGATGTTGCATTTCGATTTTAGTGACCAGGTCGTGGGTTAAGCGTGTTATTTCCGACTGCTGCTGAAAGCACAAGGTGCCAAAGTGAGAGTCAAGCTTGAAAAGGTGCGTTCTGCCATGCTTCAAGTCATCCCAGGTATTTACAAAAAAAAAAAAAACCCTGCTGTCCTTTTAACTGCAAGCACAACACTGAGGAACGACAGAGAAATTCTTTTTTTTAAATACAATGGAAGCATGAATGCATGTATATCTTAGGTTGTCGATTTGGATATTCTGTGATTTGATTTTCTGGCAAACGTAGTGAGTAATTTCATCAAGCCAGGCAGGCCATGCTCAGATGAGTTTCAAATGATTTTCGTTTATGCTATCGAAATCTTCATGTATGCACAGTAGCAGCCGCCGTTTTGCTGTTCGTCATTCCCTTTGTTGCTGCATCCATTTGGCTTTCTCATTTCATCTGCACGCTGAGCCGTAGTCGGGCCTGCCCTATTATTTCGCTGTCTTCTCCTTTTGCTGCTCACGTTTTCCATACATAAACCGTGTCTATTCCTCCATCGATTGTGCTTTGATGCCATTCCCTGTGCCTGGACGCCTTCTTTTCAACTGCGCGAGCCATTTCTTTTGCCTCACCACAGTGATTTCGGGTTGCTGTTTTGTTAACCTTGTCGAGCCATCACACAGATCCCTGTTATCGCTGCCATTTTATGCTTGCTGAGTCTCACGGTGCCTGCGTTCATCATTCTTGTCCTGTGCATATATCAAAAGGGGTCACGCATTCAGCTGTCAGACGGTCATTTCTCCCCTGCAAACACCCCCGCCGTCAGCATCAAAACCCCTGCACCTCCATCGAGCCTTGTCTTCGTTCGACCTGCACAAATAAACAAAATCCCTTTGCGGCTTGTTTTCCTTCGATTTGCATGCGTGGGTCACGATTTTTGTTTGTGTGTCCAGCGTTTGTATTTCTTTTTTTTTAATTTGGATAGCGTATAGTGGTATTGTAATTAGATTTTAATTCTAGTTTAGGTTTATTAACATTTAGTTTATTTAAAATTTTTCATATAGTTTTAATTTTTTAGGTTTATGGTGCTGTAGTTTAGTTAATGCTTTAGTTGTTCTTTTTTTTAAAATATAAAAAAGAAAAAAAAAAAAAAAAAAAAAAAAATTCTTTTGGCAGATTAGATTTTACTTAGATTTCTAGATTTTAGTTTTATTTAAAAAAAAAAAAAAAAAAAAAAAAGATTTGGAAAATCATTTTGTCATCTTCATTTGCTTATCATTGCCTATCTTTCACGTCGAGATCTGAACACAAAGCAAATATCTGGTTTCACTGTTGTTAAAGCAATTTATCTCTCTTAGTTTGCTGGATATCGTTACTTGAAGAGCGTTGTGGTTTTACTAGATAGCTAAAGCGCCGCTCTCTTTATCGTAAGTGATTATTGTTCATGGTCTTACATTTTATATATCATCTAACAAGAAATCGCTTTGAAGGCACTGGTCTGCTAAGTCAAATTATCTTAGTGTTTGCCACATCGTGTCTCCGCCCAACTAGTCGATAGTTGGTCTCCTCCCCTCGTAGGGTCTACCCCCCTTAGCCTCAGGAGACAGGCTTAAACGGAGAGACCGGGGATCAGAGTGACAGCCCCCGGTCTGAGCGTTGTCGTGCCAGTTTGCGCGACAACAGGCAGTTTTGGACAACTGTGAGACAGGTATTGGATTTCACCAAGCCAATTTATAACATGATTCGGTTTGCAGATACAGACAAACCAGTGATTGGTGAGGTGTATGAGCAAATGGATACCATGTTGGGGGAAATAAAAGACATTGTTCATAACAAAGATCCCGACCTGTACAAACTGATTCACGATTGTGTGTGTGAACGGTGGAATAGGCTTAACCTTCCACTACATTGCTTGGCGTATATCCTTACGCCAAAATACTACTCAGATTCTTGGTTGGGCAAACCTGCAGCAGGGGGTGGTGTTAGGACCAAACCCCATTTAGATCGAGAGGTAACTAGAGGATATCTGGAAGCATTAGAAAAGTTGGTGCCTGACAGGGAGGAATGTGCAGCTGTGCGCCTTGAAATAGGCAGATACTTCACTGGCAGTGGTTTGTATGGTAACTTCCATGCAATGGATGACAAAGATAAATTTGATTCTCTCACATGGTGGGAAACATATGGCGGCCACGGACTTTTGCGAAAATTGGCAATAAAAGTTCTTTCACAGGTTGTAAATTCTTCTTCTGCAGAGAGGTGTTGGAGCACCTACAGTTATATACATAATGTGAAAAGAAACAGGCTCAACGAAAACTGAGCAGAAAGCTTGGTTTATGTGCACTACAACTTGAGGTTGTTGAGCCATTACTGTGATCGGGCTAATGAAGATCCCACATATAAAATTTGGGACAATCACCCTAAGGACGACAATTTGGAGGATGGCATTGTACATATGGAAGAACTAGAAGAGGAGCTTGTACGGGATGAAGCTGAAGTAGCTGCAGCAGCCATGCCACCTCCACCTCCACCATCTAGTAGCAGTTCTCGGGGCCCGAGTCTTGTTCCATTGCTGTCGCCACCTCCATCGACACCCTCGCGTGGAGGCTCTAGTTCTGGTCATCGGTCTGGGCGGGAGACTCCTAGAAGACCACCACGACCTACTTATACTCCTGGAGACTCTCGTGGCAAGGGCCACTTGTAGATTTACAGTTTACTTGTCTTTTTTAGTTTCTATTAGACTTGTCACTTTAGTTTTCATAACTGTTCAGTGTTGAGTTTTGAGTCCTTGACTCTTGGCTCTTGACTCTTTCATATCATTATGACATTATGATATTTTTTGTAAACATTATATCACTGTGACAATGAAAATTTGAAGTTTGAAGTTGGGCCTTGGCAATTATAACTCATTGGTAATGATTGTGAATTATGAATATGATGCTTTGTGAAAGACTAAAGTTGTTTCATTTCATCTCATTATTCATGTTTCATTTTATAAATTTTTAACATTTCATATCATGTTAACAGTTAGAAGTTAGGACTTAGAAATATCTTCGATATTACTTCTTGTAATGGTTAAACTTGGCTTACAAGTACAACTTGTTACTTTGGTGATCAATGATGATAAATGTTATTGAATTTTCAATTCTGAAAGCTTGAAGTTGAAACTTTAATATTGAATTTGATGAATCATGATTTATAAGACTCAATATGTTGCAGTTGTAATATGTATTTTAATTTTACTAAGGTTGATGACGATTATAATTTCTAGATGATTGATGTGATATGGTTCAATGATCAATTTATGTTTTTTTATGTTTTTTATGTCTATTTCATCATTCTACATGTTTTTGTTGACATATATGTATCAAAAATTAAAAAATATAAAAAATATATATATTTTTAAAAAATCGCTCCAGGATTCACTCCCAAACCGGGAGCTTCTGAAAATGGTCGCTCCCGCTCCCGCTTCCGCTCCCGCTCCCCGCTTCCGCTCCCGCTCCCAAGTAACATTGTTTGAGATTCATGATCGGAATCTCATATATGCAGGTGGAAGAAAGCCCTCTATGGCTTGAAGCAAAACACCCCAGGCATAGTATGAGAGGATTGATAGTTGTCTGATGAAGCTGAGATTCACTAGGAGTGAAGTCGATCCAAACCATTGCTTGAAGGTTGTGGATGATATACCTCTCATATTAGCACCTTCTAAGGACGACCTCTTTCTGCTAGGTGCAGACCCTCTCAGTTACAAAAGTAAGAGGGAGTTGGATTCCGGATTTAGAATGATGAATCCAAGCCTGTGACTACCTCGATGGATCTTAACTTTCAAAAGTTATGTGGTAGGGATACCAGACCTATTTTGGGAAATGCCTTTGAGTTTCATAAACTCATTTGCATTGATGTTCTTGGTGAACTTCCGTCCGAATATATGTTTTGCAGTTAGTATGATGAGCTCATATATGGTTGAGCCTCACTGGATTGGTGCCAAGAATCTTCTGAGATATCTTTGAGGCACTATCTCTCATGGATTGAGATACACTACTGAAAATATGAAGCTGCATGATCATTCGAATGCTAACATGGCAGGCAGTGCGAAGGATCGCAAGAGCACTTCTAGGTGCTGACTCTCTTTGGGTTTTGCTCGATATCTTGGATGAACAGAAAGCAGAAGTCAGTTGCTATAAGCACCGCTGAGATCGAATACATAGCTATGAGTATGATCTCGTGTGAAGCTGCCTGGTTGTGGAAGCTCTTCAGTGAGCTGTTTGTACACATGATGGATACCATTGTGATCTTTTGTGTCAACCAGAGGGGGATTCGATTATTGAGGAATCTCGTATTCTATGATTGCTCCAACATATAGACATCAGATACTACCTTATCTGGGATATGGTACGTCGATGAGCGAGGAGGCTTCATCGCATTGAGACTGATGTACAGGTCGTAGACATTCTGTCAAAGCCCCAGGGAAAGGTCAAATTTGTGACTTTCCCGAACGACTTGGAGTCGTTGAGAGACCCTCTTATGAGGGTCCTGCATGATGCATGCATTGAGCTCTGGGAGCTCCGGGGGGCTTGGGGTACTTCTTGGAGCAACAAGCAACCATAGGGCGACTCACCCTCCCCTAATGGTGCGTTGTGTACAGGGTGAATGGTTCAACCTTCCCCTGTGATACCCCGTGGTGACTTATGGACAAGATGAGTGGTTCTCCTATCGAGGCATCCTACCCATGCAATCTGGGACTCATGGGAAGTACCTCTTATTTGGCCAATGAGTAGGGAAATGGGGTTAGGGACCATAGGAGTACTATCGATGGACACATCATTATATCTACTGTACTCCCTATGCTAGGATGACCTCCATTGATCTGGGATCAGTATGAATGGTTTGAGACACTCTCTTTTGATATTGATCTGGGATCAATTGGAACTTTGGGTCAGTAAGAGTGATATGACTCACTCTCTTGGAACTAATATGGGATTAGTAAGAGTGGTATGACACACTCTCTTCATATGGCACTGACTTCGAGTCAGTAGAGAATGGTATGAAACATTCTAGATCAATTCTTCTTCTTCATGGTTCAATAGGGCAAAGCAGAGCAGTGCAGGGCACTGATGGCAGAGAGTACAGTCTAGCAGATGGATCAGCAGATGGAGTTCTCCCTAGTTAAGAGGGAGTGTAAAAATTGGCAACTAGGGCCAAAATCCATGTGGGTCATCTTATCTATGGCAGCTGATAATTTTCTTGGATCCCTCTCATCGAGAGTTGTAGGATTGATCTAAAGATCATCCAATTCCGATAAGTATTCATGGAGTTATGAATTATTTTTGTGTTATAAGACAATTCGTCAAGGTCGGCCAGCAACCAAATAAACCCATGTGCTCAACGTTTTAGTATAAAAAGAGATGACTTGAGAGTCATTTCACACACACTTCTCCCTTGATTTCTCTCCACTTGTCTTGGGTTTTAGTGTGAGAGAAATCTAGGAGGAAGAAGCCTTAGACGTTGGAGGAAAGGAGGCTGCCCTAGCGGCAGCGAAGAAGGCAGGCCAGGGAAGCTATAGAAGGGATCTACGTTGACCTAAGGGAGCTCATGGAAGAAGTTTAATGCAGCTATGGAGGAGGCCTTAACAAGCCCTAGCCGCGGTCCTAAAGTAGCCCTAACGTTGTCCTAAATCTGCCCTAACTGCAGGTCTGCCCAGCCCTAACTGCAAGTCTGTTTAAGCCCTAGACGCAGGTCTATTGAGGTGTCTTTGGTGCAAGAAAGGGCAGCATATGATGCTACAAGAAGAGGCCAAGGCAACGAGGGAGTTAAGGTCTAGTTCAAGGCTAACCGAGTTACTGTTAGAGGGCTGAGGAGCTAAGCTTGGAGGCCGAGTTGAAGAAGGGTGATCACAGGTCTGTTTGGGGCAGCAAAAAGGTAAGGGAAGCCTGTTTTGAGTGGGCTGTAGGTGACAGCATGGAACTGTGGTAGGCTGCAGTCCTAACCACCTCAAAACAGGGACAGCGTGGAGAGGTTGAGAGCTCAAACATGCCCAAAACAGCAACGTGCTAGGGGAAGTGTCTCATGAGGGTGTGCAGCAGTTTTCCAGAGGGTTGTTCAAGGACTGTGTGAGGAGTTTAGGCCTGCCCTAGTGCCCGAACCGAAAAAGTCACGAACTGCAGTATATAAACTGTTTGGAGCAGCGTTTGTATGGTGTGTTGGCAGCTAGATACATGGGACAACAAGGTCACTTGGTGGAGAAAGAAAATGGTACAGCAAGGCTATGATACTTGGTGGAGAAAGCAATAGGACAGCAAGCTATGACATGGTATAGCATGCCAAATGGGACAGCTAGGCAATGGTGCTTAGTACAACATGGAAAATGGGACAGCTAGGCAATGGTGCTTGTTGGAGCATGGTAAAGGGGACAGCTAGGCAATGGTGCTTGGTGCAGCAAACATTGGGACAACATGTGTGACAGCAAGGTACAGCAGTACTAAACATTGGGACAACATGTGTGGCAGCAGGTACACCAATGCTAAACATTGGGACAAGCAGTGTGACAGCATGGTGCAGCAATGGCACATGGGACAACAAGTACATGATGCAGTACAGTGATGGGTACAGTCATGATTAGTGAAGCAGGATGAGATGCAACATGGTGATGATGGGTGCAGCACAGTGAGGTGCAGCATGATGATGAGGAGTAGCACAATGATAGGTGCAGCATGGTGATGGAGTCACTTGGGAGAATTAGTTGAAGCAGCATGTCTTCAACTGAGTTCAGCTACCTCATGTATCATCTACTTAGAGATGATCTATGCTCTTATTTAGATAAGTCAAAGTGTTGACTTCTGTTGTAAATGTACTATCTCTTTCTCTCTCTGTTGAACTATTGAAGAACATATAAGAAGAATTGATCAAGGGTTTCCCCACATTGGGGTTTGTCCCTGGCTAGCACCACATCTTGTGTCCTCTTGTCTTGGCTTGTCTTCTACGATTTATGTTTATGTTCTATCTACAATTACTATTATGCTGATGTGATTGCTAATCTGGAAAAGATATTGAGCTAACTGTGAAAATTGAAATAAATTGCTCTAAGCATAGAACATACCTAAGCTTAACAATCGCTGATTTGCCAAGTTGATATTGATATAATTTTTATCGTTGCTTGGGCTGATGGTGACATTAACTTCTCTTCCTTGGATACTTCCTTTTAATGTAATAATGCCGTGATCTGTAACTGAAAGACCATTATAGAAAAACCTTCTTTCGTCATTTTAGAATTGAGCTCCATTTTTTTTTTCAATGATTGATCCCATTTGTTTTGTCGCAAGGAAATTAGGGTTAACCCATTTTTTTATAAACCTTTAAAACTTTTAATTTTATTTCTCTCTTTTTTTTAATGATAATTCTTTTGCTTCCTTTTACTTCAAAATATAATAAGTCCCTCTTAATTACCCTTTTAACATAGGGAATATTATCTTATAACTCTTCAATTAATAATGTATCCCTCTTATTGCCTTTTTATTTATTTTTAATAACTATCCTTTATAACTTTAATATATGGATCTTTCAAGTAACCTTTTATAATAATACTCGCTTTGTACTTATATATATTTTCATGAACTTTTCTTTAAAATACCCCTTTATAATATAATACTTCTCTTTATATATCTTTTATTTATAATCTTTTTTTTCTTTTTGAAAAGTTACAACCCTAGTGAAATGTGGCTATTCACCTCTTTGGGGTATAATATAAAATATATGTCCACTTATGTGCTTTTGACTCGGTTAATTTTCTCCACGTAAAAACTTACCATTCACATAAAGAGATTTTGTATTCCTTTTGTTTTTCTTTTACCTTGAAAATACCATGGGTTGCTAAAACCACGAGCTTGTAAACCACTTAATGATGAATCAAGATAATAGTATCTACTCTTATTTTTCTTACGTATAGTTTTATAGATATTTGGAAAGATTCCCTTTTAACTTTATCATGCACTTTTTATCAATAATGTAGAACCTTTTTATATATATATGAATGTTCTCCTTCAAAATTTACACAAGACTATATATATCCTTTTTTTTAATAATATATTTTTATATGATTTTTTTCTTCAATTTTTTTGTTTTTAAATCTTTATATGTACTTTTTTTCCCTTTTTTTATTTGACTATCTTCTTTTTTTCTTTTTCTTTTTTGTTTAATGGCCAAAGGCCTCTAACGAATCAGCGACGGAGAAACTCCCAAAAGTGTAGAGAAACGCTTCAATCTCGACGGCAACAATGTTGACGAAACCTAGATGGCCAAGGGCCTGGATCAGAGAGCGTGGCTCTGTGCAGCGGTGGAGCAACCAGAGGATTGAACTGCTCTGATACCAATGTAACGAACAACTAGTCGTATATGCAGCGGAAATATTAAAATACTTCATAGACAAAGACATCTATCGTAGGATAGTAGTTGTAATTGTATATTGTATAAAAGAATTGATGTAAGATGATTACAAATGAGAATGAGGGTCCTGTATATACTATATATAGCCAGGTAAGTACCCTTTCACGAACAGGCATGTCTCTAAGACACACCTTCTCATTATTAACTAACTAACCATTAGTTAATTTACTTACTATTTATTATTATATTTATATTATTATGATTATTATTTATTATCTATTTTTACATAATTTATGTTCATAACACACTTTTTGGGGCTCTATAGGTTAGCTGGAATTAGCTCAAAAATTTTCTGGGTCTTTGTGGGTTTGGTGTGAGGAGCTCCAGGTTAATTTTGCAGAATTTTTGGAGCAGTTTTGAGGGAAGAAACAACAGTTCTTCTTCAGCAGTAGCAACAAAATTTCTGGGCCGTGCGAATTACTTATTTGGGCCATTTTCCAGCACTTGGGTTTACATCATACAGCCTGGGTTTTGCATGCGTGCAGTGGCAAGCCCAGGTTCTATTGTTCTACACTATTTGTACCCAATTTCCAGCATATTAATAAAATGGCTCAGATTTCCTGTTCAGATTTAATGGTTTACCGATTGTGCTTGCATGTTTAAAAATTCATTTGCTGTAGCTTAGTGCATGTCTCTGTTATTTCCTGAATATTTCCATTAGGACTATTACACCTAACACTTCCTATTCCTCTTTCTACATAAATTTCTGCAATATGTTTGCTCCTCAAGTTGCACCTTATAGTAGTTTTAAAGTCCCACAACCTTTCCTTGCAATACAGTGTAGACTTTTGTTGTTTGCTTAGCCTGCAACCTGAACTTGTGGTACTCCTGATGGCCCACATGCATCCTACAACCTAACATTGTGTTTTATAAGAGCCTGCTATCTGATCTTGCACAGTTCCAATCCATACCTCCCAGCATTCTCATATTGCAACCCACAACTTATTAGACTCGCCTGTTCTTTTGTTCACAACCTATTATCCATATTAATTGCCCAAACATCCCAATACTGTAAAGTATATGGAAATCTTGTGAGGATATCCACCGACAACTAATGCCCTATCCAAAGCTTAAAAGGTGTGGGCTGTGAAGGCCAACTCACAACCCTAATAGCCAAGCTATGACGTGTCGTAATGATGCTGGTTCAAGGATGCACTTCCCAAAATAATATTCATACTACTCTCAGTACTGAGTCCTGACCATTAATGCATAGTTATGACTACTTGACCCGTGTTGATGTACTTTGATCTAAAAGCAGCAATGCGTTGTGATTGAATTCCAATCTGTTGATTTCATTTAGGGGAAGATCATATGTGCAAACTTTTGCAGGAATCTAGACTACAGATTTTCTATCTTCTTGCAAATGGATAATTTCTGGATCAGTATGCTGATTATAAATCTCGAGGCACTAATTTAAACAACTGGGCTTGACTTCAGACGAATATTGGAGGTTGTGCATGTCCGAATCACACTTTTCGGACTATAAGAGTATTATTTCCACTTTTCACTCTTAATATGAGAAAACAGATCATGAGCCAGTGTTCTAAAGGCGTGTTCTATTGTTTCTTTTTCTATTCCCCTTCTATTGTTTCAATTTCTATGTAGATACCTCTCTGCCTGTACATATTATTCTATGTTTGTACATATTATTTTCTGACTAATATAAGAAATTTGTTCTGCAATACATACATACATATATAGACAAATAGGTAAACATCTGGGACTCTCATTGCCATTGGAATCATAGCCAATTCAGAAAAATGGATTATTATAAAGTACAGAATTTCATTGCCCTTTGATTTTACTTCTTAGAAGTTTTTAGACGTTTTTATTGTAGGAAATTGGCCACTGTACCATGGGGAATGGTTTTACATCACCAGTAATTATCAAGCTTTGGTTGCCCTAACATTTTTTTTTTCTGGCAGATTTTAACAGAACTTCAAGCTGTGTGGTCCACATTGATTCATTTGCAGCAATGAATGGAATTTCTCGTTTTTGTGAAAATGATTTTCTTTGGAGGTATGCTTATTACTATTATGTGTGTACTTGTAGCTTGTAATCTGTCAAAGTCACCGCATTTTGCATACATTGTGATCTAAGATATAAATATATAGCAAGCAAGTAGCCTAGCTGGGAATATCTCATTTTCTCCCCATATTTGTTTAGTGGCATGGCTTTGTTGTTTTAAATTTTCCTACAGTGAGTACTTTGTTCTCTCTTTCATTCTAGCCTGTTATCATTGGTGTGATTGCAGGTATTCTAAGGAAGAAGATCTTTCTGTTGAAGAAATCATTGCCAAAAATTTCACATATCTTATCAAGTGAGCTTATATTATTTTGCTATGTGTATCTCTAGGCTGGCATCTTCTTATCTTCTCAATGTGTCATCACTATGTTTCCGTTATCCTTGGATTGAAGAAGTAAATATTGTATAAAAATAAGAATACACAAATGCAAGATGTGGAATATAATGTCTTATTAAAATAGAGTCTTCAGACATAATGTGTAGATCATCTTTATCCATACATTTCGTCATCACACTACCTAATTCATAACTAACGAAACTTCATTTTAATAACTTTATTCTATAGTTTGGTCTCGTAATATAATGTGACCTTTATTACATATTAAAAATACTTTATTAAACTTTGACTCTTAGTTTGCATTGTTAATACTTTGACACCCCCTTAACAGAGAAATACTATTTTTAACCATCTACCCCTGGATTTAACGACTCAAAAATGTGATATCCCCACTAAATAAAATTTTGCTAAGTATATCCCATTTTTGCATATTTAACATTTTGATGATTTAGTGACTTACAAAAGGTGGGTTGAGTAGACCCCATTTGATTTTTGGAGAAAAGAAGGCTATGCGCATTAGAGAAAAAGGGAAAATTAGTTTGCTAGTGAAATGTGGGGGCCACAAGGAAGGAGTTCGAACCACATGAAGAATTCACACTAGAGGAGAGAGGAGAGAGAAAAAGGAGGTGCGAACTAGTGGAGATTGTGGCCCACCAAGGGAGAAGAGACTAACACTTATAAATATCACAATGGGGCTCTCATTTTGTATCTTTTTCCTACCTATCTTATGAAATCGAACTCTCTTGGAGTTGTTGAGAACAAGAAGAGAAGTGTTGTTTAGCACAGAAGTTTTAGGCGGAAGTTCACCCTCATTTCGGAGAATTTTGAGTGTCTCCCTAGTAAGGAAGTTGGGGAGTCTACTTTAGGGCTTCCACAAAGATTGTTACTAGTGACTTCACTCAATTTTGCACTCCACCTGGGCGCTGAAGCAGTTTAAATAGTTCCATTGGTGATCAACTACAGTGGGTCAAAGAACTGGACGATTTGCAGGAGTTTCCCTTCATATTAGCTCTAGATTTTGCAATGATTTGACATGGTCGAAGTGTAGGGAATTTTTGGAGCCATTTCTCTTGTTTTTGGCAATGTGCAGGGGTTTTTGGCCGGGCTTGCCCAGGGGAAAGGATTTTGCAGTGATTCCGGAGGCATTTCAATGAAGGATTTGGCATCATTTCGCAATGACATCATTGCAATGCGCAGAGCAGGCCAGTCTGGGCAATTCACACGTTTTGAGGCTCTCGGAGTCAACTGGAATTAGCCCAAGATATTTCAAGGCTTTTGTGGGTTTGGTATGAGGAGCTCTAGGCTATTTTTGTAGAATTTTCTAAGCAATTCTTCTTCAACAACAGTGACAGTCTTTTTTGGGTAGTGCGCAAAGTCTTTTTTGGGTAGTGCGCAAATATTGTGGGAGACATTTCCAGCACCTACGCCATTGTTTTCTCACCTGGGTTTTGCAAAGCTTGCAGAAGCAAGCCCAAGTTCTATCTCTCTTGTCATATTGTGTACTCAAATTCCATATATTATTAAAATGGCTCAGGTTTATTGATCAGTTCATTTTTCTTATTGATTGTGCATGCATGTTTAAATTTTTACTTCTTGTCGCTGGTTCATGTTCTTGATTTTTGCTATGATTTCTTAGCTGGAATATTACAGAGGTATCAGAGCATGTTCTTGGCCAACTATGGGAAAAATAGCAGATGATGCCACCCAGGTACGAAGGAGTAGTGTTTCACAGAGGCGAAGGCAGAGAAAGAGGAAGAGGTCATGGTAGAAGAGAAGAGTTTGGTCCCTTTTCAGGTACATAGATTGAACACGCCAAGGAGCACATGGAGAACCAAGAAGGCAATGAGAAACCTAGATAGAATGATCATAATCAATTTCTAGAGGAGTTGGTAAGGTAGAACCAACAGTTGATGAGACAAAATCAACAGTTTCTAGAGATGATGCAACAGATGATGGGAATGCAAATACAGAACCAGCAAGGTCATCTCAACAATGGAGAAGGGTGTTTTGGGATTAGAGAAGGGAGCCATGCGCATGTACGCATAGTGCAACATAACGACACACATACATATGGTCAAACTAGACGCCTGACCATGCCTCATTTTTTGGATGAACCGGAAATGGAGAGAGACGAACACTTTTGCGGATTTGATGAGGTCACTTGCAGATGGCATCAATGAGTATTATGTGTTGGACCCCAGGATCAGGAGGGTTTTATCCTTTGGATACTTTTGTCATCTGAAGGAGAAGCACATATTAAGAGCAGGAACATCATCCAGAGGGGGACAACAGAATCAAAACCAGGATACACAGAAGCTAGCAGGGAAGACTACACTTCCAAACTTTGACGGATCAGCGCAGAGTTCAGCTAAGGTGTGGATACATAAGCTATACATCTACCTCCATTTGAACCCCATGCTAGAGAGAAATGTTATTCAGTTCACCACTCTAAACTTGTATGGAGATGCACAAGAGTGGTGGTACCACGGGTTGGTTATGTTGGGGCATGCCACCATCACATCCTACACTATGTTCACGAGGCGGCTTATTGAGAGATTTTACCGGAAGAACCCTAAGCTACACTTATGGGCATTAGCTAACCTGAGACAGACAAGCAACGTTGAGGCATATTTGGCAAAGTTTCAAAGAATAATGGTGATGGTCTATTTCTCGGAGTCGAGGTTGTTCATGCTATTCATTGAGGGGTTAACAAAACCATTGTATGGTTGGGTGAGAGCTTACAGGCCCATATCTTTGCAGGATGCTATTAACAGAACCAGGGATATGCTTGATGCAATCCCTAAGATGAGAGCACTAGTGCCTTCTAGGCATACCTCTCCTCTGAAAGGTAAGGACATTAGACCTCCTCAAAAGGAGCAAGTCAGACGTGAGCAGCTAGATGATAAGACCAGGAGAGACCTCCGGAGGAGGAAGTTGTGCTTCACTTGCCAAGGCATCAATGTACCAAGGGAAAGGCCCACTACATAGAGGTTTTCTTAAATAGCAAGCTGGAGGATAACGCCAATCTTGAGGCAGGTAGGAGAGAGGACAAGCTACAGGGGATAGGAGACCCACCTCTTCCTACAAGAGGTGTCATTGCCTCACTTTAAGGAGTTCTGAAGAACTTGACATTGCAAATCAAAGGCACAATGCAGGGACGACGTGTGTCGGTGCTAGTGGACAATTGGGCTACCCACAATTCTATTAATGCACAGATGGTGGAGCGGAGAGGGATACATAAAGAGGCCTTTGAGAGTTTTTCAATGTTGGTGCCTGTTGTCGCTCAAATTGTACAAGCACTGCACCAATGACTCAGGTCGATGGTTGTCAACCTGATTCCCGACCTCTCCATTCTAGTTGTCTCCCAATAGCATGCTATGGAGGGTAGTCCCTGTGGAAATGTGAAGGAAAAGGACAAGTCGGTAACCAACTTGTCCGGGAGACACAGTTGGGTGGCCTAGCTACTTAGTTAAATTTAGCAAGATTTTAAGGATTAGATTATATTTGAGTATGAGACCAGTGTCTTATGGAGTCAAAAATCTTGGTTATTATAAAATTGAGACCAAGTAACCGAATGTACAATTGTTGCTTAGATGCTTCACTAACCTATATGAAATGCAAATCCTAAGATCTAGGTGTGATGCAAAGATCTTGGTTAATTTTAAATTAAATGTCTAATCTAAGTATGACCTTCCCTTAACTGTTTTGAAGCTAGGCTCCCAGGTAGGTTGTGGGAAGGAGGCCAACAGGAAGCAAGCAAAGGCTTGATTAACGATACCTTCCTTTAGGCTCCTATCACCCGATACCTTTGGCTTTGCAGAGACTGTGGCTCTAACGATTGCAAGGTCACTGTGTTAACCACCAAAGGGCTGCTAAGCCCCTCAAGCTAGATGAGAAGGGTGATCCTAGAGGTCTATCAACCAAGCTTATGCTTGGAGGTAAATTATTAGTGCAACTAGGCCTAGAATGCTTATGCAAAGAATGAGAGTGAATTCCTTAGTTTAAGATTGCCTTAGTGTTTAATTACTTTTAAGTTATGATTAATATTCAATGACAAGAGTACTTATCAATGAAAAGACAATCTTATTATCAAGAATGAGCCAATTATTAAGTGCCAATATTAAATAGTGGATCAATCCACAAGATGCTTAGCAATTTAGAACACTTATCCAATTTAAACAAGAATTGCTTGACACAAAAATCTTCCATGATATGCCAATAACCAATGTTAAGAGATGCTCACTTAGAAAGATAAACAATGAAACTTAAGATGCCAATACTTGACAAATTTACCAAGATTATGAGCTTAGGCTAGAGAAATCATCAAATAATTTCTCAACAATGCTTCAACCAAAATGCCAAGTAGATCTTAATACCCAAAGAATTTAGATCATCAACAAGATTAGGAGATTTAGAACTTAGATGTTTGAGTGATTTTAGTGCAAAGTTTAATAATTCTTATAGCTAATCACAATACAAGCAAATGTTAGATTCCAAATAACCAATGATTGCAATAGCACTTTAGAATTATGAGCACTTACTAATCTTTAGGACAACAGTAAGCAATTCACTCTAGATCCAAGAAATATCAAGCATGTGAGAACCCAATATGATCAATGAAACATTAGATGACTTTTCCAATTGCAAACACAAGCTAATTAACCCACTTATGATAAATTATTTAGTGTATATCAGATATGGAAACTCTTATTACAGCAGCAAGCAAACTTTGCAAATAGTGAGCTATTAGTGCAATAACTTGTGCCAAAATATGCCCAAAACTTTCTAGATGCTGAAACAAGTTTACCAATGTGAAATTATGAGTTTCTAGACTTTCTTAAGATGTAGTATTCATAATTATATCAAATCTGATTCATTGATTATGCAGGATATTTCAGTCAAGAAACAACTAGATCTATGCTCAATAATTAATGCCCAATTCACCAAACAATTAGTAAAGTTTTACTATGAATTTTTTGGTGTATTTAGACCAGTGTTGATAATATCGGTGTCGGGAAAATATCGGCGAGGGTCCAGAAAATATCTTATCGGC
Organism: Pinus tabuliformis; assembly: GCA_031772625.1. NCBI lineage: Eukaryota > Viridiplantae > Streptophyta > Pinopsida > Pinales > Pinaceae > Pinus > Pinus tabuliformis. The sequence goes on from CM062816.1 coordinate 2,101,527,870, forward strand.
AAATATTGGCAAGCATAAAACATGCATAATATATTCATTTTTTTCAGATTTTTAAACATATAAAGCAATAACAACATGAAATAAACACATTGGCACATAAATATAAAGAAAACACTGATATATATGATGTCAAATAGAAATGATGCATCAAAGGCGATACCAAATCCTGCTGATCCCTGATAATTGTCCATTCAAGGACTCAAATGTGGAGAACCAATACAAAATAACATCACATATATAAAAGTATCTCATCATCATGAGTTATATGTAGCACAACAAATAAAACTAGCAGCTATCTATCTGAAATCACTGCCCTCTCCCCCTTTTACGGGAAAACATGATGGGCTGTTTGCCAAGCCTGCCCCTAGTAGTAGGAGGCCCTGACCCTGCCTCTACACCTAATGTCAAATAATGAGTGCTAGGTATGGGGCTATGCTCTCCTATATCTATAGCAAATGGTGTTGATGCTGATGCTCCCGCAGTGTCCTCCTCCTCCTCCTCTGAGTGCTGCTGCTCCTCTGACTCCGAGTCCTCCTCTTGCTGCCCCTGCTCTAATGGATCATCTGCCACTGGCTCTAACCATGAAGGTGACTCCTCCAAGAGGGGCTCCTCAGACTCCACCCTCCACGGAGACAATACATCAATATTGTCTAAGCTAAGTCACATGACACGAGACACGGAGGACACGTAAATACGAGTATTCAATACGAAACACAACGACTTGGAAACAAGACACGAGGGACACGTTTTATATATATATATATATATATATACCAAAATATAGTTTTTTATCCATATTAAATTGCAGGTCGCAGCTTATCTAATCAAATTAAAATATAATTACTTCTCAAAGTTCATAGTTCACTTAAAAAAATAAATAGAATCAAAATTTACTATTTAGAAATTAGAATGTGATATGCTTGGTCTTGATTCTTGAATATTCAATGTTCATTGTTCATGTACAACTTACAAGCACATAAGAAAATAACTAAAGTCTAATCCTATTGATTTCCTTTGCCCCTCTTGCGAGAAAATGCCACAGCTTTCCCTTTCCCTCTAGATGTAGATGTTGGTGCTGGTGGAGTTGGCAGTGGAGTTTGCTATGCTCTAGAAGCTGAAGAACTAGAAGTAGGAGCTATAGGAGGTAGACCACGTCCTCTACTGATGGCAAGGGTAGCTCGGGCAGGTGGTGTCACCTGGAAACATTACAATCTCCCAATCCTGAAATCCTAAAAAACTGATAAGTCTGCTGCATTTTGAATGAAAACTAAAATTCTACTTTCTCCATATGAAATCCAATGAGGCCGGAACCACTCTCAAACATCCTGAGTCATTTCATGGTAATGTTAAAAATTTAATTAAAAGGATGAAAATGAAGATTAAGGAGAATGTCACTTTTACTTTAAGAATTTAACATTACCATGAATAGCATATCAATACTAGGGCCTAAAACGCTCAAACCCTCCTTGGCAGCAACCACATAGCTCTCCCCTTCCTTCTCCAGCAATCAGAAATGAAAATGATATGAAAAAAACCAAAATCGGATTTTTATAGGCCGTGCAGAAATTTTTTACAGTCACCGGGCGATATTTTCAATTGTCGCGCGATATTTTCCGAAATATCGGCGATATTTCGGAAATCGTGCGATATTTTCAAAAGCCGAAAATATCGCGATATTTTGTCAGTGATATATCGGCTCGTCGAAAATATCGCGATATTTCCGAATATCGCCGATATCTCGGCGATATTGTCAACACTGATTTAGACCACTTAGATGTGATTTTAGGGCATTTAATTCACTGTTATGGAATGAATATGACAGCTGAAGCGAAACAGTGAGAGGACAAGAGTTAAGACCTTGTAGATCACTTGCCCAAGTTGCCAAAAAAATTTCCAAAGTACTTGTCACTTGAAAACACCAACTTTGAGCCAATTTCACTTGCCAAACTCAGCAATATTCAGTCCAGAAAATTCAGAGATGTAAAAGAGGGCAAACTAGGGTCTAGAAGGGTTAACGCTAGGTACAATAGGGCTAGTGTTGGGCTAGAAAAGGCCTAGAAGGCCTAGCGGCTAGGGATAAGGGCCAGAGGAGAGCTGAAAAGGGTCAACGAAAAGCCCCAGAAGGAAGAGTGAAGGGCTACAGAGGGACAAAGAGCCCTAAGAGGGTTGCAGCTAGGCCTTGGAGGCCTTAAGGGTCTACGACAAGCCCTCTAGGGTTGTCGTCTATGGTCGATGCCTTTTAGGCTTACGACCAAGCCAAAAATTGCCTTAAACTCCCACGGCCAAGGGAAAAGAGGGAGGCTAAGGCCCCTAGAGGCTTACAGCTAGCCTCTAGGGCCTTAAAAAAGATGATGCAAAGGTCAAGGACACTGACGCTGAGCCTTAGAGGAGGACTTTGGGCTTGGAGAGGGGAGATTTGGGCCTAAAAGTCCCAAAACTTGAAACCCTTGCTCTTAAAAATTAATTTTTCTTCAGATCTTCAGATTTACTACAAAATCTTCAATGGCTGGCCCTGCAAAACAATTTGGAGACTAGATCTTACCCTCAAGGGCCTAGATCTAGCTCTAATCCAGCTCTTTTCACTTGATCTCACCTACACAAATGAAATTACAAGAGCCCAAAACCCCAATATATACAAAATATCAAATAATAATTCAAAACCCCAGCTACAAAACAAACAAATTATTTACAAAAATCTATTTTACAAATATATTTACAAAATATACATGCGAAAATAGCTTGAAGGAATTTTGAGGATTTAAATCTTTGTAAATCTTTGATAATGGCGATAAGTATTTCGAAAGATGAATGTAGAAACCACAACCTTAGCAAAGTTAGAACGCCATAAAAATAATTAGAGTTCAAACACAGTCAGCCTCTATCCAAAGTTTGTGAACTTGGAGTCCAAGGGTTGGGGAACTTACAAACAATATATATATTTCCGAAAAAAATAAATCATTAGAAACACCCAGTGAATCAGATCACCTAAGCTAAGCCCATAGCTTACCAATAGAATGTTCCTATCACCTACAATGAATTAAATATAAACAATTATAAAGCACAATATAGGAATGCCCGTACCCAACACACACCACAAATCATCAAATCATAAACACCATGAACTACACCCCAAAGTCTTTATTATGCTTATTCTAATGTTCCCAGTGGAACAGTAATTTAGATCAGCTTTTCAGAGTTACATAAGCCAAAACCAGATAGCTTGAGACACAAATGACTTCTAATTTATAGATAAATCCTCCAAGTGGAAAATAATGGCTAGTTGGCTTGATCCCCATCAAAATAATCTCGATTGTTGATAAATCCTTGATCGATTTTTAATCTCTTCCATTGAAAATATTTATTTTTGAGGAATTTCCGAATTTCTCATTAAATCCATTTTTTATTAGCTCAAAAATAATTATTTTGAGTTAATTTCCTCAAAATTTTGACTTTGACTTAACCACCAAGGCCTAAGGTCCAATTTTTCTTGAAATTTCCAATATTCCCTGAGTGGGGGACCTCCAAAATTTGACTTCTTTAAGACCCACGAATTTTTCCACTTGCATAATTTTTTTTTCCTAGCATTTTAATTTTTGACTCAAATTAATGAATTTTTTGGCTTAAAATTAATTTTATTTTTGCCAGAAAAATTAATTAATTGACACATGAGGGGATTGATTATTTTTTCCACCCTCTAATACTTTAGCCATGGTGTCTGATTGCAAGGGACCATGCATCAGAATATTTTGTACATAAGATTTACATAATTCAACCCTCAAAGGGGGAATCCTAGTTCATTATAGACCCTCAAAAATTAACCCAATTCTACGACACAATATGATCTAGTAGACCAAATGACTTGTAATAAAATAATTTAGCCAAATAGCTTAAATTATTCCTGTTGTCGCACAGATTGTCACGACAACGCTTAGACCGGAGGGTTGTCACCCTGATCCCCAATCTCTCCGTTTAAGCCTGTCTCCCACGGCTAAGGGGGGTAGACCCTATGGGATAATGAATGACCAACTGGGGACCAATTCAGTTGGGAGACACGAGGGGAAACAAGCACTAAATTGATTTTATTAAGTTAATAAACCAGTGCCTTACAAAATAAATGATTAAACGATTATTTATCGAACGCTGCAGAAACATGAACTCATTAACAATCGTTTACCATCAAACAACTCAAACAAAGATTAACTTTTACCAAATGTGAGATAATCGATAAATTCTCAATGGCTTAATGATACTCCAGCAATTAAAATTTCGAAAGATAAAGTGCTTTAAACAATCACGTAAGATGCTAACCAAAGATTACATTCATGTAGTTAATCTTCAAATGAACATTTAAGCATGTTAAAAATGATAAACATTAATTCCCACATCAAAATTTTAGCCTCAGCAGAAAAGATAAAACATAACAAATTCTTGAGCCAAGACTCAAACTGGCAAAAAACTTTCCAAAAAAAAATATTTTTATATTTTTCAAATAAAACAAACTTAAAGACTAAATGAAACTTTAAATAAAAAATCTAAATAACATTAAAATCTAAACTAAATTGAATCAAAATCTAAAGTAAAAGAAAAGAAACTTCTTTTTTTTTAAATAAAACTCAAATCTAAATAAAACAAAGAAAAGTCTAACTTTTTTTTGTTATATTTTTTATTTGAAAGAAATCAGACTATAATTTAAACTAAATGAAATTGAATCAAAATAAAATAAAATAAAAAATCAAAACCTAAAATCTAAAACTCAAACTTTTATGTGAAAACAAAAATTTAAAATTTTTCCTTTTGAAACATAACTAAAAGGCAAACATATCTAAATAAGAAATAACAATCTAAACTAAAATCTAAAATCTAGAATATACATCGGAGCACCTAAGTTAAAATAAAAATTTAAATGAAAGTCAAATTCTTTTATTTTAAATGTTTTTTTTTGGATTTACTTTAAAATTAAAACAAAGCTAAACGTTAAACATTCTAAATATTAAAACTAAAGCCTAAAAGACAAATCGAATATCCAAACTAAAAAGAAAATGGAACCTACGCTAAAGTGAAAATGCGTTCATAAAATCTTAAGAAACATAGGCATCAACGCATATAACAAAACCACGCTAACCCTAGCCCAGAAATAAGCCACCGTACGCATAAAAAAATTACGATTAAACCTGTTATCAAAGAGATGAGTGCGTGTTAGTGCAGCTGAGCCGCAGGCCTGGACGTTTTGATGCCGGATTTGATTGCAGATTTCTGCGTGGAGGAGATACGCTGTACAAAGGATGCTGCTACAGGTCGATTGATGGCAGAGCTTGATTGAACAACAAAAACAGCACGCAGGAGGAATATGGCAGCCGCTGTGGAATGGCAACTCGGGGCTGCGAGTTGAGCGTGGAAAAATGAATGCGTGACGACGACTAAAAGATTACGCGTTTTTTCCTTCTTCTTTTTTTGATTGCAGGTTGTGTGAAGACAAAAAGGGTTGCGTGAAGAATGCTGCGAATTTGAACCTACAGGTCAGCGTGAGGGTGATGAACAATGGGTGCAATGTGAAGGATCAGTGAGGGAATTGCAAGTACAACAAGTCGATGCAAGGGAATGAGGAAACTGTTGCGTTTTTGAGTGCCTGACAGCAGCAAGAGCAACGTTGGCAGCTGGATGATAGGGAATAGGCACAACTGAGACAGCGTGGAACTGAAAGGCAACGTTTTGAATTTTGTTTGCAGGTGATGATACACAGTACAGACGAGGGAGAGCAGGACAACACAATGGTGATGGTTGCGGCAATGCTGAGGATCCGCTTGTAGAATGGACGCAAAGAGCTTAGTAGTGTGAGAGATGGCGGATACAGCAGTTAAGAAAAATTCTGAATTTCTTGTGTTTCAATGAAATCCTCTTAAGGTTTCTTCCAGATCTGAAAATAACTGAAATTGAAACCCTTGGACAACAAAACAGCTTAGATAAACCCTCGGAAATCTTCAGAAAACCCTGCCACCTGTAAATGGAAAAGAAAAACACCCAGAATATGTGCAAAAAATAAAACCCTAAAAACCAGCTACAAAATTTACAACTTTGTGACTCTGCAATAGTCGGATTTGTCAGTAACTACAGTAATATTATCAGAATATCAGATTTACTATGAGCTACTGTTAGAAATCTCTCATGCATTCGTTAAAACAAACTTAAATGATAAACCCAGAATCGAAACTAGCTGGGCTCTGCAAGAGAATGCTTGCGGGAGTTGGCTGGTTCAGCCGAGAACTTCCCCAAACGGCCATTGATCGTTTCAATATGGGTTCCCTGCACAGCTCACTTCAACCATCAATAAAGAGGGAAAAAAAAATACTAGATTCCAGATACAATGGAGATACCTGCCATTATTTCAGAAATCTTATTACCATTCAAACCCTAGTAAGTGAACAAGATACCTGTGTTCAACAATACTCTACATCAAGCTATTACTAATGGCTGAAAAATAAAAATATGCAGAAAATAAAACAGCTCACAGCACTTCAGGAGAGTAACACCAGCAAGATTTCAACCCCAAAGTCTTTCTTTATTAGCACCAGAAAAAGTTTACAAGAGAGCTTTCTTCAGCACAAGACTCACAGATCGAATGATCTCAAATGACCCCTAGCACCCTATTTAAAGGAAAAATTCCCAACGGCTAGTTCGAGTGATCCATGTCAAAATGATCTCGACCGTCGATGAGGATCAAGATATCTTTTAATCTCATCCATCGAAATTAAAAATTAAAATTTTGCATTTGTTTTCTAAAAATTTTGACTTATTTTATTATTTTATTTTACTTTATTATTTTATTATTTTTTCAATTTTTCAATTTTTATTATTATTGTTATTTTTTAATTATTATTTTTAAAAGGATCCCCGAACTTAGCCTTTGGAAAAATTTCCCTAGGACTTAGGACTTTATGAGGGGATTAAAACATTTTCTAACCCTCAAGACACTTTACATCATGACTTTTACAATTTTACATCTTAAGGGGGAAAACCCATTTGACATAGACCCTCATAGACCACCCAGTTCTGCGACACAACCATAATCTAGCAGATCAACGCACTAGGATTCCCCTAAGATTCTAATGACAAAATTCATTCCGGCTTTGGGGTTAGGCTGAAGGAAAACTCTGCCGATCATGGATCGGTGAGACAAAAAACCTTCCGAAACATAAAATATCACTAGAAAATTAGGTCCACCTAGGCAATTTACATACATGACTCAGCTCTGCTAAGATTATTTACAATTTACATATGCAGACTGGGTTTACAACATAATATGATCAAGTCAATGATGACTGTCGAATGGCACGGACACGTCAATCAAGCGCTACCCCTTTTGTGAAGAAAAAGGGGGTGTACTGCTATGGGAAGCTGACACGTAGTGGTCAACAATTCCCAAATCACTTTTACATAAGACTCGACTAAAACATTAGGACTTACTTAAGACCTTGACGATAAATTCCACCCTAGCTTTGGGGTGAGGTTGGAGGGAAAAACTCTGTCAATCATCCGCGTTTAGAAACACAATTGAATCAGTGAGACGAAAAACCTCCTAGGATGAAACTTGTCGCCAAAATAATAGGTTTACCTAGGTTGTTACATGTTATATAAAAAATTTAATTAATTAGTAGTTATTAGGCAAAGGGCAAAGGGCATGATCAAAGATCATGCCCATTCACCAAGAGGCACCCAAGGCAATATAAAGCCAGGGGCCTCCTACAAATTGTAACTATCTTCTATCTTTTAATAATAATAAATATGAATTTGTTGAATATTTAAGTTGTTTGTTCCATCTAGCATTAGAGCAAGTTGCTCCTCAGTTTAGCGTTACACAGGTCACGGAGTTCTCCAGTCGTTGTCCCTACTAATCACTGCCTCCTTGTTTCACCGTGTTTCCCCTGTGCCAAACAATGTTCACTGTTTTTTTTCCTTCTTCCGTTGTTCCACGTACTGTTCTAACAGCCACGATACCCTATCCAGGTCCACCATCATCGTTGTCATTTCCACCGTCATCTGACAGGCTCCGCTCCCTAGCTTCCGACTCCCGTGCCACCGTGCTAGATCTGCCTTCCTTCCTCTGTTTGGATGTCCATCACCACGCTTACTATCCGCAGCCCCTGTTCGCAGCCGCAGGCCTATCCATAGCCACCGACCTTTTCGTCGCCCGCAACCCATTCGCCGACCCTCTATCATCTGCACTCATCTGTCGTGCCTTATTCCGTTCACCTACCCATTCACGCCCCTTCATAAATCGATTTGTGGCACCATTTTGGTTTTTGCTGGTGGGTTATATACAGGGACTTATATAATTGTTATATGTTGGTTTTTATATAGTTTCTATATAAAAAACAATTAAACTATTAAATTATTTTAATTTAATTAATTAAAAAAAAAAAGACAAAACAAAAATTATTATTTAAATATATATATATATATATATATATATATATATATATATATATATATATATATATATATAGATATAGATATATATATATAGATATTAGTTCACGTTAAGAAAGGAATTTTAAGTTGGTGGACAAACATACACCCCCACAAACGCATTCAATGTCGTCGATGACAATGACCGATTTCAGCAAAAAATTGATTGATCTTGAGAATAGGATTACTAGCCACTCCGATGATTTCAACCAAAAATTAGTCGATCTCAAGAGTAAGGTTATCGGACATTCCGACGATATCAAGAAGCTTCAGTATATGACAAATTGGATAGAACTACAACTCGAGCAGAATCATATCAAATCCAAAATGAATCATAATCAAACAATGTCATTGCTGAGCATTTTGTGTGACAGGATGAAGGTTACACCCGAACAACTACTCCAAGATGATGGAGGTAATCAACAAGACAATTCATCAGATTCAACGAATTCAACAAATTCTCATGAAAAAACGGAGTCTCCAAAGAAATCATTCGCACACCATCAAGGAAATAGTAACGCAACTTTTTCATATAAGTAGCTCTAGAATACATTCACCAATAAATACCCCTTTTTCACTCCACCATTAGCGACATATCAACGAAGAGCCAAAATTGAGCTACCCAAATTCGATGGTAACAAAAAATGCAGTGTTGCGTGGCTGAATAAAGCAGAAGAATATTTCGAGATTTACGATATTGACAATGATGACGAAAAGATTAGACACGCTTCCATGAAAATGGAAGGCGAAGCATATAATTGGTATATGTGGTGGAAGAAGACGACACTCGCTATTAGTTGGAGAAAATTTAAGGATGCATTCTTTAAAAGATTCCAAGGTGTAAAGGAAGAAGAGTTCTTTTCAACACTCATCAGATTGTGAAAAAAAGGAAATGTGGATGAATACACTCAAGAATGGAAGACCTTAGCAACACGACTACTTGGGTTATCAGAATCTCGTCTAATTCAATCATACATCTCTGAACTTAAAACTCATCTATGAGTAGAACTTGAGCTTCATGACATTACGTCAATAGAAGTAGCAAGACAAAAAGCAAAAGCTGCTGAAAAGAAATTTGAACAAATACTGTGGTCAAAACCAGAAAAAGTATATTCGAGACAAAGAATGCCCCAGTCTGTGAATACGGATAATACAAGATATGTTCCACCACATCTTCATGAAGGCGAAAAATCTAACGTGGAAATGCAAAGGATAAAAGAAGGCAAATGCAAACGTTGTGGCGAGAAGTGGGACCCTAAACATAGGTGTGCTAAAGGAAAAGAATCAAAGAACCTATATAACTGTGAAGCAACTAATGATTCAAACAGTGATGAATCAAACATAGAAGGAATAGAAGATGCCCCAGAATTCTCTCCAGAATTAGATGACGAAAGTATTCCGCAAGTGTCACTATCAGCTATGATAGGTATATCACAACCCCAGACTCTAAAATTGAAAGGACATATAAAGAAGAACAACATAGTGGTTCTCATCGACTCTGGTAGCACCCACAATTTTTTAGATGCAACCATGGCAAAGAGACTCAACATTTTTTCATTCCCCTTGCCCAACATGAAGGTGATGGTAGCCGATGGTAAGAAGATTGAAAAGGTAGGGAAATGCCATAAGGTCAAATTGCAGATTCAAGACTTTAATTTAGAATCCTTGTTCTTCACTGTAGCATTAGGAGTAGATGTGGTCCTAGGTATCCAATGGTTACGAACCTTAGGCACATACTCCGCCAACCATCAAGAGCAGTTCATAAGCTTTAACTGGGAAGGGCATAGGTACAAGTTATACAGATTCCAAGCACCAAAAAATCAAATTGTGTCATCATCCCAAATGATAAAGATGATTCGAAAAGGAGCATTAGCTTATGTAGTACAATGTCATCAATTAGAAATGCTATCTGCAAACATGATCAACGAAGAGTCACCAGAAGTACAAGAGCTAATTCAAAAGCATGAAAATGTATTCCAAGACCTGCCCTTAAAATGCCTCCTAACAGGGAAATCGAGCATACAATAGAAATCAAAGCAGGATCAGACCCCATCAACATCAAGCCGTATCGATATCCACATCACCAAAAGACTGAAATTGAGAGATTAATCCAAGACCTTTTAAAATGTGGGATCATCTCGAAAAGTAAGATTTTGTATGTTGCTCCAGTGGTATTGGTAAGGAAGAAGGATGGCTCATTCAGGCTATGCATTGATTATAGAGGATTAAACAAAATAATGATTAAGAAAAAATTCCAAATTCCCTTTATCGACGAAATGTTGGATGAACTACATGGCGCAAAACACTTCTCAAAACTAGACTTAAGGTCAGGCTATTACCAAATCAGAATCAGGTTGGAAGACATACCAAAAATTGTGTTCCAAACACATGAAGGTCGCTACGAATTTAAAGTAATGCCCTTTGGGTTAACCAATGCACCATCAACATTCCAAGCCACTATGAACGAGTTATTTCGTCCATATCTTAGGAAGTTTTTATTAGTATTCTTTGATGATATTTTAATTGACAGTAAAACTTGGAAGGAGTACCTACAACATCTGGATAAATTTCTTACACTACTGAAATAGCATCAGTTCTACGCCAAGAAATCCAAATTCACCTTTGGGAAGGAAGAAGTAGAATATCTCGGACACATAATATCCCATGAAGGAGTGAAAGTGGACCCCAATAAAATCAAATCTATAAAGGAATGGGACAAACCAATTAATATAGCAAAGCTAAGAGGGCTCTTAGGATTGACTGGATATTACCGAAAATTTATTAAAAGCTATGCACACATAATTGCACCTCTAACAAACCTTTTAAAGAAGAATTCATTTCAATGGAATGAGGAAGCAAGAAGGTGTTTTGAAAAACTGAAGAAAGTTATGTCTAACGCAATGTTGCACGAAGTGGAAGCGTTTTTTGGAAGCGGGGACGCCGAAGCGTCATTTTCCAAAAATCTAGGAAGCGAAGCATCCGCGGAAGCGTCTGCTATATATATATATATATATATATATATATATATATATATATATATTTGCATTTATACTCTGTTGTCGCACAGATTGTCACGACAACGCTCAGACCAGGGGCTGTCACTCTGATCCCCGATCTCTCCGTTTAAGCCTGTCTCCCGCGGCTAAGGGGGGTAGACCCTATGAGATGATGAAAACCAACTGTGAACCAGTCGGGTTGGGAGACACGAAAGGAAACCAGCACTAAATAGATTTTATTAATTTAATGGACCAGTGCCTTATGGGTTTGATGTTTAAACGATTACTTACTAGATGTTGTAGAAATATAAACCATGTACAGCAATCATTTATCATCAAATAACTTGAACGATGCAAGATATCCAGTAAATTCACAATGTCTTAACGATGATCTAGCAATTTTAAAACTTCGAAAGATAAAGCTTGATACACAACCACGTAAATTTGAACATTAACCAGATATCATATTCATGTAGCTAATTTTCAAAATGATCATTCATGCCAACTCACATAAGATGATAAACATTCATTCCACATCAAAAAATTCAGCCTCAGCAGAAAAAAAATAAAACGTGATAAATCCCCGAGCTAAGATCAAATCTGACAAAATATTTCCAAAATATTTTTATGTTTTTTTTCCAGATACAGTAAAAATTTAAAGCTAAAAGAAACTTTAAACAAAAATCTAAATGATGCTAAATCAAAATCTAAGATTTAAGATTTTTTTTTTTTAATAAAATTTAACTAAAATAAAAATTAAATCTAAATCCTAAAATAAAACTTAAACTATAGAATTAAAACCCAGAACCCCTTTTTTATGATTTTAAATTTCAAAACTGGAGTCTAATCTAAAATCGAATTAAAACTTAAGTCTAAAGTAAAAATCTTTAAAAAAAAAATAAAAAATGTGCCCCCTTTTTTTTATATTATAATTAAAAGAAAATAAACTAAACTAAACGATATCTAACCTAGACTAAGCTAAAGAAACTTTTTATAATTTATATATATATATTTATTTATTTATTTATTTATTTTTTTCTTTAAAAAAAAAAAAACTAAAACGTTATATTGAAATCTAATCAGAAACTTAAAAAAAACGGGAATCTAATAAATTGATCAATAAAAAAAAAAAAACTAAACTACACTGATTTCTAACCACGCAGACTGAAATAAAATTACCCTTCAACGCGTGAACTGAAACTGGCCCGTATACAAAAAAGGAGACGTGTTCTTACGGCGTGCTGCAGGTTTCCTTCGACGGCGGGAAAGAAAAATGTGGATAGGACGCAGGACGCAGGCAGCTTACCCACGCGCTTCGTTTATTGCTTACCCCACGCAGATTTGTTTGAATGATTTCTGCGTTTGAGCTGATGCAGGCCCACGGAAGTTCTGGCGGCGGCAGCGAAGAGCAGCAACATGAAAGGCCTCACGCAGATTTGCAGGTTCCAGGAATGATGGACGGAGGATGCTTACGGTGAGTTTTTGCAGGTGTTAACCATGAAGCTGAATAGCAAAAGGAAACGGGGCGGTGGCAGAGATCAGCAATGACGCGTTTGGAGAGGAAGAGAAAGACTGGCAGCGTGAAAGATGACAGAAGGGATGGCACTACGATTTTGCAGCAAAGGGGCAGCACGAATGACAACAGAGAAGGCAGCGTACAGGCAGACTGGATAGCCTGGGGATTAAGAAAAACGACTTTGAAATCCTCGGAAAAAATGTTCAAACCCCAGAAACTGATTATTAATGAAACCGATGTAAAATTTTTTCCAAATCTGAAAACCCTTGGACAGCGAGACAGCGACCCTGCAACTCAATTTTCCACAAGAATTTTATCTCAGACCTGCAAATGGAAAACAAAAATCCGGAAAGTATATGCAAAGATTTAAAATGAAACCCTACAAACCGGTCCAAAATTTCAAAATTATAGCTCTACAACAGCCAGATTTGTCAGTTATCATCAATAATATTTTAGAACTTCAAATTTACTGTGAAAATACTTAGGAAATCTCTCATGCAAATCAGAAAACAAACTAAATGATTAACCCAGGATCAAAACTAGCTGGGCTCTGCAAGAAAATGCTTGCGGGAGTTGGCTGGTTCAGCCGAGAACTTCCCCAAACGCCCGCTGATCTTCTTCAATAAGGGTTTCCTGCACAGCTCACTTCAACCATCAATAAAGAGAGAAAAAATAATACTAGATCTCAAAAAGCAATGGAGATACCTGCCATTACTTCAGAAAACCTAATACCATTCAAACCCTAGCAAGTGAACAAGATACCTGTGCTCAACAATACTCTATAATAAGCTGTTACTAATGGCTGAAAATCAAAATATGCAGAAAATAAAATAGCTCACAGCACTTCCAGAGAGTAACACCAGCAAGATTTCAACCCCAAAGTCTTTCTTTATTAGCACCAGACAAGTTTACAAGAGAGCTTCTTCAGCACAAGACTCCAAGATCCAATGATCTCAAATGACCCCTAGCACCCTATTTAAAGGAAAAAATCCCAACAGCTAGTTCGAGTGATCCATGTCAAAATGATCTCGACCGTCGATGAGGATCAAGATATCTCTTAATCTCATCCGTCGAATTTTTAATGTATTAAAAAATTGAAATTCTGCATTTATTTACTCAAAATATTATTATTTTATTATTTTTAGGTTTTTTACTTTATTTTATTATTATTTATATTTTTTTTTTTATTTTTTTTTTATTTTTTATTTTTATTTTTTATTTTTTCTTAATTTTTTAATTTTTAATTTATTTTTAAATGGATCCTCGAACTTAGCTTTTGGGAAAAACACCTAGGACCTAGGACTTAGGACTTATGAGGGGATTAAAACATTTCTTAACCCTCAAGACACTTTACATCATGACTTTTACAACTTTACATCCCAAGGGGGAAAAGCCATTTGACATAGACCCTCATAAACCACCCAGTTCTGCGGCACAACTATAATCTAGCAGATTAACACACTAGGATTCTCCTAAGATTCTAATGACAAAATCCATTCCGGCTTTGGGGTTAGGCTGAAGGAAAACTCTGTCGATCATGGATCGGTGAGACGAAAAATCTTCCGGAACGTAGATTATCACTTAGAAAATTAGGTCCACCTAGGCAAGTTACATACATGACTCATATCTGCTAAGATTATTTACAATTTATACATGCAGACTGGGTTTACAACATAAATTGGTCAAGCTGTCGATGACTGTCGAATGGCACGGACATGTCGATCAAGCGCTACCCCTTTTGCAAAGAAAAGGGGGCGTACTGCTATGGATAGTTGACCCGTAGTGGTCAACATACTCAAAACAAACATCCCAAACACCAAATTAATTGTAGAAGACATGAAAACCTGCATATTTTTGCATAAATCAAGATAGATATAACATCCATTGTACATTAATGATTAATTATTCGAGCATCAACCATTTAGATGCATCAACCATCTAGAATCTAGATTCTTCTCCTCTTGTCTAGCCTTTGCCTCTACCTCGATTGTCTAGGGATATTAGTCAACATTGCCCAATTTTGATCAAACTACCTAATTCAAGACTTAAAATATGGTAGAAAAAGCTTAACATGCTTGATCGATGATTTTGACTTGATTGAAAGGTAATTTTTTGCTAAGGGCGTGCCGCGTGACAAAGGAGTTCAACAATTAACACCACCAACACTATGGTACATATAGGGTTTAGTGCTCTTGATTAAATGCTAATCGCATACCTTCATACTTGATATAATCTAATGAAATGCCACAATCCCATTGATCCTGAATTCCTGAAAACTGTTAAGTCTGCTGAATTTTGAATAGAATATGAAATTCTATTTTCTCCATATGAAGTCCAATGAGGCTGGAACCACTCTCAAACATCCTGAGTCATTTCATGGTAATGTTAAAAATTTAAGTAAAAAGATGAAAATGAAAAATAAAGGAGAATGTCACTTTTACTTTAAGAATTTAACATTACCATGAGGGAGCATTTGCTATATTTATATATTTTTTTTGCCTTCATTCGTCACCCTAACCCAAGGTGGACCCACCCCCAACAAGCAAACTCACTTAAAATTAAAAAAAAAATTGGAAAAAATAAACGATTTTCTAAACGCTTCTTCGGAAGCTTTTCTGGAAGTGTACGGAAGCGTACGCTTCCGACGCCCGAAGCGCCGTACGGAGCGCGCTTCGGCGCTTCGGAAGCGGCACTTCCGTACAACGCTTCCAAATTTCTAGGAAGCGTCTAAAAATGCCGAAGCGGCGCTTCCGAATTCGGAAGTGCCGCTTCCGGCCAAGCTTCCTAGGCGCTTCCGTACGGGACGCGCTTCGGGGCTTGGAACCGGGGGGGGGGCCGCTTCGTGCAACTATGGTCTAACACCCTGGTATTGGCAACTCCAGATTTCTCTAAAGCATTTATCATCGAGTGTGATGCTTCCAGATTTGGTATAGATGCAGTGTTAATGCAAGAAGGGCATCCAATAGCTTTTGAAAGCAAGAAGCTCAATAAATGAGAACCTCTCAAGTCCACATGCAACAAGGAAATGCTCGCTATTATGCATGCACTGGCCAAGTGGAGACAATATCTTTTGGGAAGTAAGTTCTCCATTTGAACAGACCATAACAGTCTCCAGCACCTCCTCCAACAAAAAACACTTTCCGAAGAACAACAAAAATGGATTGAAAAAATTGTCGCCTTTGACATGGAGATATTACATAAAAAAGGAAAAGACAATGTAGTAGCAAATGCCCTGTCTAGGAAGGACAAAGAATGAGCATTACTTGCAGTCTCGGTTGTTGTTCCTGAATGGCTTAATGAGATTCGAAGTGAGTATGCCAAGGATCCAGAAATAGCTGCGATAATCAATAACCTTCCAAACAACTCAAAATTTGAATGGAAGAATGATATTCTATGTTACAAAGGAAGAATCTATCTGAATTCAAACTCCAAGTTTAAATCCAAGATACTCAAGGAGTCACATGATTCACTGTCAGCCGGACATGTAGGATTCTTTAAAACTTACTACAATGCACGACAATCATTCTTTTGGAAAGGGATGAGTCGTAATATTCGGAAATATGTAGCAGAATGTGACAAATGTCAAAGAAATAAAAGTGAAAATATTACGACACCTGGATTACTTCACCCCTTAAACATTCTGAATTAGAAATGGGAAGAAATATCGACGAACTTTATTGAGGGATTACCTGTATCTGAAGGCAAAGATAAGATTTTCGTAGTAGTCAACAAACTCACCAAATATGCTCACTTTATTGCAATGAAGAAATCAAACTCAGCTAAACAAATCACCGAGATATTCTACAAAAATATTTATAAATTACACAGTTTTCCGAAAGTCATTGTGAGTGATAGAGATGCCAAATTTAAGGGTAATTTTTGGAAAGAATTGTTCAACCATATAGGAACCTACCTAAATATGAGTTCCGCTTACCACCCTCAAACAGATGGACAAACATAGGTTGTCAATAAATGTTTGGAAGCCTACCTACGTTGTTACACTACAGAAAAACAAAATAAGTGGGCTCAGTGGTTGCATCTCGTTGAATGGTGGTATAATTCTACTTATCATACGTCAACAAAAATGACTCCATTCCAAGCTTTGTATGGGAACGAACCTCCAAAATGGAAGGATCTAACTACCATCCAGACAAATCTACCAGCTATTAAAAACTAACTAGAAGAAACCCAAAATATCGTCAAAACCCTAAAAGAAAATTTAAATAATGCAAGAAACTGTATGAAGCAACAAGCTGACTGAAACAGAACCGAAAAAGAATTTGAAGTTGTAGAATGGGCATTTGTCAAGCTCCAGCCATACAAACCGTTGCCCTTGAAACAAAAAAGGAAACAATTAATTAGCACCAAAGTTCTATGGACCATACCAGATCAACAAAAGGATTAGCCAAGTTGCATATAGTTTAAGCCTTCCGGATAAAAGTTGAGTTCACAACGTCTTCCATGTATCTTGCCTTAAAAGGGCACTGGGTGACCATCAATCAGCACAAAAAACACTTCCATCCTTAGATGATGAAGGAAGGGTCATTTTAGAACCAGAAGGTATCATATCCACCTAGGAAAAGAAGCTTTGATCTCATGTAATCAAGGAATACTTGATCAAGTGGAAGGACTTACCAAAAGAAGAAGCTTCTTGGGAGACTGAAGCATTTCATCAACAACATCTGTCGTTACGTATGCTTTGAGGAAAAAGACTTTTTGAGAGGAAGGCAATGTTATATAAAAAAAATAATTAATTAGTAGTTATTAGGCAAAGGACATGATCAAAGATCATGCCCATTCACCAAGAGGCACCCAAAGCAGTATAAAGCTAGGGACCTCTACAAATTGTAATCACCTTCTATCTTTTAATAATAATAAATACTAATTTGTCGAATATTTAAGTTGTTTGTGCCATTACATACATACAAGTTCTTACTAGCATGATTTACATCACAAACTTTGCAGAATGGGTCTACAATGACTCAAATTGATGGTTGATGATCTCAATCCTTGAAGAAAAATGTGGTATCACTTCTTCCTTAGAACTCTGATAAAATGTGTGCAACATTTGACTCCATATGGGGACATGTTGCTTCAATGAAGTAACGTGAGAATCCCAAAACCCTGCATCCAAGAAAATAGAAGTCCATCAAAAAGATGTCCATTCAAAATCTGAATCGTCATGCATTTATAGTAAATTCGTTGGAATAGAAAATTTTACTCTAACAAATTAAAACATAAAGAGCATATAACTTAAGTGCGTGGAATAAAACTAGCTAATGACAAATAAAAACGAGTAAGGTTAGAGATACTATACAAAGGATGCCCTATGGCATCAGATGTCATTGGTTTGGCACGATTTGGAACATATGCTTGTTGATCGGTAGATCAATAGGCTACTTATCAGATGTCCCTTGTTGAAACTTGATTTCTAGTAGCATCGGATGTTCTCTAAGCCTCAAAATTTGCAGGGAGGCTTAGATGCATGTATTCCACAATACCCAGAAATCGTTTTGGGAAATTCCACCTAGAGACAGTTTTATTAAAATAATTAATTATTTTTAATGGGTGCCTAAGTCTAAACTTAGGAAGTTAAAATAATTAAAGGGTATTAATCTAACTGTGGATGAAACTTATAGAAGAAGATAGAGATCGAGTCCAAATGATCTGAGTCATTAATTAGAATCTAATCTGGGTCGTTGGTTCTCAACTGGAGGATTATAAGAAGGACATCAATGGACACTTGGAGAACACATCGAGTGGGATCAAGAGATCGATTTCTCAAGAGAGCGACGCAGAGTAGCAGGAGAGATCATCGAGGAGATTCCTGCAATGAGGAGCAGGGATAGTTTTCCAGAGGAACTTTTTCTGATCCGGAGAATGCAAGGCAAAGAGGGCAGAGTGTAGTCCAGAGAGGCAGCGTAGAGCTTCGAAGGGAGTCTATATTTTTGTTGGGGAACAATCGTCCTTCTATCGAATTGCCCCTTGCTACAACAGATCACTAGCTCGATTCTCTCAGCAAATCCCGCTCCAGAAAATCGAACTGACCGATCAATTTGGTGTATCTCCAACTAACCCTCAAGCCTCCTCTTATACTTTTCCTGTTGAGTCTTCAACAATCGAGATTAAGTCCCTAATCAACGGCTAAGATTAGATTTGGCTT
Source organism: Pinus tabuliformis (assembly GCA_031772625.1). Lineage (NCBI taxonomy): Eukaryota > Viridiplantae > Streptophyta > Pinopsida > Pinales > Pinaceae > Pinus > Pinus tabuliformis. Next base: position 2,101,547,008 of record CM062816.1, read on the forward strand.
GATCCTCGTCTCTTGGAACCTTCTAACCAAAATTATATTAATACACATTAATATTTTAATTTTCCTAAGTTTATACTTAGGACCCCATTAAAGATATTAATTATTTTAATATCTTCTCATCCAGGTAGAATTTCTCCAAACGATTTCTAGGGTTTGGAGAGCTCATGTGCTTTAGCCTTTCCACCAATTTTCATGGCTAAAGCACATCCGATGCTACCACAAATCAACAATAACTTGCACGAATTAACAAGTAGGAGAAGTAATATCAGTTTGTTGTAGTAGGAGATTTGGGTCTCCAAATTTTCACATGGTATCAAATTTGCAGGTGAAACAAGAGAGCAGTGTCAGAAGAACCCAGCGCTGAAGGAAGAAAGGAAGTTGAAATGTTGCATAGACAGCAAATCGAATCCCCAGAGGGAGTGCGCAGTTCAAGCCAGGAGGGCAAGATTTCTTGGTAAATCTCTCTCTGAGTGAGTCGACAAAGAGGTAGGATTTCCAGATCGAGATTTGCCAGCGGTAGAGGGAGCAGCGCAGTAAAAGCTTCAGCAAAGAGTTCCTGGTGTGATGCAGTTTTTTGCAGGCAGTTGTTGGGCAGAAAGACATCAGAAGAAAGAAAAGGCACTTGAGGGAATTTCTTCCTCAGAGTATTCCTAGCTAGGGAATTCGAATTCTCATTTGCTTAGCAGCAGCAAAGGGGCAGCATATCTACTGCCTCCAGCAGGGAATGTGTAGACTAGCCCAGTCGCAGCGCAGAAGAGAGAGGAGGTCATTCGACTTTTTCAATTGGCAGAGATGGCAGCGAGTGGGTTGAGAGATCAGGATCGGTTGGATGGTGCATCCAACTATGTGATCTGGAAGGCGAGGATGTCATGCCTTTTGGATGAATGTTTTCTCGAGATCTACATCGACATTGTGGTAGTTGAGCCCACGGATCCAGATCCGCTCAAAAAGTACAAGGGAGAAATGGTGAAGGCCAAGTAGATGATCCTCGATGGAGTGAAGGATCATGTAGTATGTCACATCTCAGGGAAAGGCACTGCCAAGGAGATGTGGGATGCCTTATCCACGCTATATCAGGGATCTTCCGAGCAACAAAAGATGTACTTGGAGCAGAAGATGAGATCCACGTAGATGCAGAAGGGGGTATGCATTGATTCGTTCCTTGCAAAGCTTCAAGAAACCTGTGACGAGTTAGTAGCTGTGGGGTCAACACCTCATCCTACCGAGATGGTGACGCTGACTCTAAATTCAGTCTCAGAAGAGTGGCAAGTATTTGTCCAGAGCATCTTGGGCAGGGAGAAATTGCCAAACTAGGAAGGAATGTGGGCCTTTCTTCAGCAGGAAGAGATGAGGAGAGACTTAGTCAAGTGCAAACTTGATGGTAGCAGTAGCAGCAGTGGGACGAAGCCCAAGGAGGAGGATGAGAATGCAACCCTCGCATCTAAAGGGCAGCGAGAGCAACGGAAGAAGAAGAAAGATATTTCAAAGATCAAGTGCTTCTGGTGTGGCGAACTTGGTCACTACGCTACACAGTGTCCTCTCAAGAAGAAGGACAAGGACGAGAAGCATGATCCAAAGGCTACATCCACATAGATCGAGGAGGAGGAGTTTGCCATGATCGCCCAAAGGTGGGGTGATATAGAATTGTAGTTTGAAAGAACTGCAGATGGGCAGGATCCTTGAGGAGTCCACCTCTTGGATCAATACCTTGCTACAGGAGCCCAGATCAAAAGTAGCAGGATGAACTAGTGTCAGTTGGTGCAAAGGAGTGTCGGAGTGATAGTTGCAGTGGCTAGGAGCGCCAGAGACTGAGCAGCGCAGAGCTAGAGTTGGCAGCAGTGCAGTTGGCACAAAGCAGAGGTCAGCAACAACGCAGAGGCTTCAGAGGGTCAGTGTAGAGACTAGCAGCAGTCAGAACTCTAGCAACAGATGCATCATGTTGAACACCAGTTCAGTAATTTTGGATGCTTTTCTGTTGTTGATGCAGTAGCAGCAGTAGTTGGAGAAGGTTGCAGTGTTGGCAGTGGCAGTGCCAGCAGCAGCACGGATGCAGAATCTGAGAGGGAGTTGCAGTACAGATGCAATGTTGGTAGTGGAGTGTCAACAGCAGTACAGATGCAACATTTGCGCAGTAGTTGATGGGCAGTAATGTCAGACATCAACGACGCTGAGGTAGATGCTACAAAGAAGGGTGATGCTTCAGCAGGTTGCATTATTAGAGCACATTCCTCGCTAAGAGGGAGTGTTGATTTTTGGTAGCATTGGATGTGCTCTAAGCCTCAAAATTTGTAGGGAGGCTTAGACACATGTATTCCACAATACCCAGAAATCGCTTTGGGAAATTCTACTCAGAGACAGTTTTATTAAAATAATTAATTATTTTTAATGGGTGCCTAAGTCTAAACTTAGGAAATTAAAATAATTAAAGGGTATTAATCTAACTGTGGCTGAAACTTCTAGAAGAAGACGAAGATCGAGTTCAAATGATCTAAGCCATTGATTAGAATCTAATATGGGCCGTTGGTTCTCAACTGGAGGATTATAAGAAGGACATCAATGGGCACTTGGAAAACACTTCGAGTGGGATCAAGAGATTGATTTCTCAAGAGAGCAACATAGAGCAATAGGAGAGATCATTGGGGAGATTCTTGCAGTGAGGGGCAAGGATAGTTTTCTAGAGGAATTTTATCTGATCCAGAGAGTACAAGGCAGAGAGGGTAGAGAGTAGTCCGGAGAGGTAGCGTAGAGCTTCAAAGGGAGTCTCTATTTTTGTTGGCGAACAATCGAGATCTAGTGTCGGAGTCGGGGTGTGAGACTGGGAGGCTAGAGGGTCGAAGTTTCCAGCTAGCAAGAGATCAAGAGTAGGTGCAATGCAGTCCCAGCAGCAATGACGCAATAACTACGTAGGTGTGACGCAGTGCTGCGCAGAGACAATGCAGAGGCTCATCTCCAGTGCAGATTAGTGCCAGATTTTCTAGTGATAGGGTGAGATCATCTCACTATCTTTTGTCCAGTTAGATCCCTGTATAGGATTGCCAGTTTGGGCATGTAAAGAATTGTATTCTAAAACTACTGCATAATAATACAAACCCTCAACTATTGCACCAGTTTTTCCAGGGACATTTGTCCAAAAACACATGGTGTCACTTGTGTGTGTTATTTCTTCTTGCTCAATTGTTGTTTCCACATAAAATTTAATTAGTGAAGGTTGCATTCATATTTACTTTGATATTTACAGTGTAACACAATAAATAAATTGCATGAATTAACAAGTAGAAGTAATATTAGTTTGCTGCAGTAGGGGATTTGGGTCTCCAAATTTTCATAGAAACTTGATCCTCTTTGGTCGGTAAAACTGCTCATCATTGTGCTCCATACATTTGTCAAACTGAAACCTGCTTCTCTTTCTGCTTGGAGGAGGGGATGGGCGGTGGAATGAAGAAAAGTGATTTACTGGTTGGATGGATTATGTCTCATAGTGCAACAAATGATCTTGCAGTACGACCTCTTCACAATTTTCCAACCTCTTTGGAACTTCGACATAGTGTCTTTATTCAACTTCCCTGTATAATCTGACCATGCCTCCTGTTGCTGCAGGAATAGTGGCATAAGATAAATCCATCTGAATACATCCACCTAAGTCTGATGCAAACTTCATGGATAGTAGCATTCCCCATACATCTGATACATCAATAATTGCTATATCCATGGTGATGATTTTATATGGATAATTTTCCAATGACAAATGTAAATCTCTAACTGCACTAAGGACTTCAATCTTCTTTGAATCCATAGAAAAAATGTTATGATAAGGTCTCGAGATTCTAAGATTCAGTTGATCCATGACCTTTTTAGCATAACATTTGTTGAGGCACCGGAATCAAGCATGCAATTATGAAGCAATCAATCATTGATATCCAAAGTCAAGAAGAAGGGTTGATGATCCTCGTTAGTCATGTAGCAATTTAAGTCTTTTAATTTGATTTCTTCATCTTTTGATGGTATGTCAATCCTTTCCTGTTGAGTCAGGCCTAAAGCTTTGAAAAATGAGGCTCTCTGAGATGGAAATGATAAGAACTCTATGATTGGGACTGACATCTTGATACTATTAATCCATGTGGCCAAATCAATCTTTAAGCTTGACTTATATTTGTCAGAAGTTATATGTTTATTTTGACTAAGCTCTTTACCCTTTCTCTGATAAGTGTAACCTTTGCTTCTGGCAATTTCTAAAATTTGTTCCTGTGATGGCTTTTCACCATATGCTTGTGTGATGGTGTCCTTCTCATTACTGAAGTTATTAATGGCAAAGGATGAAGAAATCATAACCGCGCATCGACTTTCTTGAGAAGCACTTGACTTACATTATTTATTTGTTGGATTTTGCCTCCTTCTAAAAGCTTTCTAGCAAAAGCACATGTGCTTTCTTAATGGAAACGATCACAAGGTCTACAGAAAGGGATAGGCTCATCCACCATGCTGGCGGATTCCAAAGGAGTAGGAGGCCTTGATGATTTCTCTTCGACCATTGATTAGTGTTGCCTCCTCTATTATTATTGTTATTCCTTGGCTACATACTTTGCATTCGACTTCTTTCCATCTGAATTAGTTGATTTTGCATCTCACTTATCTGTTTGGCATGCTCAATTTTCATTTCTTTAATTGATTCATTTTCTTCTTAATTTTTTTCCCCTTAGGTTTGTTTGGACCTCTCTCAAAACCTGGGATTTATGATTTGCCTAATGCTTTCTTATCTTTCTCTAAATCTTCAGTTGTATTCTGGACAACAGCTAAAATAGTTGGCTTGGCACGTCTAATCTCATATTGAGTGTCAACATTGAAAGCTTCAAGATATTGTTCTAATATTGCCTTGTCAGGACTCAGGAGGCTTATAATCTTGAGTCATGTCTTACAGGAGACCATTAAACCTTTGGTTAAATTCTTCAACAGTTTCATTCTCCCTCTTCTTAATAGTATTAAGCTCTTTGACCAAGTACTTTCCTTCTCTTTTATCCCCAAATTTATCCTTAAATGTATCAGTGAGGGCTCTCAGAGAATCAAAGGCATTATCTTCTATGTCATGAAACCAGTGAAGTGCATTATCCTCTAATGACAAAACAAACAATCTCAAACTGACATCTTCATGGTTGTAAGCAACATCGTGAACATATCTCTGGATGAAGGTGTTTAACTCCTTTATGTGAGGTTCAACTTGGATAGCATTATTCCCTTGGGAGGTGGGCAACCTGTTCATAGTAGATTCATATGGCAGATTATGCAAATATCCTTAGATGTTGGTGAAGTTGCAAGGCCTGAAATAATTAGCCATGAAGTCTTGATTGGGAAGATTAAGGAAAAGAAAATGGAGATCAAGCAGATCTTCCTGTCTAAGAAATATTAAATGCTCTCTAGAATGTGATTTGTTCAACCAGGCTCTTAGAACCTTTTCAGGAACGGTAGCGGGGTTAACCAAGCTACTAGGATTCCTTCTATAGTAAGCTCCTGTGTATGGATGAATAAGTGGAGTCGCCACCCAAACAGGAAACAGACCTAAATGTCCAAGTGTTGAAGGTGCGAATAAACAAGATGAAAGGATTAGTGAGAGAAAAAATGATAAGGTGATGAGAAGATGAAGAATGATGAAAGAAGGTGCGTGAAAATGTTGTGGAGTGAGTCCCCGATTAAAATGAAAGAATGTTGTTGAAATACCAAGGATCACAAAGTGCTTCCCAAAAAGAGTGCCGGAAAATGTGTCAATTGATAGGCTAAATGAAGAGAAGAGAGATCAACAATGAGAATGATGAAAGGATGTCGTAAACCCCGACAACAAGAAATGTGTCCCCGGCAACAACGCTAGAAAATGTTGTCGCTCAGATTGTACAGGCACTGCAACAACGACTCAAGTCAGGGGTTGTCACCTTAATTCCCAACCTCTCCATTCTAGTTATCTCCCAACAACAAGCTATGGGGGTAGTCCATATGGAAATGTGAATATGGGGGAAGACATAGTTAAGTGCCCTAGCTACTTAGTTAAATTTAGCAAGATTTTAAGGATTAGATTATATTCGAGTATGAGACCAGTGCCTTATGGAGTCAAAACTCTTGCTTATTATAAAATTAAGGCTAAGTAACCAGATGGACAACTTTTGCTTGGATGCTTCACTAACCTATATGAAATGCAAATCCTAAGACCTAGGTGTGATGCAAAGATCTTGGTTAATTTTAAATTAAATTCCTAATCTAAGTATGACTTTCCCTTAACTGTTTTGAAGCTAGGCTCCCAAGTAGGTTGTGGGAAGGAGGCCAACAGGCTTCTATCACCCAATGTCTTCGGTGTTGTAGAGACTGTGGCTCTAACGACTACAAGGTCACCGTGTTAACCATAGAAGAGTTGTTAAACCCCTCAAGCTAGATGAGAAGGGTGGCCCTAGAGGTCTATCAACCAAGCTTATACTTGTAGCTAAATTATTAGTGCAATTAGACCAAGAATGCTTATGCAAAGAATGAGAGTGAATTCCTTAGTTTAAGATTGCCCTAGTGTTTAAGTACTTTTAAGTTATGATTAATATTCAATGACAAGAGTACTTATCAATGAAAAGACAATCTTATTACCAAGAATGTACCGATTATTAAGTGCCAATATTAAACAATGGATTAATCCGCAAGATGCTTAGCAATTTAGAACACTTATCCAATTTAAACAAGAATTGCTTGGCACAAAAATCTTCCAAGATATGCCAATAACCAATGTTAAGAGATGCTCACTTAGAAAGATAACCAATGAAACTTAAGATCCCAATACTTAACAAAATTACCAAGATTATGAGCTTAGACTAGAGCAGTCATCAAATAATTTCTCAACAATGCTTCAACCAAAATGCCAAGTAGATCTTAACGCCCAAAGAATTTAGATCATCAACAAGATTAGGAGATTTAGAGTTTAGATGTTTGAGTGATTTTAGTTCAAAGTTTAATATTTCTTATAGCTAATCACAATACAAGCAAATGTTAGATTCCAAATAACCAATGATTGCAATAGAACTTTAGAAGTATGAGCACTTACTAATCTTTAGGACAGCAGTAAGCAATTCACTCTAGATCCAAGAAATAGCAAGCATGTGAGAACCTAATATGATCAATGAAACATTAGATGACTTTTCCTATTGAAAAAACAAGCTAACTAACCCACTTATGATGAATTATTCAGTGTATATCAGATCTGGAAACTCTTATTATAACAGTAAGCGAAGTCTGCAAACAGTGAGCTATTAGCGCAATAACTTGTGCCAAAATATGCCCAAACCTTTCTAGATGCTTAAACAAGTTTACCAATGTAAAATTATGAGTTTCTAGACCTTCTTAAGATGTAGTGTTCATAATTATATCAGATTTGATCTATTGATTATGCAGAGATATTCAGTCAAGAAATAACTAGATCTATGCTCAATAATTAATGCCCAATTCACCAAACAATTAGCAAAATTTTACCATGAAATTTTTGGTGTGTTTAAACCACTTAGATGTGATTTTAGGGCATTTAATTTAATATTATGAAATGAATATGACAGCTGGAGCGAAACAGTGAGAGAACAAGGGTTTAGAAATCAAATCCTAGGCCCAAGGCCTTGCAAATCACTTGCCCAATTTGCCAAAAAAAATTCCAAAGTACTTGTCACCTGAAAACACCAACTTTGAGCCAATTTCACCTGCAAATATCACAAATATTCATTCCATAAAATTCAGGGATGAAAAAGAGGGCAAATTATTGAGAAATCAAGGGCATAAGCATTATGTGATTTCTCTTCTATTAGTGACTGCTTGTGAATGCTTTTTACTTGATTAGATTAGGATCTTCTACATGTTAGATTATTAGTGTTCTTCTTCATCAAACAGTAACCAATGCATGAACATAAATACACGGACACAAAATGTAGGCTATGAGCCAGGGCCAAAACCTCTCACTGAAATGGTTGTGTATCATTGGTAATCCGAACTTCTTCTTTAGTCACAGTCATCCGAAAACTTCAGAGGAGGATGTCGGAAATTCTGCATTTAGGAATAGACTGAGGTGCCTATTTATAGTTGTTGGTGCATATTAATAAGCCGACATGATACTTCGAATAGGTGTGTCTTCTTGAGTGAGCCGACATGAGCCATTATTTCATCTTGCGGGCTGACATAGGAAGAGCTTGTCGTTTGAGGGCTACTTGATATCTTTTTATACATGACATTGACTCTTTGACAAATCCTAAGGCTCTCAATGGGAGCCATCTAAAATAAACCTCTAAGGCATTACAATAATAATTTTATTCTCTTCATTTCACCATTTACAAAAATCATAATTACATGTCCTTATGAAGACCGAACCTAGTTACATTTTACAACACTCCCTCTTAACTAGGGAGGTAACCATAATGGTACTTGGTCATTCTCAATCTGAAGAATTTCTCATAAGAAGAATCAGATTGGCAACCCATTTGTTTAGCATCATATCAACCAGCATTGTTACATAGCAAGGCCTTGACTAACAACTCTATCACTCCACAAGATCTGAGCTCAATGCTGGAGAGACCAATGATTTATAGACACACTCATCATTGTCTCTCTCGTTAAATATCCCACCCGAGTTCTTAGGGTGTATTCCAATATGACTATTCTTATCTTGGATTCCCAGTCCTCCAAGAATATTGGTCCTCCATGAGTCATGACTACCCTTATCTTGGATGCCCTATCTCATCCTCAAAGAGTATCAGATGCCAAATGATTACCCAATACTCTCATTCTTGTCTTCCCAAGTGAAGAGTAGAATGATGTGTCTATCTTTCCCTCTCAGTTAGGGAGGATATATCTATCCAATAAAGGAATTTACTCATTCCTATACCAGGAACGTACCTAAGCTACCTCTTGGCTTAGGAATTTCCAAGTTTCTTCCAAGTAAGAAACTTTCCAGGCTCCCTCACAAAATAGGGACCTACAGCAGCTCCTTAGTTGGAGATGATGGGACAATCAGTGGCTTGAAGATCTCTTTCCTTCAATGTCATGAATTTCTTTGTCAAGGAGTCTTCATCTTTTGTGGCTTCTTCATAAGGCATAGACGATCCATCACTTTCATCCATGGGTCAGTCGTGTCATTATTCCTTTCATTAGAAAGTGATCCATTAGTCTTCATCTGGCCTTGCTTCATGTCTTGCTGCCTTCTTCATGCCATATTTTCCGAAAGGATCTTACATCCTTCTATATGGTCCTCTTGGAAGTCATCCACAGTTCTTCCCTTTGGAAATTCTGCACAAGCCCATCCAAATATTTGTTCAAAATAAGAAATGAACACTTAAATCAAAATTACCTTTGTCATGGTCTTTCATCATGACATCTTCCTATAGGTATTGGCATCCTACATACATGTTGACACATCTCCCAAAGATATCCATTGTCAAAGTTCTCCATTTTTTCAGACTTCCATCAGAGTCTGCATCTCTTTCTGGGAGATTTCTTAGTCAAATCTTCTTGGTCTTTCGAATGTAGATTGCCTTTACCATGGTTGCATATATCACAATCTCTTCCTTCTTTTCTTTACACATTTCATTCCCAGGAGCTTCAGAGGTCCTCCGTTGTAGTCAACCACCTCATACTTCATATAAAGACATATTATGTTGATTTCATCTAGTGTGAACCATGCCTTCCGGCATCCTTTCGAAGGAGGAGATTCCTTTCCTTTGATCATGCTTCTCAAGATAGAGAAGTGATCCAAGTTATTTGCAAACATACAACATGACGTTATAAAATCAAATATAAGCATACATACCTCATTTACTTTAGGTCATCTAGGCTTCTTTCAGCAGCATCCTTGATTGACAAGATCTTCAACCCCTTGATCTGCTTCATCTCTTATGTCATCATACCACCATCCCATGAATTCCACAAGTTGGAGTTCCTAATGAAACACTTGCTTCCACTCTAGATCTGTGAGTCCTCTTATGATGATTCCATCAGAGAATCTTGAGGATCTTGCATATCCTTATTTAGCATATGTTTCCCTTTTGATTGATGTATTATGAGACTATTCTGGATGACTTCTTCCTTTGATCTTTCAATGAGGTCACCAAGAGCTATATCCTTCAAAGTTGACTACCATATATTTTGTTCTAGCGGTCCTTCATGTTTCCCTATGGTGATGTCATGAGCTCTTGCTTCTAATGCTTATTTTCCTCTTCCTTGGACTTCCTTCTTTCAGCTTCCTCCACTTCTTCGGTGAAATGGACTTCTTCTCTATTCTTATTGTTATTGTCCTTCTTAAGCTAAGGACAATCTTTCCTGTAATGTTCATAGCATTGAATCTTAGCTATGTTCTTCTTTCCTTTCGACAAAATGTTTGAATCCTTTCATTTGATCCTTCAACACTTTTGCCCTCAACTTGTCTTCTTCTATCTTGCATAGAAACCACAAGTTGTTGAATGGGATAGCCTTCTTATCCTCATAGACATTGTTACCTTGTTCATCAGTTAGTGCATTTAGAACAATGAGGATTATCTCTCCTAGATCTTGCAATTGAGATCTTATGAAGATAACCCTTTATCCTTTGATACCTTCAATTTGTGTAGATCAGATCTAAGTGATGTGACCTTCTTTATCACATCTTCATAGAATAGCTCTACCAGCCTATCATATATATCTCTTTGATGTCTCCAATATTGCTATATAGGGATGAGGGATCTTTGACTGATTACATAAGAATCTCTTGAGCCCTTTGATCCCTTTCCATGTATTCAGAGGAGACCTTTCCATTGATATGTTCAATGACTTCACTTTCTTCGAGGACTATGTCTATCCTCCTTTTCCATGCAAGGAATTTCGATGACCCAACAAGCTCATAGATCTCCTTGCGAACACGAAGTCATTTTACCAAACTGATTAAAGCATGAAAGAGACTTACTTGACAAGTGAAGATGAAATCTTCAACTTGAGTGCTTTGATGATGGTTGAAGAAGATGTATTAGTGCTCCTTTTGGATGATCTTCTACAAGGATAAGGAGGGGATCCTTGCTGCAATGATAGGGAGCTTTCCTTATAGCTTTGAAGATGATGATAATGCTTTCTCGCCTTCAAGATACTTCGACTTCTCTTGTAGTGTAAATAAGAAATGCTTCTAAGATTTTGACTCTCTTCAAGATGATGTGATCTTCAACTTTAAAGTACTTCGAGCTACCTTGCTTTGTAGATAACTTGACAAGGGTCTTTGTGTTCTTTTAATGATGACTATAGGATCCAAAACTTTTGTTGTTGTAGACTACTTCTTCGATCTAGGATTTGATTCTTCAATATATCTTGATCTTTTGCTTTTATAACCTTCAACTTGCTTTGATGCCTTTCTTGAAACTCAACCCTTGAGTGTCTCTTTGATTAGATGCCCTACCTTTGACTTCAACACCTTAGCTCCGATACCATGTTGAGAAATCTAGGGCATAAGCATTATGTGATTTCTCTTCTATTAGTGACTGCTTGTGAATGCTTTTTACTTGATTAGATTAGGATCTTCTACATGTTAGATTATTAGTGTTCTTCTTCATCAAACATTAACCAATGCATGAACATAAATATACAAGAGACACAAAATGTAGGCTATGAGCCAGGGCCAAAACCTCTCACTAAAATGGTTATGCATATCACTGGTAATTTGAACTTCTTCTTCAGTGACAGTGATCTGAAAACTTCAGAGGAGGATGTCTGAAATTTTGTGTTTTAGGAATAGGCCGAGATTCATATCTATAGTTGTTGGTGCATATTAATAAGCCGACATGACACTTCGAATAGGTGTGTCTTCTTAAGTGAGATGACATGAGCCATTATTTCATCTTGCAGGCCGACATAGGAAGAGGACTGTATGCTTGTCGTTGGAGGGCTATTTGATATCTTTTTATGCATGACATTGACTCTTTGACAAATCCTAAGGCTCTCAATGGGAGCCATCTAAAATAAACCTCTTGCTCATGAAAACCATGAAGCAAGGCATTACAATAATAATTGTATTCTCTTAATTTCATCATTTACAAAGATCATAATTACATGTCATTATGAAGACCAAAACTAGTTACATTTTACAACATAAACTAGGGTCTAGAAGGGCTGACGCTAGGCCCAATAGGGCTAGCTTTGGGCTAGAAAAGGCCTAGAAGGCCTAGCGGCTAGGGATAAGGGCCAGAGGAGGGTTGAACAGGGTCAACAAAAAGGCCCAAAAGGAAGAGTGAAAGGTTGCAGAGGGAGGAAGAGCCCTAAGAGGGCTACGACCAGACCTTAACGGTCTACGACAAGCCCTCTAGGGTTGTTGTCTAGGCCTTAGGAAGGGGGTCGAGGCCTTTTAGGTCTATGGCCAAGCCAAAAATGACCTTAAACCCCCATGGCCAAGGGAAAGGAGGGAGGCCGACGCCCCTAGGGGCTTACGACCAACCTCTAGGGCCTTAAAAAAGATGACACAGAGGTTGAGCAAGTTGACGTTGAGCCTTAGAGGAGGACGTTGGGCTTGGAGAGGGGAGATTCAGGCCTAGCAGTCCCAAAACTTGAAACCCTTGCTCTTAAAAATTAATTTTTCTTTAGATCTTCAGATTTACTGCAAAATCTTCAATGGTTGACCCTACAGAAATATTTGAAAACTAGATCTTACTGTCAAGGGCCTAGATCTAGCTCTAATCCAGCTCTTTTCACTTGATCTCACCTGAACAAATGAAATTACTAGAGCCCAAAACGCCAATATATACAAAGTATCAAAAAATAATTCAAAACCCCAGCTGCAAAACGAACAAATTATTTACAAAAACCTATTTTACAAATATATTTACAAAATATACATGTCAAATTGCTTGAATAAATTTTGAGAATTTAAATTTTTGTAAATATTTGCTAATGGCGATATGTATTTCAAAAGATAAATGTAAAAACCACAATCATAGCGAGTTAGAACACCATAAAAATAATTAGAGTCCAAACGCAGACAACATTTGTCCAAAGTTTGTGAACTTGGAGTCCAAGGGCTGGGGAACCTACAAACACGATATATAATTCTGAAAAATATAAATTGCTAGAAACACCCAGAGAATCATATCACCTAATAAGATAAGCCCACAGTTTACCAATAGAATGTTCCTATCACCTACAATGAATTAAAGATAAACAATTATATAGCACAATATAGGAATGCTTGTACCCAATACATACCACAAATCATCAAATCAAAAACACCATGAACCCCAAAGTCTTTATTATGAGTATTCCAACGTTTCCAGCGGGACAGTAATTTACATCAGCTTTTCAAAGTTACATAAGCCAAAACTAGATGGCTTGAAACATAAATGAATTCTAATTTATAGATAAATCCTCCGAGTGGAAAATAACAGCTAGTTGGCTTGATCCCTGTCAAAATAATCTCGGCCTTCAATAAATCCTTGATCAACTTTAAATCTTTGCCATTAAAAATATTTATTTTTAAGGAATTTTCGAATTTCTCATTAAACCCATTTTTTATTAGCTAAATAACTATTTTGAGCTAATTTCCTCGAAAATTGACTTTGACTTAACCACCAAGGGTTCAATTTTTCTTTAAATTTCCAATATTCTCTTGATAGGGGTCCTCCAAAATTTGAATTCTTTAAGAACCACGAAATTTTCCGCTTGGAGAATTTATTTTTTTATTGAAATTAATTAATTTTTTGGCTTAGGATTAATTTTATTTTTGCTAGAAAAATTAATTAATTGACACACTAGGGGATTAATTATTTTTTCCACCCTCTAATACTTTAGCCATGGTTGTCTGATCGCGAGGGACCATGCACTAAAATATTTTCTACATAAGATTTACATAATTCAACCCTCGAAGGGGGAATACCTGTTCGTTATAGACCCTCAAAAATAACCCAATTTTGTGACACAATATGATCTAGTAGACCAAGTGATTTGTAATAAAATAATTTAGTCAATTACCTTAAATTATTCCCAAATCACTTTTACATAAGACTCAACTAAAACACTACGACTTAACTAAAATCTTGACGATAAATTCCACTTTAGCTTTGGGGTGAGGCTGGAGGGAAAATCTTTGTCGATCATCCGTGTTTAGAAACACAGCTGAATTAGTGAGACGATAAACCTCCTAGGATGAAATTTGTCGCCAAAATAATAGGCTTACCTAGGTTGTTACATACATACACGGTCTTACTAGCATCATTTACGTTAGAAACTTTGCAGAATGGGTTTACAATGACTCAAATTGATACTGATGGTTGATGATCTCGATCCTTGAAGAAAAATATGGCACCACTTCTTCCTTAAAACTCAGACAAAATGTATGCAACCTCTGGCTCCATATGGGGACACTTTGCTTCAATGAAGTAACGTGACAATCCTAGAATCCTGCATCCAAGAAAACAAAAGTCCATCAAATAGATATCCACTCAAAATCCGAATCATCATGCATTTATAGTAAATTCACTGGAATAGAAAATTTTACTCTAACAAACTAAAACATAAAGAGCATATAACTTAAATGCATGGAATAAAACTAGCTAATGACATAAATAAATATGAGTAACGATAGAGATACTATACAAAGGATGTCCCATGGCATCAAATGTCATCAATGTGGCACGATCTGGAACATCTACTCGCTATTCGATAGATCAATAGGATGCTTATCAGATCTTCCTTGTTAAAACTTAACTCTCTTTGGTCGGTGTAACTGCTCATCACTGTGCTACATACCTCTATCAAACTAAAACCTGCTTCTCTTTCTGCTCGGAGGAGGGGATGGGCAGTGGAATGAAGAAAAATGATATACTGGTTGGACGAATTATATCTCATAGTGCGGCAGATGATCTTGTAGTATGACCTCTTCACCATTTTCCAATCCCTTTAGAACTTTGACATGGTGTCTTCTTTCAACTTCCCTGTATAATCTGACCATGCCTCCTACTGCGACAGCAATAGTAGCATAAGATAAATCCATCTGAATACATCCACCTAAGTCTGTTGCAAACTTCATGGATAGGAGCATTCCCCATACATCTGGTACATCAATAATTGCTATATCTATGGTGATAATTTTATATGGATAATTTGCCAATAACACTTGTAAATCTTTAACCACACCAAGGACTTCAATCTTCTTTGAATCCATAGAACAAATGTTATGATAAGGTCTCGATATTCTAAGATTCAGCTAATCCAGGACCTTTTTAGTCATAACATTTGTTGAGGTACCGGAATCAAGCATGCAACTATGAAGCACTTGGTTATTGATATCCAAATTCAAGAAGAAGGGTTGATGATCCTCGTTAGTCATTTAGCAATTTAAGTCTTTTAACTTGATTTCTTCATCTTTTGATGGTGTGTCAATCCTTTCCTGTTGAGCCAAGCCTAAAGCTTTGAAAAACGAGGCTCTCTGAGATGGAAATTTTAAGAGTTTTATGACTGGAATTGACACCTTGATACTATTAATCCATGTGGCCCAATCGATATTTAAGCTTGACTTATATTTGTCAGAATTTATTCGTTTATTTTGACTCCTCTCTTTACCCTTTCTCTGATAAGTGTAACCTTTGCTTTTGGCAATTTCTAAAATTTGTTCCTGTGATGGCTTTTCACCATATGCTTGCGTGACGAAGTCCTTCTCATCACTAAAGTTATTAATTGCAAAGGATGAAGAAATCATATCCGCACATCGACTTTCTTGAGAAGCATCTTGATTTACATTATTTATTTGTTGATTTTTTCCTTCTCCTAAGATATTTCTAGCGAAAACGCATGCGCTTTCTTCATGGAAACTTTCACAAGGTCTGCAGAAAGGGATAGGTTCATCCACCATGTTGGTGGATTCCAAAGGAGTAGGAGGCCTTTGATCATTCAAAGGATTTCTCTTCAGCCATTGATTAGTGTTGCCTCTATTATTATTGTTATACCTTGGTTGCATAGTTTGCATTCGACGTCTTTCGATCTAAATTAGTTGATTTTGCATCTCATTTATCTGTATGACATGCTCAATTTTCATTTCTTTAATTACTTGAGTTAATTCTTTAATTAAGTCATGTTCCTCTTCCTTAACTTCTTTCCCCTTTGGTTTGACTGGACTACTCTCAAAACCTAGAATTTTTTATTTTCCTGATGCTTTCTTATCTTTCTCTAACTCTTCAGTTGTATTCTGGGCACAAGCGAAAGTAGCAAGCTTGGCGTGTCTAATCGCATATTAAGTGTCAACATTGAAAGCTTCAAGATATTGTTCTAATATTGTCTTGTCAAGAGGCTTATAATCTTGAGTCATGTCTTTAGGAGACCATTAAACCTTTGATTAAATTCTTCAACAGTTTGATTCTTCCTCTTCTTAATAGTTTTAAGCTCTTTGACCAAGTACTTTCCTTCTCTTTTATCCCCAAATTTATCCTTAAATGTATCAGTGAGGGCTCACAGAGAGTCAAAGGCATTATTTGGTTTGTCATGAAACCAATGAAGTGCATTATCCTCTAATGACAAAACACACAATCTCATCCTAACATCTTCATGGTTGTAAGCAACGACGTGACCATATCTCTGGATGAAGGTGTTGGACTTCTTTATGTGAGCTTCAACATTGATAGCATTATTCCCTTGGAAGGTTGGCAACTTGTTCATAGTAGATTCATCTAGCAGATTATGCAGATATCCTTGGATGTTGGTGAAGTAGCAAGGCCTGAAATAATCAGCCATGAAATCTTGATTGGGAAGATTAAGGAAAGGCAAATGGAGATCAAGGAGAGCTTCCCATCAGAGAAATATTAAACGCTCTCTAGAATGTTATATGTTCAACCAGACTCAAAGGCATTATATGGTTTGTCATGAAACTAGTGAAGAGCATTATCCTCTAATGACAAAACAAACAATCTCATCCTGACATCTTCATGGTTGTAAGCAATGACGTGAGCATATCTCTGGATGAAGGTGTTGGACTTCTTTTTGTGAGCTTCAACATGGATAGCATTATTCCCTTGGAAGGTTGGCAACCTGTTCATAGTAGATTCGTCTGGCAATTTATGCGGATATCCTTGGATGTTGGTGAAGTTGCAAGTCCTGAAATAATCAACCATGAAGTCTTGATTGGGAAGATTAAGGAAAAGAAAATGGAGATCAAGTAGAGCTTTCTGTCCGAGAAATATTAAATGCTCTCTAGAATGTGATTTGTTCAATCGGAATCTTAGAACTTGTTACCGCTCAAACTAGCAGGGGTCTTAGGAGTGGGGTCCTATAGGGCAACTACTAGGTCAAGGGAAACAATGGAGCGATAGCCCACTGTCACCTCAGCTAAGGCTCCCTGCTCTTTACGGACTTTCACCGATGGGAGGAGACCTGGTATAATGAGGATCACAAAGATGAATGGATCAATGATAGGGTGAAAGGTGATCCTAGAAGCCTATTCACAAGAGAGGCTCAAATGTATGGCTTACTTGCTTGGAAAGCAAGATGAAAGGCTCTCTAAGAAGGGCTTAGGGGAATTCCAAGGGCTAGGGTTTGAGTATATGACTTGTCAAGGAGATTCCTAGCCCCTAAAATCCTTGTGGAAACTTGGATTCCAAGTGGTCTTTGTGGATTGATCTTTAAAATGTTATGGGACCACACGGGGCCAAGTGGACCCAGAATTAGGTCAAGGGGATGGAATTGATCAACCAAGGGTGTGCTTGACCTAATTGAGGGGGAGAAAGGGATTAAAGGAGAATTTTTCTTTGAATTTGATGCAATAATCCCAATGAGGTCACCAGCCAAGGGAAACCTAGGGCAAGAAATGGTCCTCGAGCTAGGGCTTGCAATATCTCAAGATCCCACCGTCGAATTTGCTTCAAATTTGGGCCTCTAGAGCAAACTCAGCGTAGTTTTGGACCAAAAGTCGAAGTATCTGGATGGCTAGATTGTGAGATAAGTGATGCCCTAGGTGACCTATGTAGGTTAGGCCTAGAAATAAAGGGAGAAGGTGAGAAAAATATGATTTAAGGTGATAACCTATGGAAGACCAATGCCTATTCCTTTGGGAGAAATGGAGTCAAGAAGATTCCAATAATTAGGATGGTTTCATTCAGTGAAGGAGGCCTCTAGAACAATTTTGCATGACAATTAGGGCATGAGGAAAATTGCTTCAAGGTCTTTATACTTCAATGTGCAATATGTGATGACTTATCAAGATAAATTTCAATGAAATATCTCTAGGAACATTCACTTATTCAAACATGGCCCATAACATGATGCAACACTAATAAAAGACAAATTTATACCCTTTCACCAAAGAAAAGTAGCAAAATTTTGGCTTAGTATAGCAAAAATCCCAACATCATTTATGTGACATAGAAAAGAATGACAAAATAACATTAAAAGAGCACTTACATGTGAGAACAAGTATATCCAATCATTATCATATGCCAATATAGAAGCTCCAAGACAAAAATGAAGATATCCAAACATCAAAATTCATTCATCCATCCAATTTCGTCTTCCAAAAAGAATAGAAAAAATCTCTTAAGAGAGAATGATCAATCCAAGTGATGATGAAAGAATGAATCAACTCGTCATCTATTTAAACAATGTTTAATGAATTCGATTTAGCTTATTTTGGCCTCATTTAGCCCCTAGAATAAAATAATGTGCAAAATAACAAGTACTTTTGGTGACAAGCCCACCAAATAGCTCAATAACACATGAATAAGCCTCTTAAGAGGGTCGAATGATCAATAACATGTGATGTTGGGCCTTAGAGGAGGCCTAATGAAGTCCATAGGTGCCATAATGTGAAATAGGACTCCCAAAAGTAGTGGACAAGGGGTTGGCCCCTTGTTCTCCAAGTAATAAACCTGTGGTGCTTCCAAATGGATGTGGGGGCACACAAGTGTCCTCATGGGTCTCCAAACAAATCGAAGATGTTTGTAGACAATCTGCAAGGGCTAGGATCACCACATCATCATATAGATCCTAGATCATCTACCAAGTGTATGGTGTAACTGTGGAGTTGGTTGGGCATGGTGAACCAGGTGCATCTTCCTTGTCCAATAGGTGAACCACGAGCAATCTCTGAATGACTCTGGGGATCCATGGAATGTTGTCTGTTGTTGTGGAGGCTCTCTACACACACCCTACATGTGCCAATGTAGCCCTCTGGAGGATTAGGACCCCATATAAGGAGACCAAACCTAAGATGGAAACCATCTGCAATCCTACATAAGATCCAATGTGTCCCCTTGCCCTCCAATACACCAAGTCATTAAAGAAATCAAGTAAAAGAGTTTACAAACCATGGAAAATAGGTGGGCACTTCATAATGGCATGCCCTTCCATAGTGGGCTTTGGCATGTGCAAATGTCTCCAAGCTCAAAGGGGGGTTAACCAAGCACCCTATTAGGTGGTTTCTGCTTCTAAAGGGGGTGGTATGTCCATGGTACATCCTTCAAATGGTGGTGGCATGTGATAAAGTGATGGAACGAAGTAGGGGATGAAGGGGAAAACCTGGGTCACATGCCATGGTACAAGGGTAGCTAATGAAAGGGAAGCCCATACTTGGGTAAATGATGTGTAGGAGGGAGAAATTGTGGTACATGAGTTACCCCGACCTTGATTTTTCCACCCTTCTTCATATGCCTTTTGCCTTTTATGATTTTCTTTGGTTAACTACTCGGGGCTCAAGGGAATGAGAGCATGATGTGTAGAGTATAGCAATGGATACCCCCTTTAAGGTGGCGCAGCTCATTGCCCACCAGGGGTTGGGATAATCATGGGTTCTTGAATGATAGAGGAAGCTCATCTAGGGCCTATAGGAACCAGGGTGATGGCCATGGAAGCGGGTAGGGCTCATGTATTGGCTTTTGCCCACGTCCTGAATGTGTTTGTCCCGACCATATTTTACATTTTGTGGTACAATTTCCTGTTGAATGTGGCCAATTATGCTTTTTCTTTTATTTTCCTTTGCATCAACCTCTGGGCATTGTTCCAGGTCCGACCCAAGGTGTGGGCAAAGGGGAGGGGGTGGCTGACCCTTTGTGGACCCAATGGAGGAATGTGGACCTAGGTGGGAGGAGTGATGAATGGGATTATAATGGGCAGAAGGGGGGTGATATATGTGGATCAGGGAGTGGGACCACGCAACCAAAATCGGGGTTTCCCATGTAGTACCATCCCTAAAGCCCAAAGGTCAGTAAAAGAGATCCCACAGGACTAGGGTCCAAGGTTAACATCCAAAAGAGGCCTAGGGGACAAGAGCACAAACCTAGTCCACTCTTTCCGCCAAATCCCCCCATTAATCCACGCCCAAGATTTTTTATGATAAGTGAACTAAAATACTCAATCACCAAATGACAAGGCATACTTGTAGGTTTGGGATGCCCACCTTCAAACACATAATCATGACAAATGGTTGAGAGACCACATCCCTGGCTTAGGTGGTGGAGAAATGGCACAATGAGCTAGTTGGTGGTTGGAAGGGGTTGTTGGTTGTCGGCTAAGGACCATCATGGAGAAATATTTTCTCATAGGGATTTCACCCACAAAATGGTGGGTAACAGAACCTTTTCAGGATCAGGAGCTGATTTAACCAAGCTACTAGAATTTCTTCTAGAGTAAGCTCTTGTGAATGGATGAATAAGTGGAGTCGCCACCCAAACAGGAAACCAACCTAAATGTCCAGGTGCTAAAGTTGCGGATAAACAAAATGAAAGGATTAGTGAAAGAAAAAAGGATAAGGTGATGAGAAGATGAAGAATGATGAAAGAAGGTGCCTGAAAATGTTGTGGAGTCGTCGGTTAAAATGAAAGAATGTCATTGAGATACCAAGGATCACAAAGTGCTCCCTAGAAACGGTGCCAGAAAATGTGCTGCTTGATGGGCTAAATGAAGAGATGAGAGATCAACAGCGGGAATGATGAAAGGATGTTGTAAACTCCGACAAGAAGAAATTTGTCCCCACCAACGGTGCCAGAAAACGTTGTCGCTCAGATTGTAAAGGCACTACGACAACGACTCAGGTCGGGTGTTGTCACCCTGATTCTCGACCTCTTTGTTCTAGTTGTCTACCAAGAGCAGGCTATGGGGGGAGTCCCTATGGAAATGTGAAGGCGAAGGACAAGTTGGTAACCAACTTATCCGGGAGACACAATTGAGTGGCCTAGCTACTTGGTTAAATTTAGCAAGATTTTGATGATTAGGTTAAGATATTTGTGTATATCCCAAGAGTTGTATTTCATTACCATTGTACCAGAGGCAGTGATGTATGGTTCCACGCGAATATCTTAAGATGTTTTTGGCTGCTATCCAATGGTCATGCTTTGGCTCCATCTAAAACTGACTGAAGACATTCACTGTAAAACAAATGTCAAGTCTTGTGTTTACCAGATACATCAAGGACCCAATCAATTGTCTGTAACAAGTAGGATCTACCAGACTAGAATCTGAACTCCTCAACTTCTTTAGATTGGTAATCATAGGAGTCATCATCGGCTCATTGTCCATCATGCCAAATTTATGAAGAATTTTGATCACATATTTACCTTGACCAAGATATATTTCACCTGGCTTTTGCGAAACTTCTAGTCCCAAGTAATAATGCATAATTCCAAGATCCTTCATATCAAACTCGGCTGCTAACTACTTCTTGCATTCCTGAATTCGATGTTCTACACTTGTAACTGTTGAAAAGTGTAGCTTGGGAGGTATTCCCAAGCCCAGATCAGGGATTGTGAGAATTTCTTTAACAAAAGGGTTTGTGAGCAACAGATCCAAGTGAAGGGGTTTAGGCCAAGATGGGGTTTAAAATCCTAAAAGAAATATTAAAAAGAAAATTAAATCCTAAGTCTAAGTGGAAAACTAGTCTAAGATCTAGAGGGTTCCTAGAAGGCTTAGAGAAAAGCTATTTAAGAAGACCTTAGGACAGGCTAAGGCAATCGAATGAGAGGAGCTCATTTGATGAGGAGTTTGGACAAGATGTAGTCCAAGAGGGGGTCGAGTTGTAGACCAAGCATGGCCTACTAGAGGTCCGAGTACCTTAGGCCCCAACATCTTTAGAGAGGACAATAGGACAAGCATGAAGGGTTTGTGGTAGGACAAGGGTCTACTACAAAGTGAGGATAGTTACCTCATAAAGTTTGGCCTCAAGAAAGATAGGATCTGCACAAGAAGAGGAGTCTGAGTAGGGTTACATGGAGAGTCATGATCACCATAAGGAAGTTGAAACAAGAGGGCCACAGACCTCTAAAGTGCGAAATCAGCTAGAAGAGGAAGACAGGCCTTGGTCTATTATCTTAAGTTCTGGTTAGACGAAATATAGCCCTGCTCATGGAGGATTTTGGGCTCAAAGTTTAAGCTTCACCTCAAAGATCTGGCCACACATGCTCAGTTCAAAAAGGAGTACTGAAACCATGTTTGGGAGGGCCAAAAGGCTTAGTATATAGCTTGAGTGAGGTCATACTTCACTAGGACATTGTGCAAGGGATATAAGCTAAGTTACCAGAATACGGATCCGCCAGTTTTTTGAAAAGCCAGGATCCGGAAACGGCAAGTACAAGCAAATATAAAATATTTTATAATTTTTAAAATTAAAATTTATATAAATATAAAATTAAAAACATAATTTTTTAATATGTAATTTTTATATACAATAAATAATTATTATATAAGTAATTCCTAAAGTATCATTTATAAATATTAGTTAAATTTATATAAAAATAAAAAACATATGGAAATTTTTAAATATATAAATTCAATATAATACTTTAAAAATAATTATTAAGTTAATCATAATATAATTAATGCATCATTTATAAATATTTAAACATTAATTATTAGTTATAACTATTTATATTAAGCATATTATTAAACTTATTTTAGAAAATTATTTTTAAACTTGAAAATTTATTAAAATATAAACTTACTTTTTCAACTTTAAATAAAATATCTTCTAAAAATTTATTAAAATATAAACTTACTTTTTCAACTTTAAATAAAATATCTTCTAAATAAATAGAAGTAGGTTATAATCTTGACGTCACATGTATTAAAGTTTATAATATATTAAAGTTTATAATATGTATTTGTTTTAAATAATATAAAGTTTATAATATATCTTTGTATTAAAGTTTATAATATATATCTGTATTAAATAATATAAAGTTTATAATATGTATTTGTATTAAGTAATATAAAGTTTATAATATATCTTTGTATTAAAGTTTATAATACAGTCAACATAGAAATCCCTCTTGGACTTCATATCCGCTCGTTCTTATCATTAGCGTCATTCACTTGAATTAAAGTTTATAATATATTGTATTAAAAATAATACATTTCAATGTAAAAATAATAAACTTTATGACGTCCAACAACTCAGTTTATTTTCGCGGAGGGATTTTTAATCCATTTCTGAACATTCGAAATTCACTTGCGTTGATAATATTTCTGTTTAAAAATTTTGTGCTGAATTACAGTTTTCTACCCACCGAGAGAAAATTTTTCCGACATACAATATGTGTGAATTTTTCCGACATACAATATATTTACACACGGAGAGAAGACGGACGGATCTCTACGGATCCGGATCCGAATCCGTTTCTGATCCGGGGATCCGCGGATCCAGCCATCAGGCTTGACGGATCCGGTAACATAGGATATAAGGCAGAGAAAGAGGTGACGACCTGCTCAAATGAGACTGATATAACCCTAGTATGGGAGGCCACAGTGACCTGTGTAAAAGGCAGAACATATCAATCAAGATAGAGTCCAGATCTAGATTCTAGTGATTCTTGGAGCTGTGAAGAGGGATCCAAGAAGGCAGGGTTGTATGCTTCAAGATGGTGTATTTTCGAAGTGAAAAGGAGTTGTTTTGAAGGGTTTTAGGACAGCGAATCCTGAAGCCCTAGTTGTGTTTTTTCTCCATTCATGAACAGTCACATAGATCTACTCATACATCTGTCCTGGAGGTGCGCATAAGGAGACTAGATTAGAGTGCAGAATGGGTTGTCATGAGGTGAGAAGGAAGAGGGCCGATTCAGGGTCAGTAAGGTTTGTCCAGATCTCAATATAAGAGTAGCCCATAATGAAGAAGGTCAAGATCCCAGATAAGGAGGCAGATAGACTCTTCATTGAAGGAAGAAAGTTGAGAAGGATGGACAACAGAAATGAGAGCAGCTCTAGACAAGGGAAGATCTAGTGCCAAGCCTTAGATTGAAGGGCAGAAGTTTGGCAGTGCATTCAACGCATATCTAAAGAGTTTTGGAGGTCTGCATCAGGGGTTTGAAGCAGCAACATGAGAGCCCAAGATCTGGGCAGACCTGGAAGAATTTGACAGTGAGAAGAATCCCATGGTGAGGGCAATCCTAGAAGGTCTAGATCTGTGCAATTAAGGATCTGATAGCAGAACAGAGTACAGTGTGAAGAAGCCCTAGAAGAGGGCAGATCTGAAGAAGTATGATGGGGTTGTTAAATGGTTGGAGCAGCAGTATGAGGAAGACAAAGTCAGTCAAGGATTGATTGAAGATGGGCAGTGCAGGAACTCAAGCAGTGCGGGAAGGAATCCTAGTTTAGGAAAATGGTGGAGCAGCCAAAAGAACAAGAATTAGGAGGGCTGCAGTGCCTTGCTCCAAGCCCTAAGTACAACCTCTTCAAGGACAAAGAGGACTTTTAAAGGTGGCAGAAGAAGGTGAGCTCAGGACTGATTCATGAAGGATGAAGAAAGGAGGTCAAGGGAGCAGATCACATCAGCCCGTGTTCATTGTTGAAGAAGGGTGTTTGACAATGATAGGTGGCAACCCTCTGTGCCCTAAGTGTGTCTTCATCGGGCAACACAGGAAGGCACTGTTATTTTTCTACGTACTGGAGTCTAGGATAGATTCTTAAATCACTGACGCTACCAAATCCAAGTATCACAACAAACTATGTTGCACAGCGGAATATTATACAATAGTAAATCAACACATGCACAAACATAGACAACTTTTTACAATTGTATACAACAACCCAACTTCGTTATATTAACCAAACTGATAATACAATAGTGTTAAAATTGGCAACTAAGGCCAACTTCCACCTTAGGACAGCTCATATGATGGAGATGATTATTGCATTCGATTCCTCTTTTCGAGAGATACAATTTTGAAATAAAGATCATCTCATTCTGACAAGCGAAAATGGAATTTTGAATTTATTCTTTCTCGTGATCAAATTGTCAAGGTCGGCCTCAGTCAAATGTAGGCTCATGAAGCCCAATGGATGTGTCTCCTCACCCTCAATGAATTGTATAAATAGGAGTGACCCTTCTCTCATTTGGACACTCACTCATCTCATCATATCATCTTCTCTCTCCTCTCTTGATTGGTTCGTACACTTGGAGGCTCTCTCTTCTTCGCATGTGTGGAAGGAAGGTAGATTTCAGGAGGCCGAAATTTTCTGTGATTAGGGCAGCGTTGACCAGCATTGACTTGGGTACTTTGACCAAGCGTTGACTTCTTTTTTGGGCCAGAACTTCAATCTTTTTAGGCCGCATTCTTTGGCACACAAATCGAGGCAATTGGGGACAGTTTGACCACGTTGACTGCAGCATTGACTTTCTGTTTGACCGCAGAAATTACAGCAAGGATTGTTTGGGTTGACCGAGCTGTTTTGGGTTGACTTTGACCCTCTCTAGAGGCCGTACTATTCTGCTGTTGACCAAGCTGATTAGAGGTTGATTTGGGGCAGCTTTGACCATCGTTGACTTTTTGGTTAGGGCTGCATTGACTGCTGATTTGGCAGATCTGTTTTGGGCTTGCATTTATGATATTTGTACTCTCTCTCTTTGCTGAACTATTGAAGAATAATAAGAAGATTTGATCAAAGGGTTTCCCCACATTGGGGTTTGTCCCTGGCATCTGCCAAATCTTGTGTTCTCTTGTCTTGGCTTATCTTCTGCATATGATTTTATGTTCTATCTGCATTTACTATCAATGTTTATAAATTAATGTGATTGCTACTGGATATAATTGGAAATTGCCATTGGATTGCTAAAGGAACATTGAAGTAAATTGTGCTAAAGCATAGAACATACCATTGTTATCTAAAATCAACAAATAGTCTAGGGCTACCATACCAAAGACAATGGCCCTCATACATGCACTGGTACTAGACAACAACAACTAGGGCTTGATATCGGTCACTTCAACAGCCAATCTACCCTGCATAAAGTACTCTGACCATCTAGTTGATGTAGAGCTCCTCACAACTGCCTTGGTTGTACCTTGTACACATCTACCCAGTCCTTTGACTCCCGATCTGTAGCAGGACAACCCTACCTCTATCATTGAACCAGCTTTATTAGATCACTGAACACGGCTCCACCTGTTCCCTTTCTGACCATTCGTCCTTCAACACATCAACACATCGACACTCTTGTCGAGTTTTTTCACAACTCTGTTTGTGAACAACTCTCAACTGCTCACTGTTGCTCCTCAGCTATATTGGGACTTTCTTCCCACTAGTGCCTTCCTGTGTTGCCCGATGAAGAGTCAAGACACACTTAGGGCCTGAGGGCTTCCCACTATCACTGTCAAATGTCGCTTCTCAAACAATGAACTTAGAGCATGGAGAGCTGACCGATTTCTGTTGTAGATGTGCGACCCACAAGGCAAGTCTCCGGCTATAAACTGCTCGTGGATGATCAAACCTATGAGCTTTTCTTTCTGCCACTTCTAACAATCCCTTAGTCTTTCAATGGACTTGTTTCTTAGGGCTTGAAGCAAACATCTACAATCCTCCACAAGTTGTTCTTTAGGCTGCTCCAACTTTGCCACTTCTAGGCCAACTTGGTACACTTTCACGCTGCCCTCCAACAGTCCACAAGAATCTAACACAATGTCCTCTCATCTACTATCATCCAACCATCAATAAGATGACATCTACAACTCATTGTTGCTGCCTCCTTGTCCTTAATTTATGTGCATCCGCTAAACTGGTTAGTGTGAAAATTTCAACTATTGCAGCAACTAGAAATTATTCTTCTAATTGTAAATTAATTAACAGTTTATTTTCCCACACTAAAAAGGAATAATTCACAACTGCAATTTTCACCAAATTAAATTATGCAAAAGATAAACTGGAAACGAGAAACTACTGGCACACGCAAGATAAATTTGACACAATTATTTTTGGACAAATGTCCCCAGAGAAACCCAACTTGGGAAAACCAGTGCAACAACTAAGGGTTTTTATTATTAAGTAGCAGTGAAAATTTTTTAGTACAACTGGATGTTGAAATTAGGCAATGCTACAGAGAAAAGTACTAGCAAAAATCTAGTAAGGAATTTTCCTCACCCCACAAGCAATATGGGCTCTAACTGCCATCTCCAAGTGAGTCGTCCAAACAACTTTTGTGCAGGCCTACGTTTCTCTAGCATGGTCTCTTCCACGCTTTACCTGAAAGAACTGCTCCTCAAGTCGTCCTGTCTGTTGTTGACTAAGAACTTGTCTCTCTGACACTCTGGAAAATCTTTCCAGCCTCTGGAGCTGAAAACCAACTTCTCTCCATCAAAATCGAATTGTCTCTAGATACTTCTACGCAGCCCCTGAGTCAACCTCTCTATGGCTATTTCTGCCTCTTTGTAAGCTACTCTCCGAAACTGGAATCTCTTCCTCCAGACTCACTGTCCCTGCCCCTCTCTTTCTATGCTTCCCTTCTCTGTCTTGAACTCTTCTAGCAATTTCTACTTCTCTCTGGAAAATTGAACTCCCCAAGGAAATCAATCTCAAGTGTGTGTTCTCCATCTATCCATCGACTTCTTATAATCTTTTGTTGGGACTCCAACTGCCAAGGTTAAAACTTAATCAAGGGCTAAGATTATTTCCTAGTCGATTTGTGTGAGTTTCTAGATGATTCACACCTTTCTCACTTAATACTGATTAATTAACCCCTTTTCCTAAGTTTAGACTTAGGAAATATTTAAAAATAGGCTAATTATCTAATTGAGACACTTTTAGGTTCGAGAAACGATTTATGGGTTGTGGAGAACTCCTGTGTTTTAGTCTCTCCACAAAGTTTTGAGACTAGAACATCATTGATGCTACAAAAACTAACTCCCTCTTAGCAAGGAAGGTGTTACAGTGCTGCACTACTGCTACAACACCCTGTCTCTATATCACCCTTTGTACGTTGTTGATGTCTAGCCACTGTGACTGACTACCACTACCCATCAACCACTACGCAACTCTGATGATGCGTCTATGCTACTGTTGATACTGCTATATTGTTGCCAAATCTGCATCTGCATTGCAACTCCCTTTCAACTATTGTTGTTCCTACTGCAACTAATGCAACTGAGAAGCATCCAAAATACTGAATCACCAATGTTCGTGATGCATCTATCTCCTAAGTATTTGACTACTACTAGCTTCTGCACTATCCACTGAAGAATCTGTGTCGTTGCTAACTCTACGTTGAGCCACCTGCTCTGTTGTCAACACTGCATCTGCGCTCCTCAACACCTGACTGCAACTAGTCTGCAATTGTCACTCTGTAATTTGATTGTGAAACATAAAAACTGATAGATTGTAGGCTTGAATATAAAAATACACAAGAGGTGTTTGTAATAATAATTTATTATATATATATATATATATATAAATGTATAAGTGATGAATGTTACAATGAGGACCCGCATATATATACCTAAGCAGGTGTCCTTTCGTGACTTGGCATGTCTTTTAGACATGCCTTTTCACTTAACTTGATGACTATTTAACATAATCAATATTTAATTCTTTAATATTTACATTTATTTTATTTATTTACTTGTTATGAATTATATTCATAACCTAGCCCCTTCCTTCAGAAGCTTTGTCTTAAAGCTTATTGTCAGCATGTTTCCTTCAATTTGCATTTATCATCTTGGCATATGTAACTCGACACCATTGACGCCTCTGCCTGTATAATTCGCTTGGTAACACTGTCTTGAATCCAGGGTTATTGATTTTTTTATTTTTTATTTTTAATAACTCTAAAAAAAAATTTAAATAGCTCTAATAATTTATTTTTATTTTTAATTATATAATTATAAACTAAATATATGTTATACAGTTATAATTTATATATACCATGTAATTATATAAACTTTATACGTATATATCTTTTTTAAAAACCTTATTATCAAACGGACAGGTGTATGACCAACAGTCACGTCGTATTAGTGGGGAGTTGACCAGATTTGTGAAAAGGGGATCTCCGATTTACTGCTAGTCAATAGCGGCAGCCACTGATCCACATCATGGAGCATGGTTCCTCCACGCCACGAAGCCAGGAAACCTTGCAAATGCCTGTTATCAACGATCAACGGTCAGAGCGAGTCGTCTTTTGAACTTGACGTCGCTGGAGCCACAGAACACGCTTGTTGATGGGGCTCTGACCTCAGACGCCGCTTAAGCCTATTTCACGGGAATGGTGAACAGTGAGAATGGGGAAAAGGGGTGAATGGAGAACCAGCGGGTAGTGGTCACCGAATAGTGGGCCGATCTGCGGCTGTATGCGGACTGTCGATGTGTATGCGACAAAAGGTGACAGAGCACGATTACAAGGATTGTATTAGTGTGGGCGGACGGGACTGCCTCAGTATTCTCATTGCAGAGATTTTTGTTCCGACTTGGCCTTCCATCCCTATTCGCCATAATTTCCCTCTCGTCTGCGAGGGGATTGCAGATATTGATGGAGTGGTTGAATTTGTCTTCTTGAATTACAAAATCTCCAACAAGGGAGGGTCCTCGTGGTTTCTCCTTCCAATTCCATTTTCTTTTCTCTGGTGGAAGGGATGGCAGCGGAAACATTGTTGTGTTAGTTTGATCAATGGAGCATCAGCGTGATAGGGTCGGCAGGTGGGAAGAGCGTAGTGGAAGGGTGGATTCGATGGTTGATTGTGTGGTTTTTTTCTCCAGCTGTGTCTCTGCAGTGTTTCGATCATAGAGAAAAGTAGTTGGGGTTATATTCACTGGATCCATAGCAATACTCACACTCACAATGAATTGATATTCCTTCTTCTCACACTCAACTTATTTCATCTTAAAATGGATCTCACTTCAATGGGAAGTCCAGATCTAAGGGTGGAACGAAAGACAGATGCCTTGGTTGTAATAAGTTTGGCCATTATGTGAAGGAGTGTCCGAATGGCAGAGACACATCTCTTGATGAAGATAACAATCATTCCAGGGACATCTTCAATGATCAAAGGAATGACAGGTAATGCAGGTCATCAAGGAAATGGCCGACTCTTCAAAGAAAGCAAGGAACCCCAAGTATGAAGAATCAAATGTTGTTTTTGATAAGATAAAGAAGTGTTATCTTGTATTGGCCCTCTCCTTCAGATTCTTTGGGGAATCTGGCTTATTGATTGTAGTGGTTCAAGGCACTTCATCGGATATAAGGGTGCACTCTCTAATTTGGTAGAGATGGAAACAATTGTGGGATTATACTTGGAACCGATGCCACCTATCTCGGAAAGGGTGTAGGGAATGTTACCCCTAAACTAAATGAGGGTAACTCGATTCATTTATAGAATCTCTTTTATGTACTTGATCGCAAGAAGACCCTGGTGTCCATTTCAGCAATAGAAGTCGAAGGTTACGAGGTGACACTCATCGATGGAAAGGTACATGTTTGAAAATAGAATTTTCAAAGATGTTTTCGAGTTCAGGATTGTATCAAGTTGCAGGAAGTCCACTAGGGACCATGTCCATTGAAACATAGCACTGGAGGTCTGTGAGTCAGATGGTGACAGGGATGCCTGAATTCAAAAAGAGCATGAAAGTACATGTTTGAGATGTACTGAAGGAAAATCTTACAAGGGGACCATTCCCCTCATGTAGCAGGCCCACAGGTTTGGAACAACCCGAGGGGTTTGAGATTGATGATCAGGAATCTCACGTATGCAGGTGGAAGAAAGCCCTCTATGGTTTGAAGCAAAATTCCCCGGGCGTAGTATGAGAGGATTGATAGCTGTCAAATGAAACTGAGATTCACTAAGAGTGAAGCCGATCCAAACCATTGTTTGAAGGTTGTGGATGATAGACCTCTCATACCAGCACCTTATGAGGATGACCTATTTCTGACAAGTGCAGATCCTCTCATTTGCAGAAGTAAGAGGGAGTTGGATTCCGGATGTGGAATGATAAACTGCAAGCCTGAGACTACCTCAAGGATCTTAACTTTTAGAAGTTATATGGTAGTGATGTCAAACCAGATTTGGGAAATGCCTCTGAGTTTCATGAACTCATTCGCGTTAATGTTCTTGGTGAACTTCCGTCCGGACATATGTTTTGCAGTTAGCATGGTGAACTCATATTTGGTTGAGCCTCACTGGATTGGTGCCAAGAATCTTCTGAGATATCTTCAGGGCACAATCTCTCATGGATTGAGATTCACTGCATGATTAATGAGCAGGAAACAGAAGTCGGTTGCTATAAGCACCGCCGAGACCGAATACATGGCTACGAGTATGATCTCGTGTGAAGCTGCATGGTTGCAGAAGCTCTTAAGTGAGCTATTTGTACACATGATGAATACCACTGTGATTCTCTGTGACAACCAGAGGGAGGATTCGATTATTGAGGAATCTCGTATTCGATAATTGCTCCAGCAGATAGACATCAGATACTACCTTATCTGGGATATGGTAAGTCGATGAGCGAGGAGGCTCCGTCGCATTGAGACTGATGTACAGGTCGCAAACATTTTGTCAAAGCCCCGGGAAAATGTCAAATCTATGACTTTCCCAAATGACTTGGAGTTGTTGAGAGACCTTCTTATAAGGGTCCTACATGTTGCATGCATTGAGCTCTGGGAGCTCTGGGGGGCTTGGGGTACTTACTGGAGCAACATACGACCACAAGGCGACTCACCCTCCCCTGGTGGTGCGCTATGTACAAGATGACAGGTTCAACCTTCCCCTATGATACCCTGTGGCGACTGTGGAACAAGATGATTAGTTTTCCTATGGGCCGGGATGATTAGTTCTCCCGTGGCTACTGTGGAACAAGATGATTAGTTCTCCTGTGGGCCAGGATGATTAGTTCTCCCATGGCAACTGTGAAATAGGATGATTAGTTCTCCTGTGGGCCGGGATGATTAGTTCTCCCGTGGCGACTGTGGGGCAGGATGATTCGTTCTCCTGTGGACAGGATGATTAGTTCTCATGTCGAGGCATCCTACCCATGCAATTTGGGACTCATGGGAAGTACCTCTCATCTAATCAATGAGCAAGGAAATGGGGTTAGGGACCATAGTAGTACTATTGATGGATGCATTGATGTATCTACCGTACTCCATATGCTAGGATGACCTCCATTGATTTGGGATCAATGAAACTGATCTGGGATCAGTATGAGTGGTTTGAGACACTCTCTTGTGATATTGATCTTGGATCAATAAAACTGACTTCGGGCCAATAAGAGTGATGTGACACACTCTCTTCAGATGAAACTGACTTCGGGCCAATAAGAATGATGTTACACACTCTCTTCAGATGAAACTAACTTCAGGTCAATAGAGAATGGTATGAAACATTCTCAATCAATTCTTCTTCTTCATGGTTCAGCAGAGCTCAGTAGTGCAGGGCACTGATGGCAGAGATAGTAAAGTCAGACATATGGATCAGCGGATGGAGTTCTCCCTAGTTGAGAGGGAGTGTTAACATTGGCAACTAGGTCCAAACTCCATGGGGGTCATCTTATTAATGGATGCTAATATTTTTCTTGGATCCCTCTCATCGAGAGATGTAGGATTGATCTAAAGATCATCCGATTCCAATAAGTATACATGGAGATATGAATTTATTTGTGTTATGGGACAATTCGTCAAGGTCAGCAAGCAACCAAATAAACTCCACTTGTGCTCAACGTTTTAGTATAAATAGAGGTGGCCTTCAAGTCATTTCAACACACTTTCTCTTCCTCTCTACTTGTTTTTGGGTTTTAGTAGGAGGAGAAATCATAAGGGATAACGCTACCATAATCTAGAGGGCAGAAGTTGGAACTGCCGGCAATAGCCGGAATTGTTGGAACTGTCGGAACTGCCAAGAAAAGTCGGAACTATCAGAACTGCCGGGAAGAACAGTCGGAACTGCCGGAACAGACGGGAAAGCTGACATAGAGGACAGAAGTCGAAATTTCCAGGAATAGCCGAAACTACCGGGAAAGCTAACGCAGAGGGCAGAAGCCAGAACTGCCAGAATTGTCGGAACTGTCGGGAACCGCAAAAATTGCCAGAACAGCCAGAGCATCTGTCTCCAAAGGAGAACAGCATGCAAGGGACAACTAACTAACATTGGGACAGTTGTATGCTACTTAGCAGCAAATACACTGAGCATGCAATGTTACAGCTAGCATGCAAGGGACAACTAGCATGCAACAACAAGCATGCAAAGGACAACAAGCATGCTAGGGACAACAAGCAAGCAAGATGTAGCGAGCACATAGGTCAGTATGGCAACATGGTGCAGCAATGGCACATAATGCAGTACAGTGATGGGTACAGTCATGATTAATGAAGCATGATGAGATGCAGCACGGTGAGGTGCAGCATGATGACGAAATGCAGCACAACGATAGGTGAAGGAGTCACCTTGGAGAATCAGTTGAAGCAGCATGTCCTCAACTGATCTCATGTATCATCTTCTTAGAGATGATCTATGCTCTTATCTAGATAAGTCAAAGTGTTGACTTCTGTTGTAAATGTACTCTCTCTCTCTCTGCTGAACTATTGAAGAACATATAAGAAGAATTGATCAAGGGTTTCCCCACATTGGGGTTTGTCCCTTGCTAGCGCCACATCTTGTGTCCTCTTATCTTGGCTTGTCTTCTGCGATTTATGTTTATGTTCTATCTGCAGTTTACTTTAATGCTGATGTGATTGCTAATCTGGAAAAGATATTGAGCTAACTATGAAAATTGAAATAAATTGCTCTAAGCATAGAACATACCTAAAATTAACAAAGAATCACAAAAGGCATCAAAAGAGGGGGACTTGTAGGCTTGTCCTTGAGAAATAAAGGCTTCTCTAGTAGAATGGAAGGTGGAAACTGTTAGCGCTCGAATTTGCCTCAGGCTGAGGAAGGCAAAATCCAAGGCAACATCAAACCACTTAGCCTCGTAGCTAGCCCTACGAGGACAGGAGAGGGCTCTCTCCGGGTCTATCTCGGCAAAAGGTTTTCTAAAAGGGGCTGAGATGACTTTAAAAGAAACTGATTTTAGGCTAGTAAATTGATAAAAGGGGTTTTTAATAAAATGATGGGGTTTTTTTGGGCTGCATAGGGCAAAGAAACAGCTTGAACAGAGAAATGTAATCAAAAACACAGATTGTTTCCTGAGGCAAGGTAGGCAAGAAAGTTTAACATCAAATTGAGATTAAATGGAATGACAAGACTGCTGAGGAGCTAACAAGGGCATAGAGGATGAATCCTTGTCAAACAAAAGAAAACATTAAATATGAACAAACTTAACGGCAGAGCATACAAAATATGAATTCTACCTTAACACTTCATTTGTTCAAATGGAAACGATCATGAAATGACATGAACACATAACAGGCTACATATGAAACAAAAGAGGACACAAATGTTAAATTTCATACCACAGGAATCTCAGGGGTCAGAGCTGCATTTTTTAATTAAAATCTCTGTCAAAATTTGTACAATGAAAGCTCTGTTCTCTCTCCTCCACCAGCGCTCAGAACTCTCTCCCCTCTAACTCTTACAAATGATTTTTTTTTAATACATTAAATAAACTATTCTAGGAGAAAACAGATCGACCCAAAAACAGGGGCGCTGTTTCAACTAAAGCCATGAAGATAGAAAAGAATCCTCCATCTGCTCTTAAAGATAGAAAAGCCTTCCATTATTCCAGCGTGAAGACAGAAATAGGCAATCGAACCTTTGAATGCCACTTTGCAACTGCTCTCAAATTTCTGGAGATACGCTTTGCCACTTTACGGAAATTGCTAAAATATGGGTCAAACTGCCACATATGCTCTTTTAGATGAATCGAATGCCCACATATTGCAACGATTGCCACGTTACTGATATCTTTAATTCATCTGCAGAAGGTTCTATCATAAAACAACGACTTATATAAACAACTCAAT
The DNA here is from genome assembly GCA_031772625.1 of Pinus tabuliformis. Classification (NCBI taxonomy): domain Eukaryota; kingdom Viridiplantae; phylum Streptophyta; class Pinopsida; order Pinales; family Pinaceae; genus Pinus; species Pinus tabuliformis. The sequence goes on from CM062816.1 coordinate 2,101,582,130, forward strand.
GCGGTTTAAAATCCTCTGATGGCCAATTAAGAGATAAATGCTGGAGCGCAGATCCCTTTGAATCATTAACTGAAGTCTTGAAATAGGAATCGAATCCTATGTCTTCGGCTGTGATGTATATCTTCGTTCCAATTTAAAGTATTTTGGCTCCGTTTGAATAGCGCTCTTGGGCCATATTCATGAGCCAGCTGTTGCTACCCAAATCATCTTTTTTGCGAGCATACTTTGCATAGTCATTTCTCAGAGTCTGCATCAGGATCATTGAGACTAAACCCGTGAGTAAAATAACCATCATCAATGCACATTATGAGTGTTCTGCTTGCAAGGCAAGTAAAGCATAAGGTCGCCAAATTGTAGCAGCAGATGTGTCGATCTTCAACATAAAACAAAGACCTCGAAGAATAAATATAGCACGCACCACCAGCCATAATGACCGATTAAATGATTTCAAAGGAATTCTTCGCAAGATCGAATTCTGCGCGGTTGGAGATACAGTGGCCTCTTCAACATAGCTTACATCAAATAAAATCCGGGCCACTGTGGACAGATCAGATACACATATGTTGTCCCCAGTGATATTTTCAAAGACCATCTCAGCATCAAGCAAGGTCTGGGCAATCTCATCGTCATCGTTATCACTTAAAGCAAGCACTATTTTTGTTAGCTTGAGACGAGTTTCCATATCAAGTACTTTGCACTGTCCATAATCAAGCAATCCAAGCCTACCATCAAGAAGCACTAATAGGTTTCCTGCATGTGGATCGGCATGGAAAATCCCATCTACAAACAGCATCTGTCCATAGGCTTGCAACAAACTGTGGATACTCCTCACCATCTCGGGTATCCTGGCAAGAAGATCTTCACTTGCATTGGGACAAAGCACCTAAGTGAAGCGAATTCCATCCAATCTCTGCATGACAATAAGGCGCTTTGTGCAGAGGTTTAAATACAGTGTAGGGCATACAATATGTCTGAAATTATTCTTTTCAAGGTTCCTCTTTATTGTCTCCATAAACCAAGTTTCTCGTTCAAAGTCAAACTCCAAGGGAATGGTTGATTGTATTTCTTTTACTATCCAAGCAAGATTACGAAGATCATAACGCATCATTGTCTCTATTCGCAAGTGTTGCACCTTTATAACAATCCGTGTGCCATCTTTCAAAAAACCACCATGAACTTGTGCAATTGATGCTGCTGCAATTGGTATTTTCTCCACATGAGAAAATACTACACCCAAAGGGACAAGACCATTCTTATCCTTGACAAATGAAAGCCCCTGCAGAGATCTCAATAATTGTTGTCTAATACTGTACTCAACCTCAGAGAAAGGTCATGGAGGTGTGTTATCCAAGTGACGGGAAAGATGCTTTGTCCAAGCTTCTGGTACAAAATCCTGAATAAATTAACATTAGTGAAGTGTGTTAGCGCTTGAATTTAAGTGCTTCTTCTTCTCATCATAAGAGTCAGCTCCAAGTCACCTCTGAATACAATTACTGGAAAAATGTTCCTAGCTTTCACAGCACCCAATAGTGAGGTCGAACTTTCAACAACTATCACTTTTGCTTGTGCTTTTGCAGGGACGGGAGCTTTTAAAGCTGTTTGGTAAATTTGGCTGCAGCGGACTGACAAGACGGAGTCTAACAGAAACAAACACATAGTAGGTTGGTCCTAACTTAGTAAGAATGGAATAGATAAGGCTACTATCTTCTTTCTTAACCTTAACACCTTCCAAGAGAAGTCTAAGGGTCTTGAACTTGGACAAAAAATCTTTAATGGAAGAAAAATTATTGGGGTCCAACGTAAGCAACTCATTTTCGAGTTGATGGGCTCTAATTTCATTTTTTATTCCAAAAACTTTATTGAGTTGTTTCATTGCTTCATCAAGGATATCAAGTTCTGCGATATGGAATCTAAGGTCTGGAGAAATAGACATCCCTATCAACCCATGTGCTTGATCTTGCTTATTTTCCCATTTGGCTACCTTATCTTCATCTTTAGGTTTAGATTCTTGGCCTGGGGTTATTCTATAAAGACTTTTACTTCTAAGTAAATCCACAATGTAGGATAACCATTAGAAATAATTGGTGGTGTCAAGAATAACTAAGCATGGACTTTCTAGTTTAAAAGAAACTGAAGATGAAAATGTTGAAATGAAATGTTCCAATGGAAAGATCTCGAAAAATTAGGCCGATTCAAAAGAAAACGGCTCTCTAGTAGAATGGAAGGTGGAAACAAACACAGAGTAGGTTGGTCCTAACTTAATAAGAATGGAATAGATAAGGCTACCATCTTTTTTCTTAACCTTAACACCTTCCAAGAGAAGTCTAAGGGTCTTGAACTTGGACAAAAAATGTTCAATAGAAGAAAAATTATTGGGGTCCAACGTAAGCAACTCATTTTCAAGTTGATGGGCTCTAATTTCATTTTTAATTCCAAAAACTTTATTGAGTTGTTTGATTGCTTCATCAGGGATATCAAGTTCTGCGATATGGAATCTAAGGTCTGCAGAAATAGACATCCTTATCAAACCACGTGCTTGATCTTGCTTATTTTCCCATTTGGCTACCTTATCTTCATCTTTAGGTTTAGATTCTTGGCCTGAGGCTATTATATAAAGACCTTTACTTCTAAGTAAATCCACAATGTAGGATAACCATTGGAAGTAGTTGGTGTTGTCAAGAATAACTAGGCATGGACTTTCCATTTTAAAAGAAACTAACGCTGAAGATGCTGAAACGAAGTGTTCCAATGGAAAAATCTCGAAAAATTAGGCCGGTTAAAAAAAAAACTGCTCTGAAAATGGTTTCCAGATAAAGAAGTTATGGTGTTTTAAAGAAAAGTTGTTGAAGATGCCGACGAACTACGTGAATGTTGGGAAGTGAATGATAATGCTATATTTAAAAAATATGCTCCACCCCCCGTCCTCTCTAAACTTAATCTAATTAGCTCACTTTTTAAAAAAAGATTATTTTATGCGACCCACTCTTATAAATAAGTGAAAGTCACTTTTACAATGGTACTTTATGAACTACCCACTAAATTGTAACTTAAATAAAAGATAAAGTGACTTCGTAATTATAAATGACTCACTGTTTATAATGGGTGAGAACACTTTTACATAAAGTAACTTTAAAATATATGTTACATGTGCTTTTTGAAAAAGTAACTCAACAAAAAGAAAGACTTGAACCCAAGACCTCTATTCTCATAAAATAACTTTGGACCAAGTGAATTAGTTTAAAAGGTTAGTAATTTTTGGAAAGAAGGAAAAGGTTTTTTATTTCTTGCTCACTGAACTTTGGAGTGTGTGTTTACCTAAAAAACCTCTTTTTGCCTACAAAACAAAAAAAACCGCACAACCCAAAACGAACATGCAAAAGAAATCCAAGTTTTACGGTTTAAAGTTAAATTTGGCCGGAAACTAAATATTTTCCTCAATGTTTTTGATTTTCCGATATCACACTAAGGCTCAGCGGAAAAGAGCATACACATAAGAAAAATCATTTCTTTATGTTACTGGTTTGCCCAGATCACACAGAGTCGCGGGGAAAAGAGCATATGCAGAAATGAGAGGTATAGATCCGGTAATAAAAAGAATTATAGAGGACTATAAACCGAAATAAACAGAGAGATAAATAATTGTAACTGCAAATAAAGACTATACCTCCAGATCTTTAAAATGGCGTAGCTAGGGCTACCAGAAACCTTTTCGTGTGAAACGAAAGGGGTTCCTCATTGGAACAAATGCTCATAACACAATAGAGCAGTCCTCTTGGCCCAAAAGCGGTCAGAAACAGTGGACCTCGGAAACCACTGTTGAATGTAGTTGTAATGGCTTTGGATTTGGATCACCAACGGTTGCGGCCCTCAAATCGCTCTGATACCATGTAGGAATTTACAGGGTAAGTTCCTTAGATAAAACACCAAAAGGACACCATTCAAAAACAGATCACAGATCGGTACACCAGTATTCTTGATGTGGTTAAAACCCTCAAAGAGGGAAATAGTGCACGACCTGAGCCAACGCGGCCACTTCAGGCAATTTGTTAATGTAAAAGAAAGAAAATTTACAGAAGCTTCTCTCATGAACAACCACCTTACAAATGACCCTCCATGCTCTTTAAATAGAGATCATGGACCAATCGGGTGTTAAGCCACAGATCAAGCGTCAGTAATACCGAGGAGAGAATGCACTGTCGGATCACTTCATGTCTAGAATATATCATAACCGTCGGATTGTAAGTTACAAAAAGTATATAGTAAAGAAACAGAGTTTACCTAACTATACACTAGACCAAATTATACTTAGCTATTTCCTATGTGTCGAAATATCCTAATAGAATACACTTGTATAGAAATATATCTATTTCATTGAGGATGGCACTAAAGTGGAAATGTTGGCTCAGCATGCCTATGTTGGGAGCAGTGTTGCACGAAGCGCCCCCCCCCCCGGCGGTTCCAAGCCCCGAAGCGCGTCCCGTACGGAAGCGCCTAGGAAGCTTGGCCGGAAGCGCGCTTCCGAAATTTTTAGACGCTTCCTGGAAATTTGGAAGCGCTGGCGCTTCCGAAGCGCGCTTCGTACGGCGCTTCCCAGACGCTTTCCAGGCGCTTCCCAGGCGCTTCCAGAAAAGCTTCCGGAAAAGCATTTAGAAAATCGTTTTTTTTTTCAATTTTTTTTTAAATTTTAAGTGAGTTTGCTTGTTGGGGGTGGGTCCACCTTGGGTTAGGGTGACAAATGAAAGCAAAAAAAAAATATAAATATAGCAGATGCTCCCTCATCTGGTCCCTTGGTTCCTAGGTTCCATGGTTCAACACCAACAGCAGGGGGTTCTTCTTCATCAGTTTCAGTGCCACGACTTCCAGAGGCACCATCTTCTTCATTGCCACCACGTGGAGGCCCGCCACCACGTTCTATTCGTGGTGGAAGGAGGAGAGATTAGTAGATATATTCACAATCTACTACTTTTTGTCATAGATTACTCATTAGACTTGTAGACTTGTGAATTTGAATTTTGAACCTTTTTGGCTTGGCGGTGACCAAGTGACATATTTTGTAAACATTATTATTTGAATTTTGGACATGACAAATGTTGACAGTTGTTCACTTGCTAGATAAATCATAATATGCTCTATGTTTTATGTTTTATGTTTTATAATATGCTTAAATGTTTTATGTTTTATAATATGCTTAAAAATTTTATGTATGTTTGTAATAGCTAGAATATAGATGATTGTTGCACATACTAGTAACTACAATGGAATCATGGATGCCATATCTATCTTGATTTATGCAAAAATATGCATGTTTTCATGTCTTCTACAATTAATTTGGTATTTGGGATGTTTGTTTTGAGTATAAATGCAAAAAAATATAAAAAATATATATATATAGCAGACGCTTCCGCGGACGCTTCGCTTCCTAGATTTTTGGAAAATGACGCTTCCGCGCTTCCGCTTCCGCTTCGCTCCCGCTTCGTGCAACATTGGTTGGGAGTAGCCAGGTGAATTGCTGCTCAATTAATAATGATTTCATTGATGGAGTCATATATTTTTCTAAACCCAAGAGGTTAGCTCAATGAGTTGTCACCATTGTTTTTGAGCATTTCACTAATTATGTCACTAAATGTGCCTAATTCAAATGCCTACCTAGATTAGGTGCACTACTTTACACCGACTAGTTTACTAGGATGTTATCTTTGGGCGTTAGGGGCATCCTTGGATTTCCCATAAGGTTTTCCTTGAAAATTAAATCATGTTGTTCTTTATTACAATATAATAAGGTAATGATTTTCAAAAATAAAAAGAATATGATGTTTTGATAGATTCTCCCAAGGAAAGTGTAATAATTTGTTGGATTTATTTTTTCATCAAACCTAAGGGTGTGGACAGGATATTATGATTATTGCTAGAGGATTTGTGGAATAATGTAGAAGTGCAATTTGATTAATCGGGAAACATTTTTATGTACATAGCTCTCCAAGTGGCCATCAAAATTTAGTTATACTATCAGAAATACTGATTTTATCTATACATACTAAATCAGATTTGGCTAAAAAAAATAGACCTTTATGGAAGATTTGTTGTTGAAGATGTATTAATGGATTTTTATCTGTGCACGAACTTTGTGAGTATTGGATGATAAGATTTGACTGCAACTCATGGTTATATATTAGTTTTTCATATGGACACTACCTGGAAGTATATTAAGAAAAAAATTATATGGTTTTGCTATCCACGCAGACCAGTGATTAGATTTTCTTTTCAAGTCCTGTTGAATTTAACACCTGCCATTATGCTAGTATTGTTCACGTGAGAGTTTGTTTTTTCAGCTACTTTTCATTATATCTCTGTCCCGTTTTTTAGCTTTTGGGACATTAATATAATTTATCTAAGATTCCTTTTTCCCTAGCATTGCGATTTATGTTGAATTTGTGCTTCTGGTGCAGTGAACGGTCAAGCATACCCGAGTTTAAATGCTTATTGGCTATCTCTGGATTTTCTAGGCTTGTTGTTCAGCTCTCCTTCCCACCTGTTCGCCTGGTATAGTTTTTTTACTTGGCCATTGTTTTTCATTATGATATTTGGTGAAGTTTAAAAACGTTTTGTTGCCACAGCAGTTTAGCTCCTAATGGTTGTGCTTCTTGTTCACAGTTAACTGAGCCCAAAGTTTTTGTCCATGGAAATATAAGAAGTGAAGGTATTGAAGATATAAGATGGCCTGGTTGTCCTTACTCATAGTAGGAGAACCACACAATTGTCAACTTGTCTGATAATATTACTAGAGTTGAAGTGTTTAATCCAACTTTTCAAGAACGATATTCTTCCAGCAGCGCAGTGAAAGATTGCAATTATTGAATCATATTTAAAGGCTACTATTTTGTAGTTGGAGTCTTTGTCACGATTAGCTTGGAATTTTTATTGTAATAACATTTAATTTGTTGGGTTGATAGATATTCTATAGTCCAATATATGAGGGAGATGTTGTCACATTAATTTTATTTTTTAAATATGTGTTTAATTAAACTTTTTATTTGCCAAAATGTGAAAGTGAATAGAAAGGTCAATTTTTATTACGTGTTAAATATTTCATGAAATTGGAATACTTACAAAATTAGAAAGTTTTTTTACAAAAATTATGTAAATTGATATCATAGTTAAAATGTGTTTGTGGGAGGTAAATTTTATCAAAGTAAAAAATAATTAGTAATTAAGATATATAAATTGAGTAAATTGATATCATAGTTTAAAATGTTTATGTGTGAGTTAAATTTTCTTGAAGTAAAAAACAATAAGTATTTATAATTGTTGAATGTTGTTGTCATTGATGCCAACACCTATTAATGAATGTTCTTAATATTTCTCTGGATTACATTAGTTGAAAGCTCCAATGGAAGGATGATTAGAAACCCTAGTATCCCCACATTTGTTGAGGTTGTTTTTGATGAAGCTCGATGAATTTGATCTTAAGATCATCGTCTTTGAATTATCTACATCATGCTGATTTCAATGCTATGTGGATCATCACGAGAGGCTTCACGGTTTGAGAGATATGCTCAGTCAAAGTCCGTGCACCCAGCTAGTGGTTCAAAGCCCCAAAGTTGATGTGTGGCAAATTCTTTTTGGTCACAAGTGTGATGATGTGGCATCAAGTTATTGGTTGAATATTTTGGATGTCTTATTGTGTTTGAAGGCCCTAACAATTGGTGATGTGGCAATCTACTAATCTTATGACAATACATTGTTGTGGAAGGTTTCAATAGCTAGAAAGGGGTTTTTGAGTTTAAATTTGAAATTCAATCTGTGGTCCACAGTGGAGGAGCATTTTGGCTCCAATTGTATTTGAAATTCAAATCTCAGATAAGTCCTCCCTCCAAAAGTGGTTTTCTGCTACCTCTTTGGAGCCACTCCAAAAACTATATAAGGGTATCACATTACAGCTCTAAAGAAAGTATTCAACATCTATCTTTTGTTATATAGCTCTGAAGTTGATTTTGACCCTGTGGTGAAAGTGCAAGATCAAATGAGAGGCTTTTTTTGTTTGGGTTTTGGTTATGTTTTTTTTTAAATAAGGGTTTCACTAGTTTCTTATGTTTCAGGCTAGCGACAGAATTGAAATACTAAGGATCAAGGTTTGTTGTTTTTCTATTACAGAAAGAAGGGTTTTCTGGCAGGTTTTGGCCCTCGTTAGGGCATCAAGTTTGAGGTTCGTTGGATAGTAGTTTCTTCTTTGCGGTAAATCTATTTTCAGTAAGCCTAACGAAGTTCCAAAATCCTTGAAAAAGGCTTCTCACAGTTGTCATTTAGTTGCTTGGATTTGGTTAAATAGCCAAGGAATCACAGAAGTCTTAAGGAAAACTTGTAACCTCTTAACATTCATATGCTTGCAGCCCTATTGATGTTATTAGGGTGGGATTGTAGTTGAAGCATTGAAGCTCCAAATCATGGTATGGATTAGCCCTTAATTAAGATAGATTTCTGAGTAGAGTCAACATGAATCTTCTGACTTTTGGTCAGTGGGTTTGAAACCTTGTTTCTTTGTGCTGGAGGATTATGCACCATTTACAAATCCTAGTCCAAAATTAACAGAGTATTCATACTTATACAATTGTCTTTAGTCCTCGCATAGGAATCAAGCCGATTTTTAGATGATCATTGTAGCAAACTGAACCATAGAATTACTCGGTCCTCTACAGTGACTTGTACTTGATCTCGCTGTCGTGAAAAATCCAAGCATATATATACATATACTAATGTGCATGCAAAAGAAGAATTAAGCCAACTTTACTGAAGAAATTGTTGAGACATGGTAGTTCTAAGCAAGAAAATTCATATTTTATGTGACCCTATTGTATTGCAATACTCTAACAATTTGTAGCACCTTTAATTTGGGTTTGCAATTGGTTAATCTGAGCTATACTTGTGATTCCTGCGGACTTGGTTTCCCTACGGCCTATTGAAATTTGAACTAGATTCGGTCTTCATTAATGTATCTGAGATGTACTTGTCAAAATAATGAAGAAAATATTTTTACTATTATTTATATGACTTATTAAAGCATGGGTTTCAAGCTTGGGTCATCATGTTTTAGGTCAAAGTCCCCATTGAGGACTTCTAGGATATATTCTAAGTCATTAGAATCATTGTACATTTAAAGAGACCCTTCTTGGGCTTTCGGATCATGTAAGAAGAATTATATTTGAGTCAAAAATGAATTTAGTCTCTTCCACACCAAGTTGGCCTCAAGAAGATCAAGTCGGCCTCAAGACAAGTAATTCGACCTCACATAAGGGCTATAAATACAAGGAGTTTGAATTCATTTGGATCATCTCATTCTCTCTCACATATTTCAATGTTTGAAGCTGGAAGCTGGAAAAGTGTGAAATTGTCTAAGGGCTGGAAAAGAAGTTGGAAAGAAGCGCAAGTTTCTAGAGGAAGATAGAAGGGCTAAAGATCAAATTTTTGGGACAAGCCTTACTCAATTCTGAGGTGTATCAAGGGAGATCGAAGTTCTCCAATTCTGGTCGAAGATGTTACTAATACATCTGTTGGGTCGAAGTTGGTGTTGATGCTATTAGGTTGAAGTTGCTTTGGAAGGTTTTTCATCTGCAAGAAGGATTGAGGGTTGACTTGGTGTGGAGGGAATCTTTGTCTGGGTCTAGAGTCTTGGATTATCTCGAGAAACTATTGAAGGAAGAATTGTTGACTGGGTTTTCCCCTAGATAGGAGTTTTTCCCTGGTTGTCCACCTACATATGTCGTCCTTGTGTTATTGTTTTGGTAATTCCTTGATGAACTAAAACATAAAGAAGAGCATAGAGATAAAAGAATCAAAAGTAATTATCTATATAAGAAAATCTTTTTGCCTTTCTGGTTTTCTAACATGGTATCAGAGCTAAGGTGAAGGAGAAAAAATATAGTCTTGAGTATCTACTAGAATGATCTAAAGAATTGATCTAGGGATAATATAAGGAGCCCTTATAAGAAAAGGGGTTCTCTATCTTCAAGGACAATTTCCAACACATTAAAGAGTGAGAACAAGTTGGAAGGAGCATCAAACTACAAGTCTTGGAAAAAGAGGATTGACCTCATTCTTGAAAAGAACAAGGTCTTGGATGTGGTCAAAGGGAAGGGGAAGGAACCTACTGAAGAATCTAGTGATGTAGACAAGGTGAAGTATAGGGAATTGGAAATATTGGCTATGACTCTGATGGTAGGAATCATTAAGGGCAATCTTGTCCCATACATTTCCAATATAGAACATACTTAAGAAATGTATGAAGCATTGACAAAATTATTCACTATAAAAAACATAGGTCAAGTAGCAAGCTTAAAGAATGAGTTAAGGACTGTAAAGATGACTAAAGATGATACTGTGGCTTCCTTATTTGTAAGGATATCAAGGATTAGAGATGAACTTCAAGCCATAGATGAAATAGTGCCAGAGAAGGAGCTAGTAATCACTGCACTGTTGGGATTACCACCTACTTGGAGCTCTTTTGCTTTAGGTCTCAATAGTTGGAAAGAAGCTCCCACCTTTGAACAACTGTGGAATGCCTGCACCCAAGAAGAAATGAGAATTTCTTTAGTATCCAACAATGAAGAAGTAAAGGTATCAAATTCTTACTCTGCCTCTCACAAGAAAAGTCACTCCAAGAAGTCAAGAGGGCCAAGAAAGAAGGTTGATATGTCCAAAATAGAATGCTACCAATGCCACAAGATGGGTCACTATAGAAGTGACTGCCCCGACAATTCGAAGAACAAGAAGAGAAGCAAGGATCAAGCCAATGTAGTTTGTTAGCGCTTGAAATTTCACCTCAGGCTGAGAAAGGTAAACTTCAAGGCTACATCAAACCATTCAGCCTCGTAGCTAGCCCTACGGGGCAGGAGAAGGCTCTCTCCGATCAATCTCGGCAGATCTTCAATGGGATGAGATGACCAACAAGGTAACACTGATATTAGGCTAGTAAACTGATTAAAAAGGTTGATTTGGGGTTTTTTGGGTTTTTGGTGGCAATTTGAGGAATTGCAATTTTGGGTGCGGGGATTTGACACAGCTTCTGCAGGGGGTTCCTTGAGGCGAGGTAGGAAACAGTATTGATGCCTTAAATTGAGATGGATGATCAGGAATGAAAGATGAGGAGCTAAAGAGAGCAAACAATGACTTTGAATTCCCTTTAGACAGTAGAAAACATTGAAATTAAACAAATTTAAAAGCAGAGCATGGCTAGCATGAATTCATACTTTAACACTTCATTTGTTTAATGTGCAGAAGTAAAGAAAGGAAATGAATCACATAACAAAGCTTACAAGAACATTGAGAAACACACCATCAACACATGAGTCCACAAGAATCCCAAAGATGACTGCAAAACCCTGGTCTTCCTTAGCCAAAAATTGCAGAGATACAGTGAAAATATACAATGATAGCTTCTCCCTCAAGAGTCCAACCATGAAAATGAGCAAGAAAGTACATAATATAGATGATCTAACCTCTTTCCCTGCCTCCATGGGTCGAGCTCACTATCCTAGGAGCTGTTTCAACCACTTCTAAACTAAGCACTACAAACTAGGCAGTCAAAACAACTTGCCTCTATAAACTTGGAAACCAATTCATTCATTTAATATTTACCCTTTTCATGAATGAATGTTCTAGAAGTGTTAAACAAGAGTAAAGTATCTTAGAGTTACAATAATTACATCAAAGATAATCATCTTCAACCCCAAAAAGTCAAACTGAGTCAAATCTGCGTTTTCTGGGCTGTACAGTGCAATCTGGCAAAAAACTGCCTGACAGGTCGCGCCCCCCTGCCTGACGGGTCGCGCCCCTTTGGAGCTCTGTTTGGGGTACTTGCAGGTGGCCAAATTGAGCAAAAGTGGGCTTGTTGGAAAGGTCTGTGAGTCTACTTTCCAACCCAACTGGAATTTTTGAATTTGGAGTTCATTTGCCCTGTCAAAAATCAAATCTCCCAAGACTGGTCAAAAAGTGCCAAATGAGGCTGCCTCAAGGAAGAGTGTTGTTGCAGTCAGCTTTTGAATGCCTTCCTCAACCCCAAATTGAGCTCATGATAGCTCATTGGAAAGCTCTTTGTGTCTAATTATCATTTTACCCATCAAGCAAATCATTTAGCCAACCAAGCTAGGATAAAACTTGATTTTCCCAAGGTCACTTCAGAGGTGTCTTTGATTCTCCTGAGGCAACGGTATTCTTGACATTTCTCTCAAACCATGACACCTGTGTAAAAATTGAAGGAGGTTTTTCTTCCTTGGCATGTTTTTGACAAAAACCTCTCTCAGTTTTCCAAAATTCATCTTTGATTGCTCTGAAACATCATTTGAGTGAAACTTGTCCCGATGTGTGAAACAAGGAATTCTGTCGAAATGAAGCGAAATGAAGGGGATAGGGGACTTCTAAATTCTTGAGGAAATTTTTGGGAGTGGGGAGGGATGTTAGGAAGCAGGGGAAAGTGGAATCTCAGAGATTGAGTGAGGGGAAGGGGTCCAAAAGGGCAAAACACAGGCCAAACCTAGAAAATTGCCAAGTTGTAGCTAGAAACTAGGGTTTGTGCGAAAATGAGGAATTTGGGAGATCTAAGGGATGGGAAGCATTTGATAAGATATTTTAAGGATAGGGGAAGGTGTATGAACATCTGGATACAAATTTTGCCGATGATTTGACCGTCCAAGAGAAATTAGCTTTAAAACCCTAGGAAAGGCAAATGACCTTACCTAGGCTCCACTGAAGCATGGATAAGCTGTAAAATGACCCTATGAAACTTGACATAATGATGGCAACCCTCTGAATGATGATAGACTCAGCTGAACAATGACATGGACTGACATTTGGACAACTTTGAAAAGTGTGAAAGCAAACCCTAGATCTAATGCCTAATGATCAAATTTTGCTTGAAGACTCACTGAAATGACAAAATTTGACCTTGACACTCTGAGACCACTTTGTAAGAGCATATTTGATCACTGTAGGAAGGCTGGAAAGACTGACACTAACATAGTTGAAGAAGGATCTCCAAAGACAAAAGTCTGAAGAATTGGATTTAAGAGACTTACACTACTAAAGTCTTTTGATCTAATTTTTTTTATTTCATTTTTATTTCTATTTTTGTAGGCTTAACATTATGGTGTTATTCTAGGTTGTCATTGATGTCAATATAGCGGTGTTTGTGATGGCAAATTCTTTAATACATGATTGCCCATTGATGCCCATTGATCATAATGCTCATAGTGATGAAAGTTTGATATATGATGATATGATGAGATGGAGGACCCAAGTGGATTGAATATATATATATATATACAGAATAGAAGCAGTAGATCCGTGAAGCAACTGAGCAAGAAACCAAAGAGGAGAAGCCATTGTGAAGGCAAAGAGTAAGAAGAAAAGTTTATCCAAAGCCATCAAAGAAGCAAGTCATCAGAGCAAGAGAAGCAGGTTATCGCATATGCCCAAGGGTAAGTGTTATCGAAAGAACAAAGAGCAACAACGATAACAGAGGAGTAAAGAAGAAAACATCGAAGGAGCCATATCGGAAGTATCACATGTAATATATGCCCAAGAAGAACCGATAGGAAGAAAATAGCAGAGGAGCATAAACAGAGTTATAAGAGGTCACAGGAAGATAAGCCATAGGAGCAACAGCTATCGGAAGAGCGAGGGTAAGAGTGTATGTCTGTTTTGATCGTGGCTGAAGGCCCACACTAAATCCTAGTTGTCGATCTCATTTTCAACGCTTACGTCACAGTCAATGGCGGGGGTTAAGCCTATTTTTAACCCGTGTGCTAGTTGAAATCCCACAGGCTGTAGATTTGATGACCTCATATATCCAATGGATATCGGGTCACAAAATGATCGGACGTTAATCTCAAAAACGGACCCGACCTTTTATAGATCAAGGACTTATAATCCTTATCGGCTTCGTAAAGGTGGTTAAGTGTCACGCAAGTTCCTCGGCTGATACTGTTATGAACCATTGGATCTAGCGCGCCTTGATCAAATGGTGGAGTATCTGCGATTGGGTTTGTTCATTGGGTGGATCAACGACTATCAGATTAATGATGAGATCAACGGTGGAGAATTAATTCGATAAGGCTTGGGACTAAGTGGACCTGAGAAATTTATGGGCACGGGTTTATTTTATTTAGGGTCTGGTCTTGTGCATTCAGGTGGGACCGACTTTTGTTGGCGGGTTTTGTGTTAAAGTGTTGCTTGGTGATTGGTCAGGACTTTGTTTAAAACCCACCAATGTAAACACTTCCGATTTGTATTTATCGCATATCGAGGAGTCTTAGGAATAACTCTGATTCTTCATGAAGTTGCGATTGGATTAAAGGTGATGACGTGGCATGTGGGACCTCCATGTGGGTATAGCATCTCTTATATGGTTTTCCGTGAATAATCAAGTCTATGGATAAAATAATCTCCGATATATATTTTTAATATACAAGTCGGCCTCCCTCCAATAGACGTGTCCTTTGGTCATTGGTGAAACTCGTATAAAAATGAGTTTAAACGCTTCAATTCTGAGTAAGCCGAAGGCAGCCGAAGAGAAAGAGGAAGCTAAAGGAACGGAAGAAAAAGGAAGCTGAAGAGACAGAGGAAGCCGAAGGAACAGCAGTTGAAAGAAGGAAGTCGAAAGGTTTAGCAGAAGAAAAAGGAAGCCAAAGGTCGAGCGAATGAAAGATCAAGAAGTCGAAAGGTTGAGAAGCCAAAGGTCTAGCAGACGATAAAGTTATAAAAAAAGTCGAAGATCGAGTGAGAAAGAAAGTAGTTGTAGGTCCAGTAGGACAGAAGGAAGCTGTAGGTCCAGCAGCACAGAAGGAAGCCGTAGGTCGAGCAGGACAAAAGGAAGTCGAAGGTCCAGAAGGACAAAAGGAAGCCGAAGGTCCAACAGTACAAGAGGAAGTCAAAGGATGAAGCAATTTTGTTGATTGGGTTAATCTTTGAAAGGCTCGGACCTATGATGAATTAATCAATTACATAACACAACCTGAAGAACAATTCTGTGAAGGGGAAAATAAAGTTTTATCTGACATCGTTTGAAGGGAGCAGTAGCCAGCACCAGCATTGAAGCATTCGTGAGTCTGGTTCTGGGAAGTAAGAGATCGCAATAGCAAGAACAGTGAGAATAAGTCACTCCTGAAGCAGTTACTCCTGAAGCAGTCACTCCTGAAGCAGTCAATCCTGAAGCATTTACTATGACAATGAGAACAGGGGCTTGAAACAGAGAGTTGTTTTGTGCAGAGCTTACTGCAGTTCATTGTAGACACATTGAAGTTGTGTAAAGACTATTGTAGATCATGATGGATATTTGAAATCATCATGAGGTAACTTTGCAGACTTTGTGGGCAATATGAAGAGTTGTGAAGACTCCTTCATATGAAGACAAGTTGTCATTGATGATGTAGCATGGAGACTACAGTGAAGCTGTAGATTGACAGAATTCAGTGAAGAAAATGTTGGGAGAAGAGAATAACTACCAAACATATCTAGACAAAATATAGCAATGAGTTGGAGCCCAGAGGGTTGGTGCCTTGATGGTTGGAGCCTCAAACAAACAAAGTTGGTGCCTTGACAAGATAGGGTTAGAGCCCTTGGAGTTGGTGGCTCAGAATTGCAAGGATTGATGTCCTTGGAGTTGGTGCTCCTAAACACAAGGTTGGCTCCTTGAGAAGATAGGGTTGGAGCCTCACAAATGACCAAGTTGGTGCCTGGAAACAGATTGGAGCCTTATATATATTGTATCTGATTTATTGTAAAGATTATATTAATAAAAGCATTTATCCCTATTATTCATTTTGTGTTCTAAATATAAATGATTTAACTAGTAAAAATAACAATTGAAAAGAAATACTGACTCACCCCCCCTCTTAATATTTCCAACAATTGGTATCAGAGCCAGAACCTTCACTCAAAGCCTAACAGCTTGAAGGTTGATCATTAGAACACAAATTGGGAAGCCAAGGAAGAAAGTCTCCAATCCTCCTAAAGATGTGTCTCCCTATACCACTGAAATAGAAGTCAATCAATTTGTGAATGCTCCATAGTTCAATGGAAACTTTGATATATGGGAAGCAAGAATGAGGAATTTCTTAAAGACTCAAGGCATTGAAGTATGGGAATCAGTAATTATTGATAACATGATGAAATGAGAATCCAAGGAGTACAATGAAAAAGCAATGAAGACAATATTGAATGGGCTACTAGATTCTATAAAGAACAATTTAGGAAAATGTTTGTCAGCAAAGGATATATGGGACAAACTTCATGATCTTCACTCAAAAGGAGCATTGACAATGATCTATAGTCAAGAAAATGATGGAAAACAAGAAGAAAATCCAGAGCCAGTGAAGGAAGCTGAAGATAAGATTGATGACATCAAGGCTAAAGAAGACTTAGAAAATGAAGAGAATGAAAAGGACTTTGTAGAAGATCTCCTCACTAAACTTATGGCTTGCATGGAAGAGATTATCAATTTGAAAAAGGAAAACAAGGAACTTAATAAGAAAGCACTAGCTGGTGACCAAGACCAAACAAGGAAGAAAGTTGACCTTGTCAAGCTTCAAGTACAAGAAAGGGATGAAGAGCTTGCCAAGTTTAAGAAGGAATTTCATCAAAGCAAAAGAAAGCATCATGAAGAAGTCATATTCAAGAAAAATCAATTGGATAAAGCAAAGAAACGGGAAGATACCTTTTCAAGTCAACTTGAACAAAGGCACAAGAGCTTGAACAAACTTGAAGAAGAGATTGGTCAGTACAAGGTAGAGGTCTCCTCTCTCAAATCTCAACTACAAGAAGCAAGAAAGTTAGCACAAGGAGTTGAGAAGACAATGGAAGCATTGGCAATCATAGAAGGACAGGTTGATGAAGCAGAAAAGGAGAGAAACACCATGATATGTCAACTAAAAGCAAAGGATGGAGAAATCTTCAAATTAAAATCTAACATCAACCTTCTCAAGGTCGAAACATGTAAAGCTACAAGAATCAAGGAAGAAATGGAGAGCAGTCTAGCAAAGGAAAATGAAGAAATCTTCAAAATGAAGTCAAATATCATCTCCCTTAAATTAGAAGCAAATGAAGCAATACGTATCAAGGAAGAAATTGAGAAACAACTTGCTAAGAAGAATAATGATTGCGAAAGATTGGAAGAAGAGATTGTCTCCCTCAGGAAAAAGGTTGAAGGGATGGACAAAATCTTGAAGAGCTCTCAAGCCTTGGATGACATGCTCAACCATCAAAGATCTCCATTTGATAAATCAGGTCTTGGCTATGAAGGAGAATCCTCAAGAAATAATGATAATGCTTCAAAAAAAAAGGATGTGAGGAAGCCAGAAAGAAATGTTGATTCTCCCAGTTCTAGCAAAGGCAAGGATAAGAGTCAAGGCAACAATGAAGGAAATCCTATTCCAAGAAGAAATGCAGATGATGTCAAGGATGCAAGAAGAAATGGTTATAATCAAAGGATCTCAAGGCAAAAAGGCTTCAAAAGTACATTAAAGAAATCTCGATCTCCCAGGTACCAAAGTTTATTTCTTGGTTATTGTTATTCTTGTACGAACTTTGAACACATGGCAAAAGATTGTAGGGCATATCATAAAGATAAATATAATGGTCCCCGTTAATCTCTGAGAAGCAATTTTGCAAGAAGAATTCATGAATACTTATTCAAGAACAAATAGAGTGCTTCAAGTGTCATAACATTGGTCATATGGCACGTAATTGTAACTTGATTTGGGCACCTTCTCAAGCTAGAACTATGCCAAAAAAGAAAGTTATACAAGTATAGAGAAGAAAGCAAATACAATCTGAAAAACTCCTAAGCTCTCCAGCCAATAACACATGTTGTTGACTTGATGAAGATATTCTTGATATTTCGAGAGTTTGATGATGGGATTCTGCGAAAAAGAGACCATGTATACAGTTAGAGGGAGCTTGTGATTCTTGATCATTATTGCAGAAGCTATTCGTGAAAGGGTCCTTATGAAATCTTTGATGAACTATATTAACAATCATTCTTTGATAAAGATCATTTCTCAAGAGCACTACATTGAAGAAAATGATCTTGTAACCATTCTAGGCACTGTTGTTGAAGATGTTTTCCGCTTGATCACTAAGCAGAAATTGGAGCAGCAGAGAAGGTCATCTAATGCTAATAAGGAAAATAACTATGTTGTTGTTATTACAGATGTTAAATGTCTCGACTCAGGGATTTGATGTGAGAACAGGTAAATTATGAACACAAATAGAGGCAACCTTCAAACAAACAAGATACATCTGGGAATGAAGCTTGAAGCAAGAGCAGTTGGCAGCATCTAACAAAACTAAAGCATTGTAGAAAGATGCCTATCAGTAAAAAGAATTTAAAAGACAATCACAGATTGGATATGAAAATCTGCTAGTGGAGATAACTTGCAGAGACTTATACAAGAACACCAGGAAAAGATGGCTCATGAAAAGGACTACAGAAAGGAGAATGTTGTGCAGTCGAATATAGCTCAGTAACTTAAGGAGAAGCACAGACATACAAAGGAACTTGGATATGAAGAAAATGCCAATTTCAATGGCACTTTCTCTTGATACAGACTGTGAAGACCCCTAATTCTGACTATGGAGACAAGAAGCATTGAAGTGGAGCATATTTAAGCATTGTTGAAAGCATTATGAAGGAGTTCTGAGACATGAAGTGGAGATAATGTGCTATTGATAATGAGGCAGCAATCCTTCTATCTTGAGTAAAAAGAAGAGCACCATGACAAGGGGAGTAACATACCCATGAAGATCTACTATTCATAAAGAACAGAAGCAGTTCGACAGGAGGAGTCCTTGTGCACTCCTTTGCCATTAATGTCAAAGGGGGAGAGAAGAAGAATATTGCCATCAATGAAAAAGGGAGAGATTGTTAATCTAGGTTGTCATTGATGTCAATATAGAAGTGTTTGTGATGGAAAATTCTTTGATACATGATTTCCCATTGATCATAATGCTCATAGTGATGAAAGTTTGATATATGATGATATGATGAGATGGAGGACCCAATTGGATTGAATATATATATATAGACAAAATAAAAGTAGTAGATCCATGAAGCAATAGGAGTAAGAAGCCAAAGAGGAGAAGCCATCGTGAAGCCAAAGAGTAAGATGAAGAGTTTATTGAAAGCCATCAAAGAAGCAAGTCATCAGAGCAAGAGAAGCAAGTTATCGCATATGCCCAAGGGTAAGTGTTATCGAAAGAACAAAGAGCAATAGCGATAACAGAGGAGTAAAGAAGAAAACATCGGAGGAGCCATATCAGAAGTATCGCATGTAATATATGCCCAAGAAGAACTGATAGGAAGAAAACAGCGGAGGAGCATAAATAGAGTTATAGGAGGTCACATGAAGATAAGCCACAGGAGAAACAGCTATCGGAAGAGCGGGGGTAGGAGTGTACGTCTGTTTTGATCGTGGCTGAAGGCCCACACTAAATCCTAGCCGTCGATCTCATTTTCAACGCTTACATCACAATCAACGGCATGGGTTAAGCATATTTTTAACCTGTGTGCTAGTTGAAGACCCGCAGGCCATAGATTTGATGACCTCATATATCTAATGGATATCAGGTCACAAAATGATCAGACGTTAATCTCAAAAACGGACCCGAACTTTTATAGATCAAGGATTTATAATCCTTATCGGCTCCGTAAAGGCGGTTAAGCGTCGCACAAGTTCCTCAGTCCATACCATTATGAACCATTGGATCCAGCGTGCCTTGATCAAACGGTGGAGGATCGGCAATTGGGTTTGTTGATCGAGTGGATCAACAACCGTCAGATTAATGATGAGATCAACGGTGGAGAATTAATCCGATAAGACTTGGGACTGAGTGGACCCGAGAAGTTTATGGACACGAGTTTATTTTATTTGGGGTTTGGTCTTGTGCATTCAGGTGGGACCAGCGTTTGTTGGTGGGTTCTATGTTAAAGCGTTGCTTGGTGATTGGTCGGGTCTTTGTTTAAAACCCACCAATGTAAACACTTCCGATTTGTATTTATCGCATATCAAGGAGTCTTAGGAATAACTCTGATTTTTCATGAAGTTGTGATTGGATTAAAGGTGATGACGTGGCATGTGGGACCTCCATGTGGGTATAAAAGCTCTTATATGGTTTTCTGTGAATAATCAAGTCTATGGATAAAATACTCTCCGATATATATTTTTAATATACAAGTCGGCCTCCCTCTAATAGACGTGTCCTTTGGTCATTGGTGAAACTCATATAAAAATGAGTTAAAACGCTTCAGTTCTGAGTAAGCCGAAGGAAGCTGAAGAGACAGAGGAAGCCGAAGGAACGGAAGAAAAAGGAAGTTGAAGAGACAGAGGAAGCCGAAGGAACAACAGTTGAAAGAAGGAAGCCGAAAGGTTCAACAGGAGAAAATGGAAGCCAAAGGTCGAGCGAACTAAAGATCGAGAAGTCAAAAGGTCGAGAAGCCAAAGGTCTAGCAGACGATAAAGGTACAAAAGAAGCCAAAGATCAAGTGAGAAAGAAAGTAGTTGTAGGTCTAGCAGGACAAAAGGAAGTTGTAGGTCCAGCAGGACAGAAGGAAGTCGCAGGTCCAGCAAGATAGAAGGAAGCCGAAGGTCTAGCAGGACAGAAGGAAGCCGAAGGTCCAGTAGGACAGGAGGAAGCCGAAGGATGAAGCAATTTTGTTGATTGGGTTAATCTTTGAAAGGCTCGGACCTGTGATGAATTAATCAAGTACCTAACGCAACCTGAAGAACAATTTTGTGAAGGGGAAAAATAAAGTTTCATCTGACATCATCTGAAGGGAGCAGTAGCCAACACCAGCATTGAAGCGTTTGTGATTTTGGTTCTGGGAAGTAAGAGATCGCAATTGCAAGAACAGTGAGAAGAATTCACTCCTGAAGCAGTCACTCCTGAAGCATTTACCGTGATAGTGAGAACAAGGGCTTGAAACAGAGAGTTGTTTTGTGCAGAGCTCACTGCAGTTCATTGTCGACACATTGAAGTTGTGTAAAGACTATTGTAGATCATGATGGATATTTGAAATCATCATGAGGTAACTTTGTAGACTTTGTGTGGGAAATATGAAGAGTTGTGAAGACTCCTTCATATGAAGATAGGTTGGCATTGATGATGTAGCATGGAGACTACAGTGAAGCTGTAGATTGATAGAATTCAGTGAAGAAAATGTTGGGAGCAGAGAATAACTACCAAACATATCTAGACAAATTATAGCAGAGGGTTGGTGCCCTGATGGTTGGAGCCTCAAACAAACAAGGTTGGTGCCTTGACAAGATAGGGTTGGAGCCCTTGGGGTTGGTGCCTCAGAATTGGAAGGATTGGTGTCCTTGGAGTTGGTGCTCCTAAACACAAGGTTGGTGCCTTGAGAAGATAGGGTTGGAACCCTAGAGGTTGGAGCCTCACAAATGACCAAGTTGGTGCTTGGAAACAGATTGGAGCCTTATATATATTGTACCTGATTTATTATAAAAATTATATTAATAAAATCATTTATCCCTATTTTTCATTTTGTGTTCTAAATATAAATGATTTAACTAGTAAAAATAACAATTGAAAAGAAATACTGATTCACCCCCCCTCTCAATATTTCCAACATATGGAAAAACATTTTTATTTGTTCTTAAAGTTATAGGTATCCCTCAAGCTTGGAGGGAGCCCTCATCAACCTCCAAAGATAAGTATCCTATTACCATTTTCATTTTTAGTTTTCCTTACTTATCTAGTTTTGTTTAAATACTAATCACACTTCTCCTTTTATTTCCTTGCTTAGGAAAACTTGTTAAAGACTCGAGGAAGGTCTCACAGAGCAAAGTATTAAAAGTACAAGGCTTGTTAAGAGATAAGAGGTATGTTTTGAATTACAAGTTCTTGCTCTCTCCATATTCATTCTTGATAAACTATTACTAACATCTTTTTATCTAGCTCTCTTGAATCTTAAATATTCTTGATTAGGTGATTCATCATTAGATAAATCTACCCTCCTTATATCTCAGATTGCTCTTGTGAGACCCTAGAAAGGTTCATTGTGAAAAACCCTAACTTAAGGGTATGTCGATGATTATCTATGAAACCCTAATCTTCTTAGGGTTATTGTTGAAATAAAATGGTTGATGTTTTGATAAAGTCTAAAGTAATTGACTAATGCTTCGATAATGTCTTGTTTGGGGTTTTGGTATGGTTATGGAAACTCTAACTTGTTGGGGTTGAATGGTAATGTCTGAAATCTCAAGCCTTTGAAGTATTGATAATTTAGGATTTACTATATTTTGTGTTGAAACCCTAGAACTTTAGGGTTTGGTAGAATGTATAAGCAAGACCCTTATAATGATTTTAAAATGATTTCCTTGGGATGTGTGTGTTCGATCAAACCCTAGTCTAATCAAGTTTGTTATATGCCTAACTCTTATTGATATTGGTGTAGTTGGGTTTTACTAACACATGTTATGAATTTCTTGTGCATGATGATGGAATCCTAGATGTATGAGTTGACCTAATTGTTGATGGTCATGAGTTGTAGGGTTTGGAACTAAGCCCTAGTCGAAGTTTGTTTCTCTAGGATGATAGTATTTGTGAATTCTAGGGTTTTGAAGTTAAACTTTAGTAGAAGTGAAAATCTATTATATATGATGACAATATGATACTTTGAGATTTGTGTAAGATTGTTGAAATATGAGTTTCAGTTGTGATTGATGTTTGATTGAGAAAATCTAGGGTTTGCAACAAACCCTAGTGGAAGCTAATCATGTTATTAGTTGATTTGTGATTGGTTTTGATTGTCAAATCTCATGTATGAAACGTAGGGTTTGTATGAAATCCTAGTAGGATGTCTAACATATGAATTCTGAAGTTGTTAGATATATTGTAGATCTATGTTTGTTTGTATTGTTTCTAGGGTTTGCAATATGTTGTAGTAGCATATGTCATACCTTTGGAAGAAACATTGAAACCCTAGATGTAATGAAAGTTATGAAATGCTCGAAGCCTTGATGTAGTCTAGGGTTTATGACAAAATCCCTAGCAAGAAGTTGAAGAGTATGTGTCTCTTGTTTGTAACTAAGTTTGGGCATCTGATATATAAAGTTGAATGCTTTTGTGATTTTGATATGGTTAATTTCATGCTTCTATAGGTTTGGTTGTACTTGCTATCTAAGTTGTGCAAGTACTTGATCTTCAAGATAGTGAAGATGTTCGTAAAGAAAAGTTGATGTGATAAGCATAATGTGAATAATGCTAATAAATCCATGAAAGATTCTCTAGTGTCGTAAAGAAGAAATATAACTCCCTAAGTTAACAGGGAGCCTGGATGAAATCTCCTTAGGTTAATAAGGAACTTGATTGATATAGTCACCACCCTCAGAGGAGCGAGATGATATAGCCTTTGAGAATTTCATATATAATGCAGCCACCAAGTTTAGTTACCGCACTTAAAGGCGCTTTATTCAAGTGGATATGTTGCTACTTCAGCAATCGAAGGGAAGCTGGGACAGAATAGAGGTATGAAAAAGAAGGGTAGGTTGGGTCATTGGTGGTTGAGATGCTTCTAGGTAATCTAAGTCTATTGGGTACGCATAATATATCATATAATATCCTACCTCCACCTTAAATGCTCCTACCTCCATAGCTACGTGGTAGGATAGCATCATGAGGAGGAACATGTTGATGTGAATGTGCTGACGAGTAGGGGGTACTTATCCCTGCTTGAGACATAGGGTCATATGGATCCGAAGGCAAGTAAGAGTATGAAGGACTGGTCTACCATGACCTTAAAAGTCAACAAAGTTTCAATGTGGGGGGGGGGACCTTCACACTACTAAAGCGGCTACACACTAAGCCTAGTCATCCATTCATCCTCATCCTCATTCATACTCCTCCCAAACTCCACCTCTAACCTCACCTCCATAATCTCAATCATTTGTCAAGACACTTCGACGAACTGTGGAGATTAGCACCACAACTATGTTGAAAAGTGTAACTAGGTTCAGTCTTCATAATGACATGTGTAATTGTGATTTTAATGTAATTGTTGTAAAGAAGAAAAATAAAATGATTGTATGCTTGCTTCACAGGTTTCATGAGCAAGAGATTTTATTTTTAGATGGCTCCCACTGTGAGCCTTTAGGATTTGTCATAAAAGTAAAAAGATTCAATGTCATGTATGGAGAGCCCTCCTTGGGCATGTTACAAATGTATACAAGTCTATAGGATTGTCAAATAGCCCTCCAAGTAAAGTACTTGTTACTCCTCTTCAAGTCATCCTCAAGTCAAAGAGAAGAATTCATGTTCGCTCACCTAAATGGCGACACACCTACTCAGTTTCATGGGTCGATTTATTTAGATGGGACAACCACTATAAATAGGAATGTAGGGTATTCGCCTTTCCACAATGAGTAAGTTTGGATATATCTTTGAGACTTTTGGGTGGACAGTTGCAGTGATAAGTTCAAATGTAATAACATAAAGAACTCGGATAGGAGATAAAGGAACAATGAAGAAGTTTAAAGGCTAATCACAAGAACAATAGTTCAGGTTTCAGAGGGAAAGTCTCGATGCCACAACAGAAGATCACAGATCGGAAAAGGGTATATAAACACAGTTCAGTGCTATAATGACACCACAATTCGATGTTATGTATAAACTACAGTTTAGTGCTTTGATTCAATTTAAGATCTCTCACAATTTTGATACTATCTCCTTTAGTCAAGATCTCAATGCAATCTTTGGTTTTGGTGTCACCACAATAAGATGATCTTGGTGACAATGATTAGATCTTTGTGGTGGAAATGTCTTATTGCTAAGAAGGTCAAAATGGAAAATGAGTCGAGAAGAGGAAAGAGCAGAAGACAGTCAAGAGAACTTGTGTCTTGGTCTTGGAGTGGCAACTAGGTTAAGGATCTTGGTCTTGGTATTCGTCAATTGGAATCTCTATAAGAAGAATTTATGCGAGTTTTCCTCTCAAAGAGTGAGATGTTTTGGCCTTGGCTCCTAGCCTACATTTTGTGTCTCCTGTCTATCTTGTTTATGCATTGGTAGTTGTTTGATGAATAAGAACAATAATAATCTAAGTATGAATAAGATCATAATCTAAAGAAATGAAAAAAACTCACAAGCAGTTACTAATCAAAGAGAAATCACCTAACTATTGATGCCCTAGATTTCTCAACATGGTATCCAAGCTAAGGTGACAATTAAGGAAGGGCATCTTATCAAATAAACACTCAAGGATTGAGTTTCAAGAAAGGGATCAAAGCAAGTTATCAAAGTGAAGTCGAGATATACATCAAAGTATCAAACCCTAGATAGAAGAAGAAGTCTACTCCAGCAAAAGTTTTGGATCCTCTAAGCCATCATTAAAAGACCACAAAGACTCTCATCAAGTTGAAGAGATCTACAATGCAAGGTTGCCCAAAGTATAGACATCCAAGAGAAGAAACCCTAGAAGTATTTTTGGGATTTGCACTCATCCACCACCGAAGAGGTCGAAGTATCTTGAAGCCGAGAAGTCTAAAGACATTGTCATCATCTTCAAAAGTCTATAAGGAAAGTTCCCTCTCATTGAAGCAAGGACCCCTCCTTTATCCTTAAAGAATATCATCCGAGGAAGCATCAAAACATGCTCATTAATCACCATCAACAAAGGGAGCTAGATCAAAAGGCATTGTCATCATAAAAGGGGCAATCTCCTTTTATTGAAGAAGGGATTTCATTTGGAAGAATATCATCCAAAAAGGCACTAATACATATTTTTCAACCACCACCATAGGGATCAAGTTGAAGATTTCATCTTCACTTGTCAAGTGAGTATCTTTTATTCTATAATCTAATCTAGTAAAATGACTTCATTTTGCAAGGAGATCTATAAGTTGGTTGGGTCATCGAACTTCGTTGCATGGAAAAGGAGGATAGACAGAGTCCTAAAATAAAGTGAAGTCATTAATCATATCTATGGAAAAGTCTCCAAACCATCTTAAGGTCAAGCATCATCTGAATACATGGAAAAGGATCAAAGGGCTCAAGGGATTCTTATGAAATCAGTCAAAGGTCCCCTCATTTCCCCATATAGCAGGATTGGAGACATCAAAAGAGATATATGATAAAGTTGGTAGAACTATTCTCTAAAGATGTGATAAGAAAGGTCATATCGTTTAGATCTGATCTACATAAGTTGAAGGGATCAAAGGATGAAGGGATATCTTCATAAGATCTCAACTACATGGTCTAGGAGAGATGATATCTGATAAGGAGATAATCCTCATTGTTGTAAATGCACTAACTACTTAACAAGGTAACAAATGTTTATGAGGATAAGAAGGCTATCCCATTCAACAACTTGTGGTTTCTATGCAAGATCGAAGAAGACAGGTTGAGGGAAAAAAGTATTCAGACATTTTTCGAAAGGAAAGAAGAACATAGCTAAGATTCAATGCTATGAGAATTTAAGGAAATATTATCCTAAGCTCAAGTAGGGAAATAACAAGGAAGATATAGAAGAAGTCCATTTCATCAAAGAAGTGGAGGAAGCAGAAAGAAGGAAAAGAATTAGAAGCAAGATCTTGTGACATCACCATAGGGAAACATGAGGGATAGCTAGAACAAAATCTATGGCAGTCAAATATGAAGGATATAGCTCTTGGGAACCTCATTGGAAACTTAAGGAAAGGAAGAAGTCATCCAGGACAAGGCTCATAATACATCAAAAGGTAACATCTTTTGGATGGGAATATGCAAGATCGTCAATATTCTCTGATGTAATCTTCATTGGAAGGCTCACGAATCTAGAGAGGAAGCAAGTGTTTCATCTAGAACTCCAACTTGTGGAATTCATGGGATGATAGTATGATGACATAAGAGATAAAGCATATCAAGGGGTTAAAGCTCTTTTCAATCAAGGAAGTTGTTGAAAGAAGCCTAGATGACCTAAAGGTAAATGAGATATGTATGCTTGTATTCAATACTATAAATTCATGGCATATGGTTGCAGGAACATGGATCACTGCTCTATCTTGAGAAGCATGATCAAAGTAAAAGGATCTTGTCCTTTGAAAGGATGCAAGAAGGCATAGATCACACTAGATCAAATCAACATAATATGTCCTCAAATGAAAAAGAGGTATTTGATAGTAATTAGAGGAACTCTGATTGGAAGTTCCTGGGAATGAAATATGTGAAGAAAGGAAGGAAGAGATCGTGGATTGTGCAACCATAAAAAAAAAAGGCAATTAACATTCGAGAACTAGAAGATTTGACTATGAAATCTCCCGAAAAGATATGAAGACTCTGATGGAGATCTAAAAAAGATGGAGACCCTTGAAAATGGATATCTTTGGGAGATATGTCAACATGTATGTAGGATGATGATGCAAATTGGAAGATGTCATGATGAAAGAACGTAACAAAGATAATTTTGACTTAAGTGTTCATTTCTTATTTTTGAACAAATATCTGGATGGGTTTATGCAGGTCTACCAAGGGAAGAACTGTGGATGTCTTCCAAGAGGACCATATAGAAGGATGTAAGATCCTTCCGGAAAATATGGCATGAAAAAGGTAGCATGACATGAAGCAAGGCCAGACGTAGTCTGATGGATTGCTTTCTGATGAAAGGAGTGATGACATGACTAACTCGTGGACGAAAGTGATGGATGGTTTGTGCCTTATGAAGAAGTCCCAAAAGATGAAGACTCCTTGACAAAGAAATTCATGGCATCAAAGGAAGGAGCTCTTCAAGCAGTTGGTTATCTTTTTATCTCCAACTGAGGAGTTGTTGTAGGTCCCTAATTAAGAGGGAGCTTGGAAGCAATTTTCTTACTAGGAAGAAAATTGGGAATTCCTAAGCCAAGGGAGAGCTTAGGTACATTCCTTCTGTAGGAATGAGTACATTCCTTTATAGGAATAGATATGTCCTCCCTAATTGAGAGGGAGAGATAGACACATCATTCTAGTCTTCACCTAGGAAGACAAAATGGAGGATTGGGTAATCATCTAGCATCTGATGCTCTTTGAGGATGAGATAAGGCATCCAATAGTCGTAGAGGACTGATATTCTTTGAGGACTGGGTATCCAAGATAAGAATAGTCCTGGTAGAACACACCCTAAGAACTCGGGTGGGGTATGTTCTAGGAGCGACAATGATTAGGGTGTCTATAAATCATTAGTCTCGCCAGCATTAAGCTCAGATCTTGTGGAGAGAGAGTTGTTAGTCTAGGCCTTGATATGTGACAATGTTGGTTGATGTGATGTTGTACAGATGAGTTACCAATCTGATTCTTCTTATAAGAAATTCTTCAGATTGAGAATGACCAAGTACCATTATGAATACCTCCTTAGTTAAGAGGGAGTGTTGAAAAGTGTAACTAGGTTCGGTCTTCATAATGACATGTGTAATTGTGATTTTTATGTAATTGATATAAAGAAGAAAAATAAAATGATTGTATGCTTGCTTCATGGGTTTCATGAGCAAGAGATTTTATTTTTAGATGGCTCCCATTGTGAGCCTTTAGGATTTGTCATAAAATTCAAAAGAGTGAATGTCGTGTATGAAGAGCCCCTCTTAGGCATGTTACAAATGTACACAAGTCTATAGGATTGTCAAATAGCCCCCCGAGAAAAGCACTTGTTACTCCTCTTCAAGTCAGCCTCAAGACAAAGAGAAGAATCCATGTCGACTCACCTAAATGGAGACACACCTATTTGATTTCATAGGTCGACTTATTTATATGGGACAACCACTATAAATAAGCATGTAGGGTATTTGCATATCCACGGTGAGTAAGTTCGGATATATCTTTGAGATATTCAGGTGGACAGTTTCAGTGGTAAGTTGAGATGTAATCACAGAAAGAAATCGGATAGGAGATGAAGGAACAACAAAGAAGTTTAAAGACTAATCACAAGAACAATAGTTCGGATTTCAGAGGGAAAGTCTCGATGCCATAGCAGAATATAATGGATCGGACAAGGGTTATAAACACAGTTCAGTGCTATGTCTAAGCTACAGTTCAATGCTTTAATTCAGTTTAAGATCTCTCATAGTTTCGGTACTATCTCCTTCGGTCAAGATCTCGATGCAATATTTGGTTTTGGTGTCACCACAGTAAGATGATCTCAGTGACAATGATTAGATCTCAGTGGTGGTAATATCTCAGTGCTAAGAAGGTTGAAATGGAAGATGAGTCGAGAAGAGGAAAAGAGCAGAAGATAGTCAAGAGAACTTGTGTCTTGGTCTTGGAGTGGAAACTAGGTCAAGGGTCTTGGTCTTGGTATTTGTCAATTGGAATCTCTATAAAAAGAATTTGTGTGGGTTTTCCTCTCAAAGAGTGAGAGGTTTTGGCCCTAGCTCATAGCTTACATTTTGTGTCTCTTTCCCATCTTGTTTATGCATTGGTATTTGTTTGATTAAGAATAACAATAATAATCTAAGTAAGAAAAAGATCCTAATCTAAAGAAATGAAAAACACTCACAAGCAGTTACTAATCAAAGAGAAATCACCTAACTATTGATGCCCTAAATTTCTCAACGTGTTATTCCTGGATGCCTACGATCCCAAACCTAACTTGTAGAACAAGTCAACCTCAAGTTTATAAATGTCTTGGTCCCAAGAAATATAATATAATATTATTATATTATAATATAATAGTCCCCCACCAATAAAATAAATCAATATAGTGTGATAGGTGGATTATCCTATCTAATTATTATATGTATGATTGGGGAATGAATAGAGTATGTATGCTGGTCGATCGTGGTTGATGGTGTTAGCAATTATGGAAAAACATTTTTATTTGTTCTTAAGGTTATAGGTATTCCTCAAGCTTGGAGGGAGCCCTCATCAACCTCCAAAAATAAATATCCTATTACCATTTGCATTTTTAGTTTTAGTTTTCCTTACTTATTTGGTTTTGTTTAAAATACTAATCACATTTCTCCTCTTATTTCCTTGTCTAGAAAAACTTGTTAAAGACTCGAGGAAGAAGGTATCACAGAACAAAGCATTATGTTAAGAGATAGAGGTATGTTTTGAATTACAAGTTCTTGCTCTCTCCATATTCATTCTTGATAAACTATTATTAACATATTTTTATCTAGTTCTCTTTAATCTTAAAGATTCTTGATTGGGTGATTCATCATTAGATAAATCTACCCTCCTTATATCTCTTATTGCTCTTGTGAAAACCTAGAAAGGTTCATTGTAACTTATGGGTATGTCAATGATTATGTGTGAAACCCTAATCTTCTTAGGGTTATTATTGAAAGAAAATGTTTGATGTTTTGATAAAGTCTAAAGTAACTGACTGATTCTTTGATAATGTTTTGTTTGGGGTTTTGGTATGGTTATGGAAACCCTAACTTATTAGGGTTGAATGGTAACGTCTAAAATCTCGAGCCTTTGAAGTATTGATAATTTAGAGTTTGTTATATTCTGTGTTGAAACCCTAGAACTTTAGTGTTAGGTAGAATGTATAAGCAAAACCCTTATAATGTTTTAAAAATGATTTCCTTGGGATGTGTGTGTCCAATCAAACCCTAGTCTAATCAAGTTTTTTATAAGCCTAACTCTTATTGATATTGGTGTGGTTGGTTTTGACTAACACATGTTATGATATGCTTGCGCATGATGATGGAATCCTAGATGTATTAGTTGATGGTCATGAGTCCTAGGGTTTGGAACTAAGCTCTAGTCGAAGTTTGTTTCTCTAGGATGATAGTATTTGTGAATTCTATGGTTTTGAAGTTAAACCTTAGTAGAAGTGAAAATCTCTGATATATGATGACAATATGATAATTTGAGATTTGTGTAAGATTGTTGAAATATGAGTTTCAGTTGATTGATGTTTGATTAAGAAAATCTAGGGTTTGCAACAAACCCTAGTGGAAGCTATTCATGTTATTGATTGAGTTGTGATTGGTTTTGATTGTCAAATCTCATGTATGAAACCTAGGGTTTGTATGAAATCTAGTAGGAAGTCTAACATATGAATTATGAAGTTGTTAGATATATTGTAGCTTTATGTTTGTTTGTATTGTTTCTAGGGTTTGCAATATGTTGTAGTAGGGTGTGTCATACATTTTTAAGAAACATTGAAACCCTAGATGTAATGAAATTTGTTATGAATTGCTTAGTTATATAGTATTTTGTCACACCTCTTGTTCACTTCCTGTTCTATATCCCGAAGTGCCAAAACATTGACAATTACACAGCGTATCCATCATAATATACAAACCTAAACCTCCCTGAAGAATCAAAGGAAAATTTCCATGAATCCATTCTGAATAAGTTTAACTAAAAACCTATTTTTTAGGGCCAACGCATTTTGCTACACTACCTGCCTGTGCTGATGGTAGGTTGCACAGTTCTACCCTAGCGCTGCCAACACGGGTTTTGATATGAAATCCTGCACTAAACGCTTCTGGCAGGTTTTCCCAAACTAGAGGAGAAGCTTTATGCACTAGAACCTTCGAGAATAGCGAGCTGGATTTTGGTTGTTATTGATATGGTCAAGCTCTCCCATTTGGACCTCTTGATCTTATCATCATGGGCTTTCCCCTTGAAATGTAGGCCCTCCTCCCTCTTTTGTGGATCCCTAACTCCCTCTCCCTTCCTATAAATCCACTCCCTTCCATCCCCAAATGGTTGGTCATTGATTGTTGCATCCCTATGTTGAGATTATGTTTAGATGTTACCCATTCTAGCTTGGAGAAGGAGTGTTTGAAGAGTCTTTGCTTAGACTTGGACATCCACCAAAAGAAGGTCTCCAACATCAAGGCATAGGTCATATGCTTCCCTTTTTGGCTTATTAATATATACATTTGATGTTCACTTTCCATAATTGTGTAAATGTTTATGTTTTTAGCTTAATACTCCTTGATCTATTAAGTAGTTTATGTTTGATGTATGCCATATATGCTCTTGTATCTTGCATAGCACTTTGATCTTCTTTGCAGGTACTCGGACGTAAAGAACATGTAAGGAGTGATGCCTAAAACGAAAGAATCAAAGTCATATCTAAAGGACTGAGTGATAGCATCAGAGTAAGGTAGGCCACTCTCTCTCTCTGCATTTGTTAAACATAAGCTAGGAAAGTGTATGTTAGTTTGTTTAGTTTGTTGCTAGACCCACTCATTGGGCTAGAGGGATTGACTCTGTCCGCAGAGGGATTTACCTTCACAACAAAATGGTGACTCTGTTGAGGAAGCTATAGCCTCTTCATCCTCTTTTCTCATCTGATCTTTTGATCAGTTTGACCGACCATCGAGTTCTAAGTCAGTTTGATTTTGTGTAGGTCTACACAATCATTAATTGCTACCTTAGAGTGCTAAGTCTAGAAGTGTTTGTGGAAATCTTTTTATTTTTTGCCTTATTCCTTGCCCAGTGTGCTTTTTGCTTTGATAGTCTTTCTTCCAACGCGTTTTCTTTTGAAACAGTCGTGTTGACCCCCTGTTCAGTGCCATTTTGGCTGTAACAACCACGTTGATCTCAGAGATTGGCAAAAAACTTAGGGTTTCTCTGTCAAACTCCAGTGTGTCTGAGCCCCTGAGGTCTTGTTTAATCCTGTATGATTGGATTTTTATTTATGTTTTGTTTGGTTACCTATTTTCATTAGCAAATGCTTGTCTTTTTTAGCTTTCAAGTGTTTGAATGAAATTGGATTGATTTTAGGGTTTACAGGTCATTTGATTGTCACTTACCACTTGTAAGGGTCATTGAGTTTGTGGTTTTATAATTGTTTGGGACTGATTTTCTAGTAAAATCATTCAAAGCATTGGTTTGCATTAGTTTTGGTTTACTTTTTGCAAAGTTGCTCTTCAATTGTATTATCTCATCTTGCTTTTGAAAATCATCTTTGATATTCATCAAGCATAGATTTGGTTTGCAAACTAAAAAGAGTGCATTTGTTTATCTGTGCGAAAAATAAAAGTGAAAGACATTTTCATTGAGTGCTTTTGCATTTGTTTTGGTGTTGCTTTGATTGGTGCATCGTTTGAATTAGAATCATTTTGAATCAAAATTTTCATTTTTGCTTTAATTGAAGCTTAATTGCATTAGGGCATCTGAAATCAAAGAGAATGTCATTTAAATAAAGTGCATCTTAGTGAAGTAAAAGTCATTTTTTCTTTCGATAGATTGCATGTTGGATAGTGAAAGTGAAGATTAAGTTTTGCTTTTTCATATTGCATTTGGAAAATAGAAGTTAGTGCACTACAACAAAACCCTGTGATTAGCATCCCTTTTTTCTTCCTTTTTTGCATCTAGAGCCCATTTTTGGTGCTATTTGTGTCCATTTATAAAATATGGTGCAAAAATTGATGCAAAGTTTGCACTGAGTTTTTCACCAAGTCTTACACCAACTTTAGCACCAAGTATTGCAATAGGTTTTGCATCAGGTTTTACACCAGGTTTTATGCCAAGTTTTCTACCAAGTTTTGTGACACCCTTTGCACCATGTTTTGCATCAAGTTTGGCACCTAATTTTGTTTCACCAACTTTTGTATCATTTATTGCATCCACTTTTGCGCCTACACTTGCATCAACTTTTTCATCATCTCTTGCATCCTCTTTTGCATCATTTTTTAAATTACTTTTTGCATCTATTTTTACATCATTTTTTGCATCCCCTTTGCATCAAGATTTGCATCAAGTTTTTTGTCTCATATTACATCTACTTTTGCATCTAATTTTGTTGCATCAACTTTTGCATCATATTTTTCATTCATTGTTGCACCCATGTTTACGTCCACTTTTGCATCCCTTTTTGCATCTTATTTTTCATCTTCATTTGCTTCTTTTTTTGCATCTATCATTACATCCACTTTTGTTGTGACACTATTTGTACCATGTGTTGTACTTACTTTTGTATCCACGTTTGCTTCCAATTTTGCATCCATCTTCGCATCCACTTTTGCATCAAAATATTGCATCTATTTTTGCATCCACTTTTGTGTTGGGTTTTGCATCTCATTTTGCATCATCTTTTGCATCTACTTCCATTGCATCCATATTTTTCATCCAATTTTGTTTCTGCTATTGCACCCTTGTTTGCATCCATTTTTTCATCCCTTATTGCATCTTGTCTTACATCCAAGTTTGCATTATTTTTTTGTGTTTTTTATTACATCCATTTTCTCATCCTCTTTTGTTGTGCCATATCTTGTGCCTATCATTGAAACCCACATTTTCTTCCAATTTTGCATCCACATTTGCATCCTCTTTTGTGTCCAAGTTTGCATCAAATAATTTTTCTATTTTTTGCATCCCATTTTGCATCTACTTTTACATCCACTTCTGATGTGTCCAATTTTGAATCTAATTT
Organism: Pinus tabuliformis; assembly: GCA_031772625.1. Taxonomy (NCBI): domain Eukaryota; kingdom Viridiplantae; phylum Streptophyta; class Pinopsida; order Pinales; family Pinaceae; genus Pinus; species Pinus tabuliformis. The sequence continues at coordinate 2,101,616,472 of CM062816.1, forward strand.
TGTGTCCACTATTGCACCCATGTTTGGTCCATGTTTACATCCATTTTTTAATCCAATTTTGCCTCCTTTTTGCATCCAAGTTTGTGTCTTTTTTTTTGTTCATTGTTGTATCCACATTTATTTCACAACAATTCATGCTAAGTTTTATGCCTACTATTACACCCATGTTTTCTTCCACTTTTTCATCCATGTTTGCACCCTATTTTGTGTCCAAGTTTGCATCAACTATTGCATCTACTTTTTCATCCACTTTTGTGTCAATTTTTCTGTCTTGTTTTGCATCTACTTATGTTGTGTCCACTCTTCATCCAATTTTACATCTATTGTTGCCCCCATTTTTTTTTTAACTTTTGCATCCATTTTCCAACACTCATATAATTTTTGCATTGATGATATTTCTTATGACATTAACAATTATGAACAATTGATGACAATGTCAATAATTATGACGATGATGATAATGAAGATGATGACGATGACATGAATTGTGATTATTATGATAATAAAAATGATGATAAAGATGATGGGGGTTATAATGAAAATGATGATGATGACAATGATGATGGCGATGCTAATGACCTTGGACAATCTTCCCAATTTTTAAATGTTGTCATGGTCATAATCATAATCATTATCTTTAGAGTCATCTTCCAAGTCATCATCATTTGATCATCATTATCATTATTTTCATCTTGGTCATCATCAACAACAATAATGGCATGAATGATGATTATGATGTTCATGATGAAGTTGACAACAATGATGATAGAAATTACATTAATTATGATGATGGGGATGATGAAAATTATAATGATGATGATAATGGTAGTGGTGATGATGATCATCGATCATCTCTAAAAAATAAAGTTGTCATTTCTCTTGCATATATCATGTGTCCTAACAACCCTTTTTGAGCACTCGTAATATTTTTTGGGTTGATGATATTTCTTACGACACCTATAATTATAAACAATTGACAACAATGTCCATAATCATGATGATGACGATGACGACATGAATGGTGATTATGACGATAATGAAATGATGAGATTGATGGTGGTGATGATGATGATAATGAAGATGATGACACTCCCTCTAAACTAGGGAGATACTCATAATGAGACAAAAAAGTACTATCAAGTTGAAATATTCATATAAGAAGGGATCTGGATTGATAAGCATCAACAATGATTTAAATCATCATAGCCAACATTGTCAAAATAGAAAGGCCTTGACTAACAAGTTATAGATCTCCATTAGATCATAGCACAATGTTGGGAGGCATAAATTTGGACACCACTACCTCTTTAGGCACTTACCGCACTAGGATGTTCATCAGGCATGTCCTCACATGATCATTTCCTAATCCACTGTCATAATATTTGACACCAGGAAAAGTCGATCCTCATGACTATTCTTATCTTGGATTAATGTACTTGACTTATGGTGGTTAGTCCTAGTCAAAGCACAAATTCTCAAAGAATATTGGTCCCATCTGTTTATCTAATCCACCATCCTCCCTATTGGTGTCTTTAGTAGGCTTACGACTGTTAGTCTCGGCCATAGTACATGACAAATGGATAATATGGTGTCAATGCTCACTCCCTCTCAACCAGGGAGGAGACATCCATAAGCATAAGCATTTCTCAAGAATACCCATCATTTTCATAGGGAATAACATCATTAATTTTTTTTCATCGCATGACGCCTTTATGATTAAGAATTCATAGATTTGTGGAAAAATATTTTCTCTTTTTGTCATTTGTGATGAAAGAAAATCAAAAAGTGAAAGCCAAAATCATTAAATATACACTATAATGATTTATCTAAGTCTAAACTCTAAGGTTAAAGTGAAAATTTATGTAAATATTATATCTATGAGTTGTTCAAAACTTATGAAAACCTTATTCCCTAAGTCCTATCTATAAGAAAATTCAAAAGAAAGAAAAATAAGGCCCAATGAATGGTAACTCATGTATTCACACCCTCTTTGGAAAACATATGAATATATACACTCCTAGTCACACTTGATCACATGTTTGTGATGGTTAAATCATGAAGTCCTCTTTTCCCCTTTCATTTTCACTTCATCCTTTAAGCACATAATTGAGGATCTAGGGAATTTTTTTTCCTAAGGGTTTCATGTCTACTCCTGGTTTACTTATGTCACACTACAGTCAATCATGTGACGGAGTGAAATACTTAAGTTTGTGGAGTTATTAGAACAGTGTGTTAAGTTAGTCACTACACACACATGTATTACATGTCATTGATCCACATGTGTGGGTTGGATACTCATTGCTTGAGAACTTTAATGGATACTACTTTAGGGCCTTGATGGTATATCTTACAAAATCTCTTGGTAAACATTGTGATTCATCCTTTCTATTCCTCGAGACACTTGATAATATTGAAGTCACTCCCAATAATCCACGGAGATGGGGAGTATAAATTACTTGTGCTGGAAATAGAATTGAGAAATAGAGGTTTTCCATTTGCGATATTGGAGTCATAGACATTGGATACATGGTAGTAGTCCTCGATGTCAATTAACTAAAATTATATTGTCATAATGCGAAAAGAGGTAAACATATTGGTAACCTTGATGTCCTGAACATTCCAAATAATAGCCATTCCACCCAAGTATATCTAATCATCAATCACTACTACTTGGAAATTCCTCCCCCATTTTCTAATTATATGAGGTAGAACCTCACTTAATATTTTTATTTCTTATATCAACATTATTGATGGGTGCTTTGCGTACCATTTTTGTTTTAGGAGTATTTGTTTTCCTTTGCTATTGAGGTCCCTCATGTTCCATGAGACTATTTTCATGGAGAATTTACACAGAAAGGAAGTATAATGTGACTAAAAAAAACATGTTCCAAGATTTAAGTTATTGGACAATGCCACTTCATGACTCCTATATTTCCTTAACCTGGGACTAAATGGTGAACTTGATAGCCTTAAGGGAAATTAACCAATGAAAATCTCAAAAAGAGGTGACTTTTGACTTTATCACATACAAGTTAATATACTAAAAAAACATCCATAAAAATTTCATCAATCAATGAATCTTTAAAAAAATATCCAAAACAATTTCATCAAGCAGTGAAGCATTACATTATAAATTACAATCTATAAACCTTTTGGGAACTTTTTGCTAAACCATGTTCAAAACCAACATATTTAATATTAATATTTAACAATAATATGGAAAATAACACATTTTCATAAATTAAATAACATGTTATCAATCCTAAGAAATGTCACTAACATAAAACTAAAAATCATGCAACTAATGGGAGTGGCCACTCAAGGCCACCATAAGACAATTAATCTATTAAGACAAGGATTAATGGGGAAAGAAATCTACAAAAGACAAAGGCAAACCTATTTTAACTTTATTGTTTTATTAGGTGCAAGTTGAACATCTCAAGATATAATGAAGAGAAGAATTAATTTTATTGCATTAAGAAAACCCAAGCACATTCTATAACTTAGCAAGGAAGAGATGTATAATACCCATCTCAGCGACACAACGCATGACATTAAGTTACTTTTTTATATATAATTTAAACTTATATCATAAAATCACAAATTTAGCATGAATGGATGTTTAAAATCCATTTTTATAAAAAAGAAAATATAATTTTTGTTATAAAAAGAACTAGAAACTAAATATATATTTTTTAGAAAATAAAAAAATATTAAACTAAATATATATTAAAAAAAATGAAACTTAAGCAAATTTTTATTTTTATTTTTATTATTATTTCTTTTAATTTAAAATATTTTTTTGAATTTTTTTAAACACTTCCCTCCATTCTAAGAAGCAAAATAATAATAGAAATAAGGACGGACCAAACATATTCCTTTCCTTGGTAAGTGTTTCTCACCATTCATTCCACTCACTCGAGTTATTTCATAAAACAGAGATAAGTGTTATTTCACACTCTTTAGGCAAAGCCTATTGAGATTATCTTATGATATATCTATTCCTTGATGGAGTCCTTGATATATTGATCAAGTTTTGATTCCTTGGAGATTAATTAGAGCAAAGAACATGAGTACTCTTAATTCCTAATTCAATGCCTCTAATGGTGGACACAAGGCAAGGGAGGGGTTGCTATCATGGTCATAACTCCAAGTTCATTGTCTCTGATGGTGGACGAGGCAAGGGAGGGGGTTGTGGTCATGGTCGTGGTCGTGGAGTTTTCTATTGTACATTATATTTAGAGAGTTCAAAACAATTTGAATGGAATCATTGTCGTCACTAGGTATAATGGATTAAGTGTGATAATGGATAAAATGAAGTAATTATTTGTGAGCATTTGTTCTTGAAAGAACATTAGGATCCATCTTATTATAGAGAAAAGTACATGCATTAAAAACAACTCAATATTTCATGTGACATTCATATTGTATGCGACTTATTTTTCATTAAAAATAATTTACTTTTTCATGTGACATTCTTTTTTTGTTAAGATTTCTTCTATTTCTAATCTGAAGTACAATTGTAAATTGAAATAAAGCTTCCAGTAAATTTTAATTTACCAATTCTACATGGAAATCATAAGAAACCTTCACAATATAATATGAAGAACAAATAGGTACCTACTTCATATGGATTAAAAAATGATTCTACTACTTAATGTGGATTACAAGTGTAATCTTAGTTGGATCTCCAATATATCTTAAGCCATATTTTCATTTTATTTTTAGTACTATTAAATGTTATTATGTCCTACCTCATTTTATTGTTAGCATTGTAATAAAAATATGCATTTTGCTATAGAATTAGTACTAACATGTAATATTGTTTTTTTTCCAGAACGCTATAGGTAATGACCACGAAGATGATGATATAGACTATGTTTAGATTACATCATATATCAGAGATGATGATGATGAGGATGGTGATGGCATTGGTGATGATTATGTGGATGATATTATCAGGATGGTCAGGATGATGATCATGGAAATGATCATGAGGATGAGCTTGGCTATGATTTTCGTGGTGCTAGCTAGCCATGCATTATTTTTTATATTTAGTTGGATGTCTTAATATGGTAATCATACATTTGAATTTTAGTTTATTTGAATAATGATGATGATACTATCGGTACTATCTTGTTACCTTGTGAATATGTTGAAAATTGTTTACAATTTTTTTATGAAGAATTATTGTGTATGATGAGATTCCTATTTTTTTATGGATGTTCTAAATTTAACTTAGCATAATGATATCTATGAAACATTTCTATTTGGTAATATTACATTGACTTTTAGTTGATTTGATTAAATATGATGATATTATCATTTTTATCTTGTTCTTTTATGTATATATTGAAAATTATCAACATTATTTTGATGGAGAATTATTATGTATGATGATATTACTATCTTTTGATGGATGTTGTGAATTTTAGAATAATGGTGTTCATGAAATATTTTGATATGATAATCCCACATTTGAATCTTAGTTGATTTGATTAAGGATGATGAGTATATTATTAGTATTATCTTGTTACTTTATATATGTGTTGAAACCTGTGAATGCTTGTTTATGGAGAATGATTATGTATGATGACATTACTATTTTTGGATGTAATGTTGTGAATTTACCTTGGAATAATGATATCTTTGATAAATGTTGATTTAGTAGTAATATATGTATATTGAAAATTGTCAATGATTTTTTGATGGAGAATTGTTATATATGAGGATACTACTATATTTTTTATGAATGTTGTCAATTACCCTTAAATTTGTTTACAAATACCAAGTTATGAATTTGAATTGTGATATATTCTTAAATGTGTTATACATGAAAATACCTCCTCATCATGTTGGAGGAGAAGACTATGTTGTTGGTTGAAATACCCCTTTCTCCTAAACTATATAAGCCTATAATACAAGTTATGTACCATGAGGACCACGGTATCCCAGTCTATAACAAGTTGTCCCCTTCATCTAACTTTTGTTACCAAATAATAACTACCTAAGAAAAACTTAACTAATAAAATAATGCCATGTAGACAATTTTTTAATATATCATTTTTATTATTCTTTTACCAAAATTACCCAAATAAATGTCACATTTATCAAAATAACTCAATATGTATTTTATATTTAAATTAATATATTAGCACAAGATTTAATAAAATTTAAATTAAAAAAACAAATTTAAATTAAAAAAGCAAATTCAAAATTTAAAGGAAATTTAAATTTAAATTTAAATTACCAAAATAAACGTCACTTTTATCAAACGTCTACATGTATTTTACATTGAAATTAATTTATTAACAAAAAATTTAAATTTAAAAGGAAAATTTAAAATATAAATTTAAGTTAAATTTAAATTTAAGTTAAATAAATGAACTTTTATCAAAATAACCATATATTTATATTTTATATTTAAATTAATTTATCAATATAAGATTTAATAAAATTTAAATTAAGAAAGTAAATTTAAAATTTAAATTAGATTTAGGATTTAGGATTTTATATTTAAATTTATTTATTTAACACACCATGATTTACCCTTCATTAAAAATATTCTAGATATTCTAACTTTTATAGATTAAGATATTAAATTTATTTTTAATATTTAATATAGTTTTGGGTCACTTGGGCAGCATCCACAGTTAAATTAGGTAAGTTGTATTATTAAAAAAAAAATCCATTTCCTAGTCACACCTATATGTCTTTTAAATTTTAAAGGATTTTGATTGGCTTACACATTATGACATGGAAATTCAATATTAACATTTTAATATGAAAATTAAAGCTCGAGTTAACTAGAGTTTGACACTCTTGTTCACTTTCAGAAACTCATATGGTGGAATGTGATCTCTTTATCCTCATATTTAGACTTTTCCTAAAAAAATAGAAGCATACAAAAGTGGGAAAGAGCCATAAAGCATGGGGAAGCTTTTTCCTAAGCACAAAAGCATCCAAAAAGTGGAAAATGCCATTTTTATATGAAGAAACATTATTCACCCAAAAGCTTTTGCCAAAATTGAACTAATGAGGAATTTGGGAAATCTTCATAGCCTTCACTTTCCTATATATTGGAGGCTTGGCCATTGAGGAAATGATGGGAATTCATGTATTGTCACGCTGCTGAGATCTATCTTAAGAGGGAGAGTTTTGGAGCTAGGAGTTGGGGGAGGTTTTGTTGCAACTGATGGTTGTAACTTTCCTCCAACTCCTTTATTAATATAGATTAGTCGTTCTTCCTTCCATATGCTACTATTCATTCTTTACTTATCCTATTTAACTAATGAATGTATGGGATTTTGGTTTATATTTATTTATTTAGTAACATTTATATGTTTATGATAGTTTCAATTATCAAGATATTATGTTGTGAAGTTTTCTTTGTTCTCTCTCTTGTGTGTAGGACCAAGATTTGGAGCTATCTAAGAGCGCTTCCCTGCTACACTAAAAACTCCAACAATACCTGCATGCGAGGACTCACATGAATTCATTCTTCTTTTCTTAATCTATACTCTACATCTTGATCTACTAAGAATCCTGAGCCCTAGAATAACCTTTCTCTTAATCAATCTATCTTAGGTTTCTAGGATAAACTGAGAGGGTTTTATGTTCATCTAACTGTGCATTAAATCCTACAACAAAATGATATTTAGAAACTGTAATATATTTCACTATGTAATAAAATTAGTAAAATGGAAGTAAAAGTAAAACTCTAAACAAGAAGCCAAAAGTGGATGTAACCATTGATGCAAAATTGGAAGTAGAATTGGATGTTAAACTAGCCATCAAAACAAGATGCAAACAATGAAACAAAAAGGGTTTTAAAGTAGAATTAAAAAAGGGTGTAAAATTAGACACAAAGAAGGGAACAAAATAGGGCATACAAAAAGATACCAAATTGAGCGCAAACAAGGATGTAAAAATGGACACCAAAATGAGGATGAAAATAATGGTCTAAAATTAGGATGAAAATTTGGGTGCAAAAAGGATGTAAGAAAAGACACAAAACAAGAAGCAAAATGGGACTAAAAAAGGGTGAAACTAAGGATGCCAAAAATGATGCATAACTAGATGAAAATTCAAACTAAAATCTAGGTGCAAAATGAGATGCAAATGTGGACACAAAATGTGGCAGAAAAAAGGATGCAAATTTGGACATAAAAGAAGAAAAATGGTGCGAAAATGGGCATAAAAAAGACTCAAATTTGGATGCAACATTGGATGCAAAATGAGGTGCAACAAATGGTTCAAAACTTGGTGCAAAAACAAATGCAAACGTTGACGAAATAAATGGCTCAAAAATGAACATAACATTAGACACAAAATGGGATTCAAAGGTGGGCGCAACACATGGTCCAACATAGGGTGAAAATTTAGATGCTCAAAAGGATGCAAAATTGGATGCAAGAAATGTTGTTAAAAATGATGTTAAATTGGATGCAACAAATGATGCAAAATTAGGTGCAAAATAGGATGCAAAAAAGGGAGACAAATGAAACAAAAAAGTGGATTAAAAAAAAGGTGCAAAAATGGATGAAAAATTTGGCACTAAATCAGATTCAACATGTGGTGCAAAATTAGATGCAAAAAATGGTGTAAAAAAAGGCAGAAAAATTGATGCAAAAATAGATGTAAAAATAAGTACAAAATTAGAAGAAAAAATGGCATAAGACTAGATGCAAAAACTGGCACAAACTCGATGGAAAAAAAGGCACTAAATCAGATGCAAAAGATGGTGTAAAACTCGATGCAAATTACAAAACAAAAAAAGAAGCAAAGAATGGCACAAAATAGGAAGCAAAAAATGATGCAAAAATAGATGCAAAAAATGACACAAAACTAGAAGCAAAACTTGTTGTAAAACCAAATGCAAATCTTGGTGCAAAATATAATGCAAATTTTGGCATAAAAAAAAGATGCAAATTTTGGCGCAAAAAAGGACGCTTTAAAAATTGTACAATAGAGCCAGATTTAGCGCCAGGCTGATCATCCCAATGGAGAGAAAAATACACTAAAATCTGGCGCTAAATCTGACATAAATTGCATGTTTTGTTGTAGTGGTGGAGGCATGTTCTTTGATGCATTCTCTTATTTGATGCATTAATTGATTAAATTCTCTTCCCTTGTGATGAGCCCCAATTTTTGGTACAATTTGGGCTCATTTGGCCTACTTGCTTTGCTCAAACCATTCATCTTTTATTGCTTATGCATGCATTTCTTAGTTTATTCATGTTGTTTGTAGGAAGAAGGGTAGGCATTTTATCTACGTGACTAATGCATGATGCTTTCAGGTTTTTGGCATTAAAAGGGAGCAAAGACCACGAGAAAGGAGACAAGGAGACAGTAAGGTGGCACTACTGGTTTTTAGGAGAGGATGTCCACAGTCTTGGGGACCTTCCTCGTGATTCCCACCATAGCTCCGAGCTCCAACCAATCTCCCCACCGAGCTTAGAGGCAGCCAACTGTTCCTACAGGAACAACACTTACAACTGTCCTACAGGATCCCCAGTTTAACCTTCAGTTGGACAGCCGAGCTCCACAAATCAAGGAAACCTGTTGGATTATCATTTTGCATAAATACTGAGGCCGTGTCCTTTGATAGGGGCTTTTTGAACTTTTGCATTACTCTTGTAATTTTGAAGTACGAGCTACAGCTCGGTGTTAGTTCTTTTTGTAAGCCAGTTTTGGCATGACATCAGATTTTTGGTTATGAATAAAGAAGGCAGATTTTGATCTCATTCTGAGTTTCTAAGGGAGCTATAGCTCTCAGGTTAGGGCCCAACCTGAGAGCAATAGACCTCCTCTGTGTTGTAATGTTATTTGCCTTTCGTTCCAGCACTTCGTTCTTTCCTTTGACATGCAATTCGAATTTACAGTTTGCTGATTTAGTTTTATGAGATTGAATAGGATTAGTTTATGGTGAATTTGCTTCCAGTTGCTTAGATTAGAAGAGGATAGTTATAAGTCATTGGAGCTCCAGAAAAAGGTTGTTAGAGATCACTGCCATCTCTGCTTAGGGATTGGGGTGAAGTCTATATCAACCACCAAAAAGAAACGCAGTTCTTTTCACTTCCATGCAAGCTGCAACATAGGCATTTCGTTGAAGATCCATCCATGCACTGTTGATATTGAACCATACTTCTTTATTCAACTTCCATGCACGAGTTTCCTTCACGGTTTACATTGCTGTTCACTGAGTTTATATCACAAGTAGCTTAGGTTAATGAACTTTCGTTTTGGTGACATTCATAAGCAATTCGTTTCATTTACACTGCTCCACATCGTTCCACTTCCTTCTTCTTCTTGTCAACCACACCTCAAGTCACCTTCTCGACCTCTGTTCAGCTCGTTTACCTTCTAGCTCTTCCATTACTCACGTAACTCCATTCACTAGACCTTTCATTGATCCCATCCTTTCAGCCATCAACCCACAGCATAAACTCTTTCTCCATCTGACTTCTCTGCTCCTGAGCCATCACCAGGTCCATCTCCATCTCACCTATCCTCCCACACCACTCCATCACTTCACCATCTCCCAAAACTCCCACGGTCGACCATCCTGTAGAATTTCACAGACTTCCTGTAGAACCCCTGAGTTTCCTGTAGGATCCCCTGCAGACTTCCTGTAGAAGCCTGCAAACTCGGTTGCTGAGCATCCGAACGTGGTAGACTTCTGTGGACTGATGCTAGAGACTCTCTGGGACCTCCCCTCGCCATCCTGACCTTGCCCATGCTTTCCTTCCATTTGAACCACTCCTGCACAGTCAAATCCTAATCAAAAGCACCATCACAATAAATCCATCCACTTAATGACCAAATACAAAAACATGTCTTTTCAGATGCAAATAGCTTAGATTCATGTATTTCAACTCACTGCAAGTAATGGCATCATTGGTAGAAGTTTCACTCACATTTTTGCATTGTAAGGGTCAAACTAGTTAAATTAGGGTTTATTAGGGTTTCTATGCTTTGTTGGCTTTCAATTTCCTTCTTGCAAAGTAGGTTAGCTTCCTTCAAGATAGCTTTCGTCCATCACTCATAAAGCTTCTTCTGAGAGCATATAGAAGTTGGCTTGAGCCCTAGCGGACTTGTGCCAGCTGACCAAGTGACAGCTGCGACAAGAGCTAGTACTTGTGCATACAGCACCGTCACTTCCAAGTTTGTACGAACTACCGGGTTGATAAAATTAGAGATAGGGAGCTCCAGGAGTTGTAGCATTATTGCTACAATACTGGAGCCCACCATCTTTTTGGCGCCGTTGCCGGGGAAGCGTCAGAGTATTAGTAATTGTTGCTTTTCTTCTACTTTCTTACTCCTACCTTCTGCTAAGTAGTTTATTTCATTTCCATTCTGCAAAAGTAGCATAGACATTTCCTGCTTTCATAGATTAACATTTCCTGCTTTCATAGATTAGCATTTCCTTTCTGCAAGCGTAGACTAGCATTTCCATTCTTGCAATTTCATTTGAGCAAAGTAGATTAGTTCTTTCCTGCTTTCAGTTTAATTCTGCACCTTTCATAGATAGTTGTAGATCAGTTTGTTTCAGTTTTGCAGGTACCAAAGAAAAAAAAGCAAAAACAACCAAAAGAAAAAGAAGGTCTTTTCCATTTCATGCCTCGTAGGAACCGAGATAGATCAGGCGAATTCCTACCAAACACCCCCACCACATCACTGAGTCACCCTTCTCTCTTCTTTGGTGACAATGACCCAGAAGAGCCTATAGGTGAACATCCTGAGATACCCAAAGATCCTATAGTAGAAGAAGAGTTAGAGACCACTCCATTTGAAGCTATGGCTGACAATAGAAGAGAAGATGAGAGAATAAAAGGTGCCTTCCCCATCCGAGAGACCAATGGAGAAATGAAAATGAAGAACATTAGCCCCTCCGCCTTACCTCACTTCCATGGGCTGACTACTGAAGATCCGGATACTTTCCTGTTTGAGTTTGCTGTCCTTTGTAGAACCTATGACTATACTGAAGATGAGCAAAAGCTGAAACTTTTCCCTTCCACTCTTAAGGATGCAGCATTACGCTGGTTCATGGGCTTACCTGGGAATAGTATCACCACTTGGGCTCAGATGCAGCAAGCTTTCAATACCAAGTACCGGGATCACTGTAGGTCCAAGGAAACAAAGGGGGAAATCTTTCGGATGACCATGGGAAATGATGAGTCCTTAGAGGATTATGAGGAGAGGTTCCAACTAAGCTATAAGCGGGCCAGGTGCACACTTGACCCTGAATCCCTCAAGTTGGTCCTACTCCGAGGAGTCCCTAAAGACCTCTTAGATACCCTTCACATGTTAGCTGGGGGGGACATTTACCAACTGCCTTATGAGGACATCAAGACTGTGTTTAGAAACCACTCCAGGGCAGCTCGGAAACGAGGTAGAGGAAACCTCCTCTCAACTAGTGTCCCTTTCTCCAAACATGAGCTTGCAAATCAATTAGAAGATCTTAAGAGTGAGGTGAGACAGACCATTGCTATGCAGCTTGACACATTCAGGATTCAGCAAAAGAAAGAAGAAGCTGAGAGAGCCTTGGCTGTCTTCTGCCCTAGGTGCACAAGGAGACACCCTAAGAACGAATGTCCATTGCATTCTGTTGAAGTGTGTTTCGTTTGTGAGGAGGACCATCCCACAAATCAGTGTCCAACCTTACCTGGGTTTAAAGCCATGTACCAAGGGACAGAAGCTCCCACTGAACCTTTCTATTACCTCAACCAAAGGAGGCCACAAGGATCTAGACCTTATCAGCAGGGGATGCAAGGGGCATCTCAAGCTTATTACAGCCCCAACCAGTCGACTCCTATGCCTTCCTAGGGTCCCCCTGCTCATCCTTCATGGTCCATGCCTCCTCCATGGTCTTACCCACCTCAGTACCCCACTCAACTTACTTCTCATTCATATCACTCACATGCCCAGCCACAGCCTCAATGGAATGCACCTCAGTCGGGGTGGAGGCCCCAATACAACACTCCTCCTACCATCTTTCCTCCACCACCAGTTCAACCTCAGCCATTACCTCCTGCTCCAACAAGGCAACCTCAAATGCCTCCTCAACCGAACCCGAACCCCAACAATAGACAGGCCCAGCAGGTATACACTTGGGAAACCTCATGCCCTACCTATGCTGTGGAGATCCAGGAGATCAATCTTCGATCTGGAAAGACTCTACCAGATCGCCAACCTCCTCCCCCAGAGGATGAGGAAGATAAACAGGAAAGTGAACCAAAGGCTATTCCACCCTTTCCTGAGAGACTAACAGCCACCACACAACCCAACCCAGAGGAAGACGAGCTTCTGGGTGAGCTCAAGGAGTTGTGTGTAAAAATACCACTTCTCCAAGCCATCAAGGATGTGCCAATATACAACAAACTGGTTAAGGAGAAGTGTTTCAAACACCCAGGCAGACGGAAGAAAGATGCTTCAACTATCAATGTCATAGGACAATTGTCTGACCTTATGCTAGGACAAGTCATCTGCCCAAAGTACCTAGATCCTGGAAGTCCTGTAGTAGATGTCCACATCAATGGCACCATTATACCTCACACCTTGATTGATCTGGGGGCTGCCATTAATGTGATGACCAGGGATACCATGCTTAAACTCAATCTTCAGGGTTCCTTGAGGAAGACCTCGACAGTACTGCAATTAGCAGATCGCTCCACCGTGACTCCCGAAGGGATTGTGGAGGATGTCTTGGTCTCTATTGATTCTTGGGAATACCCTGCAGACTTCCTGGTTCTGCAACCAAAGGCAAAGCTTACTGGATATCCTCTCATTTTGGGAAGGCCTTGGTTAGCTACTGTGGATGCTTACATAAGTTGTCGTGCAGGAAACATGACCATCAAAAATGGTCCCATGTCCAAGCAACTAGTCCTATACCCTCCTGCCCAACCCTCCTTAGAGCATGACTTACCACTCTGGTTGGAAGAAGGAGAGGAAGACGAGGTGTACTCAGCACCTCTGTGCACCTTAGATACAACTAGAAGAGACCCCCCAACCGAGGATGACTTGATCGAGACCTTGATCCAGAATCCACCTTCCAGTGCACTACCCTTAGAGAAATTGGTGGAGGACGCCCAAGCTAGCACCTTAGTGGATCTTTCTACAACCAACCCTGTTACTCCCAGAATCAAGAATGTGGAGTTCGGCCCTGAGAAAGTATTGAATATCAGCTCCTCCCTATCTCCTTCCCAGGAAAAGGAGCTGTGTAGTTTGTTGGCCAACCACCTAGATGCTTTTGCTTGGAGCTATAAGGAAATGAAAGGAGTCCATCCTTCGGTCTGTACCCATCATATATACATCAAAGAGGATTGTAAACCGGTAAGGCAACCTCAGAGGAGAATGAATCCAGCCCTTAAGGACATTGTCAAGGAAGAATTGCAAAAACTGTTGGATGCCGGGTTCATCTACCCCATCTCAGATAGTGAATGGGTGTCCCCTCTAGTGTTGGTTCCCAAGAAAAATGGGAAATGGAGAATCTGTGTGGACTATCGAGAACTGAACAAAGCTACCAAGAAAGACCATTTCCCTCTACCTTTCATAGATCAAGTGTTGGATGGACTGGCAGGAAAGAAGTTCTTCTCTTTCCTGGATGGGTTTAGCGGGTACAACCAAATCCAAATCAGCCCGGAAGACCAAGATAAGACCACCTTCACTTGTCCTTGGGGTACCTTTTCCTACCGAGTCCTTCCCTTTGGGCTATGCAATGCTCCTGCTACCTTCCAGAGAGCTGTCTTGAGCATCTTCTCGGAGCTGGTCCATGATGCAGTAGAAATCTATATGGATGACTTTACTCCTTATGGGGCCAACTTCCAGGAAGCATTGTCCAACCTGGGAAAAGTCCTAACCAAATGCACCGAGATGAACTTGTCCCTTAGTCCTGAAAAATGTGAATTCCTAATGACTGAAGGGACCGTGCTAGGCCATACCATTTCTTGCCAAGGGTTGCAGGTGGATCCTAACAAAATTGCTCTCATCAAGAGGGTTCCACCTCCTCAAAAGGTAAGGGATGTCCGGAGTTTCTTGGGATTAGCAGGATACTATCGGAGATTCATTAAAGATTTCAGCAAGCTAGCCTCGCCATTGTTTGGTCTGTTGGCAAAAGATGTGGAGTTTAAATGGACTGACGATTGTCAGAGGGCTTTAAATGAATTGAAGGACAAGTTGGTGTCAGCCCCAATCCTAAGAGGTCCAAACTGGGCCCTACCTTTCCACATCCACACTGATGCCTCGAACAAAGCCATAGGTGCAGCTTTAGGACAAGTTGAGCAAAAACTTCCATATGACATTTACTTTGTTAGCAAAAACTTGTCCAAAGCTGAGCTGAATTACACTGTAACCGAGAAAGAATTCTTGGCTGTGGTCCATGCACTGAACAAGTTCCGACAATATATTACTGGTTACCAGACCTTTGTACATACTGACCATGCTGCAATCAGATATTTAATGAATAAACCAGATGTGAATGCTCGCATTATTAGATGGTTACTTTTATTGCAGCAGTTTGATTTGACCATTGTTGACAAGCCAGGTAGAGAAAATGTTGTTGCTGACTTTTTATCGAGATTGGATTTGTCTGCAGATGAGGATGGAACAGTGGATGACCAGATGCCCGATGAAAATCTGTTTGCTATTTCAGTACTCTCTCCATGGTTTGCTGATATAGCAAACTATCTTGTTTCAGCACAGTTCCCTCCGCACCTATCTTCCAGAGAGAAGAGCAGAATCATCAGAAAAAGTGCCTCATTTACTTGGATCGGGGGCAATCTGTTCAAACTTGGCCCTGATCAGATCTTAAGGCGTTGTGTAAGGGAGGAGGAAGTCTTTGATATCCTCCTCACTTGTCATGATGGGCCTTGTGGGGGACATTTTGCAGCAAAGAGAACTGCCTTCAAAATCCTGCAGGCAGGCTACTATTGGCCCACACTCCATCAAGATGTCAGAAGATATGTCAGTCAGTGTGACCAATGCCAAAGAATGGGGAAACCGACCCAAAGGGATGAGATGCCTCTCCAACCTCAAGTAACTCTTGAGCCATTTGAGAAGTGGGGCATGGACTTTGTGGGCCCAATCAACCCCTCTTCGAGGCAAAGGTTTTACATCATTGTGTGTACTGACTATTTGACAAAGTGGGCAGAGACCAAAGCAATCAAAGCAGCAACAGAAGAAAAGGTGGCCGAGTTCCTAAGAGAAAACATCTTCTATAAGTTTGGCTATCCAAGAGAGCTGGTCACCGATCAAGGGAGCCAGTTCACCTCCAACCTGGTTGAAGATCTACTAGCTCATCACAAGATCAAGCATAAGACTTCCACCCCTTATCACCCTCAAGCAAATGGGCAGGTGGAAGTCACCAATAGAGCATTAGAAGGGATCTTGACTAAGGTGGTGAGCAGCAGCAGAAAGGACTGGGCAGATCGCCTGGTTGAAGCCACATGGGCTTACAACACCACTTGGAAGACCACCACCGGCTTCACACCATATGAGCTGGTCTATGGGAAGAAAGCTTTGCTGTCCATTGAGTTTGAATACAACACCTTGAGGATGGCAGCTCAACAGGACCTAGATCTCAGCCATGCACAACAAGAAAGGCTATTGCAGCTGAATGGCCTGGATGAGCACCGAATGCAGGCCCTCCTTCACTCAGAAGTGGTGCAACTTCAGAGAAAGGTGTGGCATGACCAACATCTCCATGACAAGCAATTTCAGCCGGGAGATTGGGCTTTGTTGTATGACTCCAGATACAAAGATTTCAAGGGGAAGCTGAGAACCAGATAGCTAGGATCATATGCAGTGGAAAGATGCCATGACAATGGATCTGTCCTTATTCGAACCATTGATGAGGAAGCCATTCCCATGCTTGTCAATGGGCATCGGTTGAAGATCTACAGGAGACCTCTCTCAAGACAAGAGTTCATCAAAACTATGGAGAAATCTGTATTGGTCATAGAGAAGGGTTCTGCCTCTGCTTTTGGCATACCCTGAGGGATATAAAAAAAAAAATAATAATAATAATAATAAAGATCCTTGGGTGAAAACCTCTCTGAGGCGTCCAAGGCAGGTAGTAGGGGTGAAAACCTCATTGAGGCGCCCCTATTGTCTTTCAAAAAAAAAAGGAAAAGGTTTGAAAAAGATCCTTGAGTGAAAACCTCTCTGAGGCGCTCAGGGCAGATGGCATGGGTGAAAACCTCTTTGAGGCGCCCCTGTTATCTTTCAAAAAAATAGAAAAGAAAAAAAACAATAAGCAAAATATGGTAAAATTGCATGCAGACTTTCTACAGGAAGCTCTGTGTTCTACAGGAAACTTCCTGTAGAAGGGTTGAAGATGTTCTATGGAGAAGAGGAAACCCTTCAACTCCAAGCCAAGGGTCCGTATCATGCTGTCAAGGGACCTCACCAGCACCTCCTCCAAGGATACCCATGTTTTTTCCAAGGTATGTGCAATTTTATCATGTTTTGAATCTTCTACAGGAAGATGCAGTCTTTCTACAGGAAGACGCGGATTTTCTACGGGAAAGTGCAGACTTTCTACAGGAAGCTCTGTGTTCTACAGGAAACTTCTTGTAGAAGTTTGGGACGGCCCAGAATTCATTGTAAAAGGAGATCTAGCAGCTACAGATTGGTTTGGACGCATGCAAGCCTCTGTTGGCACCCATGCACAACACTGTTACCTTGCTCCACCATCCTTGTCGACATGCAACCAAATCCCCTGCACCAACAAAGCAGATCGATGAGTTCTCGCGGGAAAAACCATTTTCAAAGATAAACAAATGCTGAGATCTCATACCACAGGCATCAGAAGCTCCGGGAGCGTGATCGAAAGGCCAGATCCTCCGTCGTGCAGCATGCACCCAAGGAGGAAGAACTGTTATGAGACACCCGCGGGAATCCTGTAACAGTTCAACCTGCTAGAGTGGATACCGTTCACAGCACCGCCATCTACAATGAAACGCGGGCGCACGCAACCAAAGCATCCACTCCATCGTCAGCAGCCTGTAACCATGAGCCTCCGGGTCTGTGTAAGTTCGCATGCAGCAGGTAGATCCACTCGCCATCGTCCAAAAACTGGAAAAATCGTGTGCAGCCACGCAGGTAAGTGTCTCGACCCTTCCTTCCATCAAATCGCATGAATTTTACTTTGAATTGTTTGCACAGCGTAAAAGTGAATGGTTGAGCGGCCGTATGGCCAGTCGACTGGCCACGTCGGCTAGTTATGGTATAGTTGGATGTTTGGGTGGCGGCCACGACGAAGAGAATGAGCAGCACGCACGTGAGAACACTCCCGTCGGAAGCAATGAGTTTAACAGAAAAAGGCGGCGGCAGATCTGTGGGAATGGATGCGGCAGCAAGTGAATATGCAGGCGAATGATGGATGACGTCGCCCAACGGTCCGGCGGGGACAGCTCATCCCCCGCGCCACGGATTGTGCCGATTCAAAATCTAATCGGCTAAGATTATGAGCATGCATTTATCAACCACCACTTCAAACTCGAGTGGCTATTCTGATCTCCTCTGCACTTTGATACGCCGAGCTTTTGGCTATCAGAACGTCGGTGAAGCACACCTCGAGAGCAATCCAACTACAGTCCTCCCCGAAATTTGCGCACTGCTCCTACAGGAACACAGTTCTACAGGAACGCAGTTTCTACAGGAACGCAGTCTCTACAGGAACGCAGTCTTCTACAGGGAAGCGGGTGCCTCACGAAAAAGGTGGCCAATTAAAGAGGTAACCCTGAACTCTTCATGCAACTGGTTAGTAAGAGTGGCAAGAACGTCGTCCACAGTCTGGTCATAAAGATATCGGTGAAATTGTTGGTTGCTGTGCCTATACTATCGTTCTACAGGATGTCAGTATAATTAGACTGTGTTGAATTTTGTGGATTATGTGCATGCTCTGTCTCAATAGACCAAATCTCTTTCGCATTTGCCACCTTTAGTTAAAACAACCATGTTCATCATGTCGGGTGGGTTTATAAGACGGGAACCCACTGATTCAACCAAATCAAGGGAAAACCAGGAAGTGGTAGAGCTCTTTACACGAGCACAGTGGATGTCTTTTTGTGATAAGCTGCAGGGTTACGATGATGAAGTGGCCGAAGAATTCTTGCAGGCCCTGAGGCCGAAATCCCAGACACTGGCCACAGTGAACTTCAGAGGCCTCAGCCTCAAGCTCACTCCGCAACATATCAGCCGGATCACAGAACTTCCTATGGGTTTGCCATGGGATAAGGACGAATGAAAGCTAAGCCAGCAGGCAAAGAAAGAATTCTTTCCACCTGAGGAAGAATTCTCGGAGGACAAAAACGGGGTGCGAAGAACGAGTCTATTGCCACCATGGAATGAAGTCAGTTTGCAAATCATGAAATATATCACTTGTGAAGGCCGTTTTACAATCGTGTATGCATATCACTTTCGGTTGCTCACTGAATTGAGGCACCGGATTGATCTTCCTGTAGAACAGAAACTGAGCATCCCCTATTTCCTATTGCAGTCTCTAATGGAGTGTGCCACGAAGCTAAGAGAGGGCATACCAGATCAGATAGCCCACCATGGGTTAATCAAGCTTCTTGTGGAGGATGCGCTGCATTCATATAAGGTTCCCCTCTCATGGGAATCCTTCCGTAATTTGACCAAAGATGGAGACATTAAGATGTTGATCGAAGAAACGGGTTCCTCCAGCAGTGAGGAACAAGAAGCAGTGGCCGAGGGACAGAGAGGAAAAGGCCAGAAGACCCCGACCACAGTGCAGAAGAAAGAGCAGAAGAAGAAGCATGAGGAAAAGGAGGACAAAGAAAAAGGTGGCACACCGATCTTGTCAGCAAGAGAAAAGAGGCTGAAGAGCAGAATGGACAAAGCTGAGGTGGTCCACGTCAGCCCAAGTACCTCCACAGTACCTGCAACCAAAGAAAAAGGCAAAACTCAGGCAGGTAAGCAAGCAAAGGTGGAGACACTTGTGTCTACAGGAAAGCAGAAAAAGGCTTCTACAGCAAGCCCGAAAATAGAGATAAAGGCTTCTACAGGAAGCCCGAAATTGCAGAAACATGCTTCTACAGGAAGCCCCGAAAAGGTAAAACCCAAAGAGAAGAAGGTGGATATTCTGGCACGGGAGGCAGCAGCTGTATTAGCTGGCCTCAGCACGCCACCTAAGCCAAAAGAAAAGAGGAAGAGGGAGACCCCTCTGTACTTTAAAGCTCGAAGAAGTGTTAGGATAAAGACGGGCAAGCCACAGCCTCAATCCAGCAGCCCGATTGTCATCGAAGATACACCTGCTTCTCCCAAGGAAAAATCACCCTCCAGGATCACAGTCACCTACGAGAAGGGGAGTCCAAAGAAAAATACGTGGCAAGAAAGGTTAGAAAAAACTCAGCTACAGGAAGCTGAAAATGTTCTACAGGATACTCTGGCCCGGCTACAGGAAACGGAAAAGAGGGAAGGAGAAGGACCCTCATCACCACCAAGGGAGGGTGAGGTAGAACCGCCTGAAGAGATAGCAAGAGAACATATACCAGAACCTAGCCCTTCGCCCAATCTGAATTCATATTACACCTTTTTAGAGGCGGGCAAAATCATACCGCAGAAATTTACTGTGCCTCTATTTTTCGCACTAGAGGAGGAAAGAGTCTGTTCCCACACATGGATGTAGATCGCCAAATCAAAGGGTGTGGCGGACATAGGCCCTTTACAAAAGCAACTCAAGGAGGTCAGGAGTGAATTCACCATGGCTAAACATGTGGCTAGTTGCCAACAGGCGCTTCTACAGGAAGAAAATCAGAAGCTGAGGTTGCAGCTACAAGAACTAAGGGCAGGAGCAGGAACATCCTCCAAGGACATCACAAAAGAACAACCAAGCAAAAAGGAGCTGACCACCAGTCTTGAAGAGCCAATGACACTTCTACAGGAAGCAGAACAGCAAACAAAAATTGAAGTGCAAGCCCTAAAAGAACAGCTGCAACAAAAGGAAGCACAATTGGCCTGCATGGCCAGTTGGGCCATGGAGGCAATTCAGTGCAGACCGCCTGCAAAATCCTATGGATTGTTCTTAAAAGATCAATGGCTGCAGTTCCAAATAAACACCTTGGCACAAAGAGGTATTTCACATATCCAAAACCCACAACAATTTTCTGAATTGTGCAGTACTAGTTCGGCAGAAGACAAAGCCAAATTAGCAGAGTTTTACCTCCACAATTTGGCTTTGCCTAATGAAGTCTCCTGGGATCCCAATATTGCCTTGGGTGATATGCAACTGATGGCGTTCGCCTCATGGTTAAACCATGAGGATCAAAGAGCAGCTGAAGCAAAATCGGTCATGAACCGAGAAGTGAGCGAGCCACTGTTCATTAGGCCAGAACTAGAGGATCCGGTGGCACTCATCTCAACCCACCAACAGTTGGCTACAGATCCCACAGCTTCCTTGAGATTCATGGACCAACAGGCCCAAGCCATAGCTCACTTTGAAGACATGGAAAGGTTGTTGGGAGAAAGTGCTGCCCAGGCTTGTGCACGCAGATGGAATACCCTGGCCCACAGCTTGAAAATCCGAGAGTACCATACCCCCATCCGGATGAGGGAAGCTTTGGCAAGGGTTGACCTTTACAAGAAATCCATGCAAAGCCTCCAGGCCAGCTGGATTGGCCTTAAACTCAGCCCACCACTACTGCTAGGATTGACTGAAGGCAATACAAAAGAGGATGACAGTCAACAATGGGAAGAGGTGAACAGGAAAGAAGGGTTTCACATCTACAGAGAGGACACTACCACAGAGCCTTGGGATGCAAGGGAAGCAGTGAAAGCAATGAAGGATGAGGACTTGGACTAAGTTGCTCAAGGATGAGCAAATAGTTTAGCTGGGGGGTGATGATGAGCCCCAATTTTTCGTACAATTTGGGCTCATTTGGCCTACTTGCTTTGCTCAAACCATTCATCTTTTATTGCTTATGCATGCATTTCTTAGTTTATTCGTGTTGTTTGTAGGAAGAAAGGTAGGCATTTTATCTACGTGACTAATGCATGATGCTTTCAGGTTTTTGGCATTAAAAGGGAGCAAAGACCACGAGAAAGGAGACAAGGAGACAGTAAGGTGGCACTGCTGGTTTTTAGGAGAGGATGTCCACAGTCTTGGGGACCTTCCTCGTGATTCCCACCATAGCTCTGAGCTCCAACCAATCTCCCCACTGAGCTTAGAGGCAGCCAACTGTTCTACAGGAACAGCACTTACAACTGTCCTACAGGATCACCAGTTTAACCTTCAGTTGGACAGCCGAGCTCCACAAATCAAGGAAACCTGTTGGATTATCATTTTGCATAAATACTGAGGCCGTAGCCTTTGATAGGGGCTTTTTGAACTTTTGCATTACTCTTGTAATTTTGAAGTACGAGCTACAGCTCGGTGTTAGTTCTTTTTGTAAGCCAGTTTTGGCATGACATCAGATTTTTGGTTATGAATAAAGAAGGCAGATTTTGATCTCATTATGAGTTTCTAAGGGAGCTATAGCTCTCAGGTTAGGGCCCAACCTGAGAGAAATAGACCTCCTCTGTGTTGTAATGTTATTTGCCTTTCGTTCCAGCACTTCGTTCTTTCCTTTGACATGCAATTCGAATTTACAGTTTGCTGATTTAGTTTTATGAGATTGAATAGGATTAGTTTATGGTGAATTTGCTTCCAGTTGCTTAGATTAGAAGAGGATAGTTATAAGTCATTGGAGCTCTAGAAAAAGGTTGTTAGAGATCACTTCCATCTCTGCTTAGGGATTGGGGTGAAGTCTATATCAACCACCAAAAAGAAACGCAGTTCTTTTCACTTCCATGCAAGCTGCAACATAGGCATTTTCGTTGAAGATCCATCCATGCACTGTTGATATTGAACCATACTTCTTTATTCCACTTCCATGCACGAGTTTCCTTCACGGTTTACATTGCTGTTCACTGAGTTTATATCACAAGTAGCTTAGGTTAATGAACTTTCATTTTGGTGACATTCATAAGCAATTCGTTTCATTTACACTGCTCCACATCGTTCCACTTCCTTCTTCTTCTTGTCAACCACACCTCAAGTCACCTTCTCGACCTCTGTTCAGCTCGTTTACCTTCCAGCTCTTCCATTACTCACGTAACTCCATTCACTAGACCTTTCATTGATCCCATCCTTTCAGCCATCAACCCACAGCATGCACTCTTTCTCCATCTGACTTCTCTGCTCCTGAGCCATCACCAGGTCCATCTCCATCTCACCTATCCTCCCACACCACTCCATCACTTCACCATCTCCCAAAACTCCCACGGTTGACCATCCTGTAGAATTTCACAGACTTCCTGTAGAACCCCTGAGTTTCCTGTAGGATCCCCTGCAGACTTCCTGCAGAAGCCTGCAAACTCGGTTGCTGAGCATCCGAATGTGGTAGACTTTTGTGGACTGATGCTAGAGACCCTCTGGGACCTCCCCTCGCCATCCTGACCTTGCCCATGCTTTCCTTCCATTTGAACCACTCTTGCACAGTCAAACCCTAATCAAAAGCACCATCACAATAAATCCATCCACTTAATGACCAAATACAAAAACATGTCTTTTCAGATGCAAATAGCTTAGATTCATGTATTTCAACTCACTGCAAGTAATGGCATCATTGGTAGAAGTTTCACTCACATTTTTGCATTGTAAGGGTCAAGCTAGTTAAATTAGGGTTTATTAGGGTTTCTATGCTTTGTTGGCTTTCAATTTCCTTCTTGCAAAGTAGGTTAGCTTCCTTCAAGATAGCTTTCGTCCATCACTCATAAAGCTTCTTCTGAGAGCATATAGAAGTTGGCTTGAGCCCTAGCGGACTTGTGCCAGCTGACCAAGTGACAGCTGCGACAAGAGCTAGTACTTGTGCATACAGCACCGTCGCTTCCAAGTTTGTATGAACTACTGGGTTGATAAAATTAGAGATAGGGAGCTCCAGGAGTTGTAGCATTATTGCTACAATACTGGAGCCCACCACCTTGCTAGTATAGCATTCATCAAAGTGAAAAGTTTCATTTTCTCATATAGTTTCATTTTAGGATTCAAGTGACATCGATTGAGCCCAAAATTGAAACATAATTCAAGAATAACATTAAAATTTACCAAATTAACCTAAGGATCATTTGGAACTTAATAAAAACATTTATAGGTCTAGGCTAGAGATGTGTTCCGGTGTCTATAAGCCTAGCAGTTGTCGTTAACTGTCTGCATTGTATCTCGGGGGTGAAATCTCATGCCACTACGGAAGTATATAGAAGGTTCTCCAGTACTCTTGGGTATATCGGAGGCACTCTAGTATGGCATGTATATGGGAACGCTCTCACCGAACGGTTATGCATAAGATAGCGCTAACACGGACTTGTGCTCCTTGTACCGTCGTGTATATTGGGAGACCCCACTAGGTTGCTATCCTTTAGCCACAGTGAACTGAGTCAGCCGCCTTGTAGACATGATACACCAAACATAGCATTTGAGTAGATATGTCGTTGTACGTTAAGTCCTTGGTTTCGACTAAGGTGTATATAGCAGTTCAGGGATACTTGGTAAACCCTCTTGCCTAGTACACCCTTTTTATTTATTTATTGTTTTTAAGTTCTAAAATTTAACTACCCACGATAATAAGGCTTACCTATGCAGTTATCCTTGGCTTCATATCGCCTGATTAATAGTAAATTTTAATTGTAAGCTCAAATCGACCACCCCCTTTTGTTTTTGAGAGAAGGTCATCGTGGTTGAACCATCAAGTTCGCCTTACATTTCCCCTTCATCATCTGACACTGAAGGGTCATTACAAGGAGTACATCCTGAGATTTCACAGTCACTTTAAGACCAAGGTCTTGAACTTGGAATTATCCCAAGTATTCAACCCTTTGCTTCTCATCCTCCGCCTCAAGACTCATCATCTCAGGAATCTGACCTAGAAACTCCCAAGAGTCAACGGAGGTTTTTATTATTCCCTCTGAGTCCTTTTTTGATCCATTGGTCATATTTCCTCAATGGCCATATAATCTGTAGAATAATCTTGGTGTGCCTTTGGAGCTTTCTCCATGATCGTCATAGATTCCCCCTCACCAACTGTTTCCACCCATGACATCAAAAGGTGTGTTTCCAACCTGTCCTTGAGGTCCTCCTCCAGAAGTATCAGCCACTCACACTCTTAGTGTTGCCAATGATTCTGAATATAAATTTCCACCTAAAGGCTTTCCATATGTGGGAAGTATACCACCTCCACGACCGCCTGAAAGCAGTGAACCTTTGTTTCTACCTGGTTACACCTCTTTGGCACAATTGGTTTCAGGTACTCCAAGTCCGTCATCACTTTAGCACAATCCTATTTGGTTGTCAGACACCATGCCTACTTCTGGTCCATCTGTTTCGAACGTGGCCTCTCAAATTCCTGTACCAACTACAATTTCTTCAATTCTTGTACAACTGACAGTTATCGTTGGGACAGTTAATGTCCCTATAGGTTCCTCGGGTCCTCCCTTAAGTGGACAATTTGTGCCACCACCTATCCCACCGCATGGGGGACAATAGCCACCTCCTCTGTATGTACCTACTGTTTCAGGGGGAACTTATGTGAGTGGATCTCAAACTCACACTACTAGAGTTATTCAAAATGTTGGCAGTGTACCTTATCCTAATGGATGATCTATTCCATCTAGATCAGGCCAAATCCCATATCAACAACCTATTTCAGCCTGGATACCCTACCAACAACCATACCCTTTGTATGGCTTACAACTGCTTCAAAATCTGCCCTTTACTCAACAGGAAGGACCCAAAATGCAACCTGGTTCAAATCCCTCATTCGGGACACCTTGTCAATTTCAAACTAGAACCTATTAGTACCAACCTAGAACTCAGCAAATTCCACAAGGAACTTTTCAACAACAACAACCTTATGTACAACAAGGACCTTGCGTGCAACAAGGGCTTTATAACCAACCCTTGCAGCAGCGAAACCAACCCTTTTATCAATAAGACCAACCCTTATAGCAACAAGGTCAAACCATGCAGCAGCAAGGTTAGCAATTTTATCACCAGGTTCAACAATTACAACAGAAACCTTATACTCCATGTTAGTTTCAGTCTTTCCAGCCTTCCTCCAGTGATCAAATATGCTCTTACAAAGTGGTCTCAGAGTGTCAAGGTCAAATTTTGTCATTTCAGTGAGTCTTCAAGCAAAATTTGGTCACTAGGCATTAGGTCTAGGGTTTGCTTTCACTCCTTTCAAAATTGCCTAAATGTCGGTCCATGTTATCATGCAGCTGAGCCTATCATAATTCATAGGGTTTTCCTCATCATGTCATGTTCCATTGGGTCATTTTACACCTTGTTCATGCTTCAGTTGCGCCTAGGCAAGGTCATTTCCCTCTCCTAGGGTTTTGAAGGCAATTTCTCTTGGATGGTCAAATCATCGGCAAAACTTGTATCCTGATGTTCATACACCTTCCCCTATCCTTGAAGTACCTTATCAAATGCTTCCCATCACTGATATCCCCCAAATTCCTCATTTTTGCACAAACCCTAGTTTCTTGCTACAACCTGGCAATTTTCTAGGTTGGGCCTGTGTTTTGCCCTTTTGGACCCCTTCCCCTCACTGGATTTCTGAGATTTCACTTTCCCCTGCTTCCTAACATCCCTCCCCACTCCCAAAAATTTCCTTAAGAATTTACAAGCCCCTCATCCCCTTCATTGCGCTTCATTTCCACAAAGTTCCTTGTTTCACACATCGGGATAAGTTTCACTCAAAAGTTGTTTCAGAGCAATCAAAGATGAATTTGGGAAAACGGAGAGAGGTTTCTGTCCACAACATGCCAAAGAAGAAAAACCTCCTTCACTTTTTACACAGGTGTCATGGTTTTAGAGAAATGTCAAAAATATCGTTGCCTCAGGAGAATCGAATGCACCTCTAAAGTGACCTTGGTAAAATCAAGTTTTCTCCTAGATTGGTTGGCCAAATGACTTTTGTGATGAGTCAAATGATAACTAGACAGAAAGAGCTTTCCAACGAGCTATCCTGCGCCCAATTTGGACACCGGAAAGGCCTCCAAAAAGCATCTGAAAGTCGCGCTACGCGTAGGGCTCAGGCGCGCTACGCGTCAGGGTTTTGGCTCAACGCGTAGCGCGCCGCGCGCTACCCTTAAGTTGGGGAGGTCCATTTCAAGAAAGGTTTGAATTTTTTGATTTTTCATGATGAAATACACCTGCTCAGCCACTGCCAAGACATTTCATCAAGTTTTGGGCCCCCAAAAGGTAAAAAAACATGCAAAAAATGACCTCATTGCCCCTTTTTGGACACACAGGAAGAAGTCTTGGGAGATTGCAATTTTGGAGGGGCAAATGGGCACCAAATTGAAAAATTCCACTTGGGTTGGGAAGTGGACATCCATACCTTTCCAACAAGCCCACCTGAGCTCAATTTGGATGCCGGGAAGTGCGCCAAAAGTGGGATGAAAGGCGCACTACGCGTTGAGAAATGGCGCGCTACGCGTTAAGGAAATTTGCCAGTTTTGCACTTTCAGCTCAGGAAAACGCAGCATTTGACCAGTTTTGAATTTTTGGTGGGATTTTTCACCCTCATTGATGTATTTGATGTAATTTTATGTTGACTTGACACTTATTTACCTATTCTAGATGATTCATTCATAAAATAACAAACATTTAATGAATGAATTGGTTTCCTAGCTTATAGAGGCAAGTTGTTTTGACTGCCTAGATTATAGTGCTTTGTTTAGAATTGGTTGAAACAGCTCCTAGGATGATGAGCTCGACCCCTAGAGGCAAGGGAGTGTGTTAGCTTGCCTATATTATGTACTTTCTTAGTTATTTTCATGGTTGGACTCTTGAGGGATAAGCTTAGACTGTATTACTCTTTGTATCTCTACAATTTTGGCAAAGGAAAGACCAGGGTTTTGCAGCACTATTTGGGATTCCTGTGGTGTTTTGTGTTGATGGTGTGCTTCTTTCATGTACTTGTAAGTTTTTTATGTGTATCAATTTCCTACTTCTCTTTTCTGCACATTAAGTAAATGAAGTGTTAAGGTAGAATTCATGGTTTCTATGCTCTGCCTTTAAGTTTGCTTAATATCTATGTTTTCATCTGTCTAAAGAGAACTCTCGAAGGTTTCTTGCTCTCTTTAGCTCCTCACCGGTCATTTCTATCCATTCACTTAATTCAAAGGCATCAAGACAATCTCCTACCTTGCCCCAAAAATACCTCTGCAAAAACTGTCTCATCCCCGCACCCAAAATTGCTGTGTTTAGTTTTCCAACAAAAACCCTAGAAATTTAAAATCAAATTTTCCCCATCAGTTTACTAGCCTAAAATCCGTGTTCTTTATTGGTCATCTCAGCCCTTTGAAGACCTTTTGCCGAGATAGACCCGGAGAGAGCCCTCTCCTGTCCCCGTAGGGCTAGCTACGAGGCTAAGTGGTTTGATGTTGCCTTGAATTTTTGTCTTTTTCAGCCTGAGGCCAAATTCAAGCTCTAACACTCCATACTCTTCACATGTTGTTTATCCACCCTATGGTTCTCAACGGCCTATGACAGGTCAATATCAACCTTACCCTAGTCAAAACCCACCTTTGTGGGGGGGTGTTAGCGCTTGAGATTTCACCCTAGGCTGAGAAAAGTAAATCTTCAAGGCTACATCAAACCATTTCACCTCGTAGCTAGCCCTACGAGGTATGAGAAGGCTCTCTCGGGTCAGATTTGATAGATCTTTCAATATGTTTAGGCTGACCAATTAAAAATAAAGATTTTAGGCTAGTAAATGGATAGGGGGTTCGATTTGATGATTTGTGGGGGTTTTGGTGGCAATTGGTGGAAGTGCAATTCAAGGTGCGGGGATTGAGCACAGTTTTCACAGGGGGATCTAAGGGGCAAGGTAGGAATGAGTGCTGATGCCTTAATCTGAGATGGATGATCAGAGATGATAGAGGAGAAGCTAAAGAGGGCAAACACACAATTCGAATCCTCTCTAGACAGTAGAAAACATTAAAATTGAACAAACTAAAAAGCTGAGCATGTCAAAACATGAATTCAAACTTTACCACTTCATCTGTCCAATTTAGAAGCATAAGAGAGATGTGAAACACATAAACAAACTTACAAGAACATGTAGAGAACACACCATCAACAATCAGATCCACAAGAATCCTCAAAGATGTCTGTAAAACCCTGGCTTTCCTTGCCTTCAATTGCAGAAATAGATGCACAATATACAATGAAGCTTCCTTACACAAGAGTCCAACCATGAAAATGAGAATGAGAGAGCATAATATAGACCTCCTAGACCATCTAACTCCTTTCCCCACCTCTAGGGGTCGAGCTCAGCTTCCTAGGAGCAGTTTGAACTAATTCTAAACTAAGAACTAGAAAATAGGCAGCGCAACAACTTGCCTCTATTACTTAGCTAACTCATCCATGCATTAATTTTTCACTATTTACATCAAAGAAGCTTCTAGAAGAGTAAAGAAAGATAAAACCTATCAAAGTGCCATGAAAATATTACATTCATCCATCATCTACAAGTAAAAATGGTCAACCATAGTCAAAACAGTGTTTTTTGACCGAAAATGGCAATTCTGGCAAATCTGGAAGTTCTGGTCGTGCCCCTGGAAGTTCTGGTCGCGCCCCTTCACAGCTGTTTTTGAGTGGGTTCCACTGGTCCAAATCAGGTGCAAGATGGCTCATTGGAAAGCTTGGCCTGTCTACTTTCCATCCCAAGTGGAATTTCTGAATTTGGTGTTGATTTGACCCCTCAAAAATTGATTCTCCCAAGGTCACTTTCTGCAACTCAAAAAGTGGGCAGAAAGTCATTTTTTAGGTGTATTTTGAGCTTTTGGAGGCTCAAAACTCAAAATCAGGCTTCTCCCAAGTATTGGTAATTTTTCTCTTTGCATGCCCTTTCCAAAAATGCCAAGTTTTCAAAATTCCGAGCAGTCCTCCAAAATGATCTCACCCGGGGTGAGACCATTCCAATGGCCTAAACCTGTAAATTGCACAAAAAATTCACAAATGACAAAATTTTCTCCAAATTTCTTGAAATTTGGGCTGGGAGTCCCCAATCAAGTACCATGCTCAGTCAAAGAGGCTTTGGCCAAAGTTTGGAGTGGATCGGGCGTTTTCCTTCGTTTTTGTGCTTTAGCCAACCGTCCTTGGAGCACCTTCGTTCTCGCCGGTATTTTTGACATTTCTCTCAAACCATGACACCTGTGTAAAAAGTGAAAGAGGTTTTTCTTCCTTGGCATGTTTTGGACAAAAACCTCTCTCAGTTTTGCAAAATTCATCTTTGATTGCTCAGAAACAGCTTTTGAGTGAAACTTGTCCCGATGTGTGAAACAAGGGATTTTGTCGAAATAGAGCGAAATGAAGGGGATAGAGGGCTTCTAAATTCTTGGGGAAATTTTTGGGAGTGGGGAGGGATGTTAGGAAGCAGGGGAAAGTGGAATCTCAGAGATTGAGTGAGGGGAAGGGGTCGAAAAGGACAAAACACAGGCCAAACCTAGAAAATTGCCAGGTTGTAGCTAGAAACTAGGGTTTGTGCAAAAATGAGGAATTTGGCGGATGTAAGGGATGGGAAGTGTTTGATAAGGTACTTTAAGGATAGGGGAAGGTGTATGAACATCAGGAAACAAGTTTTTCCGGTAATTTGACCATCCAAGAGAAATTAGCTTTCAAAACCCTAGGAGAGGGAAATGAGCTTGCCTAGGCACAACTGAAGCATGAACATGGTGTAAAATGACCCATTAGACACTGACATGATAATGACAACCCTCTGAATGATGATAGGCTCAGCTGAATGATGACATAGGCTGACATTTGGGCAAACTTTGAAAAGAGTGAAAGCAAACCCTAGACCTAATACCTAGTGACCAAATTTTGCTTGAAGACTCACTGAAATGACAAAATTTGACCTTGACACTCTGAGACCACTTTGTAAGAGCATATTTGATCACTGATGGAGGGCTTTCAAGACCGACACTAACAGGGGGAAATCCACCTTTGTATGGTCAGAATACCTCTTAGTGGGGGAAATATCAAGCTCCTTATGGTCAAAATCGGCCACTTTGGGGGTATAACTCATACCAACGAGGTTGGAATCCACAAGTTGAGCCTTATCAAAGGCCTCCCATGCCTTTCAATCCACAATTGATATTTCTAGCAACTTTGGAACTATTGGACGTGTCAAGACTCACAAATGACCCAATACTTGATTCGTCTTATTGGCCTCTGGTTCCTAATAAGATTCCTGACAATTGTCTGAAATTAGAAGAAAAGTCTAGAGAAGACCCCCAGGCCCACGTTATGAATTACCTTTTGTGGTGTTCATCCAATTCTTGGGTTGATAACTCCATTTATCTACGTCTTTTCCAACGAACATTGACAGGTGCTTCCGCAAAATGGTACATTGAGTTACTTGGAGTTGCCTATCAAGACTTCAACTCTTTGGAAATGGCCTTCCTTACTTTCGGTTACCAGTTCGATATTAAACTGGTACCCATCTGCTTACGTCTTTGAAACAAAATACTGCTACCCACATCTTTGATCATATCCTTGAGCGGAGATGTCGGCATCACCTTATCAAGTTTGATATACCTGATGAGTTGTTAATTGAATGATTTACCAAATCATTCATTAATAAAATTGCCAAAGACATAGATATGGGTGGTCGTGTGATTGAATATCAAGCCATTTCCCGTGCCCAATATTTAGATTTGGTACATTCCCAATCTGGCACATTATATGATCTCTTTCCTTATGCTCTGAGACTCTCTACGGATCTTGCATCTTCCAAACCTCCAGATGTACCACATGTCAATGGTATTATTGGGTCAGTAACTCAAACTTCCAATAAAGCTTCTTCAAAGCAGAAATCCGTTTCAACTACTGCATCCAATCCTCCTTCAAATCCCTCTCCAAATCTTGGTAAAACCTCTGAGGTTAATGCCATTCAATCTACCGTGATAGACAAAACCTCAAAAGGTAAAAAGAAGGGTAAGGAAAAGCCAAATTTGATACCCCAAAACAGGATCCTCCGAAATCATTTGTTGATGATGCGTCTAAACATAAGCCCAAACATCCTTGCCTCATATGTGAGGAAGATCACCATACAAAGGATTTTCCCCATCATGCTAAATTTATTTGTTTATTAAAAGGCACCCAAGGGACATCGGTTGTACTAAAAGAAGCTTTTCCATCACAGCAAACCCAATTGGTAGAACAACTGCAATCTTCTACATCTTCGGGTTCTCAGGTTTTTATGAGAGGAACGACACCTATTTATGTTGCCACTCATTCAAAAAACTATCTGACTCCTCCCAAACAATTTGTGTAGAAAGAAGTTATTGATACACCTTCCACCTCTACTCCACCCAGTTTTGGTCCTCTCCATATTGAGAGACCTAGTAATGATTGTGTTATCCGACCACCTCCTAAGGGTGTCCTTCGAAAATCATCTTACAATTTGAATGCGCGAGTTTCTCGGCATTATAATATTGTTGAAGGTTTAGCTCAAGTGCCTTCGATGATGTCTTCCTTGGAAGTTCTCCATAGTTGTCCATTGCAATGGAAAGAATTACTATCCACAAAAGGAGGAATTGACCCTACTGATTCAAGTTTGATTACCTTTGACCTAGAAAATCATGTTCCACGTCTTCCACATCAACTTGCCTTTTTAATCCAAGTCATTATCAAAGGGAAGACGATTCACCAGACTGTGGTTGATGAGGGTGCTTCCACCTGCATCATGTATGTCTCATGCTGGAAAGTTATTGGCTCTCCACCTCTCAACTAGTCTCCTAACACCTTAGAAGCCTTTGATGGCAGAGGATCTCATCCTTACAGTATTCTCACGAACTTTCCCATAACATTAGAAGGGAAAATAGTTAACTTAGAAGTAGAAGTTGTTGACTCCAATTTGAATTATAACCTTCTACTTGGTCGGAGTTTGACCCACGTTATGTTTTGCATGGTTTCTACTTTGTTCCGCATGCTATGTTTTCCTCGTGAGGGGAAAACAGTCACTGTTGATCACTTAGTTTTTTTTCTCTTCTAACTCTTCGAATGTCAATGTGCCATATGTGGGAAATACTGGAATCCCTTATGAGAGTGTTGGGGCGGGTCTTTTTAAAGACTCTGCTCTTATGGGAACTTTTTCCCTCCCACCTCCAAACATCGCTTCCGTCAACATGATATCCACTTCTCACGATCCTTGGATCGTTCCTCATCCCAATTAGGTTGATTCTTTTGGTGATGTCATGCTGCTCAGCCCAGTAGAACAAGCCTATCAAGTTGTTGTTTTGGCTTCAGCGGTCACTTCTGAAAGTCATGTTACTCTTAGTATGCATCTAGACATGTATTCACAATCCCCTTGGCTTGGTTCTTGGGATTCTCTGGATCCCTTGAACAAGACATTTCCCACTGACGAGAGTATCATCGAGGTTATGTCTCTTGAAGAAACTCCCTAGAATGATGTCCATCATCGTTCCTCGTTTCTCCCGAGTCTCGGAGAGATTTCATCATGTTTACATACCTTTGTTTCTCGTACTCTGACCCATCCACTTCAAACACCTATTTTGGTACACAAAGTTTTGTCTGAGGGAAACATGGGGAACATTACTACTACGATGCCCAGAGACATTTTTGTTAAACCAAGGATTGTAGAAAATATCCATGTCGGGTTTTCTTGTTCTCCAGATGAGATCAATATTTACACAGCCCTCTTTAAGTAATTCTGCAATGTCTTTGCCTAGTCACATGAAGAAATGTCTAGCATAGATCCAACTATAGTTGTGCACGAAATACCCACTTATCCAAATGCAAAGCCTATTCGTTATCGCCTTCACCCAGTGCACCCTAGAAAGGCAGTCGCTATAAAGGGAGAAGTTGAAAAACTTCTTAATGTTGGTTTAATTTACTCCATTCCATTGATAGATTGGGTTTCGAACATTTTCCCTGTGACTAAAAAACAGGGGACTATTCGCGTTTGTGTTGATTATCGTGACATCAATCGGGCGTGTCTGAAAGATAATTATCCAACTCCTTTTATAAACCAAATCATTGATGAATGTGCCGGGAGTGAGATTTTTTCTTTTATGGACAATTTTTTTGGCTACAATCAGATTAGCATTCTTCCCTTCGATCAGCATAAAATTGCTTTTATCTGTCCATGGGGAACCTTTGCCTACAAAAAACTCCCTTTTGGTCTGAAAAATGTTGGCGCTACCTTCCAATAAGCGATGTCTTATGCTTTCCATGACATTAAACACATTGTTCAACCATATATTAATGACTTACCAGCCCATTCTGCTAAGCGTCATGATCATCCTAACCACCTTCGAGTGATTTTTCTTCATTGTAGACACTACAATATTTGTTTAAACCCGCATAAGTGCATCTTTTGCATCGAATTTGGTCATATCCTAGGGTTTGTTGTATCTAAAGAAGGCATCCGGATTGACCCCCTCAAATTTGAGGCCATTGTAAATTTACCCCCTCCATCATCTTTACACCAGTTGCAGAGCTTGCAAGGGAAAGCTAATTTCCTTCGTCGTTTTGTGCCCAATTATGTTGAACTTGCCAAGGGATTTACTCATTTGCTGAAAAAGGGGATCCCATTTATTTGGGATGAAATCGCTCAAAAATCTTTCGATGCATTAAATAACACCCTCATTAGTGCCCCTTTACTGCATCCCCCCAATTATCACCGTGATTAATTCTTGTACTTGGTCACATTCGATAGTATTATTTCCATGGTACTAGTGCAAGACGATGATGACAGAAATGAACACGTGATTTACTACTTAAGCCTAAATCTTATCGATATTGAAACTCAATATTCCCATGTCGAGAAACTGGCTTTAGTAGCTATTCATGTTGTTCAACGCTTTCGACACTATATACTCTTGCGAAAAACCACTATGATTTCTAACTACAACCCCATGACCTACATCCTAACCTGTCAGTTGCTAGGGGACAAGTATTCTAAGTGGATTGTTATCCTTCAGAAGTTTGATTTGGAATTTTTTAAGCCAAATCAAAGAAATCATTGGTTTTCGCCAAGTTGATTTGTGACCTACCCTCTACGACCACATCTACGGCTTTTGATGAGCTCATTCCTGACGGAACTCTCTTCTCATCAGCACTCTTGACCCATGGTATGGGGATATTATTGTTTATCTCCAAACCCAAACTTTTCGATCGGATTTGTCTAATTCTGAACATCGTCGCATTCGACATCAGTCCCAACCCTATTGAATCATTGGCGATACTTTGTTTCATGTTGGTGTCGATTCTATCCTTTGTAGATGTTTTACACTTGAAGAAGCTGAGAGAGTCCTAAATGACTGCCACTCTGGGGCTTGTGGTGGTCACATGTCAGGGTATGTTCCTGCTCATAAAATCCTTCGTTTCCGTTATTTATAGCCTTTGATATTTAAAGATTGGATTTTAGCAGTCCAAAAATGGCATGCCTGCTAGATTTACAACCGTAAGCAGTGCACCCCTACACTCAATTGTTACCATCGACTCCTTTATTAAATGGGGTATTGATTTCATGACATGTAACCCTCGCTCGACCGGGGGCATGGTTATATCGTCGTTTTCATTGATTATTTCACTAAATGGGCTGAGGCGATGCCCACACATGATGTTGATGGTAAAACTTCCACTCAATTTCTTTTCAACCATGTCATAGCTCAATTTGGTGTCCCTCAAGCCATTGCTACTGATCATGGAACTCATTTCTGAAATTACTTGATGGCAGATCTCACTACTCGGTTGGGTTTGCGTCACAACAACTAAACTCCTTATTATCCATAGGCCAATGGCCAGGTTGAGGCAATTAACAAAGTCTTGGTTACCAGGCTTCAACGCACCATTGGGATGCATAAATCAAATTGGCACCTCATGTTATTTTCAGCTCTTTGGGCTTATTGAATCATAGCTAAGATTGCCATTGGATTCACAACCTTTCAGCTAGTGTATGGTCTAGAGGCAACTCTTCTGATTGAATGTGAAATTCATGTTGATCAGTGGTTGTCATTGATGTCAACCCAAGCAACTCCGGGGGCTACCCCGATCTTGCATGGGCATTTTGACTTGAAAACTCATATTATTTTGTGTCAAAGATCTTCTCGATGGATTCTACTCGTCAAGATGTTTCCGTTGATATATGGTACGCCTCCCAGTTCTTCACGATTTGAGAGTTATTTGTGTTTGAAGTCGGAAACTCCCATTAGTGGGCTAAAACCCCAGGGGTTGAGACATCATCTTATTCACCAATGGCTTTCAATATATGACAAGGATTCTCACCGTAATCTCACCTCATTTAAGTTGAATAACTTGAAAATCCAAAGATAGTGAACCAATCATTGACTTCACACTCGAGTAAGACCATATGCACTAATCAAATCATTGATTTTATTTTTTTGTGGAATTAAAAATATTTTACACAAATATTAAATAAACAAAAAATGTAAGAGTGAACATACATCAAATTAACTTCAAAAAGGGCAGTGATTCTTCCTTTATTCGTAAGGAAGAAATATAGGATAAACTCTTACAACATTCATGAATCCCTTCCAATGTTTATATGAGAAAACCATTTGATATAACTTAATGTGTGATGTTTATGAATTAAAATAAGAACTTCAATGAATAACCAAAAGAATTTAACCTCCAAGAGACTATTAAAAGAATTTATCCTTCTCCAACGTATAACAATGAAGCCCCTCTTTAATCCATTGATATGCCTATAAATGAACAATCAAAATACCTCTCAATATATACGTTATAAACAAATAATCTTGAAGGAAGATCTCTGAAATTACTTGGCCCCTGTGTAGAACCATTGCATCAAATGAAAGGGTTAGATAAGTCAGGGTTCTGTTTTGTTTTTAAGCTTTCTTTTGTTTAATTGGGTAGACCTCTTTTGCAGCATATGACTTATATTACATCAGGAAAAATTCTAGG
Source organism: Pinus tabuliformis (assembly GCA_031772625.1). Taxonomy (NCBI): domain Eukaryota; kingdom Viridiplantae; phylum Streptophyta; class Pinopsida; order Pinales; family Pinaceae; genus Pinus; species Pinus tabuliformis. The sequence goes on from CM062816.1 coordinate 2,101,653,460, forward strand.
TACATAAAGCACTGGTAGCATGAGATTTATGGTAGTGTGAGGGTTTCCTAGGCCCTGTGGCAACGTATTGTTTCTGAGGCCCCCCCAAGGCCTAGTTTGTGGCAAAACATGGAGTTAAAATGAGCCAGCGAAGAGTTATCTAGGGCCAAGTTTACAGAGACTGTTTTGGGTCCAAATTTAGTTGTGTCTTAGGCCAATATTATTGGGTAGGAGTCCAAGGTCAAGACAACAAAATAGGATTGTGTTTGAAGGCTGATTGGGTTGATTTGAGGGAGTCCAAGAGCTAGAGTTTTTTCCATGGCAATAGTAAGGTAATATTGCAATATCTTAGGCTTATTTCATTTAAGATTTAGATCTGTATTTATACCTTGTGTTCAGTATTGGTTAGGGCTGGTTTCGTATTAGTGGATAAGGAATATCATCAAGGTAAGTAGTAAGTCTTGCAGCAGTTTTAGAGCACAACTTGTAGGATTTTAAGAGCCATTTTTAGGACTGTATAATATCTAGCTCATGTCAGGGATAGTGTCATCAAATGGGTTAAGTGTAGGTCTGTCTAGTGTCTAGCAAAAGTTCTCGGATCACCCAAGAAGAGTGAAGTCTGAGCATCATTAAGATTTCAGTGCCATCAAGAAAAGACACAGGTATGTATTGTTATATTTCTTTTGTTGCATTTCTATTTCTGCTAACATAAATTTTAGTATGTTTATTACTATTGTACTAATTCTCTTTGCAGGCAGAGATAAGTTTTGTTAAAGGGGTGTTGTGTTTATTTGTTATTCTTTGGGATTGTGTTCCATAGGGAAATTTGCATGCAGCCTGCAGGTAGAAGAACACTCAAGGACAACATCAAGTGAGCATTCAAGAGCTGAAGTATCAAATCAAAGGAAGCATTGCAGCGGGACATCCTTTTAAGACATGACAGCCATCTGTATATTGTGAAGAAGTGTCAAGGCCAAGAGTCATCATTGTAAAGTTGTAAAAGAGTCATTTGTAAAAGTGTCATCATTGGAAGAGTCATTATTGTAAAAGAGTCAATATGCCTAGAGTCGAAAATGAATTATTGGAAGGTATGGGAGTCTCTGTTGGGATGATGTCATGGTTGGGTTGCAAGTCATAGTGTGATTGGGTGTTCGGTCAAAATCATTGTAAATCATATTTTATCGTGGATTGTTGTCCCTAGTATGGAAATCCACACTCTTGTCTCATTTCAATCATTATAGGGTGGTAGGGAGGTGCTAGGCAGGTACCTGAAGTTGCCTATAGGTTGGAGCCTGTGAACACTTCAGGGTGGTAGGTTGGTCTAGGGTGTTGGGGCATCCATTCAGTTGATTACTGAAGAAACTAGTGCATTGGGGTGTCCTTCTAGTGGGAGCTAGAGAAGAATGTTTTTCTAGAATTCTAGGAAGTTGTTGCTTTCATTTCAGTTGGGGCTAAAGATTAAAGAATTTACTAGAAAAGTGTTTGGTGGTTTTTGACCTGGAGGGGGTTTTCCACCTAAAATTTTTGTGCCTACTTTGTTCTTTTATTTACTGTTATTATTTCATAAACATTAATAATAACTAAAGATTAACTAATTCTTTGAAAAGATTTAAAAGTGTTAATTGCTAAGGAATAATGATTCACCCCCCCTCTTAGTATTTTCCAACAATTGGTATTTAAGCTTGGTTCCTTCAAATGCAGTCTAACAACTGGAAGGAGATCATGGAGTATATTAAGGATAGAGTTCCTTTGTTCAATGGAAATAACTTTGCACTTTGGAGTGGAAGAATGCAGGTTCATTTGTTGGCGCAAGGATACGAAGTATGGGAAATCGTTGACAAAGGCTTCACACCAACCCAGGATGAACAAGGTAAGAAAAAGGTGGTATATGATGCAAATGCCAAATATCTTATTATCAAGTGGCTTATTGAATCTATTTATATTAAGATACTGAGTTGCAAAACTGCTAAAGAGGTATGCGGCAAGTTTGAAAATATATATGCAGGTGACTCAAAGGTGAAAGAAGCAAAGCTTCAAAATTTTCAGGGCAAAATTTGAGCAACTCAAAATGAGGGAAGATGAAGATATTTTCGCATACTTTCTGTTAGTGTCGGTCTTGAAAGCCCTCCATCAGTGATCAAAAGCTCTTTGCATTTGCATTAGTAGGTGTCTCATCAGTGTCAAAATTTGCATCCCGTTAGGCATGCCATAACCCTGATGGAGGAGCTGGTCAATTCATACCCCTCTTGGCTTTGCTGGATCAGGTCATATCAGTCATTGAGTTTGTCAAGCTTCTCTTGTTTGGTCTTAGGGTCAAAGGTCCAAGGTCTAGGGTTTTGGTCATTTGTCTTAGCAAGGTCATGTCTCTAAAAATCCTTGAGTCCCCAGCAAGCCAGAGGGAGGATGGTAACATGTTTCTTTGATATTCTCATTATGTACAGTTCATTTTTAAACTTGGATTTAAAAACTCTGTTTTTAAAGCCAAGGTCATGATAAATTTTGTAAAAAGAATAAATTTCCAAAAAGTCTTCAAAAGGCAGCAACAACCCTGGTCCCCTTGCCACAGTCCTTTAGATGATCTACCTGCAAAAAGAATCAGGTCAAAGCACTCAAAAAGTCAACTTCAGGATAAAGGAAACCAAGAAAATCAGTGTTTTAAAAAGTGTCAAAATAGATTTTATAAAGTGGGTTTATGGATGAAATTTTTTCAAATGAAGATTATAAAAGGTAATATTCCCTCCTTTCACTCTCATTGTGCATTTCAAGCTTGCAAGAGAGATTGTGAGAGAGTGATAGGCGAAAGAGGCAAAAACACAGTGATTTCGGGCAGTTAGCAGGTGCGCGACCTGTTCAAGCCTGTGCGCGACCTGTTGGGCGGTGCGCGACCCGTCCAGGGCACTCCAGCAGTGTAAATTTAATACGGGCGTGACCCGTTGGGCTGTGCACGACCCGTTGGGAAGCCTGCGCGACCCATTCAGCTGTCTGCAATCAAACTTCAACCAAATTCCTTCATCTCCTTTCAAATCTTCTCAAACGCTCGAGGTAGGGTCTTTACTCATTGTTTTGGAGATGGATGATGAAAATAAGCTTATATGCTATGATTCTAACCTCACATCAAGCTAATGAAAGGAGTTATATGGCTGCTTGTTAATGTTTGTAAAATGCTAGGGTTTTGTGACTGTTTCAAGTGATTTTGTCCCATTTGGTCCCTTCCCTCTTCTCCCCTTTCATTCACAGTCATGCTTTCATCTCTATCCCATATTATTTGTACATAAAATGTAGACTTTTTCCCCATCCCTAAACTATAAACCCTACCCCTCTCACAAGCACACAAAACCCTAATTCCCTCTACCATACACATGCAAAAATAGAACAAAAAGAAAAGATGCATTTGCAAATAAAGAAAAGAGTCATGTGAAAATAAATGTTGCTGTATATCTAGAGTCATGTACATAACCCCTACATACCCTTGATATTCCCTTGTACATGAAAGCCTTCCCTCTATGTTAAAACAATGTACATGTACTCCTTTTAAAAACAAAATCCGCCTTATAACACACATGAACTCCTATAAGTAAATTTGGTGTATGGTGTCCCTATGTCCCTATTGATACATGTATGCCCCTTCCATGTTCACTATCATACATGTTTTTGTCCCATATGAGATATTCTTTGCAAATGATTTCCCAATGTTAAAATGTGTTCCTATATGCATGACAATTTATAAAGTTTCCCTTGAAATTCCCTGTTATTTTCATATATTCCCATTCCTTGTTAAGAAGTTCCCTCCCCTAACATTCCCCTCATGTTTTTTCCCCTTGAAACAGCATAGAGTTCAGTACTTTTGCAGGCAGAGGCAGCAGTTCAATTTGTCCTTCAGTTTGTCCACTTTGCTCCAAAACCATGTCAGATACCGAAACTTATGAGCAAAGTGATGACCATTCATCATCTATAGAGATTGAGGAACAGAGGAGGCCTCGTAGAGGGGGTAAGGGAGGCCATCATAAGCGGGAGGAGCCTACTTCTTTGGTAGAATTACAAGCTTGTCCTTTGGCAGTGAATTGTTTCCGGTACATGTCATGCTATCAGTTTTGTGAGAGGATCTCTCAGATTCAGCATCATAGAGAGTTGGCCCGCTTGTTTGTCTTACACCTCCATGATGGACATGTCACTCTTGCAGGGGTGAATTTCATATTGACACCCAAGGTGATCTCAGAGGCTACAGGGATACCAAATGTGGGTGAGGTGTGGCCTAAGCGCAGATTACTTGATTTTGTTCACTTTGAGCCTTATGTCCGGCCATCATTTGTGAGACTGTTGACGGGTGTTTTCCCATTCAGATTTCTTCGGAGTGAGTATGCTCCCCTCATGAGACTTATCATGCATTATTTTACATGTGAGGGCAGATTTTCACAGGTGTATTCATATCACATTCGCCTGTTGATGCATTTCACCCGAGTGAGGATGATGAACCTCCCGCTCTTCTTGTTTCAGAACATTCAGAGGATAGTGCCCATGTTGCAGAGGAAGACCTCGGCCCAGCAGTACAGGAGCCTTTGCCATTATGGTTTGATCCAACTCATAGTCTCTCATCAGTTGACTCAGCAGGGCATCCCATGGGAGGAGTTCATCTCCCGTGAGTTTTTCACAGTGCCACCTCAGCCACATCAGGAGGCCATTCATGAGGAGGGAGGACCATCTCAGCAACCTGATGCTCCCATCACCCGACATGTCAGCTCCACTCCTTTGGTCACCTATCAAAAAGGCCCAAGGGCCTTATTTGCAGCAGCTAGGCGAGTACTATCTCCACAGCAGGTGGAAGGGGTCTCGCCTTCATCTTCAGATCAGCGAGTGTTATCTCCACACCAGGTGGAAGGGGCCTCGCTTTCTTCACCAGCACAGGTATTGCAGAGGGGCAAAGAGCCCATGGTTCATGAGGATCCGGTGATTGATCTCGAGGTCAGTTCTCCTAGCCAAGAGGCAAAGGAGATCATTCAGCAGCTCAGGGCCGAGAATGATGTTTTGCAGCGGAGACTTGAGGGTGCCCAATGGACCATCACCTATCTAGAGCAGCGGAACACACAGCTGGAGGAGGAGAAGGCGCTTGATGAGCTTTGGAGGATTCGTAGTGACCGAGTCCTAAACCGTAGGAGGCCCGGTGATCCATTGCCTGCTGACCGAGAGTCACTGCTCATTCAGGAGAATGCCCACTTGGAGAGGCTTTTGGCTAAGGCCAACCAAGAGAAAAAGCTGCTAAGGAACATGAAGAATCACTATTGGGCGAGGATGCATGTTTGCAAGGCAAAAATGAAAATGTTCCAAAGGAGGTTGTTCGAGGCTCTCAGGCGGAAGAAGAAGACCAACCCCCTCTGTATCTTGGCTGAGGCATCCCTCAAGGATCATGACACCCACTAGCCTCTTCACAGCACCAAGCACAAAAAATTTTGGAATTTTTGGCTCATTTTTGGCATTTTTGGGAAATTTACAGGTTTTGGCTTCTCAACGGGTCTCACCCCCGGTGAGACCCTTTGTCATCGTAGCTCCGTTTTGCGAAAACTCAGCATTGCTAGATTTTTCATGCAACGTTACACATGCCTATGGATGGATTTGAGTTTTCATGGAGTTTTGGGCCTCCAAAAGGTCAAAATACAGCCAAATTTTGACTTTCTGCCCCTTTTTTGAGCTGCAGAAGTAGTCTTGGGAGAATTGACTTTTGACTGGGCAAATGACCTCCAAATCCAAAAATTCTAGTTGGTTTGGAAAGTAGACTCAGAGACCTTTCCAACGGGCTATCCTACACCTCATTCTGACACCGGGAAGGCATCCAAACAGGGCTCCAAAGTGCGCGACCCGTTGAGGAAAAGTTGCCAGATTTGACCAGTTCAGCCCAGGAATTGCAGTTTTGACCTTTTTCGATTTTCTGAGGTTAATGATGATCTTGATGGATGTAATTATGATACTTTTGGATACTTTTACTCTATTTTATCTCTTCTAGAAGTTTCTTTCATGTAAAGAGTAAAAATTGAATGTATGAACTGGTTTCCAAGTTTATAGAGGCAAGTTGTTTTGACTGCCTATTTTGTAGTGCTTAGTTTAGAAGTGGTTCAAACAGCTCCTAGGATAGTGAGCTCGACCCATAGAGGCAGGGAAAGAGGTTAGATCATCTATATATTGTACTTTCTTGCTCATTTTCATGGTTGGACTCTTGAGGGAGAAGCTATCATTGTATATTTTCACTGTATCTCTGCAATTTTTGGCTAAGGAAGACCAGGGTTTTGCAGTCATCTTTGGGATTCTTGTGGACTCATGTGTTGATGGTGTGTTTTCTCAATGTTCTTGTAAGATTTGTTATGTGATTCATTTCCTTTCTATACTGCTGCATATTAAACAAATGAAGTGATAAAGTTAGAATTCATGCTTGCCATGCTCTGCTTTCAAATTTGTTTAATTTATATGTTTTCTGCTGTCTAAAGAGAATTCAAATCCATTGTTTGCTCTCTTTAGCGCTCTCATCTTTCTTCTTAATCATCCCTCTCAGCTAAATACATCAACACAGGTTCCTACCTCACCCCAAAGACCCCCCTGCAGAAACTGTGTCCAATCCCCGCACCCTAAATTGCAGCTCCTCAATTTGCCACCAAAAACCCCAAAAACCCCAAAAACCCCAAATCAACCTTTATAATCAGTTTACTAGCCTAATATCAGTGTTACCTTTGTTGGTCATCTCATCCCATTGAAAATCTACCGAGATTGACCGGAGAGAGCCTTCTCCTGCCCCGTAGGGCTAACTACGAGGCTGAATGGTTTGATGTAGCTTTGAGATTTGCCTTTTCAGCCTGAGGTGAAATTTCAAGTGCTAAAATACTGGCGACCATACTGGGGAGAACATCTAATCCTTTGCTCATTGACGTGTTATTTCATAAGTCTTAGACGGAGCTTGAAGTTACGCCAGGTAGCCTTCGAAAACGCTCTTGTTTTACATCAGCGCAAGTAGATAAACGCTGCTTCAGTCAATCTCCGTGAGCTTGTGAGCATAGCGCTTCTTTGACATTTTATCCCCTTGTATTTGTTAACTCTGAGCCGTGGATGATAGGTTGAGAGTTTTCACAGGCTGAATGCTTTTTCTTTCCTAGTCATTTTGAGAAAACAAGCTGGTTACAGATCCTAGACCCATTTTCAGATCTCATTCATGCCCAGCTATTTTTGATTATCTTGAAGATTTAGATTTTGACGAAATCTTTGAGTTGTCTCTCTTTAAAGCTAAGTCTGAAAGTGCACTCGATTCTCTAGTTCTTGACCCTGATTTTGCAGCTGTTATTGAGTTTGAGAGACATAATAAACTGGTTGAAAATTTCATTTTAAGACATCTTCAGTCAAGTGTTCAAGCCACTACCCTTGCTGATTTTGTTGAGAGTATCTCTGATCACATTGGATCTACTATCACGGCTCACGAAGAGTCTTACCCTCCTTATGTTGCAGTTTCACCTATAATCACCTATCCTGAATCAGCAGCCGGTTCTCCTCCTTCATCTCCCACACCTCCCACTCCTCCAACTCCACAAACTACACCTCCTCTTATAATAATCCCTGCTATTACAGCCCCTCCACTTCATACACATTCTACTCCCCCACCTAGAGCAATGGCTGCCCGGTTTGCCCCATTGGTTTTACTTGCAAATCTTCATGATATGCCAGCTGATTACCAAAGTAAAATTCCCATGTTTGATGGTACTCCACAGAGTATTACAGCTCAGCAACATATCGATAAGATGACCACATTTTTTGATCTATATGAGTTAGATGAAGAAGATGTTACCATGCGATTATTCGTGCAAACATTTGCAGGAGAAGTTCGAAAATGGTTCAGAGGGTTGACAGCCAATAGCATCACAACTTTGGAAGCACTTCAGAATCAATTTTTAGATCGGTGGGAAATCAGAAAGGATCCGCTTCAAATCAATGCCGAATACAACAACCTCAAGCGTAATCCGGGTGAGTCTGTTCAAGATTACATAATCAGATTCAATACAGTTTATAATTCTATTCCCGATGATTTGAGGCCATCTAGAAAATCAGCACTTCTTAAGTTCCCGGATGGTTTTGATCCGGAGATGGCTTATTCATTGAGAGACAGAGATCCACCTACATTGGAGGAAATGTAGAAAATTGCTGTCAGCGTTGAGGCAAATTTGAATGACAAAAGAGCAAGGATGAAGGCGGAAAAGCGAGTTACAATCAAAGAGGAAGCATCCACATCAAATCAGGTTCTTGAGTAGATAAAGAAGGCACTTGAAAAGATGACTATTGACAAGCCGGAGCCTCAGATTCGTAATCCCAATTTCAGAGGTCAACCGCAGCAACAATATAGAATCAAGCAGCGTGAAACAAAGGCACAAGACACGGCAGTTCAGCAGCAAATGAAACCACCTTTTCAGCAAAATTTTGTTAGTCAAGAGTCTGAAGATGAGGGTGATAATGTTGGCGAGGAAAATCATTTCTTTACCCCTGATGATATGCCCACATACATCACGGAAGAAGATGAGTTGGTGAGTAATTCTGTTTTTCCCCAAGATGAACATTATATTTTGTCAAATGATATGATACTCGAAGAAGAATCTGAAGAATATCAAAGAGGGTACTTGAATGCATTATCAGCTCAGCAAGGACAGCAAAGGCAATTGAGAAGCCGGGCTATTCCTATAAATCCCGTGCAGAAAAAGAAAGACATTGCAGCAAAGAATGATTCGGTTTCTTCAAAAGGTAAATATATTGCTGGTCCATCATCAACTCAAACATCATTGGCAGCTAAAATTGACCAGCCATCAAATGCACCAAAGGATAGAGCTGAGAAAAGAGATAATCCGGCAAAGGAAGGTGAGAAGTTTCCAGTTTTCAGTTTGGAGAATGAAATTGCAAAGGTGAAGATATCTATTCCTTTAACGGAGGTCATGAAGAACGCTACTTACCGAGGCCAAGTTTCCAAGTTGCTGAATTTTGATCCAATGCTAGACATGGTGAACGTACAAGATGATCAGCCGGAGTTAATCTTTGGGCCAGCTTTGAATGGTGAGTCTCCCGAGAGTGATATTCCTCCATTTTATATCAGTTTGCGTTTGCATGAGTTTGTGTTGCACAATGCCATGTTTGACTCGGGAGCTTCACATAATTTGATGCCAAAAACAATCATGGAGAAGCTGGGACTTGACATCACTAGAAAGTATCATGATCTGTATTCATTTGATTCCAGCCGGGTAAGATGCATTGGTTTGATCAAAGACTTAGTGGTGAGTCTAGATCAAATTCCAGCGAAGAATGTTTTGATGGATGTGGTGGTGGCGGATATCCCTCCACGATTTGGCATGTTGTTGTCGAGGTCATGGGGAGCCAAACTCAAAGGTACAATTCAGCTTGATTTTTCATATGCTTCAATTCCAGTTTTCGGTCAAATGAGGAAGTTATATCGGGAACAGAAGATGAAATACATGATCACTAGTAAGGAAAAGCCCGTAAATCATCCTGTAAATTATGTACAAACAGATTTAGAATCTTTTGTTTTGTTTGCGGAAAATTTCAATGAGGTAGATAGTCAGTTAGTTCAAGTAGAAGATATACCAGACATTTTAGAAAATTTCAGGGATGTTTTGAGAAAGGAAAGTGAAGAAAGGTCTGCTGTCATAAGGCCAAATGCAGAAATAAATGGGCAGCAAGCAGAACATGAAACAAAAGCAGATTTTCAGCACTTAGAAGATGATGAAGAGGGTCTTTGGACCATGGATTTCGATGGTGCAGTGGGCAGCGATGGTGCTGGTATAGGTGTGTGGATTTGAAGCCCATTCTCAGCCCAAGATCAAGTTCCAAGCAAGGTACGGGTATGTTCTTACAAATTGGAATTTGATTGTTCGAATAATGAGGCGGAATATGAAGCTCTTATTGCTGGTCTGAAAATCCTTCTGAAGTTAAAGGCAAAGAAAATAGCAGTATATGGCGACTCCGAATTAGTTATCAAGCAAGTGAAAGGTGAATTTCAGGCCAAACATCCTTGCATGAGAGCTTATAGAAATGCTGTTTTAGATATCTTGAAAAGATTTTCTGAACATACTTTGACATGTGTGCCCCGGATTCAAAATGGTGTGGCGGATGCATTGGCTAAGGCGGCAAGTAATCTGAAAATACCCATGAATTCCAACAATAAGTTTGAGATATATGTGAAGCATCGTCCTACAGTTCCAGATAACCAAAGGTGTTGGCAAGTGTTCCAAGATGACGAAGAAATTGAAGATTTTCTGCAAGTTAAGGGTAAGTTCGAAGACATTTCAATAGACACGGAATCTGAAGGAGTGAATCAGATGGATGTGTTATAGCTCAAGGACAATCACATTCCAAAAGGATTGATTCCTTTGGAGGAATTGTTTGATCAGGATGATGTCGCTGGCAAGCCAACTTTGAGGCCAACAGCTGAAGGAGTTGAAGATGTGAACCTTGGGACAGCTGCGAATCCAAAGATGGTGAAACTTTCAAAAGCATTGCCGCCTAAGGTAAAGCAAGAATATATCAGATTATTGTCTCTGTATTCTAATGTTTTTGCATGGGATTATTCAGATTTGAAAACTTATGACACAAGCATTATTCAGCATACCATTCCCATAAAGCCAAATCAAAAGCCTTTCCGGCAAAAGTTGAGAAGAATTAATCCTAAATTGCTGCCATTGATTGAGAAGGAAGTCAACAGGTTGTATAAGTCTGGAATCATAGTGCCAATCCGGTTTTCCGATTGGATCTCAAACTTGGTGCCCGTGAGGAAGAAAACCGGTGAGATTCGCTTGTGTATAGACTTTAAAAATCTGAACAAAGTGTCATTAAAGGACAATTATCCGCTGCCCAAGATGGATCACATATTGCAGCGGGTTGTGGGGGCATCTAGAATGTCATTGCTTGATGGTTACTCCGGATATAATCAGATTTTGGTGCACAAAGATGACCGTGACAAGACAGCATTTACTACTCCATGGGGTACATTTCATTATGCCAAGATGCCGTTTGGATTGAAGAATGCGGGTGCCACATTTCAGCGAGCAATGGACATGGCCTTTGCAAATGAGAAGGATGTCTTTTTAGTTGTTTATCTTGATGATTTGACCGTGTTTTCTAAATCAGATGAAGAGCATTTGTTTCATTTGACTAAGGTGTTTGAAAAGTGCAGAAAATATGGCATCTCATTGAATCCGAAGAAAAGTCTTTTTGCTATGAGTGAAGGCAAGCTGCTAGGCCATATCATTTCTAAAGATGGCATTCGTATAGACCCTGCACGAGTGGAAGCAATTCAGCAATTGGAGCAGCCCCGTAGCAAGAAAGAAATTCAGTCCTTTAATGGTAAGTTGAATTTTCTGCGTCGTTTCATTCCCAATCTTGCTGAACATCTCAGAGAGATAACCAATATGCTCAAGAAGGACAGCGAGCTAAGATGGACCGAAGAGGCGGTGAAATCTTTTAATTTGATTAAGGTAATCTTATCTTCAGCCCCAACTTTGATTAGCCCGGATTATACACAGGATTTCATCTTGTTTTCATTCGCCTCTGAGCATACATTGGCAGTTGTGTTAATGCAAAAGAGAGATGGAGTTGAGAGGCCTATAGCTTTTTTCAGCCGCATCATAAGGGACGGAGCGCTGAATTATAATATCATTGAGAAGCAAGCATTGGCCCTGATCAAAGCATTGAAAGATTTCCGAGTTTACATATTGAATTCTCATGTTTTAGCATATGTTCCCAATGCAGCTGTGAAGGATGTTTTAGTGCAAACGGAACCGGAAGGAAGAAGGGGTAAGTGGATTGCTGCACTCTTAGAATATGATGTTGAAATTAAGCCTACCAAGTTGATTAAAGGTCAAGGCTTAGCTAAGTTGATGGCTGAAGCAAACCTTCATGTCCTTGATATAAATTTGATTGTTGCCTTGTCCGATGAAGATGAAGAAAATTCAGTTCTACAGGTGTCTGATATCTTTGTGTCTTCTCCTTGGTATGCTGATATAGTTTATGTGCTTCAAAACTTATCTGCACCTCCTGGAATGCCTAGAAACAAAGCTAGAACATTGAAGCTAAAGGCTGCCAAATTTTGCATTATTAAATCTGCACTTTATTGGAAGGATCCCGGTGGCATCTTGCTGAACTGTTTGGTCGAAGAGGAAGCAAAAACAACAGTAGATGATTTCCATAAAGGTGACTGTGGGGGTCACTTATTTTGGAAAACCACGGCTAATAAGATCTTGAGAGCCGGTTTCTATTGGCCTTCTTTATTTGCTGATGTGTATAAAGCGGTAAAGAGCTGTCATGAGTGTCAAATTTTTCAAGGAAAACAGAAATTACAGCCATTGCCTCTCAAGCCGGTGGAAATTAGCGCACCATTCCAGCAGTGGGGCTTGGATTTTATTGGCGAAATCCACCCAGCATCTTCCGGGCAGCATCGATGGATCTTGACGGCTACAGATTACTTCACAAAATGGATTGAAGCCATTACCAAAGCCACAGATTTGGTAATTATTTCCTTTCTTGAAAATAATATCTTGTCACGTTTTGGCTGTCCACAAAAGCTGATTACTGACAATGCAGCTGCATTCAAATCAAAGAAGTTGGTTGATTTCTGCTATAAATATAACATCAGCTTGGGGCATTCAACCGCTTATCATCCGCAAGGTAATGGGCTGGCCGAATCTTCAAACAAATCTCTAGTGAATATTATAAAGAAGTTGCTGCAAATAAACAAGAAAAGCTGGCATAAGAAGTTAATAAATGCACTATGGGCTGATCGGGTAAGTCAAAAGAAGTCAATTGGTATGTCACCTTTTGAAATTGTTTACGGAGTAGACGCAGTGTTTCCTACTTCACTTAGTGTCCCGGTAGCCAAGTTGTTTCAAGAAGCTAGTGGCGAGGAAGATCCTATGCAACGACAGATCAGTCAAATGATTCATTTACAGCAGACACGAGAAGAGGTTCACCAGAATTCCCTTAAGTTGCAAGAACGCATAAAGAAAATCTATGACAAAAAGGCCAAGGCAGATGAGTTTCACATTGATGATGTTGTATTACGGTGGGATGCCTGCAATGAAGATAAAGGGAAGCATGGAAAATTCGACAATTTATGGAAGGGTCCTTACAAAATTGCAGCATACCGTGGTCCAAATGCTTTCCTTCTCAAAGAAATGAACGGAGATGAATGTCTTGGAGGGTCGGTGAATGGCCGGCTACTCAAAAGGTATCATGCTTGAGCATTTTCTGCTCTAATCACTCTCATTGTAAATACCATTTCATTTTCTTTCTGCAGCAAGTGTGAAGCTGATTTCCATCTTCAGTTTGGGGCCCGCGGTGAAGGCTATAATTCTGAAAATGGTGATTAGTTCGAGTGAGTTTTACAAGTTGTTTCATGTCAGTGCATTGTTTGTATAGAGTTAGTGAGTTAGTGTCCAAGATAGTCTTGAATTTCAGTCAATTGTCCAAGTCAAATAAAGTTGTTTTCAAGTCGGTCACATGTGAGTAAGTTGACTCCATTGCCCAATGACAAAAGCATTGGTCTGCTTTCCTAGAGGTCTGAGGTTCTTGGTACCTCCAAGGAGCTACCATCCCCATTGGAGCCAATGTTAGTGTCGGTCTTGAAAGCCCTCCATCAGTGATCAAAAGCTCTTTGCATTTGCATTAGTAGGTGTCTCATCAGTGTCAAAATTTGCATCCCGTTAGGCATGCCATAACCCTGATGGAGGAGCTGGTCAATTCATACCCCTCTTGGCTTTGCTGGATCAGGTCATATCAGTCATTGAGTTTGTCAAGCTTCTCTTGTTTGGTCTTAGGGTCAAAGGTCCAAGGTCTAGGGTTTTGGTCATTTGTCTTAGCAAGGTCATGTCTCTGAAAATCCTTGAGTCCCCAGCAAGCCAGAGGGAGGATGGTAACATGTTTCTTTGATATTCTCATTATGTACAGTTCATTTTTAAACTTGGATTTAAAAACTCTGTTTTTAAAGCCAAGGTCATGATAAATTTTGTAAAAAGAATAAATTTCCAAAAAGTCTTCAAAAGGCAGCAACAACCCTGGTCCCCTTGCCACAGTCCTTCAGATGATCTACCTGCAAAAAGAATCAGGTCAAAGCACTCAAAAAGTCAACTTCAGGATAAAGGAAACCAAGAAAATCAGTGTTTTAAAAAGTGTCAAAATAGACTTTATAAAGTGGGTTTATGGATGAAATTTTTTCAAATGAAGATTATAAAAGGTAATATTCCCTCCTTTCACTCTCATTGTGCATTTCAAGCTTGCAAGAGAGATTGTGAGAGAGTGATAGGCGAAAGAGGCAAAAACACAGTGATTTCGGGCAGTTAGCAGGTGCGCGACCCGTTCAAGCCTGTGCGCGACCTGTTGGGCGGTGCGCGACCCGTCCAGGGCACTCCAGCAGTGTAAATTTAATACGGGCGCGACCCGTTGGGCTGTGCGCGACCCGTTGGGGAGCCTGCGCGACCCGTTCAGCTGTCTGCAATCAAACTTCAACCAAATTCCTTCATCTCCCTTCAAATCTTCTCAAACGCTCGAGGTAGGGTCTTTACTCATTGTTTTGGAGATGGATGATGAAAATAAGCTTGTATGCTATGATTCTAACCTCACATCAAGCTAATGAAAGGACTTATATGGCTGCTTGTTAATGTTTGTAAAATGCTAGGGTTTTGTGACTGTTTCAAGTGATTTTGTCCCATTTGGTCCCTTCCCTCTTCTCCCCTTTCATTCACAGTCATGCTTTCATCTATGTCCCATATTATTTGTACATAAAATGTAGACTTTTTCCCCATCCCTAAACTATAAACCCTACCCCTCTCACAAGCACACAAAACCCTAATTCCCTCTACCATACACATGCAAAAATAGAACAAAAAGAAAAGATGCATTTGCAAATAAAGAAAAGAGTCATGTGAAAATAAATGTTGCTGTATATCTAGAGTCATGTACATAACCCCTACATACCCTTGATATTCCCTTGTACATGAAAGCCTTCCCTCTATGTTAAAACAATGTACATGTACTCCTTTTAAAAACAAAATCTGCCTTATAACACACATGAACTCCTATAAGTAAATTTGGTGTATGGTGTCCCTATGTCCTTATTGATACATGTATGCCCCTTCCATGTTCACTATCATACATGTTTTTGTCCCATATGAGATGTTCTTTGCAAATGATTTCCCAATGTTAAAATGTGTTCCTATATGCATGACAATTTATAAAGTTTCCCTTGAAATTCCCTGTTATTTTCATATATTCCCATTCCTTGTTAAGAAGTTCCCTCCCCTAACATTCCCCTCATGTTTTTTCCCCTTGAAACAGCATAGAGTTCAGTACTTTTGCAGGCAGAGGCAGCAGTTCAATTTGTCCTTCAGTTTGTCCACTTTGCTCCAAAACCATGTCAGATACCGAAACTTATGAGCAAAGTGATGACCATTCATCATCTACAGAGATTGAGGAACATAGGAGGCCTCGTAGAGGGGGTAAGGGAGGCCATCATAAGCGGGAGGAGCCTACTTCTTTGGTAGAATTACAGGCTTGTCCTTTGGCAGTGAATTGTTTCCGGTACATGTCATGCTATCAGTTTTGTGAGAGGATCTCTCAGATTCAGCATCATAGAGAGTTGGCCCGCTTGTTTGTCTTACACCTCCATGATGGACATGTCACTCTTGCAGGGGTGAATTTCATATTGACACCCGAGGTGATCTTAGAGGCTACAGGGATACCAAATGTGGGTGAGGTGTGGCCTAAGCGCAGATTACTTGATTTTGTTCACTTTGAGCCTTATGTCCGGCCATCATTTGTGAGACTGTTGACGGGTGTTTTCCCATTCAGATTTCTTCGGAGTGAGTATGCTGCCCTCATGAGACTTATCATTCATTATTTTACATGTGAGGGCAGATTTTCACAGGTGTATTCATATCACATTCGCCTATTGATGCATTTCACCCGAGTGAGGATGATGAACCTCCCGCTCTTCTTGTTTCAGAACATTCAGAGGATAGTGCCCATGTTGCAGAGGAAGACCTCGGCCCAGCAGTACAGGAGCCTTTGCCATTATGGTTTGATCCAGCTCATAGTCTCTCATCAGTTGACTCAGCAGGGCATCCCATGGGAGGAGTTCATCTCCCGTGAGTTTTTCACAGTGCCACCTCAGCCACATCGGGAGGCCATTCATGAGGAGGGAGGACCATCTCAGCAGCCTGATGCTCCCATCACCCGACATGTCAGCTCCACTCCTTTGGTCACCTATCAGAAAGGCCCAAGGGCCTTATTTGCAGCAGCTAGGCGAGTACTATCTCCACAGCAGGTGGAAGGGGTCTCGCCTTCATCTTCAGATCAACGAGTGTTATCTCCACACCAGGTGGAAGGGGCCTCGCTTTCTTCACCAGCACAGGTATTGCAGAGGGGCAAAGAGCCCATGGTTCATGAGGATCCGGTGATTGATCTCGAGGTCAGTTCTCCTAGCCAAGAGGCAAAGGAGATCATTCAGCAGCTCAGGGCCGAGAATGATGTTTTGCAGCGGAGACTTGAGGGTGCCCAATGGACCATCACCTATCTAGTGCAGCGGAACACACAGTTGGAGGAGGAGAAGGCGCTTGATGAGCTTTGGAGGATTCGTAGTGATCGAGTCCTAAACTGTAGGAGGCCCGGTGATCCATTGCCTGCTGACCGAGAGTCACTGCTCATTCAGGAGAATGCCCACTTGGAGAGGCTGTTGGCTAAGGCCAACCAAGAGAAAAAGCTGCTAAGGAACATGAAGAATCACTATTGGGCGAGGATGCATGTTTGCAAGGCAAAAATGAAAATGTTCCAAAGGAGGTTGTCCGAGGCTCTTAGGCGGAAGAAGAAGACCAACCCCCTCTGTATCTTGGCTGAGGCATCCCTCAAGGATCATGACACCCACTAGCCTCTTCACAGCACCAAGCACAAATTTTTTTGGAAGTTTTGGCTCATTTTTGGCATTTTTGGGAAATTTACAGGTTTTGTCTTTTCAACGGGTCTCACCCCCGATGAGACCCTTTGTCATCGTAGCTTCGTTTTGCGAAAACTCAGCATTGCTAGATTTTTCATGCAAAGTTACACATGCCTATGGATGGATTTGAGTTTTCATGGAGTTTTGGGCCTCCAAAAGGTCAAAATACAGCCAAATTTTGACTTTCTGCCCCTTTTTTGAGCTGCAGAAGTAGTCTTGGGAGAATTGACTTTTGACTGGGAAAATGACCTCCAAATCCAAAAATTATGGTTGGTTTGGAAAGTAGACTCAGAGGCCTTTCCAACGAGCTATCCTGCACCTCATTCTGACACCGGGAAGGCCTCCAAACAGGGCTCCAAAGTGCGCGACCCGTTGAGGAAAAGTTGCCAGATTTGACTAGTTCAGCCCAGGAATTGCAGTTTTGACCTTTTTCGATTTTCTGAGGTTAATGATGATCTTGATGGATGTAATTATGATACTTTTGGATACTTTTACTCTATTTTATCTCTTCTAGAAGTTTCTTTCATGTAAAGAGTAAAAATTGAATGTATGAACTGGTTTCCAAGTTTATAGAGGCAAGTTGTTTTGACTGCCTATTTTGTAGTGCTTAGTTTAGAAGTGGTTCAAACAGCTCCTAGGATAGTGAGCTCGACCCATAGAGGTAGGAAAAGAGGTTAGATCATCTATATATTGTACTTTCTTGCTCATTTTCATGGTTGGACTCTTGAGGGAGAGGCTATCATTGTATATTTTCACTGTATCTCTGCAATTTTTGGCTAAGGAAGACCAGGGTTTTGCAGTCATCTTTGGGATTCTTGTGGACTCATGTGTTGATGGTGTGTTTTCTCAATCTTCTTGTAAGCTTTGTTATGTGATTCATTTCCTTTCTGTACTGCTGCATATTAAACAAATGAAGTGATAAAGTTAGAATTCATGCTTGCCATGCTCTGCTTTCAAATTTGTTTAATTTCTATGTTTTCTGCTGTCTAAAGAGAATTCAAATCCATTGTTTGCTCTCTTTAGCCCTCTCATCTTTCTTCTTAATCATCCCTCTCAGCTAAAGACATCAACACAGGTTCCTACCTCGCCCCAAAGACCCCCCTGCAGAAACTGTGTCCAATCCCCGCACCCTAAATTGCAGCTCCTCAATTTGCCACCAAAAACCCCAAATCAACCTTTATAATCAGTTTACTAGCCTAATATCAGTGTTACCTTTGTTGGTCATCTCATCCCATTGAAAATCTACCGAGATTGACCGGAGAGAGCCTTCTCCTGCCCCGTAGGGCTAGCTACGAGGCTGAATGGTTTGATGTAGCTTTGAGATTTGCCTTTTCAGCCTGAGGTGAAATTTCAAGTGCTAACACTTTCAACGTGTTGATGAAACAAAAAATACATTGGAAGGTTTGGGATAACATGTTGAAATTAAAATTATTGTCTAAAAGGTCCTCAGAACCTTGCCAGCAAGATTTAACCCTAAGGAATCTATCTTGGAAATAGATTGAATCTGACCAATCTTAGCATATATGAATTGCATGGAATTCTTACGGCATATGAAATGAGGATTGAAGAAGAGGATGGCACATCTCACTTAGAAACAACATTTTTCGCATCCAAGAAGAATAGTAAGGACAAGCAGACTCTGAAAGCAAAAACTTGCAATTGTAAGGATGAGGAAAAGGAAGAAGATGAAGAAGAATTCTCAGATAAAGAGTTTGCCTACTTCACGCGGAAAATGAGAACAGGTACGGGAAAATTCAAAGGTAAACTTCCATTAATATGTTTGGGCATTTTGCAACCAAATGTCCTCACAAAAATGAGGTTGTTACGAAAGGAAAGAAAAGTCCTAGGAAGTTCAACAAGCAAGGCAAGAAGAAATGGTTTAAGAAAAGTTTCTTCTCCAAAGAATATAGCTCCTCATCCGAAGAAGACAGTGATAACGAAGAAGAATTCAACAGAAGAGTATTGTTTATGGTCAAGCACAATAAGCAAGATGCACTTGATGAAGAAGGAGACGAAGAAGAAGAAATGATTGAGGTTGAATTTCAAAACGAAGTGATCAAGGTTATCAAAGAGCTCAAGGCCGAGAAGAAGCACGTCAACACTCTTGAAGACAAATTAAAGACAAAAATGGAACAAGTCCTAAATCTTAAAATCAAGGTTGAAGAATACAAACTAATTGAAGAATCGCTCAGGAAAGAATTAAAGGAAAGCAACAAGGAAATAGACGCATTGGAAGTTGAAATCGTTTCTTTACAAAAGGAAGTAAAAAATGGAAAAACTTTTCAAAACTACGCCAATGGCTCAAATACTTTGGACGAACTCATCAGCAACCAGCGATCATGCAGCGATAAGACTGGTCTTGGTTACAAAGAAAAATTCAAAAAAAGTCAAGTCCTTCTATGACAACTAAAGAATATGGATCTGGAAAATCTACCAAGCAGGTAGATCTCCCAGCTAGATCGAGAGATCAATACTTGTGGGAAGAACCATGGAAGACAATTCCTCGAAGAATATTTCCTCCCAGGGATCAACCTATCTTTTATGGTCATCGTTATTCAAGTGGAAGGTTTGGACATAGAGCTATAGAATGTCACATGTATGTTTGAAATGAATATAATTCTAGGAGATCTCTTAGAAATGGATATTCCAGAACTCAACAGAATATCAACATATTTGATCATTTGAGAGATGATGTCGAATGTTACAAATGTAACAATTTTGGACACTTGACCAAAGATTGTAGACTTGGAAGTTCTTCAAAGGAATTCTCGCAAAATCAGAATGAACAAGTATGGAAAAGGAAGACTGAAAGGTGTGCTCTTGCTCTCAAGGCTCAAAGCAACAGAAACGTATGGTATGTTGACAGTGGTTTCTCAACGCATATGACTAGAGATAGAAATAAGTTCATATCCTTGAAAGAAAAGAAGGATGGAACAGTGTCTTTTGGAAATGACGGGTCTTCAAACGTCATAGGAGTAGGTACGGTCACTCTTGGAAGCAAGGATGCATTAGAAAAGGATGTGTTGTTGGTTGAAAATATGAATCACAATATGCTCAGTGTTGGACAGATGTGCGATCAAGAACACACAATGTTATTCAACTCGAAGAAATGTGAAATCTAGAAAGGCAAGTTTGGTAAAATTGTGGCTACAGCAAGCAGAGCTCCAAACAACATATATATTTTGGATGAGACACATAAAGGTTTCTTGGCAAAAGAAGACAAGAGTTGGTTATGGCACAAACAAATGGGGCATATAAATTTCGACAATTTGGTCAAGATCAGCAAAAAGGAAGCAGTTAGAGAAATGCTTAAAATCTCAAAACCTAGCAATACAATATGTGAATCTTGTCGACACAGCAAACAGACAAAGTCGAGTTCAAGACAAAGGAACATTTTGCGTCACATCCATTGGAATTAATACATACTGGTCTATGTGGTCCTATGAGGACAAAAGGTTTAGACAGTGAATTATACTATATGTTAATGATATATGATTACACCAGAATGACAGTCGCCAATTTGCCGAAGAAAAAGTTTGAGGCATTCGAATGTTTCAAAATCTACAAGGAATTAGTTGAAAATGAAACCAATTTGAAGATCAAATGTCTAAGATTAGATAATGGTGGAGAATTCACGTCCAAAGAATTTCAGCAATACTGTGATGAACATGGAATAAAAAGGAAATTCTCAACAGCCAAAACACCATAGCAGAATGGAGTAGCTGAAAGAAAAAACAAAACCGTACAGGAAATGGCTAGAACCATGTTAAAAGACTCAAACTTAGATGATAAATTATGGGTTCAAGAAATTGATACTGTCGTATTCATTATAAACAGAGGCCTACTCAGGAACAATTGTAACATGACTCCGTATGAACTATGGAAAGGAAGACCAACTAACGTCAAATACTTCAAAATATTTGGAAGTAAATGCTACATCAAAAGAGAAGACCAAAAATTGGGCAAGTTCGATTCCCATGTTGATGAAGGTATTTTTGTTGGTTATTCACGCAAAAGAAAGGCTTATAGATGCTACAATCTGAGGCAAAAACAAATAGTTGAAAGTATAAATGTTATTTTTTACAAAGACTATGTTCTAAAGGATAACAATGAGATCGTCTCTTCAAGCAAATCTGAGGGGCTTGAGGTAGAATCTGTGAAGGATGAAGAAGAAGCTCCAGAACAAGACCAATCAAATAAGGAAACACCAGTCAACCAAGAAGAAATAAGAAATGATCAGCAAGATGTACAAGAAGTTTCTCCAAAAGGTTCAAAAGAATGGTATCAAAAGAATCATTCATCAAATCAGATCATTGGCAACATAAATGAAGGAATTGGAACCAAAAGAAGTCGACAGCTTTGTTCATCACAACAAGCCCATCTTGCCCTTTTAGTGACTTTTGAGCCTAGCAATTTTGAGGAAGCTAGTCAAAATGAACACTGGGTAGCAGCTATGAATGAAGAACTGGATCAAATTGAGAAGAACGACACTTGGGAATTGGTTCCACAACCAAAGGATAAAAATGTTATTGGAACTAAATGGGTCTTCAGAAACAAATTGAATGAGGATGGACAGGTTACCAGGAATAAAGCAAGATTAGTCTGCAAAGGATATGCACAAGTTGAGGGAATCGATTTTGAAGAAACATTTGCTCCCATTGCCAGAATGGAAGCTATCAGGATGTTTCTCACTTATGCATGCTCGAGAAAAATCAAGGTCTACCAAATGGATGTTAAGTTAGCCTTTCTAAATGGTGAATTGGAAGAAGAAGTTTACATTGAACAACCTGAAGGTTTTCTACTCACTAACAAAGAAAACTATGTTTGCAGATTAAAGAAGGCACTATATGGTCTCAAGCAAGCTCCTAGGGCTTGGTATGATCGTCTTGATAGGTATCTACATCAACAAGGATTCAAGAAAGGAAGCACTGACAGCAATCTCTATGTGAAAGTGGATCAAGATAACCTAACGATTATCGAGGTATATGTGGATGATATAATCTTTGGAAGTAATGATGACAGATTAAGTAAAGACTTTGCCACAAAAATGCAAAGTGAGTTTGAAATGTATATGCTTGGCGAGCTAACATACTTTTTGGGGCTTCAGATTTCTCAGTAGGATAAAGGAATATTCATATATCAAACCAATTACATCAAGGAAATGCTAAAAAAATTCAAAATGGAAGATTGCAAGCCAGTCCTTACCCCCATGATAATAGGTTGCAAGTTAAGCTCAGAAGATTCATCAAAGGATGTGGACCAAAGGTTGTATAGATCCATGATTGGTAGTCTCCTATATGTGAAAGCCTCTCAGTCTGATGTGATGCAGGCAGTTGGACAAGTAGCAATATTCCAAGCAGCACCAAAAAAATCTCATATTATTGTCGTCAAAAGAATTATTCAATATCTTGAGGGCATAGTGAAATATGGTCTATGGTATCCCAAAGGAAATGATCTGGTTATCCAAGCTTATATAGATGCAGATTGAGCAGGAAGTGTTGATGATCATAAGAGTACTAGTGGAGCAGCATTCTATCTAGGTGGATGTCTTATTTCATGGTTAAGTAAAAAGAAATCTTCAATCTCGTTATCCACAGCAGAAGCAGAATATATCGCGGCAGCAGCTTGTTGTACACAATTTCTCTGGATGAAGCAAAATTTGAAAGATCTTCATGTCAATTTTGATGAGCCTATTCCCATCTTTTGTGATAACACCAGCGCCATCAGTATCTCCAAGAATCCTGTGATCCATTCCAATCAAAGCACATTCCAATTAAATATCATTTTGTTAGAGAGCAGGTCGTCGAAAGGAATATCAAGCTTGAATATGTTGGCACAAGGAACAAATTGTTGACATCCTTACCAAACCATTACCTCGTGAAGCATTTGAGTATCTTCGCCAAAAGCTTGGGATTCTCCCAATTTCTCATTAGAATCTCTCTTATCTACTCAAGTAGAAAGGGGGAGTGGAGGTGTGTATAGGTCCGTAGAATGGTTGTTTGTTAGGGGGAGTGGAGGTGTGTATAGGTCCATAGAATTGTTGTTTGTTAGGAGGAGTGGAGGTGTGTATAGGTCCGTAGGATGGTTGTTTGTTAGGGGGAGTTTCCCTTTGCCATTGATGAAAAAGGGGGAGAGAAGGCAGTAGGAAGAGGTGTCATAATCACAAGGGGAGTACCTTTGTTTCCATCAATTCCAAAGGGGGGTATTTTTTATCAATGGTTGTAATTGATGTAAGCCCAAGCAGCACCAAGGGCTACCCCGATCTTGCATGGGCATTTTGACTTGACAACTCATATTATTTTGCGTCAAGGATCTTCTCGATGGATTCTACTCGTCGAGATGTTTCCGTTGATATATGGTACGCCTCCCAGTTCTTCACGGTTTGAGAGTTTTTTGTGTTTGAAGTCGGAAGCCCCCATTAGTGAGCTAAAACCCCAAGGGTTGATACATCACCTTATTCACCAATGGTTGTCAATACATGATAGGGATTCTCACAGTAATCTCACCTCATATAAGTTGAATAACTTGAAAATCCAAAGATAGTGAACCAATCATTGACTTCACACTCGAGTAAGACCATATGCACTAATCAAATCATTGATTTCATATTTTTTGTGGAATTAAAAATATTTAACACAAATATTAAATAAAGTTTTTTTTAAGAGTGAATGTACATCAAATTAACTTCAAAAAGGGCAGTGATTCTTCCTTTATTCATAAGGAAGCAATATAGGAGAAACTCTTACAATGTTCATGAATCCTTTCCAATGTTTATATGAGAAAACCATTTGATATAACCGAATGTGTGATGTTTATGAATTAAAAAAAGAACTTCAATGAATAACCAAAAGAATTTATCCTTCTCCAACATATAACAATGAAGCCCCTCTTTAATCCATTTATATGCCTATAAATGAACAATCAAAATACCTCTTAATATATACGTGATAAACAAATAATCTTGAAGGAAGATCTCTGAAATTACTTGGCCCTTGTGCAGAAGCGTTGCATCAAACGAAAGGGTTAGATAAGTTAGGGTTTCGTTGTATTTTTGAGCTTTCTTTTGTTTGATTGGGTAGACCTCTTTTGCAGCATATGACTTATATTACAGCAGTAAAAAATTTGGGCACATAAAGCACTAGTAGCATGAGATTTATGGCAGCGTGAGGGTTTCCTATGCCCTGTGGCAGAGTATTGTTTCTGAGGCCCCCCCAAGGCCTAGTTTGTGGCAAAATGTGGAGTTAAAATGAGCCAGCGAAGAGTTATCTACGGCTGAGTTTACATAGATTGTTTGGGGTCCAAAGTTAGTTGTGTCTTAGGCCAATATTATTGGGCAGGATTCCAAGATCAAGACAACAAAATAAGACTGTGTTTGAAGTCTGATTGGGTTGATTTGAGCGAGGCCGAGTGTTGGAGTTATTTCCATGGTAGCACTAAGGTAACATTGCAATATCTTAGGCTTATTTCATTTAAAATTCAGATCTGTATTTATACCCTTGTGTTCAGTACTGGTTAGGGCTTGTTTGATATTAGTGGATAAGGAAAATCATCAAGGTAAGTAGTAAAGCTTGCAGCGATTTTAGGGCACAACTTGTAGGCTTTTAAGAGCCAGTTTTAGGACTGTATAATATCTAGCTCATGTCAGGGATAGTGTCATCAGAGGGGTCAAGTGTAGGTATGTCTAGTGTCTAGCAAAAGTTTTAGGATCACCCAAGAAGAGTGAAGTTTGAGCATCATTAAGATTTCAGTGCCATCAAGGAAAGAGATAGGTATGTATTGTTATATTTCTTTTGTTGCATTTCTATTTCTGCTAACATAAATTTTAGTATTTTTATTACTATTGTACTAATTCTCTTTGTAGGTAGAGGTAAGTTTTGTTAAAGGGGTGTTGTGTTTATTTGTTTTGCTTTGGGATTGGGTTCTGTTGGGCAATTTGCATGCAGCCTGTAGGTAGAAGAAGACTCAAGGACAACATCAAGAGAGCATTCAAGAGCTGAAGTATCAAATCAAAGGAAGCATTGCAGCGGGACATCCTTTTAAGACATCAAAACCAATTGTATATTGTGAATAAGTTTCAAGGCCAAGAGTCATCATTGTAAAGTTGTAAAAGAGTCATTTGTAAAAGTGTCATCATTGGAAGAGTCATTATTGTAAAAGAGTCAATCTTCCTAGAGTCGAAAAGGCATTATTGGGAGGTATATGAGTCTCTGTTGGGATGGTGTCATGGTTGGGTTGCAAGTCATAGTGTGGTTGGGTGTTCGGTCAAAATCACTGTAAATCATATTGTATCATGAATCGTTGTCCCTGGTACAGGAATCCACACTCTTGTCTCATTTCAGTCATTATAGGGTGGCAAGGAGGTGCTAGGAAGGTGCATGAAGTCACTTACAGGTTGGAGCCTGTGAACACTTCAGGGTGGTAGATTGGTCTAGGGTGTTGGGGCATCCATTCAGTTGATTACTGAAGAAACCAAGGTGTTGGGGCGTCCTTCCAATGGGAGTTGGAGAAGAATGTTTTTATAGAATTCTACGAAGTTGTTTCTTTCATTTCAGTTGGGGGTGAAGATTAAAGAATTTACTAGAAAAGCGTTCTGTGGTTTTTGACCCGGAGGGGGTTTTCCACCTAAAATTTGTGTGCCTACTGTGTTCTTTTATTTATTGTTATTACTACATAAACATTAATAATAATTTAAGATTAACTAATGCTCTGAAGATTTAAAAGCGATAATTGTTAAGGAATATTGATTCATCCCCCCTCTCAGTATTTTCCAACAATACCTTCACTGAAACTAGTTGTCGAATTACTCCCTGATACCTCACCTGAAGAGGAATGTTTACTTTACCTCGAAAGGCTCGATGAAACTCGTTGTATTGCAACGTTAGTAATTGAAGCCCAGAAAAAATGAGTTAAGGCTCAATATGATAGAATTGTTTCTCCTCACGTTTTTGTTGAGGGTGATTTGGTATTACTATATGATCAATCCAATGACAAATTGGGAGCTGGGAAATTCAAGCCAATGTGGCATGGGCCTTACATTGTTAAACGAGTTTCACAAAAAGGTGCCTATGAGTTAGTATATTATGAAGGAAATTCTTTGGTTGAGCCCCAAAACGGCCTTTACCTAAAGAAGTATTATGCATGATTTTCCGTGTAAATACTTTTGTACGTTAGTGTATTATCATTAGTGTGAAGTGCATTTTGGTGTGTTAGTTTGCTTTTGCAAACGTTTTCCTCTGCTTACATCATGCTCTACTTGGTTTGCAGATGTCATCCAACTATTATGTTGGTTTTGTTGATGGTGTTTTTCGTAGTACATGGAATCTATCTTTTGTTGCATGGGCAATCTTTGACCCTAACGGTGTTTTAATGAACTTACAAGGTATATGTTTAGGTTGTATGACCAATAACATTGCCAAATATAGATTGGTCATCGAACTTGTGTCAGAAGCCATCGCTCTTGGCATTAGAGATTTAATCGTTAAACTTGATTCACATCTCATTGTACTACATCTTAATGGACAATATTCAGTTAGAAACCCTCAAATTTTGAGAATGTATTTGTGAGTTCATCTCTTGAAACGAGCCTTTGATTTCATTACTTATCATCACATTCTGAGATGCATGAACACATTAATAGATGCATTGGCTAACTATGTGTTAGATAAACATTTGTGAAACTTGTAAACACACACACACACACATATATATGTAGGAATTTACAGGGTAAGTTCCTCAGAAAGAATACCAAAAGGACACCGCTCACAACCAGATCACAGATCAATACACTAGTATTTTTGATGTGGTTAAAACCCTCAAAGAGGGAAACAGTCCACGGCCTGTCCCAACATGGGTACTACAGGCAATTTATTAATCAAAGAATGAAAATTTACATAAGCTTCTCTCATGCACGGATTACCCGAACAATGACCCTCCATGCGCTTTAAATAGAACTCATG
Organism: Pinus tabuliformis; assembly: GCA_031772625.1. Taxonomy (NCBI): domain Eukaryota; kingdom Viridiplantae; phylum Streptophyta; class Pinopsida; order Pinales; family Pinaceae; genus Pinus; species Pinus tabuliformis. The sequence goes on from CM062816.1 coordinate 2,101,680,403, forward strand.
GACCAATCGGGTGTCAAGCCACGGATCAAGTGTCGGTAATACCGAGGTGAGAGTGAACCGTCGGATCACTACATATCGTGACCGTCGGATTGTAAGTTACAAAATGTACAACGGTAAAGAAGGACACTTTACCTAACTCTATACCTAACTCTATACTAGACCAAGTTGAACTTAACTATATCCTATGTGTCGGAATATCCTAACATCCCCCCTTAAGAACAGCTTGGGATAGGATTGAAGGATTTACAAATATGACACAATAGGAGAAGGAAGGAGGCACTAGAGCCTATCCCCCCTTAGTGACAACTTCCTGAACTCCAAGCATATATCGAAGTTTAGTGAACTTCGCCTCTGTGAGAGCCTTTGTGAAGATGTCTGCAACCTGATCATCTGTTGAACAATATTGCACTTCAAGAACATGGTCATGAATGAGCTTTCTGATGAAGTGCATGTGTAGTTCAATGTGTTTGTTGCGCTGATGCTGGACTGGATCTTTGCATAGCTGAATGGCACTTTGATTATCACACCAAAGTGTGGTTGGATGCTGCTGCTCAAAGCCAAACTCTGATAGGATCTGACGAAGCCACAAGGCTTCCTTACTAGCTTCCACGGCACCACGATACTCTGCTTCTGCTGACGAAAGAGAAATGGCAGCCTGTTTCTTACAAGCCCATGTAATAGGTCCTAAACCAAGAGTGAAGACATAACCGACAGTAGACTTCCGATCATCAGGGTCACCAGCCCAATCAGAATCAGTGAAACCAACTAATAGAGGAGCTGCTTTGGCACTATAATGAATCCCAAATTGTACTGTACCTCGAACATAACGAAGTATTCTTTTGGCTGCTTTCCAATGACTTTCACAGGGGTTTTTCATAAAACGAGCAACAAGGCCAACAGCAAAGGAAAGATCAGGATGAGTGTGGGTTAAATACAAGAGTTTTCCTACAAGTTGACGGTATAAGGTAGCATCAACTTCAGGAGAAGTACAAGAGACTAAGAGTTTGACTCCAGACTGAAAGGGAGAAGGGGCTGGCTTACAGTCTTCCATGTGAAAATGACGAAGAATATCACAAGCATACTTGGACTGGGAAAGGGAAATACCCTCCTTGGATTGCAAGACTTGGAGACCGAGAAAATAGTGTAAGTGTCCTAAGTCTGTCATTTCAAATTTCCTTTTGAGGCTAGACTTCACATGGTTTATAAGGTTGGGATCACTACCAGTAAGGATAAGATCATCAACATAAAGAACAAGGATGATAAGAGAGTTGCCCACTTTCTTGGTGTAGACAGTATTGTCAGAATGACACCTAGAAAAGCCAGATTCTAAAAGAAAGCTATCCATTTTGGCATACCAAGCCCGAGGAGCTTGCTTGAGACCATAAAGGGATTTCTTAAGTCGACAGACAAGGCTGGAGTCTATTTGTATGAAGCCAATGGGTTGTTCCATATAGATTTCTTCCTGCAAGTCCCCATGCAAGAAGGCAGATTTAACATCCATCTGATGGACTTCCCATTTTAAAGAGGCAGCAAGGGAAAGAACAAGGCGGATAGAGTTCATTTTGGCAACAGGGGAGAAGGTTTCAGTGTAGTCAATTCCTTCAACCTGTGAAAAACCCTTAGCAACAAGACGAGCTTTATGTTTATCAACTTTCCCATCTGGTCCATACTTGGTTCTGTAAACCCATTTACATCTAACAAGTTTGCGTCCCTTTGGTAGAGGAACAAGATCCCATGTATCATTTGTCATCAATGAATGATATTCTTCATTCATAGCTGCTTCCCAATGTGGATGGCCTGAAGCTTCTGCAAAAGTGTCAGGATCATGATTTACTGGAGCTTGAGCCAGTAAAGAAGAGGCTCTTTCAAACTGAGAACGTGTACGTCGCTGATCTGTAGGATCACCAGCAAGATCACCTGCTGCATCCCGAGTAGCACGGACCCATCTTGGAAGTTGAGGATCCTGAGAAGGTGGGGGAGGATTATCATCCTCACTTTCATCATCTGAAGAAGAAATGTTTTCAAAAGTAGAAGAGATAGGAAGAGGTGGCACATCTGCCGGACTAGGCTCGCAAGCCGATTTATTTTCATCAAATTTTACATCTCTTCTAATGATAACATTTTTGGACTTAAATGGAATAAGTCTATAACCTTTTACATCTTCAGAATATCCAAAAAAAGTACATTTCTCACTCTTAGGTTCTAAAGCTTTATGCTTTTCATCTGGAATATGGGCCCATGCTTCACTTCCAAAAACACGAAAGTGACTTACATCTGGTTTAATGGAACTCCAAGCTTCTTCTGGAGTGATATTCTGTAGAACCTTAGTAGGAGTGCGATTGATTATATAATTTGCACAATTAATTTCTTCGGCCCAAAAACTAAGACTGAGTCCTTTAGATTGCAGCATACAATTAGCCATTTCCTTTAAGGTGCGATTTTTCCTTTCAGCTACACCATTTTGTTGTGGAGTGTATGGAACAGTATGTTGCATTTGAATTCCATTTTCGGTGCAAAAGTTGATGAATGTGTTTTTAACATATTCTCCACCATTATCAGTTCTTAGCTTAAGAATTTGATGTCCAGATTGTTTTTCAACAAAGGCTTTGAAGGCCAAAAATGTGTTAAATACTTCGCTCTTGAGTTTTAAGAAGTATACCCAAGTGCGTCTGGAGAAATCATCAATGAAAGTTAAGAAATACTTGCAGCCAGAGAATGAAGCAATAGGAAGTGGACCACATAAATCACTGTGCACAAGCTGTAAAGGGGCTGAGGCGTGCCAAGAGGCACGTTTGTCAAAACTGTCCCGATGATGTTTTCTGAGTACACATCCGGAACAAACACCATCTCTGCAAGATACCATAGGAAGACCTGTCACCATATTTTCTTTACAATGTCTATCAGTCTTCTTCCATTTGTTTTTATTGGTCTTATCATTTTGCTGAAATGATCTTTCATTTTGAGGCTGAGGACCATTCTTTTTAGGATATGACTTCTTAGGATTCTTTGAATTTGGTTGCTGCTGGGCGGCTAAGGCTTTCGTGGAAGAGTTTCCAAGATTAAGAAGACCAAGGTGTAAGAGTTTTTCTTGTTCTCTTATTAAGGAATCACAAAAGGAGTCAAAGGAAGGGGCCTTGTAGTCTTTTCTTTGACAAATGAAAGCTTCCCTTGTAGAATGGAAAGTGGAAACAAATACAGAGTAGGCTGGTCCCAACTTAGTAAGGATGGAATAAATAAGGATACCATCTTCTTTCTTAACTCTAACACCTTCCAAGAGATATCTAAGGGTCTTGAATTTGGACAAGAAATCTTCAATGCAAGAAAAATTATTAGGATCCAAAGTAAGCAACTCATTTTCAAGTTGATGGGCTCTAATTTCATTTTTAATCCCAAAAACTTTAGCGAGTTTTTCCAATGCTTCATGAGGAGTCTCAAGTTCTGCAATATGGAATCTAAGATCAGGAGAAATAGACATCCCTATCAAACCACGTGCTTGATCTTGTCTATTTTCCCATTTTGCAGCCTTGTCTTCATCTTTTGGTTTCTTCTCTTGGTCTGTGGCTATTCTGAAGAGACCTTTACTTCTAAGTAAATCTTCCATGTAGGCTACCCATTGGAAGTAGTTAGTGCTGTCAAGAATGACTTGGCATGGACTTTCCATTTTTTTAAAAAAACTGAAGCTGAAGATGCTGAAAGTAAGTGTTCCAATGGATAGATCTCGAAAAAATAGGCAGTTTAAAAAAAAACGGCTCTGAAAAAGGCTTCCGGATGAAGAAGTTATGGCTTTTTGAAAAAAAAATTGTTGAAGTTGCCGGCAAAGTGTGCGAATGTGCGGGAATGAAAAAATCCGCCCCCACAAAATGGAGACTTGAACCCAAGACCTCTACTCTCTTAAAATAGCTTTGAACCAATTGATCTATACAAAAAATTTGAGAGAGAGAGAGAGAGCGGGGGGGGGGGGCCTTGGTTTGCGTGCTTGCCTTGAGAAAGCTCTTTTTCCCTACAAAACACAAAACACAAAACCCAACACGAATATGCAAAGAAAAACGAACCTTGCGGCTCGAAGTTAGCTTTAGCCAAAAAACTAGATATTTAAAAAAAAAAAAATCTCAAAGTTAGCTTTAGCCGAAAAACTAAATATTTTTCTCAATGTTTCTGATTTTCCGAGATCACACTAAGGTGCAGGGAAAAGAGCATACGCATGAGAAAAATCCTTCCTTTCTGTTTCTGATTTGCCTAGATCGCACAGAGTCGCAGGGCAAAGAGCATACGCAGAAATGAAAGGTATAGATCTGGTTAAAAAAAGGCTAAATAAACCGAAACCGAAATAAGCAGAGAGAAAATAACAGTAAACTGCAAAAACACTGTATACCTCCCGATCTGAAAAATGACGCAGCTAGGGCTACCGGAAACCTTTTCGCATGAAACGAAAGGGGTTCCTCACTGAAACAAATGCTCCGAACGCAACAGAGCAGTCCTCTCGGCCCGAAAGCAGTCAGAAATAGTAGATCTAGGAAACGACAGCCGCATGCAGTTCTACCGGCTTCAGATTTGGATCACCAACGGACGCGGCCCTCAAATAGCTCTGATACCATGTAGGAATTTACAGGGTAAGTTCCTCAGAAAGAATACCAAAAGGACACCGCTCACAACCAGATCACAGATCAATACACCAGTATTTTTGACGTGGTTAAAACCCTCAAAGAGGGAAACAGTCCACGGCCTGTCCCAACGTGGGTACTACAGGCAATTTATTAATCAAAGAATGAAAATTTACATAAGCTTCTATCATGCACAGATTACCCAAACAATGACCCTCCATGCGCTTTAAATAGAACTCATGGACCAATCGGGTGTCAAGCCACGGATCAAGTGTCGGTAATACCGAGGTGAGAGTGAACCGTCGGATCACTACATATCGTGACCGTCGGATTGTAAGTTACAAAATGTACAACGGTAAAGAAGGACACTTTACCTAACTCTATACTAGACCAAGTTGAACTTAACTATATCCTATGTGTCGGAATATCCTAACAATATATACATATATTGAGTGCTCACAAAAGAGTTTTCTACATCAAAATGAAAAAATCTGTGTCCCGAGACACATGGATTTATAAGCCTACAACAGTGTGTCTCTAGTAGCGCAATGGCACTTCATCTATAGAGGTGTATTCTGGAATGCCCCTAGTTAAAGCTTCCATGTTACACTCTACCTCGACAATCGGATTTGCTCCCTCCTCATCAGTAGCCTCCTCAATCTGGTGCGTCAGTCGTCTGGCTGTCAGAGAAACCCCTGGAGGTCTCTCTGGTCCAACATCTACAAATCATCATAAATTAAATCTCAGTAAACATAAGAAAAAAAATTCAAAAATTCAAAAATAATTTTTACCTGAATCAGTCCACTGTGCGCCTGGCGGAAGTGGAAGATCTGGATCTCCTCGGAAATTTGTGCATGTATATGCCCAATCATCAGCCATGATTCATTGTTGACGCAACCATCTGAAAAATGTCGGAGGGAATGACATTTGTTGGTCACCTACATGACGAGGCATCATCTCACCCCATCTGAGTAATTGTGGATCTCTAAGTGTCGGTGCATCCACTTCTATCCACTGATAACAAAAAAATGGCACACGTTCCAAGAAGAACGTCACCAAAATGGATCCGAAATCGAATTGTTTCAGACTCCCTAACTTGCACTTGGTAAGTTGGCGCTTCATGCAAACCAAAAAACCCTCACTCCAATTGAAAATCATGGGATTCAGACACTCGATTGCATACTGGAAATGAGATTTTGTTGCCTCATGCAACGCTTGAGCCCCAACTATTCGGGTCATAGTATATGGGATTGTTCGTAGTGGGAGATTTTTGATGGTATTTATGTCAATCTTCCCACTTTGGGTCTTTTTGGTCCTTAGATAATGCCTTGCAATCAGCATATTTGTGCTCTCTCCTCTAGTGCGTGAACCAGACAACTGAACCTGTTGTCCCTTTCTAGACAACCCAGTAATGAAATATATGTCAGCGACATCTATTTCGAGCTCTTGGTCCCCAATCATGAATAGTTGGTGATCCACATCCCACCAACTAATCAGATGCTGCAATAACTTAGGTTGGGATCTAATCCCAGGAATCCTGAAGAACTTGAGCAACCCACATGCTCGTAGGGCATCAACACAATCTTGATTCTAAGCAGCCTATTGGTCTTCATCTTCATGTCCTCTTTCTTTCCATTCAACCACCATTTTGGATTGATTATCATGGGGAAAATCAATAAAACAACATTTCATGAGCTTCCATGGAGACAAAATCCAAGAAAACCCATTTAACATGGAGGATTTCACACAAAAAATTTTACCTCTGCGCCATCATGATTGTGTATGAATTTTCTCGCGTTGTCAGCACAAGGACCTAATTGACCACAGGGTGAGCAACATAAGTCAGATGGGTAAAAGCCGCATTGGTCACCCCCAACATAAAGATTTTACAAGTCCTCCTTGTAGCCTAATATATGGATGAAAATGCATGAAATGTGTAACAATACAAAGTAAATATAAAGTTAATTCCTTAACTAAAATCATAAACAAACAATTAAGCTCATACCTATATTACCTATGATCGAAATCTGCCAGATAACAACAAGGTTTTGGGTATGATTCTCCACCCAACCGTAGGCTCAATTGTGCAAGGATCTGCTACAACTAGCCACCCCGGAGCCCTCAATCAACGTACCACTGCCAGTGACTCCTAAGTCTTAGAACATTATTCTCCCAAGAGAATGAAGGATAGAAACTCGGAGAGATGGAATGCCTCCCACCCTCCTCACCCTCTAATAAATAGAACAAACATTGGATGGGAAACCACATGCACACACTCCATGTGTCTACATGCGACTTTGATTTTTAGCTTTCTTTACTTTTCTTTTGATTTTTTTTTAGTTTTCTTGTTTAATTTATTTTCTTTTCTTTAGCTTTCTTGTTTTATTTTCTTCTTTTTCCTGCTTTTCTTGTTTTATTTCTATGTATTCTTATTTAGAGGATAACCATTATTTATTTTCTTGTATATATTTTAAATATCATTTATTTATTTTTTATTTTTTTTATTATTAAGTGATTTATTATTTATTATTTATATTATTATTTATTATTTATTATTTATTATTTTATTATTTTATTATTTATTATTTATTATTTATTATTTATTATTTAATTTAATTCATGTTGCCAACACCCTCTGTTGAACTAGTATAACCAGCAGGCATCGAAAGTCTCCAACACCCGAGAAATCTCAAGGAATCTCTGTCCTTTTTCCCACTTTCGGTACCAGGCATAACCCTGACCCGGTCTGTATCCTAGTCGAAGGCTCGCGCCTGACTCAGACCTCATTTGCCCCAAGGCAGGCATCCGGTCCGGTACTCAATGATCACGGGCATCTCGCAAGGCTGGCCCACTCCCTCCGCAACTACTAAGGTGCACAGCCCCAGGCATCGAATTCCTTTACATCCCTTCCAGACTTTGGCATCCCAATCCAATAACAAATACCTAGCCTAGAACATCAAGCACTTGGCCTCCTCAAGATGGTCCCATAGCTCTTCAAGAGCTATTCATCAAGAGCTATACACAAGACAAAGGAACCACTGTCATATGTAGTGTTGATTGAGTTTTGTCCCCGACCCATATGGTAGTACTTATTCTCCCTCATGCATATGGGCTCGCACGAGATCATCAAATAAACCAGCCCTCACGGCCCAATGTGTAGTCCTGTCGATCATTACATCTCAACATGCAACAATGCATTCGCTATACCATCATAGTATCCTAGAAAATAATTTACATGCCAAGTCTTGCATGTCATCATGAAAATATTCATCATTGTTAATCACAAAATAACAAACTGCGTGCTCATGCATATCATTTGTATGCAACCATTTTAAATTATGATATGAACATATTGCATCAAAGATATATCATGACTTTATATAATAGATGAATCACATATCAATAAACCTCATATTGTAGCATCATAAATCCTATGCAAATCATAAGGATACATTATCGCCATAAGTTCCATATGTGCATCATTATATCATATCAGTCAAGTACCTGTCTGAACTGAGTAAGCATTTCCACACATTTTAATCAAGTAAATAAGGAAAGTCTTGAAAAATAACAGCTGCATCTTCCCAGGTAACTGACCCTGGGCTATATTGGTCCCATTGGACCTTGACTTGTTCAAACTCATGGTTCCTGAGTCGACGAACCCGGCGGGCCAATATACAGAATGGTTAGACCTGAAGGATTCCTTCCTCGAAAACCTGCAATTTTTCAAATTTCAAAACATGTGATGGGTCGGGTACATATTTTCTAAGCATAGAAACATGAAACACATTATGCATTCTTCTTAGATGGAATGGCAGCTCGAGCTTGTAAGCGACTGGTCCAATCCTCTCTAGGATCGTGAATGGCCCAACAAATCTAGGTGATAGCTTTGTTCCCTTACCCATCCTAAAGGGACTTTTAAAGGGTTTGATTCTAATAAAAACTTGGCTTCCCTCCTCAAAGTTTCTATCAATTCTCTTTGCATCAGCATAACTTTTCTAGCGATCCCTGGCTTCTTTTAGTCTCTATTTAATCGTGGCCATTTGTTCTTCCATTTCCTAGAGCATTTCAGGTCCCAACATGACTCGATCCTCTAATCGATCCCAACTTAACGGAGTACGACATGGTCTTCCATACAAGATTTCGAGGGGAGCTGCCTATATTGAACTGTGGTAACTGTTGTTGTATGCAAACTCCACTAAGGGAAGGTATTTCTCCCATTGGTTTTGTTGATCCATGACATACATTCTTAGCATGTCCTCCAACACTTGGTTTACTCTTTCTGTTTGACCATCTGTCTCTGGGTGATATGCTGTACTGAAATTTAGTTGTGTTCCCATAGATTGTAATAGACTTTTCCAAAATCTGGAAGTAAAACGTGCGTCTCTGTCAGATATTATCTTTCATGGTACTCCATGAAGGCGAATTATTTCTTTTAGGAAAATTTGAGCGATAGCTGATGCTTCAAAGGTGGTCTTGACTGGAATGAAGTGAGCACTCTTAGTTAATTTATCAACCACAACCATAATACAGTCATGTCTTTGGGATGTCATAGGTAAGCCTCCAACAAAATCCATCCAAACAACTTCCCACTTAGTTTCCGGTATATCATGGGGTTGTAAAATCCCTGCGGGGTGACGATGTTCAGCTTTAACCTGTTGACATTCTAAACATCGAGCCACAAACTTTGTTATATCCTTTTTCATTCCTGTCCAGAAAAATAGTTGTTTTAAGTCTACATACATTTTCTGGACTTTTGATACCATATGTAACAGTACAAAGTAAATATAAAGTTAATTTCTTAATTAAAATCATAAACAAAAAATTAAGCTCATACCTATATTACCTATGATCGAAGTTTGCCAGATGACAACAAGGTTTTGGGGACGACTCTCCACCCAACTGTAGGCTCAATTGTGCAAGGATCTACTACAACTGGCCATCCCCGAGCCCTCAATCAACGTACTACCGCCAGTGACTCCTAAGTCTTAGAACACTATTCTCCCAAGAGAATGAAGGATAGAAACTCGGAGAGATGGAATGTCTCCCATCCTCCTCACCCTCTAATAAATAAAACAAACATTGGATGGGAAACCACATGCACACACTCCATGTGTCTACATGCGACTTTGATTTTTAGCTTTCTACTTTGATTTTTAGCTTTCTTTACTTTTCTTTTGATTTTTTTTTTGTTTTCTTGTTTAATTTCTTTTCTTTTCTTTAGCTTTCTTGTTTTATTTTCTTCTTTTTCCTATTTTTCTTGTTTTATTTCTATTTATTCTTATTTAGAGGATAACCATTATTTATTTTCTTGTATATATTTTAAATATCATTTATTTTTTATTTTTTATTTTTTATTATTAAGTGATTTATTATTTATTATTTATATTATTATTTTATATTTTATATTTTATTATTTATTATTTATTATTTATTATTATATTATTATTTATTATTTATTATTATTTATTATTAAGGGAAGGGATATTACAAAATGAGTACCAAAATGAAGGGAAGGGACACATCTCTTACCTACAACAAGCAGCTCAACGAATGGTGTCTGGGATTGATCGTCCTCCTTGCCTGAAAATCGAGGTAAACTGAGGTAAATTGCTCTCAAAACTATAAATTGGTGAAATGGTAAAAATGATTTACTTTTTGCCCTTTTATAAGTTTAAAATAATATTTTTTACTGAATTAGGGCATATTTCACTCATTTTTTAATATTATTCCTAAAAATCAGTATTGTGTGTTTCCTTGTGTAGCGACAGGTCATACATTCTTGTTGATGGTGATTTATTTTCACAGATTCAATGAGTTTTATTTTATCGATTTTTTGGACTCGTAAAAAACAAAAGAAAAAACGACCCCCTAGATTCATCTTTAAGCTCTTTCCTGACTCTCGAAAAATGAAAAGATTGTCAAGTACTTGTCGTTTCAAACTCGTTAAAGTAAATCAAATGATGTCTACTCAGTATAAGTTTAACCCTTTTCCGGAATGAGATAGACTATTGTACGAAAAAGGAATACCTTAGTCGAACATGGCTAAGAGGTTCTCTTGGATATTGTTTTCTGCCTTTTCAGATTCAAGAGACGTTTTACGAAAAGGGAACTCTAGATTTTTATTTCCCGCTTCTTTTTCAAACTCTCTAAATACGAAAAAGATGTCGAGTTTCCCCTTCGTCGGATTCATAAAACACAAATGACGTAGAACTTGTTGCCATGACGAGATTGAGTTTCTCCTTCCTAGGGCTCGTAAAACTTACTAGGATGGATTCATCCAAAGGATGAACTTATATGGCAAGCATGCAGCTATCCCCTTCAAGCTCGCAATAAAAAAAAATATGGGGTACTCACCAGAAATGGTGGGGGAAAAAGTGAAAGCAATCATCTCTTGTATTTTGCAAAGGCAGCATGTCGCTTTTGAACATGACACTCATATGTTGCTCGTGTCTAGTTTGGGGACATGCTCACTTAGTCACTTGCCTTCCTAGGTTTGGGAAATCCCTTTTGCCTCTCATCTAATTATACCTTTTCATCATCATGACCTTTGATCCTATGTTGAGTCAAATGTTGCCAAACTTCAGAGTCGTGTCACCAATATGTTCAAGAGAAGTCCTATCGAGAGTTCTTTACCAATTATACATTGTCTAAATTTCTACCACAGTCCTGTAACACACTTATCTACTCTACTACATCCTTTTGTTTCATGTCGATGATGTTGGATTCATTATGGCCCTCCTTCATCAGATCACTTCCTATTGACTTCAGCTCATCGTACAGGAAGATGATCTAGAAACCCCTTTTCGGTACCTTAGAGCTTGCATGCCTTAATGACAATTTCTTCGCATTTGACGACAGGTTTACATCACTGACCTTTGATCTTTACGGATGTTCGACTTTAGCTTCATTATTCACATTCATGGATTATGCTTATTGTACCTTGAGAGACATTGTCATTTTTGGTGGTTTCTCTCATGCCTGTTAACGATTTTCATCATTGGTCAGTAATCAAGTGGTTTTCTATCATGTGCAACTTCGACACATCTATTCACATGTTAGAATTTGTATATTGATCGGGTCGAGACAGAGCGCAAGACCCTAGATTATGTCTGATAAAATCCAGGTTGCGTGGAGTTATGAGTTATTCATGATTGTACACATGTTTCCTTTAGACAGATGGCTGCAACCATATCGTGGGTCCATATTCATGATCCTTTCTATTCGGATGGTTGTGACCATACCGTGGATCCATACACATGATCCCTTCTATTCAGATGGTTGCGTCCATACCGTGGATTCATGTATTAGTAGGTGCCTATTCATGTATCATTAGGCATGATCATCAGAGATGTCATATATGTATATGTATATGTATATGCTTGATTTGTAGGTCTCCTGACGGTGTTGTTCTAGTCCTTGCACTGACTTGTAAAGCATCTCAGCCATCACTCCTTGTTTTTCCTTCATGCTTTAAGGGGAATCCGTTACACAGTATTTTGTCACACCTCTTGTTCAGTTCCTGTTCTATATACCGAAGTGCCAAAACATTGACAACTGTGCAACATATCCATCATGATATACAAACCAAACCTCCTTGAAGAATCAAAGGAAAACTACCCTGAATCCATGCTGAAGAAGGTTGACTAAAAACCTAACTTTTAGCGCCAACCTGTTACACTGCCTACCCATGCTGATGGCAGGTTGCACAGTTCTACCCTAGCGCCGTCAGCGTTGTTTTTTATATGAAAACCCATGTTGAAACTTTGGGATTTGAAAAGTGGACATATTGAAAATAATACTATGGATAATCCTGATCATACTTCTCCAAAAAACTACCACAGAAGCTTAAATTCTAACATAAGGTTTTCCCAAACTGGAGGAGAAGCTTTGTGCACTAGAACCTTCGAGAATAGCGAGCTGGATATTGGTTGTTGTTTATATGGTTAAGCTCTCCCATTTGGACCTCTTTATCTTATCATCATGGGATTTCCCCTTGAGATGTGGGCCTTCCTCCCTCTTTTGTGGATCCCTAACCCCTCTCCCTTCCTATAAATCCACTCCCTTCCATCTCCAAATGGTTGGTCATGGATTGTTGCATCCCTATGCTGAGATTATGCTTACATGCTACCCATTCTAGCTTGGAGAAGGAGTGCTTGAAGAGTCTTTTCTTGGACTTGGACATCCATCAAAAGGAGGTCTCCAACATCAAGGCATAAGTTGTAAGAAATTGGAGAATGTTTTTTTGAATGGATGTTGAGATAAGAAAAGTCGAATCAATTTATGGAACATTCGGGGAATTTTTAGGTCTAAAATGGGCCTCCTAAGGAAATTATAAAATAATAGTGGAAATAATAAAATAATATTAGATTACATCATCAAAGTTTGAAGGGAAAAAATAAAAAACTATTTTTTGAACTCGTATTTTCAACTTATCTTCCTATGGGTTTACACATATTTTGAGTGGAAACACTCACTGGATGCATAACTTGATTCCTCATCCAAGGAGAACCCATGTTGCATACTTTTGATAGATCCTACTACACGAAAAATGAGAAATACATGAAAAAATTATTGCAATCAATTTTTTTCATGTATTTCTCATTTTTTGTGTAGTAGGGTTCATCGAAAGTATGCAACATGGGTACTCTTTGAATGATGAATTAAATTTTGCATCCAACGAGTACTCCCACTTGAAATTTGAGTAAAAATTTAGGGAGATAAGTTGAATATACGAGTTGAAAAAATAGTTTTATTATTTTTTATTTTTTTTTATCATTTTATTTTTTAACTCCAAAAATGGTTATGCCCCATGGTTGACATCATCATCTTGAATCCTATTGGTTCTTATAAAGTTTATTTTGGTTGTACATTTTTCTTAGGAGGCCCATTTTAGACCTCAAAATTCCCCTAGTGTATGTTGTTGCATGAGAAGTAGGAAAGAAAGTTGCATGGTTGAAGGAATCCTCTGTCAAGATTCATTGGAAAAGCTCTAAGTCCTACTATGAAAAGTTGAGAAGCAACATCAAGTTGTTTGGAAGACCACGGAGGTTTGTATCTATGTACATTTGAAAGTTTGTTACTGATTGGGGTTGTGTTTGTATAGATAAATCTCTTAGAAGTTTGATAGCATGTCTTTACATGTTTAGAGTTGACGATCATTTTGATTGGAGAGATTTGTTGTTGATTTGTTTGATCGGGGAGGATTTGTTATCGATTGAAATGTTGACGCTTTGTGTGAGACATTGCCTAGAAGGACATATGGTCGGCACTTTTTGTTGATGTCTAGTTCTCGAAGTAGGGAGGGTGGCATTGGTCATGGAGCTTTGACCTCGAATACGCACCTAATTCCCTGGGTTGATGGTTAGTAATTAAGCCTGATGGTACCTAGAGAGGCTAAAAGCTTTAGTCCATCTTAGTCCCACTTGGATAGATTTCCTTGGTCAGGGATCTAGTCCATGGCATTGCAGTGCCTGAATTGTTGAAAGACCTTGCATATATTGCCCTAGTCAGGAATCTAGTTCATGGCATTACGATGCCTAAAATTCTTCATGGTTCACGTGTTCTGAGATCTTCCTTGTACTTGTACTGATGAATACCTCCCTAGTTAAGAGAAAGTGTTGAATAGATCTAATTGAAGATTACCTTGATGCTGGAGCAAAGGTCTCCTTGTAATCTATTTTGTCCACCTGAGAGAACCCTCTGGCTAGAAATTTGGCCTTATGTTTCTCCACACTCCCATTTGTTGCTTGCTTTACCTTGTAAATCCATCTAGAACTCACCACTGACTTGTTTGTTGGTCTTGGGACCACTTCCCAAACACTGTTTCTCATAATGGAGTCATACTCCTTGTTGTCTCTTTTTCTATCACCTGTAGCACAAGTACTTCAGGAGACATAGAAAGCTTCCTAGAGACAGCCTCTGGATTAATTGTAGAACAATTCCTAGAACAACTTAGGTAGAGGAGTGCATGGAAGAATATCAGTGAGGGGTTTCGACAGCACTCCAATTGTCACGTAGTTAAAAAGATAATAAATGGGGCTTGGTTCAATAGGCCTTCATTAAGGTAAACTCAAGCCAATACAGGATCTGAATGTTCAGGGGGTAAATCGGGCCAACCTCAATGAGAAATTACTGGTTCTGGTGGCCAACACACAACAACGGGCAACTTAATATTGGCATTGCAGTAAAGTGAAGAGGAGGAAAGGGATGAGGGGATTCAGTGCATAGGGTTGATTACAATACAGAATCCTAAGCAACAATTATTCTAGCATAAATATGGAAGAGGGAGGAGATGAAAGAGTGGAAAGGGAGGAGTGTGAATTAAGTTTTCATGCCATATACCTCATGGGTACCTTTATCACCAAATAACATGAGTAAATTTGTGCTCATACAGGTTCGTGTAAACGGGTATTGTAGGTTATATACTAACATAAGTAAATCTGTCTTATAGACAGGTACTGGTCTCTATTTAGAATCCCAAATAAATCCATGAATCAGAGAGAAACTGATAGCTTCATCACACTATTTTAGACAAAGAAAAACATATATGAAATGAGGTTTACAGAGGGGAAAACATATTGCACATTACCATGATTGGAATCACCAAATAGTTTCATTAATCTTCAAAATGAGTCCCATTCACTAGTCTATTTACATTTAGAAATCTATAACTCAAGTCCCTCATGAACAAGCTTCATAGAACCAAAGTGGAACCACAAAATTGGGACCACTGCAGGTGTAGAATTCTAGAACCTTTATTAAGTATTTCTTCCTCCCTTTTATAAGGAGAGGGAGATCTTGAAAATTAATTACAAAAATATCTCAGCCTAAGCATACAGTTGTGTTATGAAACCAACTGTGTTATATAGGAGTTTAAGGGGTCATAATATAATCAAAGCTGACATAACAATAATAATGTAAGGGCACAATAATAAAAATAGTGGGCTTCTATGGGGCACAATAATAACAATATGGGGACTACATGGTCACAACAATATAATAAGGGGGTTGTACTAATAACAATAAGGGGTTACACTAATAGTATAGGGACCTAACATGCCCCTCTCCTTCAAAAAGTATTGTCCTCAACGCTTGAGTAGTTCTTGATGCTTTTGTATAAAAGTATTGTCCTCCCATGTGGAATCTTCAGTGGGTAAGTTCTTCCACTTGATGAGATACTCTGAAATTGGTTGATTTCGTAGCTGTCGGGTTCTTGTTTCTATGACTACTTCAGGTTCCAATATGATTTTTCCTTCCTCGTCAAGTTCTGGAAATATTGTTTGAATTGGGATCTTCTGTTTGAAGTGTCACGTGTCATTGTTTCAACCTTAGGTTCTGAAAATGATACCCAACAAACTACAATCTATCTGATTTCTGTCACTTTTTACGAAATTTAAATCAGATACTCAGAGAGAGAGTTATGTCGATTTTTCCAAGGTCACATGTTTGGGATGTAATTCAGGGGCTTGCAGAAAACCTAAATGTCTTGGACCATATATATGAAAATATACCGAAGAAAAATCTGAAATTTAGGACCAAGCTTCACCAAGATTTCGACTCAAATGGGTTTTAATTTCTAAGTTTGAACCTTCGTAGAAAAAAAATTATGGTGAAACTTCCATGATGACCTGTTTGAGATGAAATTCTAGATCTTGCAAAAACCCTAACTTCCTCAGATCATATCTCCAAAAATATAGCTAAACAAGATCTGAAATTCAGACCTGAAATTTATACTGATTTCTTCTCAAATGGGTTTTTTTAGCTTCTAAAACTTCATAGCGAAACAGTTATAACGAAAATTCCACGACGACCTATTTGGAGCAGCAAAACCCTAAAATCCAAAGCTCTTATACCAAATGTTATGAAACCAGCTCACAAAAAGATAGAAAAGATAGATCAACGCCTTATAAATCAGCCTCTTTGAGGGGGAAACCTCCTTTATATTACACAAATGAACAATTCTTGGATGATACAAATGACAAGACCTCCTTTCTATATATAGGAGTCTAAGGGGTCATAATATAATCAGAGCCGACATAATAATAATAATGTAGAGACACAATAATAACAATAGTGGGCTTCTATGGGGCACAATAATAACAATATGGGGACTACATGGGCACAAAAATATAATAAGGGGGTTGTACTAATAACAATAAGGGGTTACACTAGTAGTATAGGGACCTAACAAGTTGTCTGTTAGACTAGCTGTCTCGACGTGCAAGGCTCTATTGCCCCAAAATGATTTCATTCAGATTTGATTCTATTCTTAAAAATATAGAAATTACAGAAAAATAGAAACAAAGGAAATTGAATGATGATGGAGGAAAAAATCATTATGCGATTCCTGTGAAGGCCCCCAATCAGGCCACGTCTCTGCCACAATGTGTCCCTCTAGCTGCTCAACTGGTTCCTGTCACTTTCGCCTTCACTGTCTGGTCTCACCACTCTCTGGAGTTGGTAGCAATCGACTATGTTTTCTTGTCACAAAGTAGAAGCAAAGTTTGTCCTGGAAATCCTTTGTTGTGTATCTAAGTGGAGCTCCATGTTGAGCCATTAAGTCTTCCTAAGTCCCATACCTCCATTTACTCTCTAAAGACGTGCAGCAAAGCAGTGAAATTAATCTTTGCGGCCCACGTAGTCCTTGGTTTCTTGTTGCAGGGGCTTCTACAAGATTAGCCCATATCGATTTGCAACTGCTCCATGCCTCTATTCAATGTCTCAGCTATCGACCCATCCGCCTTTAAAGCTCTATACCACGCTATCGGAACATTACTGCATCAGGACTTCTATTCTAGAGGACGTTACAAACAACGAGTTTTGATGCTCCTTAGCCCCCTTTGGTTTAGCCCCTTTTAGTATTTCTTCATCATAAGACCAACAGTTGTGACCTGGGGCTCAACCTCGACGCGCTAGGGCCTTTAGACTCCTGTCAAGGGCCATTTTCCTTTTATAAAGTGATTTGTTCCCCTTTCCTTAAGTTCCTCTAGCGACCGCGTGCTTAGCCAAATATCGGAGCTCCTCTCGGAGGTTTTCAGTCGGGGTTCTTATATTGGAGCTACAACATGTTTGCGATCTCTAATTGCTATAGCCCTTTTTGTTCTCGGCCTTTGGTTTTTTTTTCCTTTGTGATCACGGACCAACCCCCCACATTGGAGCGCCTTTATCACACTTTCCCATGTGTGCACTGTGTTACAAAGTGTCAATAAGCATCAACCTTCAATTTGTGATTGTCGATGTGACGTCATCACTGCCACGTGGCACTTCCTTAGTGGTGACACGTGTCACCCGGGTATGCCCTCCTTGGACCCTTGAAAATGTCATATTTGCATGCCACGTGTCCTTCGTACTGCCATGTCATGATGACATCAGATGCCATGTGGATTTATCGGGACCAATAGTATTTTGCCACATCGCCCTCTAGAGGAGAGAGAAAAGGCCCATTCACCCTTGGTTTTTCGCTAATTTGCTTTGTAAATTACTTTTGGCCTTTCCCAATGATTTGTAATATTGGCATATTCTCCCCACAATTTCTTAAGAGTGGTCAGTTGAATATCATTGATTGCTGATTTGCGACATATTTGTGTTGTTGCGATCGTTGATCGCCGATTTACCTCACTGATATGCCTGATCGCTAATTAGCGAAGTGCTTCTACTATTTGCACTGTACTTTGAAACCCTAACGATGATGACTTTAAGGAGATTTATGCAAAACTAACCCATGGTTCATAGGTGGACAACTATCACTTACAAGGGAAACTGTTGTATCACCTTGGCAAATTGTGTATTCCCACAGGGGAACGAGTACATGTAATTCAAGAGGCCCACACCTCTCTTGTGTCTGGTCACTTTGGTGTCGAAAAGACTTTATGCCATGTACAAAGATTTTGTTTTTGGCCTCATAAGAAGAACATTGTGACTCGCTATGTAAAGGGTTATGTGATGTGTTATGTTTCAAAGCCCTCTAATAGAAAACTCAAGCTCTACACACCACTCCCTATTCTGAGTCGTCCATGGGAAAGTGTGTCGATGGACTTTGTAGGAGGTTTGCCTTTGTCCAGAAAGAGTCACGACTATTTGTATGTTGTCGTTGACCATTTTAGTAAGATGTGTATTTAATGCCTTGTAAAAAGCAGATCACTGCAAAGCAGATTACTTATCTTTTCTTTCAACATGTTTGGGTCCATTTTGGGTTGCCCACATCGATTGTGTCAGATCAGGACTCTCACTTTCTCGGAGAGTTTTGGACCAGCTTGTGGAAGATGATGGACACCAAGTTGAAAAGAAGCACAACATTTCATCCACAGACTAACAGACAGACAAAGGTTGTTAACCGCACCGTGGTACACTTGTTACGAGGCTATTGTGGGAAACATCCTAAATTGTGGGATGAGCATCTCCCATATGTGCAGCATTCCTACAACCAAGCAATGCTCTCATCTACACAGCGTTCACCATTTGAGACATGTTTTGGTTACCTGCCAAAGGACCCTTTTGATATGGTCTTTGGAAGGGAAGATGACTCCAATGGACGTAATGATAGGGACAAACCTCAGCAGTTCATTCAGCAAATTTAGTTGATTCACCAAGCAGTACAAGAGCAGTTGGAGAAAAGTCAAGCCCGTTACAAGGCTCGACATGACAAACACCAAGTCGAACATCAATTTCAAGTGGGTGACAAAGTTTGGTTCCATATCAGCAAGGACAGGATGAAGGGAGAAGGGAAAAAGTTACGACCAATTCGGTATGGTCCATTCACCATTTTGGAGGAGATTGGAAACAATGCCTTTCGTCTCAATTTGCCAAAATATATGAAGATGTACTCCGTGGTGAATGTGGAGAACTTAAAGTTGTATGAACCACCAGTGACTATGGACACCGAGGAGTGGGCACAGTTCCTACAGTTGATGATTTTGCACCAGAGTATCTTGATGCGTTACCTAAAGACATCATCCTTGACAAAAGAACTAGGACTTCACGGTGAGGAGATGTGGAATACCTTCAAGTTGGTTTCAAGAGGATGCACCCCAGCAAGGAAAAATGGCTGGAGAAGGAAAGAGTGAGTGAACAATCCCCTCACTTGCCAATTGACTGATAAAGCATTTGGTGGTCCAAAAGCTCCTCAATGGGGAGGATTGATCCAGGTGGATCTTTAGACACAGTGGCATGGGAAAAGTTCAAAATTCAAAATGGCAGAAAGGCAACTATCTTGACATCAGATCAAAGTTCTTGTCGCACTAATCCCAATAGTGTGAATAATCTGAGTCCGAACGAAGGAGATAGAAGCAGTCAAACTTCTGGGTTGACTTGCGGAAACAGAGGAAAATGAAAGCCCAAGGATGCTCCTGGAAACAGTCCCATTGCATAGATCTTTTCATTTTGAATCTATTGCAACTTGAATGGGCTAAAATGGACTTTAGATGATGAAGTTATCACCAAAAGAGTCTGCCTTTGTTCCTTTGAAAAAGGAGGCATTTTTTCAAAAAATAGGCTTAAAGCCTTAAAAGGGAAAATCGCAATCGAAGGAGGAAAAAGGGCAGACTTAAGGCAAGGGCAGAGGAACCCCAAATCAGCGATCTCTGACTAATCACAATCGGGGGCAAGTAATCGACGATATCGGAACTTTAGAACTGGTGATATGCGATAGAGCAATCGGATCAACGGATCGGGTCAGCACAGCCCATGGTATAAGGGCAAGACCCCTAGGCCGTAGTGAATGCGATATGCTAATGTGATAGGGCTGATAGCAATACGCTGATATTGGCGATCAGTGATCGGCATACCGGCGATTGGCAGTTCCCCGCAACATGGGCCATTAATAGCGCGATATGCTGACAACGATAAAGCGCCGGACCCGAAGGGTTTATGGACCCGATTTGATAAAATTTGAAGTCTAGGGTTTCCGGTTTTTTAGTGTTTCCGCGTGTATTTGTGTATAAACGAAAAAGGGCTATTTTAAAGGGTTTGTTGCATAGAAAGGTCGGACGGTTGGCCCGCCGATCCATTCAATAGAACGGCTTCTATTCTAAACGAACAGACACCCAATTTTTAAGTGACATTGTGTTATAAAACCCGATGAGCATGGAAAAGTGCGGGGAGAGGATTTTTTGCATGTAGTTCAAGGCAAAGCTTGCAGGAGAGGCGAAAGTCATTTTGTCCAGATTTTGACAAATTTTATATGGTTTTTGCCCTTCTCGACACCACGAATGCAGTGGTGCTATCTGTTTCTCCATCTGAGTTCTGCATTTCTTAGTCATTTTCCATAATGGAGGTATAAGACTCCTTTTATGTAACTGATGATTGTATTCCCCTTTTTCATGCCATTTAATGAATGAAAGCATCTCCATTGATCGAGCAGGGCCTGGAGACGTAGTCCAAGTTGGATGAACTCTATTATCAAGTCTTGTTGTCTTCTTATCATGCTTTATGTGTTTCTTCTTCTTCTCTCATGTGCACATTAGATTTCTATAGTTAAGCTGCAATTTTTCCATGTGATTCTTTAATACATCTATAAGCAAATGATTCCTGGATCAATCCTCGTCTAAAGAATACATGAAAAAATTCATTTGTACATCTTCAAGAAAAATACCTTGTTGTTCCATGCATTCATGAAAATTTTTGAGGTGTTGGTCAAGCCTTCTATCTATGTCTACACTGAATCTAGGCAAATAGGTATTCCATTCATGAACTGAAGGGACATGATTGGGATAACCAACAATAGAAGAAAAAATCAGTGGGGAAAATTCATTGGCCAGGAATTCAGGAATGGCCATTTTGAGAACCTTCCTAGGTGAGTGATTTCAAGTTCAAAGGTAGGGAAATTTTTTGGTTGCTTTAGCATCAGAGTGAGTATGAGGTTGCTTGAAAGCCAAGATGATCAAATAGAGATATGGACAATGGAGTCACCAGGATGTTTACCATAAAATTGAAATAGTGGAGTCGCAAAGGTGAGAGATCTTCAACTCACACTTCCCTTTCTCACCTAACAGAGGGAATGTAAAAATTTGTTGTACCCAAGGAAAAATATTCTAATCAATTCCTCGGCAACAACGCCAGAAAGATGTTGTCGCTTTTTCTAGCACCTGTAGCACAAGTGCTTCAGGAGACATAGAAAGCTTCTTGGATACAGCCTCTGGGCTGATTGTAGACCAGTGCCTAGGACACCTTAAATAGAGGAGTGCATGGAAGAATATCATAGAGGGGTTTCGACAACACTCTAATCGTCATGTAGTTAAAAATATAATAAAGTGGGCTTGGTTCAATAGGCCTTCATTAAGGTAAACTCAAGCCAATACATGGATCCGAATGTTCATGGGCTAAATCGGGCCAACCTCAAAGAGAAATGGTTGGTTCTTGTGGTTGACACACAACAACAGGCAGCTTAATATTGACGTTGCAGTAAAGTGAAGAGGAGGAAAGGTAGGAGGGGATTCAGTGCATAGGGATGATTGCAATACATAATCCTAAGCAACGATTGGCATGGAAAAAATATGGAAGAGGGAGAAAATGAAAGAGAGGAAAGAGTGGAGCGTGAATTAAGGTTTCATGCCATATACCTCATGGGTACCTTTATCACCAAACAACATGAATAAATCTTTTCTCATACAGGTACTGCAGGTTAATCGAATAACACAAGTAAATCTTTGTTGTACACGGGTATTGTAGGTTATAGACTAACATAAGTAAATTTGTCTTATAGATAGGTATTGGTCTCTATTTAGAATCCTAGATAAATCCATGAATCAAAGAGAAACCGACAGCTTCATCACACTATTTCAGAGAAAGAAAAACATATATGACATGAGATTTACAAAGGGTAAAACATATTGTGCATTACCATGATTGGAATCACCAAAGAGTTTCATTAATATTCGAAATGAGTCCCATTCACCAGTCCATTTACATTCAAGAATCTATAGCTCATGTCCCTCATGAACAAGTGTTAAAATTGGAAACTAGGGCCAAACTCCATGTGGGTCATCGTATTCATGGCTAATAAATTTTTTATTAGATTCCTCTCGTCGAGAGGTGTAGGATTGATCTAAATATCATCCGATTCTGATAAGTATTTATGGAGATATGAATTTATTTTGATTATGGAATAATTATCAAGCCAACCAGCAACTCATGTAGGCTCAGAAGCCCAACAGTCGCATCTATTCAATCATCAACATTTATGTATAAATATAGGAGGTATTTTCATCATTTGTACACACTCTCTCATCACATCTCTCTCTCTCTCTCTCCTGTGTAGAAAAGAGGCTCTTCTCCTACTGCGTAGAAAGAGACTCTTCTCTCACATGTGTGGAAGGAAGGACGCAGATTTAGGGCTGCAACTACAGATCAGAAGTTTGACAAGCATTGACCATCTTTCTCCCTCTCTGAACTTAGCTATAGGTGGATCTGACTATCCTCAGAAGGCCGCATTTTTTGGTGAAGGAATCAAGTCGATCCGACGGTCGGTTTGCAAGATATTGACTGCCCTAGTTTAGGGTTGATGCCGATGATGCCAGTGATGCTAATGATGATGATGTCAGTGATGCCGATGATGTTGATGCTGATGATGCCGGTGATGTCGATGATGCCGATGATACTGATGCCGGTGATGCCAGTGATGATGATGCCGGTGATGCCGATGATGACGGTGATGCTGATGATGTTAATGCTGGTGATGTCGATGATGTCGGTGATGCCAATGATACTAATGCCGGTGATGTTGATGCCACTAATCTAGGGTTTGTTGCTACTGATGTAAATCAGATTTATGTACTATTTCTCTCTGTTGAATTATTAAAGATAAAGGAAGATTTGATCAAAGGGTTTCCCCACATTGGGGTTTTTCCCTGGCTAGCCGCCACATCTTATGTCTCTTGTCTTGGCTTTTTTTCTGTTGATCGTTTAATGTTATATCTGCACTTTAATTTATGTACATGTGATTTCTAATCTGTGGATCCTAAAAGAAATATAAATAAACTGCTCTAAGCATAGAACATACCATAACCTAACAACAAGCTTCATAAACCAAAGTGGAACCACAAAATTGAGACCATTGCGGGTGCATAATTTCAGAACCTTTATTGAGTGTTTCTTCCTCCCTTTTGTAAGGAGAGGGAGATCTTGGAAATTAATTACAAAAATATCTCAGCCTGAGTATCCAGCTATCTAATTGACTAGCTATCTCAGCGTGCAAGGCTCTGTCGCCCCAAAATGATTTCATTCGGATTTGATTCTGTTCTTGGAAATATAGAAATTATAGAACAATAGAAATCATAGAAAAATAGAAACAAAGGAAACTAAATGATGATGGAGGAAAATATCGTTATGTTGTTCCTGTGAAGTCCCCTGATCAGGCCACATCTCTGCCACAATATGTCCCTCTAGCTGATCAGCTGGTTCCTGTTGCTTTTGCCTTAACTGTCTGGCTTCACCACTCTCTGGAGTTGGTAGCGATCGACTGTGTTTGTTGTCATAGAGAAGAAGCAGAGTTTGTCCTGATATTCCTTTGTTGTGTATCTAAGTGGAGCTCCATGCTGATCCATTAAGTCTTCCTGAGTCCTCTCCAAAGATATGTGGCAAAGCAGTCGAATTCATTTATGTGGCCCATGTAGTCCTTGTTTTCTTATTACAGGTGCTTCTACAGGATTATCCTATATCGATTTTCAACTGCTCCATGCCTATATTCAATGTCTCAGCTATCGACCCATATGCCTTTAAATATTTGTACCACGCTATCGGAACATTACTGCACCAGGACTTTTATTCAAGAGGATGTTACAAATAGCGAGTTTTGATGCTCCTTGGCCCCCTTTGGTATAGCCCCTTTTAGTATTTCTTCATCATAAGACCTAGGATTGTGACCTAGGGCTCAGCCTCAAGGCGCTAGGGCCTTTAGACTCCTTCTGGGGGTCATTTTCCTTTTATAAAGCGCTTTTTCCCCTTTCTTTTAAGTTCCTCTAGTGACCGCCTGCTTAGCCAAATATCGGAGCTCCTCTAAATTGGAAGTTTCCAGTTAGGGTTCTTATATTAGAGCAGCAACATGTTCGCAATTTCCAATTGTGATAGCCCTTTATTGCTCAACCTCCAGCTCGGACTTTGGTTTTTTATGCCTTTGTGACTCGGACTAGCTTCCCACATTGGAGCCCCTTTATCGCACTTTCCCATGTGTGCATTGCGTTACAAAGTGTGGATAAGCCTCAACCTTCAATTTACGATTGTCGATGTGATGTCATCACTGCCAAGTGACACTTCCTAAATGGTGACACATGTCCCCTGGATATGCCCTCTTTGCACCCATGAAAATACCATATCTGCATGTCAGGTGTCCTCCGTACTGCCACGTCATGTTGACGTCAAATGCCACGTGAATTTATCGGGACAGTATTCCACCATGTGGCTCTCTAGAGGAGAGAGAAAAGGCCCATCCGCCCTTGGTTTTTCACTAATTTCATTTGTAAATCTCTTTCGGCCTTTCCCGGTGATTTTTAATATCGGCATATTCTCCCCATGATTTCTTAAGAGTGGTCGGTTGAATATCATTGATTGCTTATTTGCGACATATTTGTGTTGTTGTGATCATCGATTGCCACTTCACCCCACTGATATGCATGATCGCTAAGTGCTAATCAAAGAAATTCTTATATTATTTGCATTGTACTTTGAAACCCCCAATCGTTGATTTGAGATATCGATGATCGTCGATCGTTGATTTCACCCCAAACCTCTGATTGCATCATCGTTGCCTTGGACCACTGATCTCTGATATCGGCGATCATTGATCATTGGTATACTCTATCCTGCCATGCTGCCTAATCCTCTGATTTGTGATTTGCGAGATGCTCCCAGACCTTCGATATTCTCTTCTCCTTTATTTAAAAGGAAACAAAACTCCTGAACTTCAACAAGCCATATCTTATGTTCTAGAAATCCATTTTTGGGCCTCCACATATCGTTGGAAAGCTTATTTCGAGCACTATCCAATGGAGAGGTTATAATTTAGCTTTGAGAGCTTCTTTAGCTTGGAATATGGCTTCATACTTCACTTCTATTTTGTACTTTGGGCAAATGAAAACCCATTTGGCAGTGAGTGACAACACTCCTCAACCATGGCATCAACCCGTACTAGTTGTTGCACTGCTTCTTCGAATGAGGATGTCTCAACCTCTACACTCTCGCTCATTAGAGTCATGTAGCCAATGCACCAATCTGGTGACCTCCTTTTCATGTGTTGTGATGTAGGTGCTCCCACATTCTCTCTAACATCATGCATCAATCTGTCAGTCTATATGGTGCGCTTCCTTCCATCTCTGGAAGTATCTACATGAGTGGGTGCTTCCACTCTCTTTTACTCTGCATGTGGTTACTCCACATCATCCTGAGGTTCCTCCTTTGGAGATAAAATCTCCTATATGCATGTAACTAAATCTCCCTCTCAAAGGACCAT
Organism: Pinus tabuliformis; assembly: GCA_031772625.1. Classification (NCBI taxonomy): domain Eukaryota; kingdom Viridiplantae; phylum Streptophyta; class Pinopsida; order Pinales; family Pinaceae; genus Pinus; species Pinus tabuliformis. The sequence continues at coordinate 2,101,706,446 of CM062816.1, forward strand.
CTCATGGTATTCTCTTCACCAAACTTCACATCTCTACGAACCACTGTCATCCTGTTGGATGGCAGATACACCCGATAGTTGTGAGGTGTATCAGTGTAACCCACAAATATGCCCAACTTAGTTTTTGGCTCTAGCTTTTTTCGTGCATCCTTGGTAACATGACAGTAGACTATTGAACCAAAGATCCTGAATTGTGCCACATCTGGTTTTTTGCCTGAAAAATATTCTTCTGGTGTACTCATCCCAAGAATTCGATGAGGACTTCTATTCTGCAAATAAACAGTTGTGTTGAACACTTCAGCCCACAAGCACAAAGGTAGACCTTGATCATGTAGCATCACCTGTGTTGCTCCCACAATAATTTTGTTCTTCCTTTCATCCACCTCATTTTGTTGTTAGTTATGAGGTGTTACTAACTCTCGTTGAATGCCTTCTGATGCATAAAAGTTCTTTAATTCATTCGACACATATTCTCCACCGTTATCGCTTATGAGAGATTTAAATTTCCTACCATTATCTTGTTTATTTTTGAAGCTTGGGAGGCACTCCAAGTCCTGGTGATCGAGGGTTGGAAGTCAAAGCGCCACAAAGGGACTTGTGGGCTTGAGATCCAAGCTTGGGGGTTTTTCACCCATCGTGATTTGGACCAAAACTGAGATGAAAACACGACATGTGATAGATGAGGATGATAGTGCTCGGTGATACGATTCCAACGCATCAAGAATTGTCTGAATCTGAGTTGTCGTTAGAGAGAAATGAATTTTTGAAGTTGACTATGTAATTTTTGGTTGCCAAGTTAGGTTGACTTGGTGTAAAAAGTTCCAAAAGATGGGTCTCTTCATGTGAATTTGATGGAGCCTTAAGGGATATAAATAAAGGATGTTTTGATGTCATTTGAGTATCCATTGTGTGGGAAATTCACCTCAAGGAAGCTCTGAAATTCGGGTACCCTAGCCACAGCAAGGAGAAGACATAGGACAGCATGAGGACTAGTCTGCAATAGGAGGTTGAGGATAGTGTGAGAGGACTGTTTTGGAGGCCAAAGTACTGGGCTAGTTTGTGGATTGTTTGAGGGGTTGAGTAAGGGCTAAAGGGAGATCCTCAAGGGTCGGATTGTTGTGTTAGTGGACTGTGCAGGAGAGGCTTGGAATAGAAAAATGTATCTACCCTAGACAGTGTGGAGAGGCCTACATTCTAGGCCAAGTTGTTGTAGGTAAGTGCGGATTAGGTGGAGAATTGTTTTATGGTTAAAACAAGTCCGAACTGATGTTGTTTCAAGAACGAATTGATGAGCAGTCAAGGTCGAGGTAAGGAGGATCATGACAGTGTTGGTTTAGGGGATGTGTGAGGTGCTTCTTAGGTTGAACAACCTTGGGAGAGGAAACTTTGCTTGTTGTGGGTAGGTCGCAGGCCCTACCTTCCTATTTAAGGTCAGCGTAGGGTATATGAAGGGTTGTTCATGCCCAAAACAACAACAAATAAAGGGAAGACCTCTCCAAAGGTGGGTCACAGTCAATAAGAGGAGTTATTGTGATTGATTAAGGGTTGTTACAGTAGACTAAGATGCCCTAACCAGTTATAGTATGAACAACAGCGAAAGCAGACCTAGAGCAATGGTTGGAGGTGTGTTGGGTCTGCGATTTGTGGACTAGTATTTGGATCATGTGCTTGTCATCTTTGTGAGGTGTTAAGATGACAAGGTGCCCTAGACTTGTTGTCATAAAGGACCTTGTATAGCAGAACGAGGGCACACTTCACAATCCATGATTGGACCATTGGTTGGATCCGATGATGGGCAGCGTGAAGAAACCTTAGGAGTTGTTTATAGCCCCACATGGACTGTTGAGAAGCTTACCAAGCAGACAAGGTGACAGCAGGCACATCAGATTGGAAGGTAAGAGGACATCAACAAGGAGTTTTGCAGATGTTCACTTGAGGATTGATGAATTGATGGTGTCCTAGGCAAGGACACATTGAGATGCCTAGATTTGCGCAATATCTCCTCTATTGCAGGGCAAAGGCCGAAATGGTGAATTCTGTGGGCAGATGTGTGTAAGGGTCTCCTAGGTGTGGAGATGCCCTAACTAGGTGCATATGCTACACAGTGGACTTGGTATCTCGTGGACTGTTGGAGGGCAGTGTGAGAGAAGACCAAGTGTGGATGTGATTGGGCATTTATGTTCTACTGGAGGACAACACGATAGTGTCCAAGTTAGAGCCCGTGAGAAACACCTTGATGGACAAAGGTAGTTGCGAGAGAGGCAGTTGTTGAGCTCAATGGTATGATCAACTAGGAGCAGTTTGTGGTGCCCGAGACTTGTGTGTGGAGAAGGACTTCTACAACAAACGATGGGTACTCCTCCTAGCTCATGTTCATTGTGGGAGATGGACATCTTGCAGTGATAGGTGGCAGTCCTTTATGCCCTATGTTGGTCTTCATCGGTGCAGCACATGAAGACATGGCGGATCGAAGTCCCTGAGTAGTTGAGGAGCAACAGTGGGCAGTTGAGAGTTGTTCAAAAGTGGAGCTGTGAACAACTCAACATGAGTCTCGATGTGTTTTGGCCTTGATGGACAAAGACACAACTAGAGAGCAGATTGGACAACCGAGATTCAATGATGGACTTGTAGCATTGATAGAGCTAGAAGTTGCAAATTGGGAGTTGAAGGACCAGGCAGGTATAGGGTACGACCAAGAGGAGTCGTTAGATGCTACATCCAGATGGTCAAAGTATCTTGTCTTGTACCAGTGGATGTATGAGGGCCATTATCCTTGGTACGGGAGCCCTAACTGCTGTATTATATGTTGTTAATATAACGAAGTTAGGCTGAAAAATTAAAAATTTGTCTATGTTTTGTGCATGTGTGATTTACTGCTTTACATTTCCGTTGTGCTAAGTATTTTATGTTGAGATTATTGGTTTTGTAGTGTCAATGATTTTCAAACTCTAACCTAGACCCAAGGTCGTGGAAATTCAACATATCTTTCTCGACAAGTGCTTTAAATTCACAAAATTTAGCGAATGTATGATCTTTCTTCTGCATGAAGAAAATCCAACACTTACGAGAAAAATCATCAACAAATATTACATAATACCTCTGCTTGGTCGTGGATGTCATTGAGAATGGTCCACACACATCTGAGTGAACTCGATCAAGGATCACTTGAGCTCGATTGTCTTTATCATGAAAGGAATATTTGGTGTACTTCCCCAATGTACACCCTTTTCATGTGTCTCTCTACTCTAGTGTACCCTGGGGAAGTCCCAATATTTTATGCCATAACTCACTGATGTCATAGCTCTGCACCTTCTTTGCTTTAGTGCTCAAAGAAGAACAGTCTTCTACATCCAATTTGTAGAGGTTCTTCACCCTAAACCCGAACCACTTCACCTATCCTGAGGCTATGATGAAGGAAATCCTTTCCCTTGGTGAATATCACATCATAACCATGACCCTCCAACATGAAAACTAAAACCAAATTCTTCTTCAAACTCAAAACATACATGACATCTTTTAATGTGAGAGAAGAACTAGACTCCCTCTAAAAGGTAACACTAAAAATGCCAGTTGCACTATACCTCCCATCATCTCCCATATCGATGTGCATCTGGAGGTCCTTCTCCTCCATGTCACTGAAGAACTATTTGTTGTTGGTCATATGGAATGAGGATCCACTATCCAGGTACCACACACTACCCATCACCGATGTCACCATGCAAGCAATGAGGGTGAAATACAGTTCGAATTGTGAAGCAAGAGCTTCACCTATCGCTCCTCCTGAGGGCCTCTTACCATCCTTCTTGTGTGGACACTTTGTGGCATAGTGTCCCAGCTCGTGACAGTGAAATAATTTAATCTTTGACATGTCCTTCTTCTTGTCGCCCTAACTAGAATCTGATTTGTAAGGGGATGACTTTCCCTTCCCTTTCTTCACCTTTCCATCTAAGGCATAGTTATCCTCATCATCATGCTTGGATGGGGATCCATCTTTGGTGTTTCGTCAGATCTCTTCTTGTACTAAGTCATA